>CM019148.1:113935022-114535022 GCA_009733165.1 Naja naja | reverse complement strand
GCAATCAAGGTCCATTAAACCAACCATATATAATACACATACAAACAGCACATATACACAAGCACTACACACACACACACTTCCGGGGTGCAGGTTTGTTCTAAAGCACTTTCAGAGCTAAAAGCAAGGGTTACATACCATTAGAGTATATTTAATGAGTGCAGTGCCCTCTTATTTTTCCTTTAAAAATGTAAATTAGTTGTTTGTAAGAATCCATTCGATGAGCACAAATGAATAAGCTGCGATACCTAACTGTGGCACAGAATAAGACATAAAAGTTGTTGAAGCTCATTTCTGATTTGCATAGGATTAACTGCAGCTGAATCCAGTAACATCAGCCTTTCATATTTCAAAAGAAGCAGAAGGTATCTCTGAAATGTAATATATAGGTAGCTCTCTATGTATAAGCTACTCAGATATATCTTTAATTGCAAGTTAGAGTTGGACTGAGGCACCCAGTCCCATATGGCAGTTGGTCTACAGAACTCTCTAGAACAACAACATAACTTGTACTTGTTATCTTGCCTTATTTAGTCAAACAGTCAAAACTTCTGCATACAAAAGATACAATTTATCACACTTGGTTTCTGCTCTTCTTCATCCACAATACAACCAAGCAGGGTTGGTGCAGAAATTTGGAACTTGTTTATTTTATCTTTGATCTCCTGTGGTAACCATTAGAGTAACTATTAATTCTAAAGTTCCTGGCAGTCAACCCAACACTGCTTATGTTTAGTCTCATAAACATATTGTTTCATATTTTCATTCTACTTGTTTCTCAGATAGGAAATTGCACATTTTAAAACCAGCTGATAGGGATATCTTTAGAACAGTTTTTCCCCATGAGGCTAGATATTAATATTGCTATAGCAATGATGAAGATAGTGGCAATGGTGATGATGTTTGCTAAGTGAATATTCTGCCTTTTCTCCAGGAGCTCCAAGCAGTATACATGGGTGTTAATTTTATCCCCCACAACAACCTTGTAAGAAAGTTTGGGCTAGGAGCTGCAGGAAAAAAAAATCATACAGTGATACTTCATGACAATCAGAGCAGTTGGGAAAAATTCTTAACAACAGATCACTGTATTATATGGACTATTGTTCTAAAATCCGGTTTGCAAACACCATGGACATGGAGTTCTGTACCATTTTTATTAGGTGATTAGAAGCAGATGTCTTGCATACTTTTTATTTTCCACAATCTCTCAAGCACCCTGTCCCTTTATTATGTCTGGCATATGTTTGCAGTATGTTATATCTCTTTATCACAGGCAAACAAAGGCAACTTTCACCCTTTGTGTGGGATTCATTGAACTGCCATGTTCTGTGGTGTTGCCTCCTGCAGATGTTGATGGTATGTTCACAAGAACCATCTGGAGCTATGTGTTGTGATGTACATGGGTGAAGCTCTGGGATGTGCTGACTGCCATAAGAAAAGACAACTGCTTCATGCATCTCATCAGTGTTTGTCTAATATAAAGATTCACAGCATAGGCAAAACTCAATGAGGTAAAATCCCTTTCCAAGCAGCAAAATGAAATTCAGTGGGTTTATAGCTTAACTGTTAATTTCAATATGACTACTCTTGTTAGATGCCTCAAATGTTCAAAGATGGAGTTTCAAATCTATATTACTAAAATTCTTGTTGTTGTGACTTAACCACTAGGCAAAATGGTGCATCGTAGAGTAAGAATTTTTGAACCAAGGTACTTCAGATGGGCTAACTTATAGAATGTCTTCAAAATCCAGGACCCATGACTTCCAAAGAAATGATATTCAGGAAACTTGTGGCTATTTCACTTGCTATTGGCTGCAGTTGAACTCATGTGATCTTCATTTTCAATGTTCTGTGACAATTTTCTACACAATCCTTCACTCCCTTCCACGCCCAACAGCAGGCACTTACCAGCTTCCAGGGAAAGAAGAAAATGGGAGGAAGAAGGGAG
This sequence comes from Naja naja, assembly GCA_009733165.1. NCBI lineage: Eukaryota > Metazoa > Chordata > Lepidosauria > Squamata > Elapidae > Naja > Naja naja. The sequence continues at coordinate 114,533,074 of CM019148.1, read as the reverse complement.
GGGAGGGGAAGGGAGGGGAGGGAAAGGGAAAGAGGACGGGAGGGGAAGGATGGAAAAAGAAGGGAAGGGTTCTCTACAAGGGAAATCAAGAGAAAGGTTTGTAGGAAGTAGAAGTTGTTCCTGCTCCCATTTCTTTTCTTTTCTTTTTTGAAAATCTCAGAAATGATGATCCAATGGGGCATGGGTTGTCTAGTAAATGAACAAAAACAGATTTTTTTATTTTTTATTTTATTCATATTTATATGCCGCCCTTCTCCGGAGACTCAGGGCAGCTTACAATGTTTGGAGCACAACCCAGTGTGCTCAGCAATAGCCTTCATTCCATTGTATATACCTGCTTATTACTAAGCGGCATTTTTACCCCCAACAATCTTGGGTCCTCAATTTACCTACCCCGAGAGGATGGAAGGCTGAGTCAACCTTGAGCCTGGTGGGATTCAAGCCTGCACTAATTGCAGGCAGCTGGAACTAAATGCTAGGTGTTTAATAGCCTGCACAACTGTCAAGTGGCAGTTGATTCTACTCCACACTCTCCACATGCTGACATCTACGACCCCATCAGTGTACCTGAATACAGGTATATAAATAGTATTCCATGCAGTCAGAATCTTGCACCAAATGTTCTGCTTTTACATATATGAGAACACTAGAGAAAGATGTTTTCGGTAGGAAAACAAAGCAGAGCAGCTTTAGAATGGCTCAAGCCAGAACAACTAATTTTACTGGAAAGTGGCATCTATATGTGATTTGTGGAGTGCAGCCAATACTTACTTCATTCATAAATCAGATGCAAGTTTGAGCTAATGCTGTACAGGGAAAAAAACAACAACCCTGCACTCTTCCCTACAGTTCTCATTCAAGTGGTCCAGCAAAAAAATATTGGGATCAAGACATTCTTTCAAAGTGAGTGTAATGTTCTTGCACTAATTTCTAATGAGATGGCCAAAAGGTATGAGTAAATGTCCTACCTTTCATTGTACCATTATCATTTATTATTTTTCAACTTGTTTTTTTAATTACACTTTTTATTGTTTTTTATTATTAGCACCCCAGAGTCATATACTATGAGATGGGCAGTCTTATGAATTTATTTAAATATAGAAATCCTCCACAAAAATTGCTAGTTAATTTTTCTTCCCTGAAGGGCAACAACACCTGCCCAAATTCTCTGCCCATGAGCCTGGTGCAAACATTTTGAAAAGCCATTTAGGCCTACCTCTAGTTTCATCAAAGTGGAGGTATACAACTGCTTTTTTATATAACATAGCAGGAAAAAAATTGCTTTTTTGGGTAGATAACTAATAGTTAACAACTTATAGCGGCAGTTGGATAGGAAGGAGAAAAAAAACATTCATATTAACTATGCTGCTTTACACGGGCCTTCTTTGTCTAGCTGCACATCTCAAATTATTATTTAAATTTATTTTAAGAATCTAGATTTTACCAAAAGTAAAATCTTCTTTGAGTGAAAGTCAAATGATGACTTTTCAGACATGTCAATGTGACATTAATTTCAGTGTGACATTATCTTGACATTAATATGGAGGTGGTTTTCACAGCTTCATTCCAGGATGATTTTAACTTCCTGGTCTACCCTCATTTACTGATATATAGCATTAGTTTATTTACTGATTCTGCTAGCATGCTGCTGATTCAAAAAGGACTTACACAATATATCACTGAAACTATTCTGATTCTTCTTAATTGCTCAGCCCAGACAAAATCAAGCATTGCCACCTGCTAAAATGTAACACTGTGTGACATTATTTGGCACCTAACAGTCAATGTAAATTCATATAGGCCCAGCATTTGAGACTTCAGCTACACTATTAGAATAAAGGAAAATCTTGGCATGTAACTTGCATGTGTATGGACAGCATATGTGGATGATTGTTTCATTGACTGCTGACTTGTCTCTGAATAAGCCATCACAAGTTAAATATCACAAGTGATAGATTCACACAACCTGTCTCCTTGTTTGGGGCAATGGAATTGGCTCACTAACTTGAATATGGAGTATCACTTGTTGAGAAATCAATGGAAGGGTCAGAGATCCAAGAACATACTTTCATACAGGGCAAAGCCAGGCTCCTGTGTTAAAGTGATTTTCTCTAGTCCATGAGCTAGCAGAAAAGTATGTTGTTACATGTTGTTCTGCTATCATTGCTGAAGTCTATTCTGACTCATTACTTAAACCAGTCAATGCTCACATCTCTGCAATTTAAGAAAGCATTTGGTGAGTTTCCCTAGCTTTGTTTCCCTTTCCTCCAGATATTTTTTGTTGGCAAGAAAACCAGCTACAGGTGGTCTCAACTTGCAACTATTTCTTTAGTGACTGTTCAAAGCTACAACGGCATTGAAAAATGTGACTCATGATTGGTTCTTGCTCTTACAACTATTGTGGCATTGCTATGGTCACATCATCAAATTCAAAAGCTTGGCAACTGGTGTTTATTTACGATGGTTGCAGTGTCCTGGAGTTGTGTGATCACCCTGTGGAACCAGTTGCCCTTGGGGCTGCGGTTGGCCCCTGAGCTCCATTCCTTCCGTCGCGACCTGGAGACATGGCTTTTCCAACAGGCCAGCCTGGACTGAGAGGGGTGGGTTTTTATATACATTTTTATGTCTAGTTTATCTTATGGGTTTTAGATAATTGTTTGGCTTTGTAGTTTAATAATTTTTTAATAATTTTTAAATTTTGTATTGTGTGTTTTTATGATGTGAGCCTCCCTGAGTCCTTCGGGAGATAGAGCAGCATATAAATCCAAACAATAAATAAATAAAATAAATTTGTGACTTTCCCTCTGGCTTCTGACAAGCAAAGTCAATAGGCAATGGGATTTGCTTAACAACCAGATGATTTACTTAACAATTCGATGATTTACTTAACAACTGGATTCCCTTAACAACTGTGGCACAAAAAGTCATAAAATCAGGCCATTGCACTTAACAACTGCCTTGCTGGAAATTCTGGTCTCACTTCTTGTTATAAGGCAAGGGCAGCAGTGGGATCCTATCTGTTCCCTACCAGTTCAGTGATCAACCTGTTAGGTGCATGCATGAGCACCTAACGCATGTGCGCACCTAATGCCAGTACACAGCTTTCCCCACACCAGCTTAGGCCTGCAGTGCCAATCAGCTGAGAGGATAAAGGAGGGAAAAGTGCAGGGGTGGGTTTCTTCCTCTCAGCTAATAGTTGGAGGCTTTTTTTACTACCGGTTCAGCTGAACCGGTCGAAACCGGTAGCATACCACCACTAGTTAGGGGATACCTTGAGTAGTAGCTTTGATGGATTGATTGATTTACTAACTGCCATGAAATTATTTTCAACCCCCTTGTGACCACAGAGATAGAGTTTCTCCTTGATGTTCTATCCCTAACCTTTTGTTTCAAGTCTCCCAATGGTGCACTCATCGTCACTGTAACTGAATCCATTCATCTTGTGACTGGTTGTCTTCTTCTTGTCTTTCCTTCCTCTTTCCCAACATCAGAGCCTTTTCCAGAGAGTTGCAATTTCACAGGAGGTGGGTACAAGGTAGGATAGCAAAAGTAGTAAAACCATAGTGCATTCTAGAAGCAGATACCAGTTCATTCAAAAAGCTATTTTAACTGGGGAGATGTTCTATTGCTGACTATATCTGGAATGCATCAGCTTCAAAGAAGTTGCTCTCTTGAATACAGAAGAAGGCTTTAAATGAAGTGAGATTGGGCCCATCCTCCATCAGAAAAGACAAGCCAACTTCATTCTTATCTCACTTTTTAGTCAACGTGTCTTGAGACAGCCAACAATGTTTTAAAAACACGAAACAAAATAAAATCAGATGAAAACTTTAAAAGATAAAAGTCCCGAGGCAATAAAAGCAAGACAAGTTAGTAGCAGTACAATAAATATCAGGTCCCACTAAAACCAGAGAAAATAAAAATGCATTTAATGCAATCTGAACACCATCAAGATGAAAATAAACAGAAATAGGGAATCACAAAAGCATCATAAATGTGTTTTAGAAAAATGATTTGCCACTTTTTTTTGTTTTGTTTTTGAAAAAGCTGAGTACATATGCCTAAGCCTGTAGACCAGGTGTTGAAAGCAAGTTACACTCCAGATGTTATACTCCAACTTAATAATTGTGCCAACAGTCAGGAACAAGGGATATGTATTTCAGCACCATCTCACAAGCCTGTGGTCAATCAATACCAAAAAATAACATATTTTGAATGCTGAACATTTTAAAAAAATTGAATACCTCAACAAAATACGTTACATATCCAAGAGTGCACATCTAACTTGTTATGAAAAACACTACAGTAACTTCAATAACTTATTCCTTTATCAATGGAAGGGAAAGTATGCAGAGGTGGGCTTCAGTCAGTTTGCACCAGTTCGGGCAAACCAGTTGTTAATTTTCTGCACAATTCAGCGAACTGGAAAATCCCACCACTGGCTGGCCCTGCCCTGACCCGCTCTGCCCTGCTACACCCCACTCTGCCCCTTTTCTCACTTTGTCTGCTCTGGCTGCTCATGTTAGACTCTCTGGCTCCCACGCTCGCTTACTTTGCTTGCCAGTCTTTGTTGGTAGGCTAGAATGACTCACATCTGCATGACCCAGCTGCACTTTGGTTCCCCCTCCAGCTTTCTGGGACACCATGTGATACCCACAGCCCAGCTGCTCTCTGGTTTTCTTGCTCCCAAGCCTTCACCGCTAGGTAGGTAAGTTGCTGGGTTTTTTTACATTGTCCCAGGGCTGTTGCATTGCCCATGGCTGGGACAATTTATGGCCTGCTACACTAGGCTGAAGTGTCATGAGGGGAGGGGACACGATGAGGCTTGGTCACCTTTCAGGCCTAGCCCAGTCTTGGGTTCTGTGTGGCCTCCAGCCAGGAAGCCCAAAACAAAGCATGTCCAGGCACGACCAGGAACCTCTTTTGGAGAGCAGCCAAACAGCTGGTACAAGGAGTATCACAGCCCCTGCCGACTGGAGCAAGGTAATGGTGCTGTTGCGGTAAGGTTGGGCAGTGCAGGTGGCATTGGTGATGGTGCTCAGTGCAGGAGGGTGTACTTGCCTTTGTTTGTACTGTTGCATTCCTCCTTTGTGCACTGCAGCAGAGAGAAGTGGCTGGGTTGAATCTCCTTGTTGGGGGCCCCAGACATTTCTTCCAGACCTCATTGGTGCTGCTGGCTTTGCATGCCTCAGTTGCTCAGGGAGATGCAACTGAAACACTGGCCCGGTCCAGCTGCTTGTCTCCACCATTTCTGTTGCTGCCTCCATGGCCTGCCCTGCACGCTGCTCTCACAGCATCTTGTGGAGCCCTTTATGGGCTCAGCACAATGTGGACAGTCCACTCACCCCTGGCAATAGCAGCAGTGGATGCTGGGTTGAGGGAGAGCAGGTTATGTGTCTCCCCAAGCAATGCTCAGTGTCCAGCACCAACAAAGGCTGGAAGTAGCACCCTGCCATTTCCTGCTGCATTATGTTGGCCATTTCAGAATTAGAGAGAAGCACCCAGGTTGAATCTCCAGTGCCTCTCCAATCTCACGGATGCTTCTTCAGGCCCTTGTTGGTGCTGGGCTTGCTTGTCTCAGTCACTCAGAGAGACATGCAACCTGCTCTCCAACCTGCCTGCTGCTGTTGCCAGGGGCGAGTGGACCGTCCATACAGTATGTCATTCCCTTCTTCTTCCTAAGGGCTGAGAAGGGTGCTAGGCATATTTTTTAAATTGTTAATTTCTCAAAAAGTTATCCAATAAATTCAGGATTGGCATGTTTGTACAAGAAAGACCAACCACAATGCACTTTATCATTTGTTTATTTTTTTTTCTTCTGTGAGAAAGGGAACAAACAATAGGGTTTCTTATAAAAATTAATATTAAAGCAAGATTACCACTTGGGTGGCAGGAGATTTAATCTGGCCAAGCTACATAAATGTAGAAGGGAGATATTTTTGGCATAGCTCATATATAAACCTGACATGATAAAGAAGTGATGTTGAGTTGGCCACATCCACCCAGTCACATGCCCACCCAGCCATGCCTACCCAGCCAACTGACCACCTAGCCATGCCCAGAGAACAGGTTGTTAAAAAATTTCAATCCCACCACTGAAAATATATATATTTCCAACTCGCGAAGCATTCTTGACCTGCTCTCGAGTTGCCATAGGCAGGGGAATGGGGAATCGAGCCTTGCAGCTGCATCAAGGAACTTGCATTTCAGTCAAAACAAAGCACATTCTATCTGGCAACATCAAGGTCATCTCCATGGAGATCCACAGTGGCTGGAGGGAGTGACTTCTACAACCTGCAAAATTGCTTCATTGGGGAATGTGACTGATGACACACCCTAGGGAGAGAGGGAAACAGGGTCAGAGCTAAGGGGCGAATTAAATGAGGTCAGAGTTGGCTTCACTTGGTCCGTGCTGACATGAAGCTCCAAATAAATAACTGGATTTCTTTTGAAGCTTGGCCTGAGGCTCATGATTTAATTAGAGCATTGGTCTGAACTCTGACATATAGATTGATTTTATTAATTTATTGTTTTATTATTTTCTTTTATCATTTTTATATGATGTTTTTATATTTGTATAAGCCACCTTGAGTCACCATGAGTGAGTAGGTGGCAATATAAAATTTCCAAAATAAACAAATAAATATTATAAATAAGCATGTTCAAAGTTCATAAACCAGGTAGTTCTGTAATTATGATGAATCCTTTACATGACACTATTAAGAAATTGAGTGTGCCAGTAGAGGGACAACGTTAGGTGTTCACATCTGAAATGAATAGAATGAATATGATTTCACTTGATCAACAATATTTTTATCAATTGCCATTACCCATCTCTTCTGGCTAAAGGTAACATCCTTCTAATACCAGATTATGATGAAGAAACAGAACAGGAAATATATTGATGCTTTTGAACTTTGATGTTGGAGAAAATAATGAGCAACCAAAAAATGAACAAATCAATCACTGAACAAATCAACCCAGAGTCCTCACTCAAGGCACAAATGACCAGATTCAAACTATTCTATTTCAGACACTTTATGCAAAGACCTAGCTCTCTGGAGAAGAAACAAAGAAAACAACCAGCAGCAAGGTGGATGGGCATGATTGCAGTGGTAATCAGTTCACCATTAGAAGCCCGAAGAACCACATTATGACTAGATTGTCATGGAGGAAATCTACGTATGTGATCACTAAAATAGCCACTAATTTGATGTCACATAATCAACCAATCTTAAAGAGGCAGATAATTTTGGCCTCCCAGATGTTCCATCAATAGGGGATGCTGGTTGAAAATGATGGAAGTTGGGGTCAATTGAATCTGGAAGACCACAGATTCTTCAAACCTATTAACTTTGATGGTCCATTAAATGGACCTTTAATCTAACAAGGTTCTTCCTGTTCCCTCACAAGCCCTCCACTTGGTGGTATGTACTCAATCAATGAATGACTAGCTCCTACAGACTGTTATTTACATCCGGCAACCACCAGTTTAGATATGGTAACAGCCAGCCTTCATAAGTAGAAACTGGCTTTCTAGACTGAAATAAAGTATGTTGATGAACTGACAGAGACATGTTGCCAAACATGATTCATGATGATGTAATGATCAATCTTATTATTCTCTGATGCAAGGTGTTCCTGCCAATTTGCAAGGACATGACAATTGCAAGAAAAACACTTTCATTCATTCCAGTGAATAAAGCTGCAGTCAGTTGCCAAACCCATTCTGAGGGAAGATAATTAGCATGAGGCAGATTGTTTTCATTCTTAATAATACATTTGTATGCAGGTAAGGAAGGGTGTGGATATTTACAACAGCCACTGTTGTGCTAGAGTAATCACCCCATGGGTTTCACTATAAGTACAGGTAATTTCCAGAATGTCTATTATTAGGTTCACAATGACCTAGTCATGAGTCTAATTGTACAATCTCAGAAGGCAGGCAGGCTATGACAAAGATCCTGGGCATGCTGTAAACAAAGAGAGCCTGGGCCCTCTTGTCCCAACAAGAGACAAGGCAGGCAGTCTTCTGTGAACTTCTTTGGATGTTTCTCCTTCTGTCTGGAGCAACTTTCCCTAACCTGCTGTGTTCCAGGTGTGTTGAAGGCATATTTCAGAATTCTCAGCTAACCTGGCCATTGAAAACTAAAAATTTCCACTTTGAGGGATCGTCATAAGAGTAAGGATTGTAACAGATGGAAATGAGGCTAACTTTTCTACATAAGTCTATTTCAGGGGTCTTCAAACTTGACAGCTTTGAGACTTGTGGACTTCAACTCTCAGAATTCCTTCTCCAGTCATGTTAGCTCAGGAATTCAGGGAGTTGAAGTCCACAAGTCTTAAACTTGCCAAGTTTGAAGACCCTTGGTCTATAAATGAAGGCAAATGTATGTGTCCCAGGATAATGTTGCAGAATCCAATCAGGGTCGGTCACCGGCACCAAAGGTTTAGTCTTCTGAGCTTTCAGAATAGTGTTGGAGCCCATCCTCAGGAAACTTCTCTCACCAGAATGTGATTCCTTTGTGATCCCTATAATTATTTGATCCTTTCCATTGTTAAACTGGAGACAAAAGCTTTCAAAGTAGTGAGAAAGTTTAGAGAGGGGTGCAGCTTTTCATCAGAAGCCCCAAAGGGGAAAGCTTAATCTCCCCAGTAGTTGTAACTCTAATTGAACAATAACTATTTTTCTTTCAAAATAAAAACAATGAAACACAATGTTGCACAATGTTTTTAATGTTAGTTGCTGGATCTTGTGTAATTCACAGACCTTTAAGAGTGGACCAGATGGAGAATTTGTCATGTATATATTAAACAAAGAGATATTAAACCAAAGATATTCATTTGCATTGTTGTTTCTGGTGTTGTTATTTTCTTTCACCTAAGTTACCATATGGACAATGTTCCAAAGCCAATAGACAATGCCAAAGTACATCATCCCTTCCATTTTACACCTATACAAACACATCACCACCCCCACCCCCACACACAAAGTATGGGTTTTTAAACAAAAGTCTTTATACAATTTCATCAGTATTTAAACTATAACCTCTTGCATAATTGTTTGGTTTAAAATGCAATAATATAATGGCATTTTATTTTATTTTATTTTATTATTATTTATAAATTTTATTGGCTGCCCATCTTACCATAGAGTACCTCTGGGTGGATTACAGTCATAAAATATGTCTATACAAATACAGTTAAAACATAAATAATTAAAATCAAACACTAAAACCTAAGGGCACATGGGGGGAGTAGGGTTGAATGTGGGAGGTGGGAACGGTTGTTACTAGATCAACCATCTCCACTGTGCTGTTGCCAACTGGCAGAGCCATGTCTTTAGGCCCTTATGAAAGGATTAGGGCCAACCCTCCAATTCTTTATTGTTAAAAAATGGAGCTACTTGATTTTTTTCTCCACTTCACATGTGGAGTGGTAATCAGGTTGCAATGTGATAATCAGGTTGCAATGACCTTACTGGAAGGGAAAGGATGCAATTTTGACCTACTTTTTCATTGGGGAGGGGGTAGTTTGTTTAACTAAGGAGATGTTTGAAATCTAGGCTTAAAACACTATTTTTCTATAACTATTTGCCCAGAAATGGAAAAAGTCCTACAACCATAATTTAAAAGTTTGCCCCCAATTTTAACTGTAAGGTTTGAGGGGGAGGGGGATCTGGGAAGAGCCAAAAGAGGGCTAAGAGCTGTGGAGGTAGAGATCCATTCTTAGCCGCCATAAGGCCAACTGGATGAAACGTGCCTTGTGACTTCATAATGCAAGTTCCACCCTTTCGTATTTGTGTTCCAAAATTGAACATAAATGAGGTAGGGGATTGTGTAGAGATACTGTGATTCACATATTGTCACTCTGCTCTTCCAGAGGACTTTCTGAAATCTTACAGTGACCCATTAAGATGGTTGGATCTTTCTGCTGATACTATGGATACATTTTTGGCCTTTCTTTTTCTGCTTGTATTGTTATAGTGAAGAATAAAAAGCTGAATTATGCACACTGAGGCCTTGATGCATTCCTTAGGTAAACAGTTTCTTTCTCTTTTGGCATCTGTCTTTTGTGACCCATGTCCTACTCCAGTTGAAGCATATTATGGGCTTAATAATCTCATTGCTTCTTAGTCAGACCTGAAAATAAGTTGCTGAAGTAGATCAATCCTCCACAAATGTTGTGTAATAGACAGTTCAATCACCAGATGAGGTTTTACTATATGCAAATGTATAACTTACACTAGAATGAGCAAGACTGCCAGCAATCTCCAATGTTGTTCCTTAAGTTGTTGTGCTGCCATTTCAACATGGTGGAATGAATGCTATCTGTCAATACTTAAAAACAAAATTTTCCCCATTCTGTTATCAAGGCGTGTCGAGAATTGGCGTACCTCTTGATAAAAAAAAAAAAGAGAGAGACTTTTGCAATCTTGCTCTATGGATGTGCAAATGGGACTGGGAAAACTAAAACTGGAATAATAAAATCCTCAGAGAAAGATTGTAAAGAAGTATCCCTCTACTTCCTTCATTCCTATCCGCTGGATTCATGGAACTGAAGAAGAATGTTTTGTTGTTATGATGAAGGCTGGAACACCATACATGAAACACATTCTACTAAAAGTTGTTCACATCTGCATTCATCTACTTTGTTCACTGGTTACACTGAAGACTCTGGGAATGACTAATGAAACTGCAAGAGTCAAGAATATCTCTCTTTAGTACCCAGTACGTACTTCCTGCTAAACTAATTATAAAAACAACCATATTAGCTTGGCAATTCCCATCCTCCTCAAATTTCCTATGCTGGGGTATCCGATCAGAGCTGCCAAAGTCCAGATGATGGCTAGATAATAGCAAAGATATAACAAACCATCTTAATTCTTTTCAGTCATCTAGCAATTGTCTGGATTTTTGTAACCCCTTCCCTCATTTCCCATTTGTTGAAATCATATGCAGCATAAATATGAGTTCAAGGATTTCATTAAATGTTGCAAAAAAAAAATTAGGGAAGAGGTGGCTGCGGAGACTCAGGGGATCTTTGAGGCTAGAAAAGCAAAAATAATACTTTGAAGACTTGCTTTTCCTTTTTTAAAAACAGATGAATGGAAACTGAAGGCTAGTAAGTTAGATGCAGCCCAGTCTGTGCCATCCCTGAATCCCTTCCCAGCAGCTAGTTTACAGGTTTTTCAGACTCTTTCCTGCATGCAATTGAAATATTAAACTAGAGCTATCCGGGCTGCAAGTATTCAGAGAACCACTAGAAAGCAGCAGACAGATACAGAAGCTTGGAATAGCTTTCTGCAGCCCGGATCAAGTACCTGTAGTTAAGTTCCTTTTACACTTCCCACTTGTTACAGCCCATTCTGTTAAGTTTGCATGAAGAGACAGATGCGGAGTTCTTCAAGCTCTTAGTTTATTAGTGACTACAGCTCAGAATGGACCCAATTTGGCTGGGCTGCGGCTGCTACTTATAGCCAGCAGCCGCAGTTGCCAGCCAATCAGTGTGCAGGGTTTTCCCGCACTTTTTAAACCAATCATTTCCAACATTTTACAAGAACAGTTCAAACTAAACCAATGACTTCAAACCTACATACATAACACCCCTCCCCACTAGGTTCAGTCCATACTCAAACCCCAACCTATCTAATGTATTCTTTTAAATAGGTGGGGCTCTTAAGTGTACGTTGAGACCTATGTGGTTCAGATGTTTTAAGGTTCTCACCTTGTGAGAGAGGAAATGTGTCTGCTGACATTTCCTTACTTGGACTTGTAGTAATGGTAGAACCTGTTTGGTTACTACAACCTGGTCTCTCCTCCTAATCCATCTCCAACCCAATGTCAGCACTCAAGTCTGGTAGTGATGTGCAATCTTCCATTTGTGAAAATGGTTATTGGTATTGTGACAGGTTTTGGGATGGTTAGTGTCGTGTTAGCTCGTTACACATGGGGTTGATTCTTACTTGCTGAGTACTCTCATAATCCTCCCCTTCCCCCCTAGAAGAGGCAGTAGGTATGGGAACCAGAGAGGAGTAAAAGCGATGCTCCTGAGGCAATCTGGATCTTAACTGATCAATGTGCCTGCTCCAGAGGACACCATCCTCTGTTTGTACCCTGTAAGACCTGGGGCCTGTGATTTGGGTTATCTCAGCTGGAATCCATAATGGTTCACCCATGAGGTTCTTAGCATAAACAGAATCACCCACAGTGAAAGTGCAATTTTACTAGTGGAATCTAGTGGTGCGTTGGTGCGTAAGTGGGATGGAGGCGGTCAAGGGGAGACCTGAGTTTCCTACCCATCAACAATTCAGCTGGGGTTAAATTAGTTGAGGGGTTGGGAGTGATATGCTGAACACTGAGAAGTTTTTCAACTCTCTCAGTGATATCCCCTGGACCCAATTGCTGAAGTTTTGCCTTGGTAAATGTACCATATGTTCAGCCGGCCGTTAGCGAAGGATGCCCAGGGGCTGTCAGGGCATGTCTGATACCCTGTTGTGCTAGATATGATTCAAAAAGGTTGGATGTAAATTGAGGGCCATTGTCAGAAACAAGCACATCAGGTAACCCGTGAGTTACAAAAGCTTTTAAGCTGTTTGATGACAGCTTCAGTTGTGGTGGATGCCATAGAGACAACCTCCAGCCATTTGGAATATGCATCAACTATAATAAGGAAAGTGTGCCCTCTGGTAGGGCCAGCAAAATCAATGTGAATCCTGGACCATGGGCCCCTAGGACATTCCCATTCCTGTTTGGGGGCGAGAGGTGGGGCAGGCCTGACTTCCTGACAGTTGGGACAGGATGCAACCCAGTTTTCAACCATTTTGTCAATACCTGGCCACCATACATAACTCCTGGCCAATCCCTTCATTCTGACAATTCCCGGATGACCCTCATGTAACATTTCCAAAACCTCTTTTTGTAGTTTTGCAGGAATACCCACCCTGTTACCCCGCAAAATACATCCTCTAAATACAGATAATTCAGTTTGCCTGGATTTAAAAGGTTGGGAGTTGAGGTAGATCTTGAAGTGGGCAACCTTTCTTAATCCAGCCTATGACAGGAGCCAATAAAGTATCTTTGGCAGTCTCTCTGGCAATTTGAGCAGCATGTACTGGAAGTTTGGCAACAGTTTCTAGAAAAAAGGTGTGAGTCTCAGGAACAGGGTCCTCAATGTGTGAAGGAAGTGGGCAGCGACTCAAAGCATCTGCATGCCCAATGTCTTTTCCAGGTCTGTGGATCAGTTTGTATGAATAAGCAGCAAGAAATTCAGTCCATCTCAGCATTCTTGGTGACAGGATCGGGCTGGTTTGTCCCCTGCCACAATGCCTAAAAGAGGTTTGTGATCTGTGACAATGGTAAATGTTCTCCCATCTAAATACTCATGGAATTTCTTGACAGCTGCAACAATTGCCAAGGCTTCCTTGTCCAGTTGGCTGTAGTTCCTCTCTGCTTTAGTCAAAGTGCGAGAGTAAAATGCAATAGGAGCTTCCCTCCCACTGGGAAGCATGTGGCTCAAACCTCCCCCCCCCCCACTCCAAAAGGGGAGGCATCACAAGTCATAACAACAGGAAAGTTCTCAGAGAACTGTATCAGTACAGCATCAGACGTGATTAGTCTCTTGATATTGTTAAATGCAGCTTGTTCCTTCCTCCCCCAGACCCAAGCAGATTCTTTGTCCAGCAACCTATGTAGGGGTTCTGCAATGGTTGCCTTCTGAGGTAGAAACATATGATAGAAGTTAATGAGTCCCAAGAATGCTTGCAAATCTGTTTTGCATTTTGGCCTGGGGGCTTCTTTGATTGCCTGAACCTTTGCCTCTGTGGGGTGGATGCCATGTTTATCAATCATGTAACCCACGAATTGCACTTTATCTGTTCTAAGTGTGCATTTTTCCTCTTTGACTTTTAACCCTGCTTTTTTGAATCTAGTTAAGACTTCCCTGAGTCTCTCGTGTAATTGAGTGTCATTTTCAGCAGAAATTAAAACATCATCAAAATAGGGCACCACCCCTGGCAACCCTTGTAACATTCTTTCCATAAGGCTTTGGAAGATGCCTGGTGCCACGCTTACTCCAAATTGCAATCTTTTGCATTTGAAGGCACCTCTATGGGTCACAATGGTTTGGGCTTCAGCAGTGGCATCATCAACTGTTAATTGTTGATATGCCTGTGCCAGGTCCAACTTGGCAAAAACCGTGCCCCCTCCAAGAGAGTGTAATAAATGATGCACTACTGGAACTGGAGATGCACTCTGTTGTAGCGCATGTTTCAATGTCCCCTTGTAGTCTCCGCAGATTCTCACAGACCCATCAGCCTTGACTCGTGTGACTATGGGTGTCTCCCACCTGGAGTGATCAATGGGCTCTAAAACCCCTTGGGCTATTAATTTATCTAATTGTGCATCAATTTTTTCCTTTAAGGCAAATGGGACCCTTCTGGGTTTTAAATGGATGGGTTGTACCTTGGGATCTAGGTTAAATGTGATGGGGGTCCCCAAGTACTTGCCTAATCCGTCGCTGAAGACCTCTGGAAACTCAGACTTCAAGGCCTCTTTCCACTCAGTGTTGCTCACATGATTGATGCCAGTCACCTCGATGCCCAATGGTTTGAACCACTCAAGGGCCAGCAGACTGGGGCAGTCCTTGTCCATGATGGTCAGTGGTAGGCATTTGGTGTGGCCCTTGAATTTCACGTTGAATTCTCTTGTTCCAACTACTGGAATCTTGTTCCCTTGGTAGTCTTTAAGAGTCAATGCTTGCTTCTTGAAGTGCTTCTTCTGGATGTTGGGAAGAAGTCTGTGAATAGTGTCCTATGACACCATAGATAGGTGTGAGCCTGAGTCCACTTCCATTTGGCAAGGCCTTCCTTCAATAAGTACCTTGACATGCACTTTTCTGCTTCTTAAAGGTGATGAATGACCAATAGTTACTGTTTGATGAGTTTCATTCTTCCCATTTGCTTCTGTGCTGCACCCCATTTTCTCACTGAGATTGTTGGGCCTGAATTCTTTGTCTTTGCTTGTAGCAAACTTTCTTCTGTTGGGTGGAGTTCTGGATGATTTGCAGACTCTTGCTAGGTGTCCTCTTTTATCACAATGGAGGCAAATTGTGTCTAAAAACTTGCATTCAGTGCGGGGGTGGCTTCCTTCAGCATGATCTTAGGTTTCAGTTATAACTTGCTCTGTAGCACCTTGTCTTTAAGGCCCAGAACAAATCGATCGCGCATGGCCTCTTCTAAATTGTTAAATTCGCATGCACCCCCAATGTCTCTTAAACTGGCCACGAAGTTGTTTACGTTTTCGCTTTCCCCTTGATCACAACGGTAAAACTTGTGTCTCTTAATGAGGCATGATACTTGTGGCGCGTAATGGGCTCTTAACAGTTTTTCTAAGTCAGGCCAGTCCATTACCTTCACGTCTGCAGCTCCAGCCAATGCCTTCACCATCTTGAAAACTGCCGGACCGCAGTGCATGAGAAAGACCGCCCTCTTCCGCTTCTCGGAAATGTCGGCAAGATCGTTTCCCTCCAGATACATTTGGAAACGATCTGCATACGACTCCCAGTCTTCTGCCGTCGGATCGAACGGGGCTGGGGGGGTGTTCAGTGCAGCCATCTCACTCTCCTTCTGTTCCACGTTGCCGTCTTCTTCAGGGGAATCCCACCTTTGTCGCCAGTGTTAAGTTTGCATGAAGAGACAGACACGGAGTTCTTCAAGCTCTTAGTTTATTAGTGACTACAGCTCAGAACAGACCCAATTTGGCTGGGCTGCGGCTGCTACTTATAGCCAGCAGCCGCAGTTGACAGCCAATCAGAGTGCAGGGTTTTCCCGCACTTTTTAAACCAATCATTTCCAACATTTTACAAGAACAGTTCAAACTAAACCAATGACTTCAAACCTACATACATAACACATTCTATATTCAAATCGTTGGAATTAGATTTGCAAAGCTGTTTCCTGTGTGACCCAGGAGCTTTTTTCAAGCCTGCTAACTGAAAAGGGTCATCGTTGTGTAGGGGTATACATGAAAATGTGTGACAGTGTGGAAGTTTACTTCCCAATGCAATGAAGCAGTCCACAGAGCAGAAATGTTCCCATGGCCAGGGTTTTAGATGGGATTTTTGCATCCTAAATCTAATAGCTCTACTTTGCCAGAATCCCTCTCACTCCAGAGCCACCAGCATCGCTGCCCAGCACAAACTCTATGCTCATTTCTGTTATTGAACAGAAGCGTGTTTGGATGATTCTAGAAAATGGTGTAAGTCAGCAATGGCGAAGCTTTTGGGTGTGGTGTGCCAAACGTGCGCATGCGCATGATAGCGCGTGCATGCGTGCATGTACCAGCACCCACAATGTAATGCACCCCAGCACCCTGCACATGTGTGCGTAACACCCACTTCCACCTCCTTACATGCACTGCGCATGCGTGCACCTCCTAGCTGATTTTCAGCCCGTTTGAAGCCTTTTTCAGCCTCCCTGAGGCTCAAGGGAAGCGCCTGCACTCTCAGGAGACCAAAAAACAGGCTTCCAGAAATACCGGAAGTGCCCATTTTCAGCCTCTGCGGGCCGCTGGAGCCAGGGGAAAGGCGTTTTCACCCTCCAGGAACTCGAAATACTGGAAGTGACAAAATGGGGGTGTTTTTTGGCCTCTAAAGGCTGCAGAGGCTTCCTTTGAGCCCCCAAGAGGCCAAAAACGGCCTCCCCCGGGGTCCAGTGGCCCTCTGGAGGCTGAAAATGGGCACTTCCGGTATTTCTGGAAGGCCTGTTTTTCAGCCTCCCCAAGCTGCAAAGGCTTCCCCCGAGCCTCCGTGTCAGAAAGCAGAACTTTCTGGAGTTACTATGCAGTTTACAAATTAGTAGAGTTTGATGGGGTGATCAAACCTACCAATGACAGGGTGGCATTGAGCACCTCACTGTGATACTGTAGGACACGCCCCTAAGTATAAAAGGGCTGTCAACTGTCATTTCAAAAAAGAGAGAAAGAAAATGAGGAGATTCTAAGGAGATTCTGTGGAGACTCATTTTGTCTGAGGGAGATTGGAGATACTGAGAAGATCCAAGACTCTGAGGAGATATTAGGATCTGACAGACTGAGGTCTGTGTATGAGAAGATATAGCAAAGAGATCTGAGAGAAGATCTATAACCTAAAGAGAAAGGGACTTTCTAAAGAGGTTAGCTATATCTAAGAAGAGGTTATGAGAGGAAGAACTGTGAATCTCTCATGGTAACTTCTAGTTCCTTGAAGGACTGTTTAAGAGGAACGAAAGAAGAAAAGACTCTGTATATATTTAAGAATAATATATTTATTGATTGTTCTGTTATAAATAAATCTGTTTTGATCTGACACAACTTGGCATTGCAATTTATTGAATGACTCTGTGAAATAGATATAGGTTTAAAGATCCAGGCCAAATTCAATTAATATTATTTAACACTCAGGGAGGCCGAAAAAGGCCTCAAATGGGCTGAAAATCAGCTGAGAGGTACACATATGCACAGTGCAGGTAAGTTTGGCTCGGGCTCACGTGCCCGCACAAATGGCTCCGTGTGCCACCTATGGCACGTGTGCCATAGGTTCGCCATCATGGATATAAGTCAACCCTGGTGGGGCAGTGATTAGAATGCAGTATTGCAGGTTAATTCTGCTGATTGCCAGGGGTTCGATCCTCAGCAGGCTCAAGGTTGACTCAGCCTTCCATCCTTCCGAAGTCAGTAAAATTAGGACCCAGATTGTTATGGGCAATATGCTAATTCTGTAAACTGCTTAGAGAAGGCTGTAAAGCAATATGGAGTAATATATAAGTCTAAGTGCTATTGCTACTAGTGATGAAACAGCTGATATGGATACCACAGAATGTGGAATTTCTGCTTTCTGACATCTGCCCTTTTATTAATGGTTTTCTATTGCCAATTGAATACCTATTTGTTGAAGGGAACATTTAGCTTACTCTTGGCTTCCTCCTGGCTTTTAGATTTGGAGTGAAGTAGATGTGCCTAATTCCTGCAATTCAAACTGATTTTATTCTATTACTCTCCCAAGAAACTGAAGCAGCTTTTCCTGTACGATTCTCCCTGGCTGTCATTTCATCATTGTAGCAATCTTGTAAAGTTAATTAAAAGATGATGCTGTTTCACATATTGAATCAAGCCACAAATAGTGTTTTGATAGTGGGTGGAGGGTAAGTCCTACTCCAATCTTCATATCTGCAGCTGGGGTATCCAAAGGAAAACTATACTCACATTATCCTGCATAATACTCCACATAATCTGGATCATGTTTCACACTTTTCACACCCCAAGTAGTACAGAGAGTTGTACTCACATTCAAACAAAGATAAAACCAGCTTTCAGGCTTTTTTTTTTTTAATTACATTTATATGCCGCCCTTCTCCGAAGACTCAGGGCGGCTTCCTGGTTGAATAGCTTGAGGTCAGACAGAATGGGTGCAAGGCATGTTCTATCCACTTTCAAATCTTTACAAGTCAGGTAAACTGGATGGTATGTGTATAATCGTATAAGAACTTCTTGATGGCATAGTAATATGCTGTCCTGCCTCTCATTCCTATCTATTAGTTAGCAAATGGACATGGTCCAAATGAGATAAGTAGGGATGAATATTTAGGAGTGTTGATTGGCCATCAAGTAGCTATTTGCAGGAACTTTCCATACTCATTTCTACAGTGTAGACATTACTTCAGCCAAGCATGGACATTTATCAAAGATAACCAAAATTTGGCTGATTTTACAAATAAAACTCCCTGAAATGAACAGGGAAGCAGAATGAAGTTTACACAACATGGCTTCATGGGAAGTTAAGACAGAACAATAGTAGCATTGGGATAAAAGAGCATAAAATTGGAATTTTCAAGTATTTGGCTGCTGGTGAAAATCATAATAAAGGAAAGGCTACTCTTTAATCCCACGAAGTAGACCAGACAATGAAATCAACTTCACAGAAAGACTAAAACTATTTTTACTGAGATTGTCTGAATAACAGAAATATGCAAATCTGTGTTGTATCTCCTCCTTATACTGCAGGGGATTAGAGAGATCTTTGCTTGAACTGCTTCTGAATTTTATCTGGACCTTCTGATCTACACAAAATGCTTCAGCCCCTTTTGCTTATGTTTCCTGCAAATTCGTATCAACATAATCTTCCTTGCTTCCTACTCTCTGAGATTGGAAAGATGCAAGACACTGTCTTGCTTAGGTACGTTCCCGGAATGACCCTACAAAAGAATCGTTACATTTGAAGCAACAGGAACTGTATTCATTTTGCTTTGTTTGGATTGAAAGCATTGTGGGAACCTAGTTATCAAGGTTTGACAATCTTGAATCTGACCAGTTCTGGAGAACCGGTAGCGGAAATTTTGAGTAGTCCAGAGAACCAGCAAATGCCACCTCTGACTGGAGATTTTACAATATCCTTCCCCTGCCATGCCCACCAAGCCACGCCCACAGAACCGGTAGTAAAAAAAATTTGAATCCCACCACTGCTTAGCAAGTATGGCTGAGCAGGTTATGTAAATGCAGGTATTATGACTGCTCAGAACAGAAACCAAAAGCTTTCAGGAATTTGGATCAGGAAAAGAATAATTTGGTGGGGCATTTTTCAAGAGGAACCAATTTTTTAAAAAAACAAAACAAAAATCCTTCACCTCAAAATATTTCATAAATCGTGCATAACACCAGAAATACTACCTTATCACCACACCTGTGTCTTAGCCTAAACAAAAAGTATCTGCAAAAGTGAAACCAACAGACAATCATCCTGTTTACTCATGCTGGATCTTTCCCCTTGACTAATTTCTCTGATAGTGGGAGTAATTAGGTTTATTATAATAGTGAATGGATTGTTATTACCTTTGGGCAAATACTACACTTACTGTCAGCTGTTGTGCACAGTTACTTTTTGTTCTGCTACTAAAAGTCTAACAAAATATCTTGTGGTTCTTCTTTTCATTTTATTGCCACCGTGATTGTTGCGGTACAACATCGTCCTCCAGGTTTGACCACACGAACCTGGTCTCCTTTTTGATCTTCACAATTCTGTAGGTAATTGCTAGCACAAGGCTGCATGGAAGAAGGGGTTTTAAGTTGGCCACCAATACATTTAAATAAGGGGTGTGTGTGTGTGTGTGTTAGAGCAATGTTTCTTAAACTTGGCAGCTTTAAGGCATGTGGACTTCAATTCCCAGAACTGAAACACTCTGGCTAGGGAATCCTGGGATTTGAAGTTCACAGGTGTTAAAATTGCTAAGTTAGAGAAATACAATATTAGAGCTAGGAATTATAATTGGCAACAAAAATCCAGACAACTGCTAGATGGCAGCAGAAAATAGAGAAACCTGCAACCTATAGCTGCCTTTTGTATTTCAAGATATCCAAGATAAATGATTAAGGCTAAACCTGTTGCTGCAATCAGCCTAGAGTGGAACTTAAATGATGTACAAATCAGAATGCACAATAGAAGATGAAACCCAAATCGGTGAAACTTAGGGTGTTGCTAGTTTTCTCCAGAATTCCTCTTGCATTAGCTTTATAGTGCATTTGCACAACATGTGACCTGATAACCAAATTAACCCATTTTCTGGTTTTATCAAATGCACTAAACCACAAAGTAACCACTATGTTAGGGAAGACACACAAACCTTCTAGTTTAATATTAATCCAAATAATTTACAAGTTCTTGAACTGAACTGGTTAAGTGTTAATGTGAAGAGGGCAGGATTGTGCCACACCATTGAATATAATTAGGATTTTTACGGAAGCAGGGATTTGAGAAATGGTGCAAATTGTAATATGTGTCCAAAGAGCTCATTTTGTATTTACATAAAATTATCATTCTTGGTTCATTAATTTTGAGGCCTGGCAGTACTTGGAATCTGATTTACAATTATTCAGTAGAGAGAGGAGAGAGAAGTCAATTATAAAATTGGTATAATAATTTCTAGGGTTTTTGAGTGTTTGCAAGACGTTCAATTTTTTTAGGGTGTTTGAATGTTTACAACTTCATTCTCTGTTTTATTGCATCCTGCTGATTCGGGATCAGGACTGCTTGTTTTTAGTATGGTTTTGCTTCCCACATTGGAAGTTTTAGCAGACCTTAATTACAGATTTTATTTTCACAATAATGAATGGGTATTATCAACAGCCATATATTGGCATTTAAATAAATAAGCAGCTCTCTCCCTGAACAAAGGAAGGTGAAAATGAGAATCAGATGATCTATTTGAGAGATAATCCATAGGCATCAGGGGCAGGTGTAAGGAAGGAGAATAACATGTATGTGACACTGTTATGCAAAGCAAGTGGTTCATTGCAGCAACATTGTTGAAGCTTTGGGGTGCCACCTGCCTTTGCTCAAAGCTCTACTGGTTGTCATATTTAAGGTTCCCTTTGGCATAGTGGCTTGGTAGTTATTTTCTTCCAAGGCATGCCTTTACCTGGAAACTAATCAAGGCATGTGAAAACAATAGGATTCCACAGCCTGTGTACTTTTCTGGAGATGGGAAAAAAGATAAAAATGAAATAATGTCTATTTATTTATATCCTACTTTTATTATTTTTACAAAAAAAACCTCAAGGCAGCGAACATATCCAACACAACTTCCGCTTCCTGTTTTCCCCACAACAACCACCCTGTGAGATGGGTTGGGCCGAGAGAGAGCATGACCAGCCCAAAGTGACTCAGCTGGTTTTCCTGACTAAGGTGAGACTTGAACTCAGTCCAATACTAAGAATCACTAAATCTCACTAAAATGTTCCAGTTCACACATTGGAAGTCACAGAAGTGTGACATGAGAGCTCTGGTTGGGTACCTGAATTAGTTGTTGGAACCTTGCACTAGATCAGGGGTCTCAAATTTGAATATAAGGGGCCAGCTTATTTAAATTGCACCAATTGGTGGGATGCAATCACGTTAGCATGTGACAGGCTCAGGCAAATGATAACATCACTTGAAGGCAAAGGTCCCTCTCAGCTGCATACCTGAATGGATGTGTAATAACCATCCCATACCAGCAGAGCAGCTGTCATACCTGTGCGCGAGACTCAGCCTCCTGGCAAAGCTCCACAAACATGAACAGACAACAGGGAAAGAGACGAATCAATTAAGGAAGAGACCAGGTAAAAATGATGGTGGGGACTTTTCACGTTTTAGCAGTGACGACATCACTGGGCTTCTTCTTAATTAGTAAATCCCATCGAGGAAGAATTACCTATGAATGGTTTCATCACCAGGTACTATAAAATCGATTGCCATCTCTTTATGTTATTAAAGCCAACAGAATGACATAATGTTCCCATTCTCATTTTGAAAGAGTAATCATTTTTGGTTTTCCCTGGGATATTTTCTAGAAATTGCTGTCATGTTACCAGAGTTACCCTGCGGGCGGCCAATAAATTTTATAAATAAACATCACCTGTTTTGGGAAGATTCTTTACTCTGTAGTGCATATAATCCAAGAAAGCTACAACTTTGTAAATTCTATCAGAAGTTGATGCCAGGATTTGAGCTGTTGTTTTTATTTCTGTTCACTAGATTCTTTTTCTCTGCTTTTCTTTCAGGCAGAAAACATTAAACATGGTATTTGTTATGTCAAGGGGTAGAGGCATTGTGTCAAGATTATATTTTCCTCCATTACTATGGCACAGAATCCAGGTACTGGATCTTTTCAGGATGATGAAATATGCCTCAAAAAAAGGCTACAGGCCTATTTGTGATTTTCCAGTTACAGTGTAATCCATGCAGTTATTTCCTTTAAATTTAATCAGGAAGAAAAATTCAAATTTAATACCATTCAGGTGAGGGTTATAGGAGGAACAACCTTGATGGGAAGCAAAACTAAAAAAAAAGGTCTTGGTAAAGGTAGTGAAATAAGGGAAAGCAACCTGGGAAGGGGGTGATACAGCATTTGCTACTGTGCATCATCCAAGAGTCATTTCATAGTTCCATTGTGTGCTCTATTTGTCTCAACAAGACTCACCCAAAACTAGCAGTGAAGAAAACAACCAAGAAAACAACATCCCTGTTTAAACAAAGCTGGTTTCCAAATGCAACAACTGAGTGGAACAATTCACTTTATCCAAACCCAGCCACACCATGATCCTAGATTATGGGGCAGGTATATTTTACAGGGCTTCAGGGCTCACAAGCAGCTTCAGTGTCTCCCCTCTCCTCCCCGCTATCCCTAAATAGGAAATGTCAGTTTTTAATTCCTCCAAAAGATGGGAATTTTCCCTACAAGAGGAATATGTAATTCACATGTTCTTTCACCCTTTGTTTTCTTTGGGGAAGATGACCTTCATATTGTGAGATTGATTCTCTGTCATCTACCTTTCAAACCCACAGATTAAAATCAGCAAGAGGTGAAAATGATGTACTGGAAGAGCAAACTGGCTTGGGCTACTGTAGGGAGTGGCTTGTCCCCAACTATTTGCGATATGATAGGCTCACTGTATGCTTGGTAGAATGACTAAGGGAGGAGTAGGTATATCTATTATACTCAAATAATGCTTCCTAATTTTTTTCCATGACTTAATGAACAACAATCCCATTGGACCATTTGCTGGATAACTACGTCTTAGAGTTCTTGTGATGACTGTAATAGCAGTGACAATATCTAACCGTCTTGTCATCTAAATCTTGTGTGACCCAGAGTCATCAATGGAGCACCTTCAGGCACCAAAGTATGTGCAATTCCACCATAAGATTTCCAGAGAACCTCAATTAAATTTTTTTTTAAAAAAATAGAGTGCCCCAAATTTGTCATAACATTTTGGTGTTACTTTCTCAGTCTTGCAAGATTTTGGATAAAAAAATTCAAAATTTGGCAATTCTCAAAGCTACTGTCTATTTGCTTTAATGTGGCTTCTGTAAAGACCAACTGGGTGATGTCTACATTGCCACTGTCCTAAAATATTGCGTGGGCTGAAAAAGAAACAAGGAGTAAAGGGAAACAAAAGGAACATGTAAGTCTTACCACAAGGAAGATTATTTCTACTTCATAACAATATGGGTACATGTCAGTTTGAAATTCAAGAACTAATATAACCCATTGGGATCCGCTTTGGAAGGCAGGGTATTGAGAAGGCAACTAAAAAAAAAGAGGCATTAACAAATTCAGAGGTGCAGGCCGAAGAAACATGAGACAGAGGAAGAAATAAAGTGAAAGAAAAGGAAGTAAAATTCAAAGAAAGTCTTGCCAAATATAAATCTGTACATACATTCAGGTGCAATCTGTTCTATAAATTCTTTTACAGTGTATCTAACAGAGAAAGAAACAAAACATATTGCTGAGTCCTAAATTCCACAGTGATTTTTCATGTACAGACTGATTGCTCACTAGAAATTGTATATATTTTACTAGAAAATACTGGGAAATAATTAATGACATTTTAAAAAAATCTAGGCCAGAAAAACAATGGTGTCTCTGAGGAATCTGCCTATTTTTTTAACTTGTGGAGGAGTTGGAACCCAAAGTTCTTTAAAGTGTTCTGCTTTTTCCAGTTCTCTTTCCACCACATGACATGCAAAATTTCTAATGTTCAAGGCTGCCAGGAGACCTTCTACCTGGATGTAGGTGCTGCTCCCTGACTGGCATAATCATATTTGCGTGATGTTGCCCTACTTGGATGGTGGAGCTAATTTTCTGCTGGCTCAGTTGCCAGCATCCCAAAACATCAGACTTTGTGATTTGAAGGTGCTGAATTCCAGAGAGAGTCTCCCATTTGACTTTCTCCTTTGCTCAGCTGAGGAAGTGCTGGGCATTCTGAGCACCACAGTGGGACTTATTGGACTATCAATTTGCTTCAACCAACATTCTTTTCTTTATTTTATGCCTTTCCATGATACCATGCAGTAAGGCAAAAAGAGATGTATTGATAATGGAGCAGTGGCAGTTACTCCATTATAGATTAGCTACATGGACTGTATGTCTATTCTGGCCATGCTTTCCACAGGGAAACCATAGGCTACCTCAATACCACTCTGGAAATTTGAGAAATAAGAACACAAGCTATGAAGAAATAGATTCTAAATATAAACTACTAGACTAGAAGGATCATTCTACAGTTAAACAAATAACTATGAGTTTTCTTAATAATTATTTTTTCAATTTTCCTTGATTCTACTGTTTACAATCTGCCTCCAACTAAACCTTAATTTGATGAAGTAGATTCTAGTTTGCAAAGGCATATGCTGCACTATCAAAGTCTTATTTAGGAAAGCCACAAAATAATACACAGAGAAATCAACAAAGGTTTGTATTACAATAGATTTATTACTTTCTTGGTTGCCATCAAATCCAAATGCAAAATAACAAAACAGAGAAATAGGAAATGTTCCATTAAAAAAGAGAGAAAAGAACATGGCTTTGCCTGGAGTATAGTTATTGGGTATCAGTGCAAATGTAGAAGCAATACCTGCTGTGTGGTTTTGAACTTTATATTTTTCTGAGTAACCAAGAGCCATTTTGAAATGAATGAATGGCATATCAATTTTAAAATAAATCTAGAAGGTTTTTCCAGCTTCTGGCCAGACACAAATCCCTCTTTACTGGATATAATACCTGAGCAGGTTAGAATTGTGCAGCTGAAGATATTCTTGAAACACTTATCATTATCCTTGTCAGTCTGGAGCAAGGCCTGATTTATTTTATTTTATTTTATTTATTTATTTGATTTGTTAATCGCTTACAAGGTAATAGATATAAGTATAAACATGAGTAAGAATACAGGAAATAGGTACGAATAAACGGGGACAAATGGGGAAATAGGACAGGGACTGTAGGCATGATGGTGCACTTATGCACGCCCCTTACAGACCTCTTAGGAATGGAAGAATGGAAGGCTGAGTCAACTTTGAGCCCATCAGGATCAAACTCCTGGCAGTCGACACAAACAGCCTGCAATACTGCATTCTAACCATTGGGTCACCATGGCTCAATGTACAAACTTTTGAAATTATTATTATTTTAAATCAACATCCTTTCAGTTCTAAGAAAGAAGATTTGTTCTTCAAAAGAAACTTGCACAATTTGTACAAAAATCCTGAAGTCTGTTTTTTTCTTGTGTTGCTACAGATTCCTAGGCAGTTTGTAAAAATCAAGGTTATACAAGGAGAACTAAAAAGGAAGGAGGATTTACTATTATATAGGCTGCAAAGCAGCATTTCAGAATTTATTAGCACAGGGAGTGTGGGGTTATTTAAGTTGAGAAGTTTAAGAATAATGAGGCAATATGATTTTTATCTCCATAATTTCCTTCTCCCTCTAAGTCTGCTGTGCAGCAAAACTAGATTGAGGGAATCATATTTCTGAACTTGCACAATGCCACTGTTCTCTTATTGGGCTCATGAGGAACATCAATCAACATTTTACTGATTTGTTTTTAAATTTTGCATTTAATGAGAGACAATGTGTATAGAGAAAAATGAATTAGAAGAAAGATCTGCAGTCAAACTTTATGAAAGCACTCAGGTTGAAAGGTTCTTTTTAAGTGAAAGTTTTGGCCTTACTATGTATGTTTCTATCTTTTTAAGGGATTCCATAAATGAATGAATGTCATAAATATACAGTTTAATATACACCTGCACATTAAGATGGGTGTGTGCTTTTATATATGGTAATAAAAAGTAAAATCAACTCAAGTCATGTTTGTAGCAACAAGGTGCATCCAGGTAATTTCCTTGGATATTACCATACAGAGATGGTTTGCCTGACAATATTTTTATCTGGAATGTTTCTTTGGGAAGAGTGGGATGGGGTGAAGGTCCCATTCTTATTACAGTCCTAGGGTTTCCTGGTAATCTCCATTTCAAGTACTATCAAGCCCAAAACTGCTTAGCATTCTAAGGTCAACAAGGTGAGTTAGGTGTTGCCATTGCATCTAGAACAGATTGTTAAGTTTGCATGAAGAGTCAGATGCGAAGAGCTTCAGTGTAGAGTTTATTAGTGACTACAGCTCGAATGGACCTGTCTTGGCTGGGCTACGGCTGCTACTTATAGCCAGCAGCCGCAGTTGCCAGCCAATCAGAGTGCAGGGTTTTCCCGCACTTTTCAAACCAATCATATTTGAAATTTTACAAGAACAATTCAAACTAAACCAATAACATTCAAACCTACATACATAACAGTTTGTTCCTGTCCACACCTCACCCACTGCCAATTGACTACACTGACTGCCCTCTCTGCAGCCACGGACTCCAGTGGTAGGTGTGCACACTGTTGCATTTCAAGAATGAGGCTAGTCTGGTTCCCTACTGGGTGAGATACAGGATGACAGTCCACCATACTGGCCAAACTGGAGGAGGAACATTTTGGGTGGAACTGGTTGTTGCTATCAGAACTGGTCATTGCCTCATTTAGATAACACCCATGCAGAAAAAGAGAAGGTGAAGTGATAACTCTCAAATTTGTTTCTCTGAATTCAGTTTTTAGAAAGTTGAATTTTTATTTTTAATTAAGCAAGAACCTATCCATCATTTATTTAGACATCGTTTTGCAAGCAACACTTTTCTAAGATGGCATGCAGAATAAAGGACAGAATATAACAAAACAAAAATTAAGACAAATGGGAAACCACAAAGAAAACTAGAAGGCCCCAGTAGAGTTGCAGAAAAGGTGATAGCATGAGAGTTTTGTTTTGTGCAAAGATGGAATCTGGTGAATCTTTATGGAAAACTCTTATATCAAACATCTCTCCGGTGAAGAGTTAATGGCTGGATGGCTCATCCTAAAACTGGTGAGGCACCAAAGCTGAAGTCATTCCACAAGGCACAGATTTTGCCAGAGGAAAGGAAAACCATGTTTTTTGCCACCCCAAGTGTCTTGTCAGATGAATGAGGAATGGTAACTGAACTGGTTTTTGCAGGTTTCCATGTGACTCCACATGCCTGTAGCAGAGTTATCTTAAGAGTGTAGGAAGCTGGAATGTGTATAAAGATACAGACTATTATGGTATGATTTCACTTCCTTAATGCAATCCACTAGAAAAGCAGGAGAAGCCAAAATATCTTTCCTGAATCCCCAGTGGATTACCAGGAATGTCACAAATTATGTAGGCTTGGACTGAAAATGTATGTGAACTGTGCTTTTGAAAGATAAACAAACCCATTAAGCAGATTAGTGTTTTGATTGTCAAGCAAACTATAGCTTGATCCAGAGCAGAGGGTATATTGCTTCAGATGTTCTTACATTAATTAACCCCAGCTTTGTGGGTGTGTTCAGAAGGGGCAATACCCCAACATTCTCTGGCTGATTCTTCAAGGCATTAGTATATCAGATCTGGCATCCCACTGTAGCTTTCATCTCACTTTTCTCCCTCTGCCACACTGATGCCATTAGTGCAGGCAAAAGGAGAGACCATTTTAGATCAACAACAGGTATGCCTTCAAAGGTTGCATTGTTCTCAGAACATCATCAAGCCAACAAGTCTTGCAATTGTTAACTCTTGAGTTAAAGTCTCCCTGTTCCATGGCACGATTCCATGAATTGCAACATGATTTCCAACTACACTGAAACAGTTGTTTTATGATTTTAAAAATGTAAATAAAATAACTGATTACTTTTATTTATAACTGAAGATGGTTTAGTTATTCCTTCCACTTCCTATTTTCCCACTAACAACAACCCTATGAGTTGAGTTGGGCTAAGAGAGAAAGAGAGAGAGTGACTGACCCAAAGTCACCCAGCCGGTTTTCATGCCTAAGGTGGGAGTAGAACTCACAATCTCATGGTTTCTAGGCCAGCACCTTAACTACTACACCAAACCGACTCTCCTATATTACCCAAGAATTTGTGCCAATAGTGCTCATACAGAAAACACAAGTTATTAAAACTGAAACCACATTTCTTAAATTTCTGGGACATCACTCACCAAGGCTGATTAGCAGGAACCAGAGAGAGGAAATTTTCAGAGCTGGCACAGCAAAAGCTGGCACAACAAGGGCTATGGAGTTATGTGCAGGGCTGGGTATTGTTATGAAGTCATGGCCATGAGTATATGCTAATTGGCACCTACTCTGCAATGTTTTCAGGATTCCACATGTGTGGCATCAGTACTTTTAGGTGAGCAATGAATTCTGCATCTCTTGTAATGAAGCTGATTCTGCCATGGGGCTGAATGTAAGACTGCATTAATTCTGCAACAATAGTCACTTAGCATATTGGGACCATACATATTGCCCTGCCCATGAATTTACCAGTCTTTGTAAACTCCTATCCTGTTTGGTTCAGTTCTTTCTAGAAGAATTATGCAAGCCATGGTGATAAATGTTGGTATGTTTGTACAAGTCCTTAGCACAGCCATCTTCTATTCAATGATAACCTAGTAATCTTACATATTTATATGAACCACCGGAATAGTAATTATAGGGTGTCATAAGTTTCACTTTAATTAATGTTTGGGATCATTTGGGGACAAAACATAACAACAGAAAGTCCCAGAGACCAAAATGCATGGAAAGATATGCTAAAAGAGGGAGGCATTGCTACGAAAGATGCAGCCCTTTGCTTATTCTTGTATAGATTTGTGACAAGTGTAGGCAGAGGCAATTCTGATTTGTCCTAAGGAAGGAAATGCTCACCCCTTGGGGTCTAACTCAACGTATTTTCTGCTTAACCACAGCATGGTGATTTTATAAGCTGTTGAACTTCAATTCCCATCAGCCCTAGAGAGCTTGGCCCATTCTAGATAGTGAGCCCCATTAGGCTGGCTTGAGTCTCTATATTGGGTGAAAAAGCTTCAAAATGGCTAATAAAATTCAGTATAAGCAAACTCCGCAAACTCCACAGATACATGCATATGATCTGAGCTGGCAATAATTGATCAGAAAAGAATCTGAATTTCTAAATAAAAATATCAAGGCTACTGTAAAAAGAAAACAGCAAGTTTCATATTAGACCCACTGCAAATAAAAGACAAAGCTGATGGGACCCCATTTGGAGTACTCTGTACAATTCTGGTTATCATATCTAGAAAAGAAAATGATAAGAGTTGGAAAATGTACAAAAAATGAAAGGAACCAAATGATTAGGAGTTAGAGCAGATCCCCACTGAGGAAAGTTTAGATGGGTAAAAGGAAATATGAACAAGGAGTATAAAATCATGGCCTTAGGGGTAAGAGAAGGCAGGGGATAGATAAGGAAAGACAAGGAACAAAAATGGGCTGATGTAAATCTCCCTGTATATACTTGCATTTCTCTCCTGCAGTATATGAATTTGAAGTTTTCCATTAAAACTACACATGGGGAAATTCAGGATAAATAAAATGCAATGCATAGCTAGACCGTGGAATGTACTGCCATCACATGTAAGAATGGCATAGCTTTGGTTTTAAGACCAACGTGTACAAATTCATGAAGAATGATCCTATGGCTACCACTATTGATGGTTGTCAAGTCCCTCCAGAATCTGAGGCAGCTGGCTATCACTTTCTTGTCTCTGGTTATGCAATTCCTTGTAAAGTTTTGGCCCACAAAATATGAGATTAGATAGGCCTGGCTGATTCAAGAGAAGTCATCTATTGCTCTTCTGTTACGTAATTGCAGGTTTTAATCTAAGGAAAAAAATATGATGGTTTGCAGTCCTGCACAAGAGGTTCACCAAGAAAAAAAATAGGATTCACCAAGCTTGCCAGAATATAAAAATACATCAGGTCTAGAATGATTATCACTGTCAGGAAATGATGACAGAATAGGAGAAACTTGAAACAGGTAGGTAAAGATGTCCTTGCAGATTTTCTTCGGCTGGTTGTAGCCAACTTTAGGGGGCAGTGCTTATCTCTGTTTCAGGCAGTGAAACAGCGGAATAAAAAATTTCATCAGACTTTAGAAAGGAGCCCATTTATAATGGCATAGTTCTAATGAACTCCTTCAAATGAAAAGCTTAGTTCAAAGATAGGAACTATTTAAAATACTTCAACATTCTTTGTGGGTTTTGCCAAAATAGACTGACAAAGTTACTCTTTGTGATGCACATACCATTTTCCGATGACTAGGGAAACATATTAATTAATAAATAAGTAATTACACCCAAGATCCACTCAAGTTTTCACTGACACCACTCCCTGTTTGCCAGATTCTCCTTCCTGTCCCACAAACAGGTCTCTTATTTACACCTCCCATTCAGTGGGCACTGTTGAGGTTAAGGCATCAAAGGAAAGCGTTGACAGTTAAAAAAAATCAGGCCACAGAACTGACCTAATTCTTCAGATGATGCTTATTTATTTGTGGGTGAAAAGAAACAGTTTACAAGGACATTAGAATAGCATGCTTGATTAAAATAAGGTTTACCTAGCGTAGCCATGGAGCAGCAGTGGTTAGAGTGTAGTACTGCAGGCTACCTTTGCTGACAGCCAGCTGCCGGCAATTTGGCAGTTCAAATCTCACCTGGCTCAAGGTTGGCTAGCCTTTCATCCTTCCAAGGTGGGTAAAATGAGGGCAATATGCTGACTCTGTAAACTGCTTAGAGGGGGCTATAAAGCATTGTAAAGCAGTATATAAGTCTAAGTGCTATTGATATATCAAGCTCACTGATATAGTCATATTTAATTCACTGAGTAATAGTTTATTGAACTCTATGCACACAAAGCCACAAATTGGGCAAATTTTAGTCTAGTTTATTATACACAGTCAACCAATATCTAATCCTGGAATCTGTTCAAAGGCATGCCACATGGGTATCTGTCCTTTCAGCATATTAATGTGAAATCAAAATCATTCCTCTGACCCACCATGATACCACTAGTATTATTATATTTCTTTATAATAATGTATATGTATTCATAATAATTTACATTTATATTATTTTTATTATTACTTTACCAAGTATGTATGCTGCCTGGTTTCCAGCAATTGATTTTGAGGAAGTTGTCAGGAGCTGAGCTGCTTAGATTATCTTCTGATTTACTTGCTCTTCCAGAGGAAATGCATGAAAACAATTTTTGAGAGTGTCCTTGAAGCTACAAAGAATTACTGCCTGCTCCTTCTGACTCCCAAGATTTCCTTCCTCACTCTTGAAGCCATTCCCATTCTGGTGGTTTTTCCATTTCCTTGATTAAGCTCCCCCGCCCCCTTCTTCCAGGGGTTGGAAGTGCCCAGAAAGAGGGGAGAAATTAATCTGCTGTCTTTTCTCTATAAGTTAACAGAATAACATAGTTGGAGGGATCCTTAGAGGTCTTCTAGACCAACCCCACCCCACTCAAGTAGGATTCCGTATACCATTTCAGACAGGTGGCTGTCCAGTCTCTTCTTAAAAGCCTCCAGTGAAGGAGAACTCATAACTTCTGAAGGCATGATATTCAGGATGAATGCAGTAAATGAGCAATTCCCAATGTTCAGCTACCATTGCACACTGTGAAAGTGGGAATTTAACTCTTCTCCGTTCTCCTTAAACTCTGCTATGGGGGGAAAAAAACCTTACTTATAGTAGTTCCCCCCTCCTCCACTTAACTACTATCAGGTCATTTTATTGTAGTCATTTTGATTCAGTAGGTTTCAGTGCCTTGTGTTGCTTTAACTTCTGGGGCTAGGCCATATGAGGTAGACCTGCAAAATTTTATTTTCCTGCACAGTTTTTCAAGGTGCAAAAGTTTTCCTCATCGTTTTTGTCCTCCTTCATTATGAGTTGGATCAAAAGTTGTTTGTAGCTTTTCCTTAAAACTGTCTTCTCTTGACCTGCACTACTGATGAAAAAAACATGATTCATTATCATTTACAAATGGTTTGTTCTATAAGAGAAATGATGCAGAGAAAATTATGGGGGAAAAATGAGTTCTGAGCCACTATAAACAAAGGCAAATAGAGGTGAAAACATTTTCTAAAGCCAGGAATAATCAAGTTTTAATTCTTTCTTCTAGAGCTAGAAAAATAGATAATGTACCTTATCACATGAATCCTTTTTATATGTTCCTTACCAATCAGCTCTAAAACATTTCTATAAGTTTCAATTAGCAATGAAGGCAGAATATAAATTAGTTCTAGTTTGAAGGCAATATAAGGAAAGCCCAAACTTATTCAAACTATTATGTTTTCTGCTTTCATCTGAGACATATTTTAGAATAAACATGAATTAGTCATTGTTAAGTTTGCATGAAGAGACAGACGCGGAGTGCTTCAAGCTCTGTTGTTTTATTAGTGACTACAGCTCAGAATGGACCCAATTTGGCTGGGCTGCGGCTGCTACTTATAGCCAGCAGCCGCAGTTGACAGCCAATCAGAGTGCACGGTTTTCCCGCACTTTTAAACCAATCATTTCTGACATTTTACAAGAACAGTTCAAGCTAAACCAATGACTTTACACCTACATACATAACAGTCATAAATATCCAAGGTGTTGTCCCTAGAAGACTTTTGTAATTATGTTGTTGTATTTAACCTGTACCAGTTTTCAGTTAAATATTATGCAGGATGAAGGACTTCTATGTTTTGTTTAATAAAGTAATAATTATTTCAGCATATTATTATGATGAGAAAGGATTTAATTCTTTCTCTCCATACTGCTTTCTTAATTAAAATCAGGAAACATCCTGATTCCTATTTGCTTTTGATCAGAGATTTCCTCAACTGGTCAAAAAAGACAAGATGGCTATCACCATCTTCTCTTTTTAACTCACTTCCACCAACGATGATTCCCCCTCCTGGCTTTGATGAAAAATGGAGGGGAAACTGAATTAATCCTTTTTTTCTTAGAGATACATCATTGTTGGAAGATGTAAAAAGAGAAGAATCTTACTAGTAATGAAGGAGAAGAAAGAACTAATATCAGGTAGATAATCTGGGAGTTTATGCACTCACGTATAAAGCAACAACCATTTTTTATTATACACACACACAAAATAATTGCATCTATTTCTCCAATACAGCAGGAAGTATTTCAGCATGGAAATAAGCATGTACATGTGAACCTGCACATGAAGACAGACTCAGAGAGTATGCCTATTGCTGTCCTACACAGCCTTGTTATTTTCAATGACCTTGAGAGTCAGGTGGCATATAATTTTAATTTTATTATTACTAACTTCAAGAACTCTGCAACAGGGAAACAGATACTGGAGAGCACAACATAAGTGAAATGTAACCCCAGTCAACTTTCCTGAATACGTGCAACCAAGCCAAGCAAGCATTGCCAGAGGCAATTCCACTGTTCAATGCCAGGGCATTTTTTTTAATTAAACAGCTTCAAGGCTGGATTAGCATGTTAATTACACCATTTGAGTGACAATGCAAGAAACACAAGTTCCTTCTGTTCTGTTATGTGGCAACCCTGCGAAAGGGTTAAGTTGTTAAACACACAAGTGCATAAATTCCCAGATTATCTATCCAAATACCACTCTCCACTATCCGAGCTTGAAAAAGTTTTTATTAGTGCCCCTGGGAGACATTTTCAAACCTAATTAAAATGTGGGTAGTGGAGGAGTCACATCAAGCAGGAAAATAGGAGAAGAGAGGGGCTTGATGGGTGCTATCAATTCCAGGCTACGAAAATCCGGACCAGTACTAGAGGGCAACAAAGCATTAGAATTGTCTGGATCTCTTTACTGCTGATTTAGTGACCATCTGGATTTTTGCAGCCGGATAGTAGACTGAATAGCTTCTAGCTGTGATCCAATATCATCAGCCACCATTCTACAAGTTAGCTTGAAAAGACACAGATGGAAAAAAGTTTCTTTTCAACCAAACTACCACCAAAGAACTAAGGTAATAGCATAAACTGGTCAAGGAGCACACGTGGGCTGCAAATGAGAACCAGTCTGGGGTAGTGGTTAAGTTGCTGGCCTAGAAATTAGGAGATTATGAGTACTAAACCTGCCTGAGGCATGAAAGCCAGCTGGGTGACCTTGGGCCAGTCACTCTCTCAGCTCAACCCACGTTACAGGGTTGTTGTTGTGAGGAAAATAGGAAGAGGAAGGAGTATTATTGTATGTTTTCTACCTTTAGTTATTTATTTAAAAACATATATAATAAATCAATCTAAAAGCTTCCCGGAATCAACTATTAGTTGATACAAAGGCAAAAATAGGGCACTGAATAGCATTTCTTCTCTCTTTTCCTCTTCTTAACCTTGAAGGCGCCATCGAGTCTGCATATCCATCTCTTTCCTAAAGTTTTTGCAACACTTAATGAGGTTGCTGAACTCACAAATGATATGTATCTGTTATGCAAATGGAGGGCCAATTGGTTCAGCGTCAAATTATCTCCATGTAAGCTCTGGAGAGAAAGATTGTAAACACTGAGCATCAACTCACAGAAGGAGGAGTTGTTCAATATACTTGCCATATACTACCGAGTAGCCTCTTAGACATGAAAAAATAGCAGTAGCACAATAAATGTATATACCACTTCACAGAGTCAGCATGTTGCCCCCAACAATCTGGGTCCTCATTTTACCCACCTCGGAAGGATAGAAGGATGAGTCAACCTTGAGCCGGTCAGAATCGAACTGCTGGCAGTCATCAGAGTTACCCTGCAATACTGCATTCTAACCACTGCTCCACCACGGCTCCTCTATGCCACCAAAAACTTTTCCCAGGATCCTCTGAGACAGACTCTTGCATGTATCCCACAATTTCCATTCCAGCGGAATTTATGTGATTGCTTTGCTAAATGTACCATATATAATAAGTAGGTAGACAAAATTCCTGAGGTCCTGATGGGAAAATCATGCCTTTCTTCCTATTCCTGACTTTGGATGGATGCATTGGGAGTTTAGAGGGCATAGTGTGAATGCTCACCACCAGGCAGAATAACTCTATGTATATCCACAGAGCCACCCACCACAGCTTTTTCATTTTTTTTTGTTTTCCTGCATATTTTTAAATGCAGCTTTGCAAAGGTGGGTTTCAAAAATTTTAGCAACAAGTTCTCTGCCTGGTTGCTGCATAGGCGTGGCTATGGTGGCTGTGGCATAGTTGGCCACCTGCACCACATGGGGGCGGCATTTTTGCCTTCCCTGAACTCTGGAGGCCCATTTTTCACCCTCTTCGAGCCTCTGCATGGGCCCTGTACTTACCTGGCAGGGCCAGCCAGGGTGGGATTTACTGGTTCATTGAACTGGTCATTAAAAATGATACAATTAGCACCCAAACCGGGGAGAACCGGTGGCAGCCCATCCCTGCAGCTTTGTCCACAGGTATAGCACTTCCTTAGAAATAAAAGCCAGACTAGAGGCCAAGGCTTTGTTCTGCAGCACTGCAACCTCCTAAATTGACTGAAATACAATGACACATCAGGAAGACAGAAGATGGAGCAGGCATCAAGGAAAGGTAATTACAGGAGCAATGATTCTGAAAGATACCTTATTGGGCCTTGTATCTAAAGATTATACAGATAGTCAACTTACATTTATCTGTTTACTGACTTTTCAGAGCAAAGGTCTCCAAACTTGGCAACTTTAAGACTTGTGGACTTCAACTCCCAGAATGGAGCCAGCTGGCTGGAGAATTCTGGGAGTTGAAGTCCACAAGTTGGTT
This sequence comes from Naja naja, assembly GCA_009733165.1. Lineage (NCBI taxonomy): Eukaryota > Metazoa > Chordata > Lepidosauria > Squamata > Elapidae > Naja > Naja naja. Next base: position 114,496,603 of record CM019148.1, on the reverse strand, counting down.
CAGAGTTAAACAGCACTGAAAAAAATGACTTACAATTAGTCCTCATGCTTATGACCATCATAGCATCCACATGGTCACATGATCAAAATTTGGGTGATCGGTAACCAGCATGTACTTATAATGGCTGCAGTGTCCCAGGCTCATTTGACTGACACTGAGATTTTCCCAAATGGCTTCCTGCAAGCAAAGTCAATGGGTGAAGCCGGATTCACTGAATGACCACATGATTCACTTAATCAGTGCAGTGATTTGCATAACAACCATTGCCAAAAAGATTGTAAAATTGGGCGTGACTCACTTAACAATTGCTTTGCTCATCAATAGAAATTCTGGTACTAAGTATGGTCATAAATCAAGGACCACCTGTACTAGAAAGTATAAGGCTGCATATTTAAAAACAAGAAATCCCAGGGATAGATCCGTAGGCAATTAGTACTTCATACCCCATTTTACCTTTCTCTCACTCATCTCTAGTAGGTGACATATATACAACCAAACCTTGTGGTAAAAAAACATTTTTTAAATTTTATTTTATTATTTAATATTTATTGTTTAATTTATTGTTCATTATTTAATTCATTATTTAATTTTATTATTCTATTCTATTCTTGCCCAGATTTTACTCCAGATTTGCTTTTAGTTGAATTCACTGCTGGCTTTCCTTCATAAATCAGATTAGTTTGCTCTTGAGACTGATAAAACATGAGAATTTGGTAGCATCACATCTAAACTAGCTAAATATATTGCTGGCCATGCTAGGCCTATCAACTGTGAATAAACTATCCACCAGTAAATTGGAGAAGATGCACCAATTCCTTATGTTGGAAGCTGGGTGATGAGCAAGTCATCTTTCGAGAGAAATCATCCCTAATCCCATAGAAGCGTTTGATATGTCTTTTTCACAGGTGGTAGTTGGAAAAAAATCTCTCCTTTTGGATAATTTACAAATAATTTCTCTCATTCTGATATTTGCACAGCAGAAAAATAAAGTAAGTAGTTAATTCATATGTATATTACACATTGCATTGCATTGGCAGGCAACATGGTGCCATCCAGGTTTTTAGGATCACAACATTAACATTCCATAGCAATTGCCTGCATTAGCTCAAGCTAATGGGAATTAAAATCTCAAACCATAGAAGGCCCCATCTTGCCTACCCCTTTGCCACTTGTTTCTTTAAACCTGTGAACTTTCAGTGTTGCTGAACTACAATGTTTGGTAGTTCACCTCTTGTAGAGAAGCTTGGGTCCCTGCAGCTGATTTCACTGTTAACTGCAAAGCAATGGAGGAAGGTGGAAGCAGAAGAAAGCAGAAAGGGAATTTCATTGGTTCAGCCTTGCTTTTGAAAGAGAGTTCTCTGACATCTGCATATCAGCAGAGTAGAAATTAAAGGAAGTAGGGGTGCCTTAGAAATATAAATATATTGTTCTACCGTTCATTCTCTTCCTCTAGGTCAGGGGTCCCCAAACTTGACAACTTTAAGACTTGTGGACCAGTGGTGGGATTCAATTTTTTTTTACTACTGGTTCTGTGGGCATGGCTTGGCTTGGTGGCTTGGTCATCATAGCAGATACTGCAAAATCTCCATTCTCTCCCCACCCCACTAACCTGTTTTCCAGCTCTGTTCTCCTGTGCAGGGCAACAAAAGAAGACACAGCCAATCAGCTGGGACTCGGGAGGCAGAGGATAGATGCGGGTGGGAGCAGTCAGAAGTGGTATTCCAAACTACTCAAAATTTCCACTACCAGTTCTCCGAACTATTCAAAATTTCTGTTACCGGTTCTCCAGAACTGGTCAGAACTTGCTGGATACCACCTCTGTCGTGGACTTCAACTCCCAGAATTCTGGGAGTTGAAGTCCACAAGTCTTAAAGTTGCCAAGTTTGGAGACCCCTGCTCTAGGTTCATAATGCTACATTTCCTCAAGAAGGCTGCTTGGCTATTTTCTGAAAAACATCTAAATAAAGCAGTGCTATAGGTGGAGCACTAATTATAGAAAGTTAATATACCAGCAAGCCTGAGTGTGGCCACAACACTGATAAATATCCACTAATTACCTCTAATTTCCTTATTAACAACAGTTAAGCAATGCTGAGTTAAATAGCTGTATGTGCTTTTTTTCTAAGGCTGAAATTGTCAAGCATATTTTTCCTAGCAGAACTTATTTCAAGTCTCTTGAGCCATCCTTCTACTACACTATGTATGTTTTGGGGTTATTATGCATCTAGTATTTCCAGGCAAACCCATTTTTAAATGCTGCATGCTTCAGCTGTTAGAAATCTCCAGAGAGCTAAAACAGATATTCTTAACCTGAAGTCCATGGACCACCAGGAGCGGGGGAATGTTTGTGGGCAGATTTCAAGGAGTTCATGAACTTGGATGGAAAAAATACACTTTTGTTTCACTATTTTATTATATCAGTTGCAATTATGTTTCCTAGAAGGGGCCTGTAGATTCACCTGATTCTTAAAGTGATTCATGACACAAAACATGTTAAGAACCCCTGAGCTAAACTATCCAGGGCCACTTTGTTTTTACAGAGGCAGGACCAGATAAGCAATATTTTCTCCTCCTTCCATTTTCTAACCCATCCAAATGTGTTCCCCCATCATATCTCCGGCCTTCTCTTATTTTTCTTTGGACTTCCTTTGATCCTTCTCTTCTCTGCTCCTAACCATTTTATTTTCCCAGCCATTGTACATTACACAAACCACTGCCAGCTCCTGTCCATAGTTGAAGATCCCAACATCCCATTTCTGTCTCTTCAAGTTGAGATCTAGGCCTCTTCTTCCCTTCCTCCTTGTCCTTCAATTTCTTTTCATTCCCATTGTCCCACTGTCTGATTAACTCTCAGAATTAATCACTTAGATAGACAAAGGAAGCATATGATTATTGCCCACTTCTTGTTTTTCAATGGATAGCTTGACACAGTAGAAAATGAATTGATGAAGTGCTTTGGGAAAGCTTCAAAGTACTTTGGGAGACCTTGGAAGAGCCATGGTGGCACAGTGGTTAGAATGTAGTTCAATTCTCACCGGCTCAAGATTGACTTAGCCTTCCATCCTTCTGCACTTGGTAAAATGAGGACTCAGATTGTTGAGAGTAATATGCTGACTCAGTAAACCACTTAGAAAGGGCTGTAAAGCACTATGGAACAATACATAAGTTTAAGTGCTATTGTTATTCAAACACTAAGTGTTAAGTTTACATGAAGAGACAGATGCAGAGTGCTTCAAGCTCTTAGTTTATTAATGACTACAGCTCAGAACAGGCCCAATTTGGCTGGGCTGCAGCTGCTACTTATAGCCAGCAGCCGCAGTTGCCAGCCAATCAGAGTGCAGGGTTTTCCCGCATTTTTAAACCAATCATTTCCAACATTTTACAAGAACAGCTCAAACTAAACCAATGACTTCAAACCTACATACATAACACCCCTCCCCACTAGGTTCAGTCCATACTCAAACCCCAACCGATCTAATGCATTCTTTTAAATAGGTGGGGCTCTTAAGTGTACGTTGAGACCTACGTGGTTCAGATGTTTTAAGGTTCTCACCTTGTGAGAGAGGAAATGTGTCTGCTGACATTTCCTTACTTGGACTTGTAGTAATGGTAGAACCTGTTTGGTTACTACAACCTGGTCTCTCCTCCCAATCCATCTCCAACCCAATGTCAGCACCTAAATCAGGTAGTGATGTGCAATCTTCCATTTGTGAAAATGGTTGTTGGTATTGTGACAGGTTTTGGGATGGTTCCTGTCGTGTTAGCTCGTTACACATGGGGTTGATTCTTACTTGCTGATTACTCTCATAATCCTCCCTTCCCCTAGAAGAGGCAGTAGGTATGGGAACCAGAGAGGAGCAAAAGCGATGCTCCTGAGGCAATCTGGATCTTAACTGATCAATGTGCCTGCTCCAGAGGACACCATCCTCCGTTTGTACCCTGTAAGACCTGGGGCCTGTGATTTGGGTTATCTCAGCAGGAATCCATAATGGTTCACCCATGAGGTTCTTAGCATAAACAGAATCACCCACAGTGAAAGTGCGAATTTTACTAGTGGAATCTAGTGGTGCGTTGGGTGCGTAAGTGGGATGGAGGCGGTCAAGGGAGACCTGAGTTTCCTACCCATCAACAATTCAGCTGGGGTTAAATTAGTTGAGGGGTTGGGAGTGATATGCTGAACACTGAGAAGTTTTCAACTCTCTCAGTGATATCCCCTGGACCCAATTGCTGAAGTTTTTCCTTGGTAAATCGTACCATACGTTCAGCCCGGCCGTTAGCGAAGGATGCCCAGGGGCTGTCAGGGCATGTCTGATACCCTGTTGTGCTAGATATGATTCAAAAGGTTGGATGTAAATTGAGGGCCATTGTCAGAAACAAGCACATCAGGTAACCCGTGAGTTACAAAAGCTTTTAAGCTGTTTGATGACAGCTTCAGTTGTGGTGGATGCCATAGGGATAACCTCCAGCCATTTGGAATATGCATCAACTATAATAAGGAAAGTGTGCCCTCTGGTAGGGCCAGCAAAATCAATGTGAATCCTGGACCATGGGCCCCTAGGACATTCCCATTCCTGTGTGGGGCGAGAGGTGGGGCAGGCCTGACTACCTGACAGTTGGGACAAGATGCAACCCAGTTTTCAACCATTTTGTCAATACCTGGCCACCATACATAACTCCTGGCCAATCCCTTCATTCTGACAATTCCCGGATGACCCTCATGTAACATTTCCAAAACCTCTTTTGTAGTTTTGCAGGAATAACCACCCTGTTACCCCACAAAATACATCCTCTTAATACAGATAATTCAGTTTGCCTGGATTTAAAAGGTTGGGCAGTTGAGGTAGATCTTGAAGTGGCCAACCTTTCTTAATCCAGCCTATGACAGGAGCCAATAAAGTGTCTTTGGCAGTCTCTCTGGCAATTTGAGCAGCATGTACTGGAAGTTTGGCAACAGTTTCTAGAAAAAGGTGTGAGTCTCAGGAACAGGGTCCTCAATGTGTGAAGGAAGTGGGCAGCGACTCAAAGCATCTGCATGCCCAATGTCTTTACCAGGTCTGTGGATCAGTTTGTATGAATAAGCAGCAAGAAATTCAGTCCATCTCAGCATTCTTGGTGACAGGATCGTGGGCGTTGGTTTGTCCCCTGCCACAATGCCTAAAAGAGGTTTGTGATCTGTGACAACAGTAAATGTTCTCCCATATAAATACTCATGGAATTTTTGACAGCTGCTACAATTGCCAAGGCTTCCTTGTCCAGTTGGCTGTAGTTCCTCTCTGCTTTAGTCAAGGTGCGAGAGTAAAATGCAATAGGAGCTTCCCTCCCTGGGAAGCATGTGGCTCAAACCCCCCCCACTCCAAAGGGGAGGCATCACAAGTCAGAACAACAGGAAAGTTCTCAGAGAACTGTATCAGCACAGCATCAGACGTGATTAGTCTCTTGATATTGTTAAATGCAGCTTGTTCCTTCCTCCCCAGACCCAAGCAGATTTTTGTCCAGCAACCTATGTAGGGGTTCTGCAATGGTTGCCTTCTGAGGTAGAAACATATGATAGAAGTTAATGAGTCCCAAGAATGCTTGCAAATCTGTTTTGCATTTTGGCCTGGGGGCTTCTTTGATTGCCTGAACCTTTGCCTCTGTGGGGTGGATGCCATGTTTATCAATCATGTAACCCAAAATTCCACTTTATCTGTTCTAAGTGTGCATTTTTCTTCTTTGACTTTTAACCCTGCTTTTTGAATCTAGTTAAGACTTCCCTGAGTCTCTCGTGTAATTGAGTGTCATTTTCAGCAGAAATTAAAACATCATCAAAATAGGGCACCACCCTGGCAACCCTTGTAACATTCTTTCCATAAGGCTTTGGAAGATGCCTGGTGCCACACTCCAAATTGCAATCTTTTGCATTTGAAGGCACCTCTATGGGTCACAATGGTTTGGGCTTCAGCAGTGGCATCATCAACTGTTAATTGTTGATATGCCTGTGCCAGGTCCAACTTGGCAAAAACTGTGCCCCTCCAAGAGAGTGTAATAAATGATGCACTACTGGAACTGGATATGCGCTCTGTTGTAGCGCATGGTTCAATGTCCCCTTGTAGTCTCCAGATTCTCACAGACCCATCAGCCTTGACTGGTGTGACTATGGGTGTCTCCCACCTGGAGTGATCAGTGGGCTCTAAAACCCCTTGGGCTATTAGTTTATCTAATTGTGCATCAATTTTTTCCTTTAAGGCAAATGGGACCCTTCTGGGTTTTAAACGGATTGGTTGTACCTTGGGATCTAGGTTAAATGTGATGGGGTCCCCAAGTACTTGCCTAATCCGTCGCTGAAGACCTCTGGAAACTCAGACTTCAAGGCCTCTTCCCACTCAGTGTTGCTCACGTGATTGATGCCAGTCACCTCGATGCCCAGTCAGTTGAACCACTCAAGGCCCAGCAGACTTGGGCGGTCCTTGTCCACGATGGTCAGTGGTAGGCGTTTGGTGTGGCCCTTGAATTTCACGTTGAATTCTCTTGTTCCAACTACTGGAATCTTGTTCCCTTGGTAGTCTTTAAGAGTCAATGCTTGCTTCTTGAAGTGCTTCTTCTGGATGTTGGGAAGAAGTCTGTGAATAGTGTCCCATGACACCATAGATAGGTATGAGCCTGAGTCCACTTCCATTTGGCAAGGCCTTCCTTCAATAAGTACCTTGACATGCACTTTTCTGCTTCTTAAAGGTGATGAATGACCAATAGTTACTGTTTGATGAGTTTCATTCTTCCCATTTGCTTCTGTGCTGCCCCATTTTCTCACTGAGATTGTTGGGCCTGAATTCTTTGTCTTTGCTTGTAGCAAACTTTCTTCTGTTGGGTGGAGTTCTGGATGATTTGCAGACTCTTGCTAGGTGTCCTCTTTTATCACAACGGAGGCAAATGGTGTCTAAAACTTGCATTCAGTGCGGGGTGGCTTCCCCACAACCTCTGCAGTAGAAATCTTGCCTCTTTCTTCCCAGGTCTTTCTTTTTCGCTCCATTCTGAGTCTGTAAATTCCTTCCTCCACCTCACTACAGTCTGACTCAGAATCTATTTGCTCACAATGAGTTGTTGTGGACTTTTCCACATCAGGATGGCTTGTGGCCTTGTTGATTTTCTTCATGGCTGCTGCTGAGGACTTGGTAGCTTCTGCTGAAGAGGCCTCTTCTATTGCTTCCTTCAGCGTGATCTTAGGTTTCAGTAATAACTTGCTCTGTAGCACCTTGTCTTTAAGGCCCAGAACAAATCGATCGCATGGCCTCTTCTAAATTGTTAAATTCGCATGCACCCCCAATGTCTCTTAAACTTGCCACGAAGTCGTTTACGTTTTCGCTTTCCCCTTGATCACGATGGTAAAACTCGTGTCTCTTAATGAGGCACGATACTTGTGGCGCGTAATGGGCTCTTAACAGTTTTTCTAAGTCAGGCCAGTCCATTACCTTCACGTCTGCAGCTCCCGCCAATGCCTTTGCCATCTTGAAAACTGCCGGACCACAGTGCGTGAGAAAGACTGCCCTCTTCCGCTTCTCGGAAATGTCAGCAAGATCATTTCCGTCCAGATACATTTGGAAACTATCTGCATACGACTCCCAGTCTTCTGCCATCGGATTGAACGGGGCTGGGGGGGTGTTCAGTGCAGCCATCTCGCTCTCCTTCTGTTCCGCGTTGCCGTCTTCTTCAGGGGAATCCCACCTTCATCGCCAGTGTTAAGTTTGCATGAAGAGACAGATGCAGAGTGCTTCAAGCTCTTAGTTTATTAGTGACTACAGCTCAGAACGGACCCAATTTGGCTGGGCTGCGGCTGCTACTTATAGCCAGCAGCCGCAGTTGCCAGCCAATCAGAGTGCAGGGTTTTCCCGCACTTTTTAAACCAATCATTTCCAACATTTTACAAGAACAGTTCAAACTAAACCAATGATTTCGAATCTACATACATAACACTAAGCACTCAGCAGTTTGGACAGCGGACAAGAGAAGAATCCACATATGGGTCAGATAATTCATAACTGCTGTAGAATTAACAGATATGTTGCATCAAGCATGCCTTGGAACGCAATATATTTGTTGCACAAACATGAAATCTGGTGGCTAAATTTCTCATTTTGTGTTTCTTCTGCCCAGCTTCATACTTTTTCAACTCTGTTGATTGTATCTCAGCTATAAATAGACACTGAGCCTCCATTTGTTTTGAGAGGCAGATATGTGGAAATAGCCAAAGGCTGTTATTTTGGCAATAAAACCCCATCAAGTACCTTCCAAACTGAAGAGCGTTGTGAAAGTTAAGAAACAAAATAAATATAATAGGGAGAGGAAAGTGTGAGCAAGAACAGATTTCACTAGAACAACAAAGAGACAATGGAAGGGTGTGTCCTTCAGGCTTCAAAAATCCTTCAAAGGATGTTAGTTCTTCAGATGCTTGTGTCTCCCTTTATGACACTTCAAATAAATCTTGTTTGTCAAGCTAACACCTAAGTCATAATCTGAAAATATTGCCTCAAATATTTGAAATGAACCATTTCAAGAAATCTTTGCATCCGTAGTCTAGATGATTCCCAACAGCATTGTATAAATCGAAATACCTTATATCATCAAGATTATTTTTTAGATTAGCTATACAAATTAAAATCAAGGAACACCTTTTATTGCCAAGAATTTTGAACTGAAAAGGCTGCAGCAGCAAAAAAAAGAAGAATTATATCATTAAAAAAACCACAGATATGCAGTAAGACTGCAGTACCAACAATCTCACATTCCCAATTAAACAAAAGAATTGCTTTATTTCTGGACTGTTAAAAAGACAAATGTTAAAAATCCTTGACAACACCATCTTTTAATTCCATATGTACTTATTTTATGTCAATTAAAACATGCCATTCAGATAAAACAAAGACCTCCTATGCCAGTGGTTGCCAACCATTGGGCCACAGCCCACTGGTGGTCCTTGAGAAAATTTTGGTAGTGCTTGAGAAAATTTTGGTGGTCCGCAGAGAAATGTCACCCCCAAAGCATACCCCCAAAGCAATTAATCCAGGCTGCATGGGAACACAAAGCTGCACCATCCACATGGCCTGCAGGAACACAAGGCTTGCATCGCTTGCATTGCAAACAACACAAGGTAGTGAGGAGAGGGAGGAAAGGGCAGAGGAGGGGAACTTGCCCCATGTGCCTCGCCTGGCCACCAGGCTGCTTCTTTCCACTTCTTTCTTCTTCTGTTTTTGGCTGCACGCAAGGAAAGCAGCAAAAGTCTTTCTTTCTCTTGCCCCCAAACTCTGCCACAAATGAGTCTTTGGGACCCTGCAAAGCATCCTGCTCCAAGAGGCTGCGCTGGCAAAAACTCATTTCTGGTGGAGTTTGGGGGAAAGAAAGACTTCTGTTGCTTTCCTTGCATGAAGCCAAAAGTCTCTCTCTCTCTCCCCCTGAGAACAAAGCTGGAATCGGTATCCTGCGATCCCAAATAAAGAACGATCGATCGGTAGGAAATTGGGGTGGGGAATTTTCTTGCAGACTTTTTTTGGGATTGTCAGAAAGCGGAACTTTCTGGTGTTGCTATGCAGTTTACAAACTTGTGGGGATTTGGAGGCAAACCAAATCCACCAATCACAGGGTAACACCAGATACCCTGGAATGGCATCACAAGCCACGCCCCTTGGTATATAAGGGGCAGCCCAACAGGCAATTTACCTCAGGAGGGATGTCAGAGGCCTAAAGGGATGTCAGAGGCCTAAACATAGGTTAGAGGCCTAAAGGGGATGTCAAAGGCCTAAACAGAGGTTAGAGGCCTAAACAGAGGTCAGAGGCCTAAACAGCTCTCTGTGGATATCTATCTGAGGAGAAGTTTCTGAAAAGGAACTTTCTACTGGGGTCCATTGTTCTCCTTGCCTGCTCTTGCTGATATTGTTTTATATTCAGTTTGAGTACCTCAGAAGCATAAGGTGGAGGAACCTCTTGCCAGAAGAGAAAAGGAGACAGAGAGAGGGAAAAGCCTTGAAACAGTTTAAGTTCTTTAAAGAGGTCTAAGTTTCTTTAGGGTTTATCCTTAATCTAAAGAATGGAGAAAACCTAACTACATAGGTAGACAGAGAAACCAAGTAAGACCTAAGAGAAGAGAAACTTAAAGAAGGCACAAGAAACTGGTAAGAGTCTTTCTGTAAATTTATTTGAATTTAAGCTGCTTGTACAATAAAAATTTTGGTTTGAAGAACAAAGCTGGGCTCAGCATCTTTGTACAATTTAAATATATTAACAAGATCCTCTAGACTTTAGTCAATCATAGGATTGACTGATCAAAAGTCATTTCATATTTTATTTTCAACAGGGATTTTCCCAGGGTCTCTGCAGACAAAGACTGCAGTGTATGTGTGTGTGTGTGAGAGAGAGACAGAGACAGAGACAGAGAGAGAGAGAGGGAGGGAGGGAGGGAGAGGGAGAGAGGGAACCAACATCACCGCCAGCCCTCTGAGGTTAAATCGGATCTCTCTTTCTCTCTTCGACCAACATCAGCAAGCCACCATCAGTCAAAATTCATATTAGTGGTCTGAGGGATTTAAAATTATGAGTTTGGTGGTCCCTGAGGTCTAAAAGGTTCGTGACCCCTGTCCTATGCCATCATGATGAATATACAATAGTGTAACTGTTATGTATGTAGCTTCGAATGTTATTGGTTTAGTTTGAATTGTTCTTGTAAATTGTCAAATATGATTGGTTTAAAAAGTGCGGGAAAACTCTGCACTCTGATTGGCTGGCAACTACGGCTGCTGGCTATAAAAAGCAGCCCTAGCCCAGCCAAGTTGGGTCCATTCGAGCTGTAGTCACTAAATAAACTCTTCACTGAAGCTCTTCGCGTCTGACTCTTCATGCAAACTTAACACTGGCGACGAAGGTGGGATTCCCCTGAAGAGAAGAACGACGCAGAACAAGCAGAAGAGCGAGATGGCTGCGCTGAACACCCCCCCAGCCCCGTTCGATCCGGCGGCAGAAGACTGGGAATCGTATGCGGATCGCTTCCAAATGTATTTGGAAGGAAACGACCTCGCCGACATCTCCAAGTTGTCTGCCGGACTGCAGTCCGGCAGTCTTCAAGATGGCGAAGGCATTGGCAGGAGCTGCAGACGTGAAGGTAATGGAATGGCCTGATTTAGAAAAGCTTTTAAGAGCCCATTACGCCCCACAAGTATCGTGCCTCATTAAGAGACATGAGTTTTACCGTCGGGATCAAGGGGAAAGCGAAAACATTAACAACTTCATGGCAAGCTTAAGAGAAATTGGGGGTGCATGCGAATTTAACAATTTAGAAGAGGCCATGCGCGATCGATTTGTTCTGGGCCTTAAACACAAGGTGCTACAGAGCAAGTTATTACTGAAACCTAAGATCACGCTGAAGGAAGCAATAGAAGAGGCCTCTTCAGCAGAAGCTAGCAAGATCTCAGCAGAAAATTAACAAGGCCTCAAGCCATTCTGATGTGGAAAAGTCCACAACAACCCATTGTGAGCAAATAGATTCTGATTCAGACTGTAGCAAGGTGGAGGAAGGAATTTATAGACTCAGAATGGAAAAGAAAAGGAAAGACCTTGGAAGAAAGAGGCAAGACTTTTATTGCAGAGGCTGTGGGTGGGCCACCCCCGCACTGAATGCAAGTTTTTAGACACCATCTGCCTACGTTGTGATAAAAGAGGTCACCTAGCAAGAATCTGCAAATCATCCAGAACTCCACCTAGTAGGAAGAAATTTCCTGAGAAAGAATTCAAGCCCAACAACTTCAGTGAGAAAATGGGGCAACTCAGAAGCAAATGGGAAGAATGAAACTCATCAAACAGTCACCATTGGTCATTCTTCACCCTTAAGAAGCAGAAAAGTACATGTGAAGGTACTCATTGAAGGAAGGCCTTGCCAAATGGAAGTGGACTCAGGCTCCTATTTATCTATGGTGTCATGGGACACTATTCACAGGCTACTTCCCAACATTCAGAAGAAGCATTTCCAGAAGCAAGCACTGACTCTTAAAGACTACCAAGGGAACAAGATTCCAGTAGTTGAAACAAGAGAATTCAACATGAAGTTCAAAGGCCACACCAAATGTTTGCCCCTGACCATCGTGGACAAGGATCGCCCAAGCTTGCTGGGACTTGAGTGGTTCAATCCACTAGGCATCGAGGTGACTGGCATCAATCACGTGAGCAACTCTGAATGGGAGGAGGCCTTGAAGTCTGAGTTTCCAGAGGTCTTCAGTGAAGGATTGGGCAAGTATATGGGGACCCCTATCACTTTCAACCTAGATCCCAGGGTGCCCCCAATTCGTTTAAAGCCCAGAAGGGTCCCATTTGCTTTAAAGGAAAAAATTGATGCACAATTAGACAAATTAATAGCTCAAGGGGGTTTAGAGCCCACTGACCACTCCAAGTGGGAGACACCCATAGTCACACCAGTCAAGACTGATGGGTCAGTAAGAATCTGTGGAGAATATAAGGGGACACTGAACCATGCGCTGCAGCAGAGCGCATACCCAGTTCCAGTGGTGCATCATCTGTTACATTCACTTGGCAGGGGTACAGTCTTTGCCAAATTGGATCTGGCCCAGGCATATCAACAACTAACAGTTGATGATGCCACTGCAGAGGCCCAAACCATTGTGACTCATAGAGGTGCCTTCAAATGTAAAAGGTTACAATTTGGAGTAAGCGTGGCACCAGGCGTCTTTCAAAGCCTTATGGAAAGGATGCTCCAAGGACTGCCAGGGGTAGTGCCTTACTTTGATGATGTGTTAATCTCTGCTGAAAATGACACTCAGTTACAAGAAAGACTCAGAGAAGTTCTTACCAGATTCAGAAAAGCCGGGTTAAAAGTCAAAGAAGAAAACTGCACTCTTAAAACTGACAACGTTGAGTTCCTGGGCTACATGATTGACAAGCATGGCATCCACCCTACCGATGCCAAGGTTCAAGCAATCAAAGAAGCCCCTAGACCTAAATGCAAAACAGATTTGCAAGCCTTCTTTGGACTCATTAACTTTTATCACATGTTCCTACCTCAGAAGGCAACCATTGCTGAACCATTGCACAGATTACTTGACAGGAAGTCTGTTTGGGTCTGGGGGAGGAAGGAACAAGCTGCATTTAACGGTATTAAAAGACTAATCACGTCTGATGCTGTACTGATACAGTTCTCTGAGAATTTGCCTGTTGTACTGACTTGTGATGCATCCCCTTTTGGAGTGGGGGGATTTTGAGCCACAGGCTTCCCAGTGGGAGAGAAGCCCCTATTGCATTTTAATCTTGCACTTTGACCAAAGCAGAGAGGAATTACAGCCAATTGGACAAGGAAGCATTGGCAATTGTTGCAGCTGTTAAGAAATTTCATGAATATCTGTATGGGAGAACATTTACCATTGTTACAGATCACAAACCTTTGTTAGGCATTGTGGCAGGAGACAAACCTACACCTACTATCCTGTCACCAAGAATGCTGAGGTGGACTGAATTTCTTGCTGCTTATTCATACAAACTTATCCACAAGCCTGGCAAGGACATTGGACAGGCTGATGCACTGAGTCGTTGCCCACTTCCTTGCCACAAGGAGGACTTTGAACCTGAAACATACACCTTTTTCCTAGAAACTGTTGCCAAGCTTCCAGTTCATGCTGCTGAAATTGCCAGAGAGACTGCCAAACACACTTTATTGGCTCCTGTTATAGGCTGGATAAAGAAAGGTTGGCCTCTTCAAGATCTACCTCACCTGGCTCAACCTTTTAAGTCCAGGCAAACTGAATTATCTGTATTAAGAGGATGTATTTTGTGGGGTAACAGGGTGGTTATTCCTGCAAAACTACAAAAAGAGGTTTTGGAAATGTTACATGAGGGTCATCCGGGAATTGTCAGAATGAAGGGATTGGCCAGGAGTTATGTATGGTGGCCAGGTATTGACAAAATGGTTGAAAACTGGGTTGCATCTTGTTCCAACTGTCAGGTAGTCAGGCCTGCCCCACCTCTCGCCCCCAAACAGGAATGGGAATGTCCTAGGGGCCCATGGTCCAGGATTCACATTGATTTTGCTGGCCCTACCAGAGGGCACACTTTTCTTATTATAGTAGATGCATATTCCAAATGCCTAGAGGTAATCCCCATGGTATCCACCACAACTGATGCTGTCATCAAACAGCTCAAAAAACTTTTTGTAACCCACGGGATACCAGATGTTCTTGTCTCTGACAATGGCCCTCAATTTACATCCAACCTTTTTGAATCATATCTAGCACAACAGGGTATCAGACATGCCCTTACTGCCCCTGGGCACCCTTCGCTAACGGCCGGCTGAACGCATGGTATGTTTTACCAAGGAGAAGCTTCAGCAACTGGGTCCTGGGGACATCACTGAGAAAGTTGAAAAACTTCTTAGTGTTCAGCACATCACTCCTAACCCATCTAATAACTTATCCCCAGCAGAGTTGTTGATGGGTAGGAAACTTAGGTCTTCCCTTGACCACCTTCATCCCACTTACGCACCCAACGCACCACTAGATTCCACTCCCAAAGTTCGCACAATCAGTGTGGGTGATTCTGTTTATTCTAAGAACCTTATGGGTGAACCATTGTGGATTCTTGCTGAGATAACTCAAATCACAGGCCCTCGTTCTTACAGGGTGCAAACAGAGGATGGACTCCTCTGGAGCAGGTACATTGATCAACTTAGATCCAGGTTCTCTCAGGAACATCGCACTTGCTCCTCTCTAGTTCCCTCATCTGATGTCAATTCTAGGGGGGAAGGGGAGGAACAGGAGGAAAATCAGCAAGCAACAATCAACCCCAGGTGTAACGAGCCATTACGACAAGAACCATTCCAAAACCTGTCACAATGCCAAAATCCATCCGTAGAAGTGGAAGATTGCACATCACTACCTGACTTGGGTGCTGACATTGGGCTGGAGATGGGTTGGGAGGAGAGACCAGATTCTAACAATCAAACAGGGTCTTCTTTCACAGGAAGTCCCAGTGGGGAAATGTCAGCAGACACATTTCCTCTCTCACTGGGTGAGAATGTTAAAACTTCTGAACCACGAAGGTCTCAATGTACACCCAAGAGCCCCACCTATTTAAAAGAATACATTAGATAGGTTGGGGTTTGGTATGGACTGAACCTAGTGGGGAGGGGTGTTATGTATGTAGGTTTGAATGTTATTGGTTTAGTTTGAATTGTTCTTGTAAAGTGTTAGAAATGATTGGTTTAAAAAGTGCGGGAAAACCCTGCACTCTGATTGGCTGGCAACTACGGCTGCTGGCTATAAGTAGCAGCCGTAGCCCAGCCAAGTTGGGTCCATTTGAGCTGTAGTCACTAAATAAACTCTTCACTGAAGCTCTTCGCGTCTGACTCTTCATGCAAACTTAAGAGTAACCACAGTAATTAGGACTGGAATTTCCATTGCTAAGTGATGCAGTTATAAAGCATGATATCATGTGACCCCATCACTTAGCAACAGCAATCCCAGCACTCCCCACTGTAATTGCTAAGCGAGGATAGTAGGTCATTAAGCAAGGGCTTCCTTGCAACTTCCTGCCAGCTTTCAACAACCAAGATAGTTGGAAGTTGCAAGGCTGGCAGGCATATAAATGGTCATTGCTGGGTGAGGGGAGGTGCCAGTGTTTGCAGTGGTGTGCCAAGAACATTTTCAGGCCCAGGGGTGGCTGTTGCTGAATGGCAGAGATTTACCTGAGTGACTTGCAACTTTCCCTGACTTTGCTTGTAGGGAAAGCAGCAGGAAGGTCAGAAATGGTGATCATGTGGCAACACGGCACTACAATTGTCATAAGTGTGAGCCAGTTGCCAAGCACCCAGGTTGCAGTCATATAACCAAGGAGGTGGTGCAATGGTGAGAACTTTGAGGCTGGTCATAAGTGAATAAATAAGAAATTTGCAGCAAATGCAGTAAGTGGGGTAATATCCAAAGAGGCAGTTTCAAATAAAAAGCAAACCATGTGCTAAACATAACCAAGCCACTTCTTTGAAAGTAGTGTAGTACTGATAATAACAGATAACAGATAATCAGAGTTGGAAGGGACCTTATAGGTCATCTAGTCCAACCCCCGCCAAGCGGAGACCCTACACCATTTCTGACAAATGGCAGTCCAATCTCTTCTTGAAGGTCTCAAGTGATGGCACTCCCACAACTTCCGAGGGCAAACCCAGCATGATGAAGAAAATGATGTTATAGAGCACTACACACCAGAACAACTAGACACAAGGACAGTTTTTATCAAACGCCATCACTATGTTAAACAAATAATTCCCTCAATACTGTCCAACTATTTACTAAGTCTGCATTACTATTACTATTAATCTTCCCATCCTTCCTTTCACCCATCTCTTCCCACTTATGACTGTATGACTATAACTTGGTTGCTTGTATCCTATTTTTATTGACTGTTTCCTAGTATGATTTGATTGCTTATTGTGCCCTATGATTATTATTAAGTGTTGTACCTTATGATTCTTGACAAATGTATCTTTTCTTTTATGTACACTGAGAGCATATGCACCAAGACAAATTCCTTGTGTGTCCAACCACATTTGGCCAATAAAGAATTCTATTCTATTCTATTCTATTCTATTCTATTCTATTCTATTCTATTCTATTCTATTCTAAAAGTTTGGTCTTTCATTGATTATCACATAGATAGAAATGGATTGACTAAAAGGTTTGTTTATAATGCCAAGAATCCTTTGCAATAATTTCTGAATAAAACATCCCACTGAATTAGAAGTTTGAAAATCTTTTATTTGCACATGATAATGCAGTACATGCAACAACAGATCAGACATCAGCAATGTTTTTAGATCCTATCTTATAATATCAGTATTGTGGCAGAGATAGGTGCAGTATATTGCTATTGGTTGTTTAAACATGCCTGTGACTTTCTTTTGTTACTTGAATACCTTGGACTGCCTGTATATATTTAATTCTTGCAGATTCAAGGGAATTAGGGCTTCTGGAAGTTTCAGTAAACAAACAACAGAAAAACTTACTTAAGACTCTATTGTCTTTATTCATTAGGAAGGAAACAACATTCCATGCTCACAGTTTACCTGAAATGCCAATGTTAATTATGGGAGTAGAGTTTGACTAATGAAACTAAACAAAGCCTTTTCAGTTTATGTGGCTCAGATTGTAACATCCTGATCCTATGTTTTAGGTTTTGAAGGCCAAATAGAGATTGGAATGATCTTATATTGGCTTGCTTTAAGCCATTTTTAAAAAAACCTACAGAATAGTATATACTTTCAAAAATTATGTTCTGTCTATAATCCGTAACAAGAAATATGCAAAATTCATAGTTCTAAAGCTGAAACAATCTAGGAAACAGCTGAATGATCCCTTTTTGTTCCACAATGTACCAAACAAGCCACTTAGAGGTGTTCCACTGATTTTCCAGAATAAATCTTCCAGAATAGGAATTCCATCTTTCATAATGATGAGTTATACACCCCTTAAGCAGTAATCATTTTAGATTTCAGGTGGGTTGAGTTCCCTGACTCCATACTCAGGTATCTGTTATGTTCAATTCTAACATTCTACAGGTAGTCCTTAAATTATGACCACAACTGACCCCAAAATTTCTATTGTTACATGAGACATTTGTTAAATGAATTTTGCAACCTTGCAATTTTGCATTTTACAAACTTTCTTGCCATAGTTGTTGAGTGAATTGCTGCAGTTCTTAAATTAGTAACACAGTTGTTAACTGAATCTGGTTTCCCCATTGACTTTGCTCGTCAGAAGGTCACAATAGATGATCACATGACCCTGGGACACTGCAAAGGGTCATAAATATGAGTTCAGATGCCAAGCATCTGAAATTGGTTCATGTGACTGAAGATGCTACAATGGTCGTAAGTGTGAAAAACGGTTGTAAGTTACATTTTTCAGTGCTGTTTGAACTTTGAATGGTCACTAAATAAATTTTTGTAAGTTGAGGAGTACTTATGGTTTATTTTTTATTTTTGAACTCTATTTGATAACCAACAATAAAGACATTAAACTTTACCTTGAGACACAACAAACTATTTTTGGCAAGGACACTTGCATTTGGTAAAACAAAACTGAGATTACTCTTTGGTTTCTGCCTAAACAGATAAACATGCAGGAAGAGAAGTTTCCTGATAAATTTATATCTGTCTGAGCTACACATATCAAAGAAACTATGGCAGCTAAAATGATACTTACAACTGAATTGCTCTGTTGGCTTCCATTTGTTGTCTCCCATATATTTCAGTTTTCCATTCTAAACTAAAAATAGCCTTATTCGTTTAACAAGGAAGAAAATTTATCACAGCTACTAGTATCATTACATACAAAGAACTGGTTCTGCTCAGTAGAACTACTAGACTTTTTTCTGAAGTTCAACATGTTTAGGAAAATATCTTTTCTGGCAGAATGTAGTCAGTTTTAATCATTCCCTTTACTTAATGACAAAGTATGTAAAGCTATCTTGACACACAGCACACCCTCTCATTACCATAAAACTTGGCTTAATACAGAGCTTTATGCAGTGGTGGGATTCAAATTTTTTTTACTAACGGTTCTGTGGGCGTTGCAGGGGAAGGATACTGTAAAATCTCCAGTCAGAGGAGGTATTTGCCGGTTTTCCGAACTGCTCAAAATTTCCACTACCGGTTCTCTAGAACTGGTCAGAACCTGCTAAATACCACCTCTGGCTTTATGAAACCTCACAATTTGCATATGCAATCTACTGACCTGATCATCTGACTGTAACAGCTTACTCTGTGCAAATAGGTCTGAACTATGTTTTTCACAGTGATTTTGGATGGCTCATGAGATTCCATGAATTCTACTCACATATTTCTTAAACTCATTGCCTTTGTCCAGAAAATTTCACACTTGTTGCTGTAATTATCCCATAGCTAACATTGATTAATAAAGTTTTGTTAGCAAACCTATAATAATTTACCTGAAGCAATCTAAAATGTCTTTAATAGGTAGGGGAAAGTATAACTATAAGTTTATACTTATGTAGTGTAACCTGATATTGTTTTGAAGGGCCTTAGACCCTTTCTTCTGTTTCCCTCTGGGTTGGTTTGTTTTGTGCTTTTTGTGTGTGTGTTTTCCTATAGGTCAGGGGTCTTCAAACTTGACAGCTTTAAGACTTGTGGATTTCAACTCCCAGAATTTCTCCTCAGATTCTGGGAGTTGAAGTCCACAAGTCGTAAACATGCCAAGTTTGAAGACCCTTGCTATAGGTCAATTCTTTTTAATGTTGTAACAAATTGTAAACTGGCCAGGAGTTGCTGAGACTTGAGTGACAAGTAAATGTCATATTATATTAGTTATTAATTACTATTATTATGGTTCATCACACAGTCAACCAGATGGTTGGTTAGGATTTGGCATTTGTATCCATCTATGCAGTGTCCAAAGGGCCTGTGATAGGCAAATGTGGATGTTTGATGACTTAAAGGTATTGTCACAGGATGTAAGCTGCTCCAAGTAAAACTGCCTTTTACAATTGACTGATGGTGATTTTTATCAGTGCTTGTGGTATTCAAGAGGTGCTCCAGTTGGTTTGGAATTGCACTCAATGCACCTTTTACTATTGATACTATCTTTGCTTTCTTCTGCCACAGGACTCCTATTTCAATTTGTTATCTGTATTTTGTGACTTTATCCAGTTTCTTCTCTTCTCTTCTGCTCTCTCTCCAGGTACTGCCAAATAAGCTTTAGAGGTAATCAGGAAGAGGAAAAGAGGAGCAAACAGAAAAAGCAAGACATGAAAGGTTGCAAAGGGTTGCAGAGCCACAAAGGAGAAGAAGAATGAGAGCTTTAGAGAGAAAGCTATTAAAAGCTATTGAAGCCACAGGCGGAAAAAAAACAAGCAGAGGAAAGTAACAAAGGATTTTGAGAAAGGAAGAATTTACAGAGGGGCAAATAGAGGATTAGCTTGAAATAACAAGTGAAAAAAACAAGTGACAAGTATTTCCCCATTACTAAATTACAGTGCAGTCCACCCATCTTAAGTTGGCACAAAACAATGCCAGCATAAAACACCTTGTCTTCATTTCCTCTAATGCCTGTACTGAGTCAATGTCATGGGGTGTTTTTCTCATGTGTAAACGTATCACTCATTGAAGGCAATGTGATTGGTTTTCTCTTTTAACTTTGCTGCTACTCTCTTTTGGCACATCATCACCCAGAGGGGGAAACACTCATCAGTGAGGCAGTACTACACAAACCAGGGGGTAGATCTACAGTTAGGCTTTTATTTTGAAACTTTATCCACTCATCTTTGAATTGGCAGAAAATTATAGCAGCATCAAAACTTATCAAGAAAACCTACAGTATTCTGCTTCCTTGCCTGAGATTCAAGCCACCACAATCATCTGATGAGATTTTGTAGGTTTTGAAGATGTCTTTGGAAGATTTTGGAATGGAGGTGCATGATTAAGGATGATTTGCTATGTTCACAGGGCCTCCTTATGTTACGGTTAACTGGAGTTAAGGGAAGTCCCATTATCTACATTTATGTGGTACCCATGGTTTGTTGAATGCAATATGGTTGGGCATATTGAGCCATCAACCAATACAGAGGCTGACATCACATAACATGTCGGCTAAAATATGCTTAGTCTGTGGTTCAGTGAGCTGGGCAAACAGAGTCAAATTGTTTAATCAAATGTATAGTTTGTAATGCATATTTAATCTACTACAGCTGATAGCAGAAACAAAAGCATAGTTTGCATAGCAGGTTATCAGATTGATAATCTGCAATTATTCTGGGTGAGGATTTACCCTGCATTTATTGTGATGAGGAGAGGGTACCTTTTCTCTGTGTGTGTTTCTGTCTCAGTCTCAGTTTCGGTCTCTCTGTCTGTCTGTCTCTCTCCCTCCCTCCCTCCCTCCCCCTCCCTCCCTCCCTGTATAGATATAGTGGTTTGGTTCTACCCATAATTTCTCGCATATTCCATGTTGATTACACAAAGTCTTTTCAGGTCACACTGGAGAATGTAATGGCTGATTCATGTTTTCATTTATTTTCAGGACAGCAGGAAGAAGGAAGTGCAAGGCTGAGGAAAGAGAAGGAACAAATAAAATGTTCTTGCTGAGTGATCATGGCCTTACTTGCTCATGTGTTTTCACAATGAATAGCAGCACATTTAAAACCAGAGTGAGTGACTGGGTAACCATCAACTGTAGAGGCCTTGAGGGATGGGAAGAACTGCTACAAAGGCAAGGGTCAGGTAAACGTGATTAGGAACTCCAAGCTAAGAAACTAATTTGAGAAAACATCTTAGACAAGTCCCTCCCTAGTTCACATGAAGGTAAAGAGAGGTAAAGAGAGGTAAAGGGGAAGCATATTTAGAGATGCAAGACTCTTTGCCTAGAGTTGTTACAATAAAGATAGTCTGTGGTCTTTGTCTATAGTCAACAGCAGGAGTCGCCAACCTTTTGGACCTCAGGGACCACCAAACTCATAATTTTAAATCCCGTGGACCAGAGACCCTGGGAAAATCCCCCAAAAAGTCTGAAGGAAAATTCCCCACCCTGTTTTCTTACTGATTGATCATTCTTTATTTGGGATCACAGGATACCATTTCCAGCTCAATTCTTAGGGGGAGAGAAAGAGAGACTTTTGGCTTCATGCAAGGAAAGCAGCAGAAGCAGCAGAAGTCTTTCTTTCTCTCCCCCAAACTCTGCCAGAAATGAGTTTTTGTGAAACTTGTCGCACCGGTGCAGCATCTTGGAGCAGTAGGGTCCCAAAGACTCATTTCTGGCAGAGTTTGGGGGAGAGAAAGAAAGACTTTTGCTGCTTTCCTTGCATGCAGCCAAAAGCAGAAGAAGAAAGAAGCAGAAAGAAGCAGCCCGGTGGACAGGACAGGCACATGGGGCAAGTGGGGCAAGTTCCCCCCTCCCCCCTTCCCCGCTTTCCTCACTACCTCATGTTGTTCGCAATGCAAGCAACACAAGCCTTGTGTTCCCAGAGGCCATGTGGGCAGTGTAGCCTTGTGTTCCCATGCAGCCTGGATTAATTGCTTTGGGGGGGACATTTCTCTGTGGACCACCAAAATTTTCTCATGGACCACCAGTGGGCCCTGGCCCACTGGTTGGTGACCACTGGTCTATAGGGCATTGTTTTCTTGATCTAATCAGCTGTGTAGGATGTACACTATGCAAGATTCCTGTGGTTGGAACAGGTTCTATAAGTCAGCCCTTTTGAAAAGGGGAAGGAAGATAGATAGATAGATAGATAGATAGATAGATAGATAGATAGACAGACAGACAGATAGATATAGATAGATATAGATATAGATATATTCCTTCCCCTGATTGGTTGATGGAGTTGACCAATCAAGAAGTAACAACACAGCCAACCACTTGCTTACAACAGAGCCAGCACACCACACCTCCCCACCAGTATTTATAGAGAGATGGCTGCTCTGATCACACTTTGCTTGCACAAGCACGAAGCTGAAAGCGCCAGCCTGAAGATGGTGAGTGGGACCTCGTCAAAACGTCGCCAAGATACTCTCAATCTTACACAGGAAAAGACCCGAACATGCCAAGACCTGCATACCTGTACCCATGAAAATCTACGAAAACAAATATCCTACCTCTACGGGGAGGAAACCTTCTGGCTGACCAGGACCTATGAGAAACTCAAAGTCTGAAGAGCCACCATCTTATGTGACCTCACATTCCTATGCAATTGCCGAGAAAAAAACGTGATCCCCACTTGCTTCCAATTCAAATTCCACTCTAAAACCTCAGCCACTGAAAGTATCCTGAAAAGAATGGAACTAGCCCTAATCAGAAACGAACTCCACAAGGAAAGATTCCTACTAGACCAAACCAACAGGGACCTACTCACTCTCCACCTCAAACTCAGTAACAAAATCCACCCAGCACTCTGGGACAAATCCAAACAACTAGCCCTCTGGAGAGCCAAATCAGAAACCTCCCACAAGACAGACACACACACCAAAAAACTCCACAGACTAGAGAAATGCCAGAAGCCCAACCCCCCACAACAACACATGAAACAAACAGTACACAACATATCAGACAGAACCCGCACCATAGCAGAAACCAATGTCCTTTCCAAGGGATTAACTTTGCAAGTCGCCCCCAAACACATCCCCACCGAGAACATCATATGTGGAGTTGAAGCTAGCCTAACCAAAATTAACCCAGATGTAGCCAATAAAATCAGACTTGAAGTCACCAACATCCTCTGCTCCAGTAGTCCACCCAGAAGCAACTTACACAAAGAAGAACAAAAAGCACTCAGCAACTTGAGGAAAGACAACAACATAATCATTCTCCCAGCAGACAAAGGCAACACCACGGTGGTGATGAACACATCTGACTACCAATCTAAACTATCCAACCTACTCCAAGACCCCGCTTACAAACCTCTAAATACAGTCCCCACCACCTACCTGGAAAAAACCACCAAATCCAAAATAAAAGCCTCTCCCATCAGTGAAGAGATCCAGCAAAGAATCATCCCCAGAGAAAAATCATCCAGATGCCCTAAGCTCTATGCCCGCCCCCAGATACACAAAGAAGGAACACCACTCAGACCCATAGTCAGCTCCATAGGCTCACCTCTACAGAATCTTGCCAAATTTCTTGCCAAACAACTCCAGCCTTACACAGAATCCATCACCTCACATGTACAAAACTCTTTCCACTTCATAGAAACAATAAAGAAACAAAACCTACAACCCAGCAACCTACTTGCGAGCTTCGATGTCATATCCCTCTTCACCCAAGTACCTATTAAAAAAGCCTTGACAGCTATCCAAAACAAATACAGCCCCCCTAAGTACATCCTAGATCTGACCAACCACTGCCTAACCAACACATACTTCATCCACAATGGACAAAGATATAAACAGATAGAAGGAGCACCTATGGGATCACCCCTCTCACCCATCATCGCTAACCTATACATGGAACACTTTGAAACCAATGCTCTAGACAAATCCAAACCCAAACCCAAACTCTGGCTTAGATATATAGATGACACTTTTGTAATTTGGCCACACGGGAAAGAAAAACTGGACAACTTCCTCACACATCTCAACAGCCTACACCCCTAAATACAATTCACCATGGAAACAGAAGCCAACAACCAACTTCCCTTCCTGGATGTCCTAATTTACAAAAAACCCAATGGCTCCCAAGGGCACACCATCTACCGGAAGAAAACACATACCAACCACTACTTAAACACACAATCCCATCACTACCCTGCACAGATCAACTCCATAGCCAAGACCCTCATCTCCAGAACCAAACACCTAGCCGACAAAGACCACCTGAGAACAGAATTACACACCCTCACTAACGTATTAATTTCCAATGGATTCCAAAGAAACACAATTACCAACCTAATCCTAAGGGAGACACCCCCAAAAAACCGAGACACAGAACAGGATAACGGTATCACCCTCCTCCCCTACATCAAAGGCACCACAGATAAAATCAGTAAAATTCTCCACAAACACAATATCAGGACAGCCTTTGGCACTGACCAAAAAATAGCCAACATCTTAAGAAACCCCAAGGACAAGATTCAGCTAGAAAAACAAGGAGTTTATAAAATACCATGCAAAAATTGCCTAGCCACATACATTGGACAAACCAACAGGAGAATAAATGCACGCATCGCAGAACACAAGAATGCAGTCAGAAAGGAAGAAAATATCCTCCCTTTTCCAGCACCTTAAAGCCACAGGACATGAAATTGATTTTGAGGGAACCAAATTAATCTCCAATACTGAACACTTCAACAAGAGAATAATTAGGGAAGCCGTCGAAATAGAGAAGCACCCCCATAACATGAATAAACGGGATGATACCTCCCACCTACCAAACATCTGGAAACTAGCTCTAATCAACAAACGAGTCCCGGCCCCAAAAACCAACATCGGACCCAAAACAACACATGACGCCACCACCAATCTCCCTCACCAGACTCAATCCCAAACCCATCCCATAGATGAAAGACAACCACCATCCAGAAACCAGACCACGGCTGCATCACCAGCTGCTATACCCTCCAACCCCCAAACTAAGCAAACTGACACACGCCATGAACACATAGCCAGACCTCAAACTCGGAGCCAAACCAAAGCCCGGAACATTACATCACAGCCATCCACTTAGGATATCACATCATGGAACTCAGGAGGTTACACCACAAAACCTCAGGATGTTACAACACAGCCAACGACCCAGGAGATTACAGCACAAGACCCAGGATGTCACAACAATAGAACGCTGAAGGTCATCACACAGCCCATTATCCAGGTCATTACAACACAAAAGGCTGAGAGACACACAGCCAGTATCTCAGCCACATAGGGTCTTACGAAAAAGCCAACCAATCTGCAAACATCAACTCCATCAACCAATCAAGAAGTAACAACACAACCAACCAACCCGCTTACAACAGAGCCAGCACACCACACCTCCCCACTAGTATTTATAGAGAGACGGCAGCTCCGATCACACTTTGCTCACACAAACACGAAGCCGAAAGCACCAGCCTGAAGATGGCGAGTGGGACCTCGTCGAAACGTCGCCAAGATACTCTCAATCTTACACGGGAAAAGACCCAAACATGCCAAGACCTGCATACATACATATACATACATACATACATACATACATACATTCACACATTAAAACATAAATAAATTAAAAGACAAGGATAATGTGAGGAAGGCAAGAGCAGAACAGGTGTTGTTCCCCCATTGGGGTCCAAGGCCAACTGGTAGAGGCACTTACAAAAATATAGGAGGGTTAGGGGCAACCTCACAAGGGGGGACAAGATGTTCCAGAGGGCAGGAGCAATAGTAGAAAAGGCCCTTCCTCTGGATCCTGTCATCCTGGCTGACAGGACCCACAGCATGAGTCCTCTGCTGAGAGGAATGGGGCAGGCCAATCCCAGTGAGATGAGGTGGTTCGCCAGTGGAGTGAGATAGTTCCCCACTTCCTAGTATAGGAAGGTGAAAACTCATTTTCTCCACACATTTTTCTTTCCCAGTTTTCTTGGCGACTAAGGAAAACAGATTTGCCCAAAGGGTCCTGAATCGCTGGGCCTTCATTTGGAATATAAACATATATTTTTAATAGACTGCTAAGAAACAGCAGTCTATATAAGCACTAAATAAAGTATGATTCAAAACATGTTATGCTTTATGCCATGTTTTAGTCACTGGGTTCCTTAAAATTAATACGGCATCTGTAACTCTCCTCAAATTTTTAAAATTGATTTGGGCCTTACCTACATATTTTTCAGTTGACAAAGGGATGGTTTAAACATTATGTCTTGTCTGCACAAACAGCCCCAATTATAGTTCAGTGTAAATATCATGGGCTGTACTTCTTGTGTTATGTCAGAATAATTTTTCAAAGATCTCTTTTGCACACAGTTCATCCCCATGCCTCGATGCTCCCAGCAATGTCCGTCATTTGCTGAGTGTTGGTTGTAACAAACAAAAAAGTGCAGACTTTTATCTGTCTCATTTGATGAGGGCTCCATTGCCTCTGCCATGACAGACAATCCTGTGTCTCATTTCCAGGGTAACCCCATCCTTCCTTTCCAGGAATACACACATTAAAGACATATTGTTCAGAACAGACTTTCTTATGCAAGCAACTTAATCAGGGCATTACCTGAGAAAAAGCAAGTTGCAAAATTGCAAAGAAATTTAGGTGTGGCAGAATCAGGAAATGCTGAAAAGTACTGTGCACCCATGAATCTCCTGGTAAGTTGCTCAAGACCTTCTCATCATGTATTGTTTTCCTTCAGCAATTTCTCTCTTTCTCTCTCTCTCTGACACAGCTCTAAGCATAGTAAATTTAAAATTTTCCATAACTAATCCTGTTTTCCAGTCATTCACTGAAGAGGAAGAGATAACTGGAAGGTGAAACAGGTATTCTATATTGCATGATTGAAGAAGTACAGGTACTCCTTGACTTACAATCACAACTGAGCCCAAATTTTCTGTTGCCAAGTGAGATATTTCTTAACTGAGTTTTGCCCCATTTACAACTGTTTTTTGCCACAGTTGTTAAATGAATCACTACAGTTGTTAAGTTAGTAACATGGTTGTTAATTGAATCTGGCTTCCCAGTTGACTTTGATGGTCAGAAAAGGGGATCACCCAACCCCGGGACACTGCAACCGTCATAAATATGAGTCAGTTGCCAAGCATCTGAATTTTGATCACATGACCATGGGGGTGCTGCAATGGTCATACGTGTGAAAAAACGGTCACTGTCATGCCCCTGGTGGAGACTGACTCTGAGGGAGAGGAGGAACAGCCGACAGGGAGTGGAAGTGTGGTTCCAGAGGTTGTGGAGGAAGCTGGGGAAGGGCAGAGGCCAGCTGAGCAGTCAGAGGAGGACCTAGGCCCATTCCCTACCCATCCTAGGGCACACAGGGAGGAGAGATAAGGGAGAGACGTGGTCTCCTTGGGAGGAGAGGGCCTTGATCCTCTTCATGAGCTGCAGGTGTGAGAACTGAATAAGAGTTTGGACCTGCATACTGGCAAACGCTGGAAACAAAGCATGTTTTATTTTGGTCTGAAGTTAACTTGGTTGGTGTCCTTCCAATAGGCTGTGCCTTGTCATCTCCTTGAATTTGTTCCGTCGTGGAAATTTCGTCATTGTAGTTTGTTTGGTTTTTTTATTTGGACTGTATTGCTTTCTTTTGAAGACTATTTTTGAGTACATTTTATCTCCAACTGAGTATTATTGAACAGTGGGGCCAAGTTGGAGGCATTAAAGGACATTTATTTATGTTCTGGATTTTGTTACATTTGTGTTACACTCTGGGTCATCACAGTCACAAGTCACTTTTTTCACTGCTGTTGTAACTTTGAACAGTCACTAAATGAATTGTTGCAAGTTGAGCACTACAAATCTGAAGATGAACTGGCTCTGGCTGGCATATTCTAAAAGACAAAGCAGAATTCAAAAATATCTTGCTGACACATGATCTAAAAATAACCAAATAAAATATAACAGAAACAAATTGAAGAGCTTTCCTTATTAAAAAAAATTGAATTTATAGGTGATAGAAGACATGAAAAATTGAATAGTATAGGTGATAG
Organism: Naja naja; assembly: GCA_009733165.1. Classification (NCBI taxonomy): domain Eukaryota; kingdom Metazoa; phylum Chordata; class Lepidosauria; order Squamata; family Elapidae; genus Naja; species Naja naja. Next base: position 114,468,468 of record CM019148.1, on the reverse strand, counting down.
AAGACATGAAGTATCGGAGTCAGATGTGTAATGTCACATGCCCAAGCGCAGGGCAAACAAAATTTTAGTCTGCGTTAAGAAAAGCAACATCAGATGTATTTTCTTAATTAATTTAAAGATTCAAATGTGATTGGATCTGATTAACATACCCTTCTCTATTTTTCATCCATTGCATGCATACAGTGAAATGTCAAATGTGAAATCCTGTAAAAAATTACAGAGGGTTGTGACTTCTCCAGTGGAATGTACAGTATTGTACAGATATTGTATAAGCTGTATTTCATTAATTCATTAATTCTTTTTCATAGATAGCAACCTACAAAGGATAATTATTTGGCTGGGGAATGTATAGTAAAAAAATGCAACTATTTTGTAATGATATATTTAAGCCTAGAGAAAAATTCACATTCTAACACAGTGGATATGTTGTGGTTAGCTGGCAGCAGGTACGGATGGCTGAGGAGAGCGAGGACTCAGATGAAGGGCCAGGACCTTTAGGGAGTGGACTACTGCTTTCAGAGATTGTGGGGGCTGGCAGCAGTGATGAGGAGGTTCCCAAGGAGCCTGTGCCAAGTGCACATGCGTGCAGGATTTGTTATAGGAAAGAGCAGCTACAACAGCACGGGTGACTCGGGAGTAAGGCTGCAAGGTAATGGCCCCTCCTTCAAGAAGATAAAAGCCAGCTGTGAAACAAAAGTTCTTTGCAGAAGGCAAAGACGTTTTGAAACTCCAGCCTTGTGGACATTCCAGTATCCTGAGTTTGTATTTGAAGATTCTTGTATTGCAAATTATTTCTTGTCTGTTATCTTTTGGCAAGTCTCGCACAGTTTGGCAAGGCTTGTGCTTATCACAGCTAATTATTTTGCAGAAGCATTAAAAAGTTTCTGTTCCCTTTGGATTGTGTTTGATTTGTTGGAAAAGGGCGTGGGTCAGAACAAGATATTAATTCATTATCAGTTAAAAGAACAATCATCTCACCATTTCATACAATAGCTATGAGTAACAGGTGAAGAGAGTTCTCATCTTAAAAACCTGGAAGACAAAAGATTTTTGTAAAGTTAGCTTACTTTCAGCAAATGTTATAAGATACTTTGGAGGAATCTTGCTTTCTGTGAAGGGATGGCAGCCAAAAAATTAAACTTGTGCAAAGGTCAACAGATGTTTGATTCAAGCATTTCATTTTTTGGGGTAGAATGCTTTTCATATAGGATAAATTAATCTAGAGCAAGTTCATACATGGAAATTTTAAAATAACGTCTCCCTGTCACTCTGTAGAAGAAACAAATAAACAGAAATATTGCAATATGACACTAAATATTATCACTTAAATAGCTTGTCATGTATAAATAATCATACTACATTCTAACTTTTACTATAATGATTGCTGCTTTTGTCCTTTATATTTGCTATTGGAAATATTTCAAGGAGAATAAGACTCACAAACATGTGAATGTAATTGTAATAATGATGTTTAAGTATCATTTGAAAAAGCAATATTTTACTGCCACTTACCCACAAGAACCTGCCACAGAATTTTCCTTAAAATGTATGCAATGTAGGCTTGTGCTTTTCTGACAACTGCACAGTATATTTGCTCATTTTCAGTCACTTCTAGTTTTTCCCCAAAAGATTGATGTTCCACATATCAAAAACAGAATACATCATTTTGCTGTTTTTCATTTAACAAGCATGTGTGACTTCTAGTTTTGGAAACACAAAACAGAATGAAAGCCGACAATTGAATGAATGAATATGGCCGATGTCTTTGAGCTTGCTTTGATTAATATATCATTTGCAGAGATCCATTCCCCAACCGCCATGATCAGAGTTGCAACAAATGAAAATTTGTGTCCAACTTTTTTGTACGGTGATGTAGCATCACTTTCTCAACATTATATCTTCCTGATCTTTTTAATTATAACATTATCATCCACAACTAGTACTGGGAGTAACAGTTGTAGACCCATATGTCTGGAAAGCATCATGTTGGAGCAGATTGGTATAGTGCTTAAAATGTCTCATCAAGGTTGGGGGAAAGGCTTTCTTTTTTATCCATGTAGTTTTCTGAGTCATCTTCATGGCTGAATATTCTAATCGTCCTTTCTCTGTCTACAACAGTAACAGACTGTTGTGAAACTAAAAGTGTTTGCAATGCTCTGAGCTTCATGGACAAAAGATAGGATACTGTAATTGCATCAGTAAAAATGGGCAACCCTATAAGGTAACATATTCTGACAGATAAGTATTAAGCATTCCAAGCATAAGCCAATATTAAGCATTATTTAGCCTTGTTGCTTCTGGAAGATTCTTAAATTTTATCCTTAAAGTAAAGGCTTTTGTATTTGTTTAAATAATATTAAATATTATTGTTTTCTTTGTACATAATAATAGAAACTATACCTCAAATTTCTTTTGCATTCCTTATTTGTAACTTCTCTTATTAAACTTTGCTTTTACTTTTTTAATCCTGCCAATTTCTGTTACTTCTTTACTCCTTTTTCATGTGTGTAACCACAACACATGAAAAAATTATACTAAGTGCTCACTTCAATCATGTGTCTGATCTAGTCAGGTATATTTTGAAAGAAATACACTAAATTATTTATTTATTTATTTATTTATTTATTTATTTATTTATTTATTCGACTTGTATGCCGCCCTATTCCCTAAGGACTCAGGGCAGCGAACATTAAAACAGAGCAAATTTACAATAAAAAACAATTAAATAAAACAAGCCGAATATATTAAAACATTAAGAAAATTAAAACCCTTGCCCCCCCCCCCCGGTCATTCCAGGCCGGCCTGTTGAAACAACCAGGTTTTCAGGTCTCAGCGGAAGGAGCGGAGGTCGGGGGCCAAACGGAGATCCATGGGGAGCTGATTCCAGAGGACAGGCGCTCCCACGGAGAAGGCCCTAGCCCTGGGAACCGCCCGCCGACAATGCCTGACTAACGGTATCCCAAGGAGGCCCCTCCTATGAGAGTGAACAGGGCGATCGGAAAGTGATGCTAGCAGGAGGCGTTCCTGCAAGTACCCTGGACCCAAGCCATTTAGGGCTTTATAAGTTGTTACTAGCACCTTGAAGGTGACCCAGGAGACAACTGGCAACCAATGCAAGCCACGCAGGAGGGGTGTAACATGGGAGTATCGGGATACTCCCACCACAGCCCGTGCGGCCGCATTCTGCACCAGCTGTAACCTCCGGGTCATCCGCAAGGGCAGCCCCATGTAAAGAGCATTGCAGTAGTCGATTCTGGAGGTGACGAGCGCATGAGTAACCGTTCGAAGGGCATCTTGGTCCAAATAAGGGCGGAGCTGGTGAACCAGCCAAACCTAGGCAAAAGCCCCCCTGGCCACAGCTCCCACATGCTCCTCCAAACTGAGCTGTGAATCCAGGAGGACACCCAGATTCCTCGCCCTATCCATGGGGGGCAACATCTCTCCCCCCATGACCAAAGGTGGTACATCCAATAAAGACTGAGATGCCAGTAAGAACAGCCACTCAGTCTTGCTGGGGTTGAGCTGAAGCCTATTACTCCCCATCCAGACCCGTACCGCTTCCAGGCACCAGGACATCATGGAGAGAGCATCACTGATCTGGTCTGGGGTGGAGATATAAAGCTGGGTATCATCAGCATACTGATGATACCTCACCCCAAAACCTCGGATGATCTCGCCCAGCAGTTTCATGTAGATATTAAACAGGAGAGGCAAGAGAATGGACCCCTGAGGCACCCCACAAGTGAGGGGCCTCGGGGCCGACCTCTGCCCCCCTGCCAACACCGACTGCGAATGGCGCGAGAGGAAGGAGGAGAACCACCGCAGAACGGTGCCCCCCACCCCCAATCTTTGGAGCCGCTGCAGAAGGATACCATGGTCGATGGTATCGAAAGCTGCTGAGAGATCTAACAGGACTAGGACAGAGGAAAAACCCCTGTCCCAAGCCCTCCAGAGATCATCCATCAGTGTGACCAACGCTGTCTCTGTGCTGTGTCCGGCCCTGAAGCCCGATTGATACGGGTCTAAATAATCAGCTTCCTCCAGGAACAAGGGAAGCTGCTGAACCACCACGCTCTCAACAACCTTCGCTAAAAAGCGAAGGTTAGAGACTGGACGTTAGCTGTTCAAAACGGCCGGGTCCAAGGCAGGCTTCTTGAGGAGGGGCCTCACCACCACCTCTTTCAAGGTGGCAGGAAAGACTCCCTCACTCAATGAGGCATTGACAATTGCCTGGAGCCAGCCGCGTGTAACCTCCCTGGAGGCATACACCAACCAGGAAGGACATGGGTCCAATAAACACGTGGTGGAAGACAGCCTCCACATGATCCTGTCCACCTCATCAAGGGAGACCAGGTCAAACTCAACCCAGATGGAGTCAACCAGACCCGTCGCCACCCCATCATCAGACCCCTGCCAATCAGAGTCCAAGCCAGCGGGAATTTGAGCGACCTTATCCGCCAGATGTAAACTAAATTCCTCTGCTCTGCCCTGCAGAGGGTCATCCCCCTCCCTCAATTGAAGGAGGGAGCGGGTCACCCAAAAAGGGCCACAGGGGGGTCATCGGCGGACGCAATCAGAGTGGAGAAGTAAGCATCCCTCACCGCCCTAATTGCTTCCAGATAGGTCCTAATATAGGCTCGCAACTGGACACGGTTGAATTCAGAGCGGCTAGTCCTCCACCTGCTCTCCAGGCGTCTTCTCTGCCGTTTCATCCCCCGGAGCTCCTCAGAGAACCAGGGAGTCCACCGGGGTCTACGGCGGGGAAGAGGCCGCAAGGGGACAACCCGGTCGAGCGCCTCCGAAGCCGCCTGTTGCCAGGCGGCCATCAGCGTCTCGGCCGGGCTGTGGTCGAGGGAGGCGGGCAAGAACCCCAGTGCCGTCTGAAACCTCTCAGGGTCCATCAGGTGCCTGGGGTGGAACCATCATATTGGCTTCTCATCCCAGCAGTGAGCGACAGCCAATTGAAAGACCAGCCGCAGGAGATAGTGATCCGTCCACGATAGGGGTAAGGTAGATGGAGAACCCTCCCCCAGATCACTACACCACTGACCCGAGATAAAAACAAGGTCGAGCATGTTCCCCCCCTCGTGAGTGGGCCCATGAATCACCTGGGTCAGGTTCATGGCTGCCATGGATGCCATGAACTCCTGAGCCAAACCCGATGCCCACCCCAGATAAAATAATTCTTAAACTTAGCTAAAATCAACAGTGATTTATTTAATGGCAGAAACTACATACAAAGTAAAGTGGCTCTTAAAAGAGATTGTAAAGCACAAGATAAAATTAATGCATGCAAATGATTTACTCCTAACATACTAATTTCCTAATCAAAAGGGTCAAAGTGATCTTGAGACTGAGAAATCAATTAAAAAAACATATAAAGGAAAATGTTATTGTAATGGGAATTCTGGTGCTGACAACATGCAATATTTCTAGAGACTTCAATTATTGTGTCCTGGAATGTTTGAGGGGAAGATATTCTAGACATATCTTAATCCTAAATCATGTTCGGAATCTAGCACAAATTGTCACTGTTTTCAATTAGCAAGTGGCTAGTATTGTTGAACCAACACCAAACAGTGTGATCTGCATAGCCAGCCATTTTAATTTATATATAAGTTAAAAATTTCCAAGAAAGTCTGACACAATTATGTTTGCCTTCAAATGGGGAAATTTGGGGTGGAAAAATAATAATAATAATAACCAAGAATGGAAAAGAGGAAGTTGAACGGGACAGTTAAGAGTGTGCAGAATCTCTGAACTGCATGTGGTCTTTTCAAAACCACAATAATGTAAGCTTACAAAAAGCATATCTAACGTTCACAAAAGGGCACCAAATACAAGAGGTTAAGAAAGACAAGTAAATAGCTAGGGATTTAAAAATATATTTTAATAACATTAGATGCAACAACACAAAAACCTCAGAAAGAAAGTGCGTAATTAAACTACTGAATGTGAAAGGTGAAAAAAGACTTCTGATGTAGAACAAGGCAACTGTGGGGAATAATTCATTGCATCTTTCTTCACTGAAGATATAAGAAATTAAGCTATCTGATGAATAGAGGCAAGCTATAATGAGAAGTGATGAAGATCTAGATTCCACTGACCTAAAAACATGTAAAATGACAGATCCAGGTGGTATCCATCTGAGGGTTCTCGAAGAACTCAAAAAATGTGAAATGTGAACTATGAAACATTGAGGGACCAGGAAAGGGATCTTTGGAATGCAGTAGATGTATACTTGTTTGTGCACAATATATACTCTGTCCAAAAGTTTTATCCACGTACATGATATAAATACAACCATTAAAGTAAAAAAACAACAACCTCAGATCAGTTAAAAGTAAATTTAAGAAATTAATATGAAGATCATATAACCAAAATAATTGAAATGAAAATTACCAGTAGCATAGCAAAAACAGACAGATTCTGTTTGTAGAAGATGGCCCTGTGGCTTACCAAGAGCCAAACCACAAAAAAAGACATTAGCTAATTCAGGGCCCGCATCACAGAAGTTTATTCAAGAAGATGAGGTTGTGATTGTCTATTGTCACCAGAGCTTCCTATTCCAAATAAATCCACCAATTTATGCTGGATAAAAGCTGCCCTGGACAGAGCTTGATCATGCAGAAGTCATGAGATCGCAAGAACGGCCAATCACAGACCTTCTCCTTCAGACTGAGAGACTTCATCCAGAGTACATAGAAACTAGTGCCAAGGCCAATAGTTTCTTGATTTTTAGGATTCCACCTAAGTTGTTTCATCTTATCCAATACCACACAGCAAACAACTGATATTTCCAAACACCTTCTATTTGATCTCTTCTCCCAGTGGTTTTATATGGCTATTGAACAATACTGGTGAGAGGAGGGAAGAGCAGAGACCTGTATCATCCCACAAAGGAGACGCCAAGGGCTCAACTGTTCATCCTCCAGTGGAATTGTCCAATTAGAAAGGAGGGAAAACACTATAAAATGATGCTAGCACTCCCAACGTTTGCAGATAGGGTGGTAAGATTCCATGGTTGATGATATTGGAAACCATTGAAAGGCTTAAAATGACAAAAAAAAAACAACTTATCTATTTTAAAAGGCAACATGTTTATTTATCAGTCCATTATGTCCAATTCTTACATTCTTGAGAGAATAGGGATAGGTGAGATTATTTGATTTGTGTTACTTTAAAAAAATATTTTTTGTATTTATGGATTCACTACTGAAGGAGAAAAGAGGAGGAGAGAATAACTTGTGATAATTCCTTTGTTGATTTGGTGATAGGGGACTATCTCTATCTACATATCTCTATATTTCCAAGCCTGTGGTTGAATAGCTATTCAGAGAGAAAACTCATGAATACTGACAGAAGGATGCACTTCTATCACATGTAGCAGGTTCCAATGCCGATTACAATTTCCTAAAGTTATGAGGGGGGGAGAGAAAGTGAGAGGGAGGGAGGGGGAGAGAGAGAGAGAGAGAGAGATCAAGGGTGGGGTATCCCATGCAGCTGGTTGCTTGCTATTCATTCCTTTATTTATTTAATTTGCTATAGCTCTGACTTTCCGACAGTACAGTTTACTAGTTGTTTAAGAGTTGCTTGGGAAATAAGAACTTGATGCCTTTCTGAATTCATAAGGGCCTCTATGGAAGGAATCTTATAATTTGTGAGACTCTCATTATCTAATATTACAGCCAGATGGACTTGTGACATAATGTGACTGGGAGAACTTGCCCCTCTTACAATGGGCCATGTCACTTCTCTGTCCATGTGATTTGAAAATCTCATAATATGGGCCTTGAACTGACATGATTACCCCAGCAAGTGTCAAGCTTGGGTCAGACTGGAATCAATGTGCTTTAGAGGGCAAACTCTGATTGCTATCTTCCATATTGTACACCTTAAGCAGAAACAGGATATACTTGTTTAATCTGCACACTGTGTTCATAACAGGAAAAGTCAGGATACTGAGATTCAATCCTATTAACAGAAAGTGAAATTTAGCACCTTACGAATCTTCTTCCTCCAGCATTTCATTTCTGCATTTACAATTGTACGTTGCTGTTGTCCATAAACATCTAACCAGATTTAACACAATAACTGCAGGAGAATAAAGTACAACCGAGTATTTGTAGCAGAGGTGGTATTCTACTGGTTCGGCTTAGTACTGCCGAGCCAGTAGCGCCAATGAGCAGCAGAAAATGCATTGGTTCTCTCTGCCACTCTGCTGTTGGGCCTATCCACCCGCCTGGGATCCCATACTCACCTTTATCCTCTGCTTTTGAAGTTCAGCTGCTTTGCACGGCACAACAGAGTGCTGCACAAGGCAGCCGCTGAAGTGACCATGAGAGTGCAGGCTTGCAGGAGGTGAGTTGGAACACCTTTGTGCTGGTGCAAACCCTTCTGTGCCTGTGCAAAGTGCACATTTGGCATGCATGTGCATGCAAAACGCGCCCACCAAGCCACGCCCACCAAACCAGTGGTAAAACTCTTTGAATCCCACCACTGATTTGTAGCAATTGCTCAATGTCACCCAACTCTTATTCCTGCCCATTACATGTGCACCTCTGAATAGGGCTTTCGAAGAGGGGTGCATAAGGCTGCACAAATGTTTATATCCTCAGTTTAGCTCTTATTTCTCTATTTTATTCTTTGCTAGAGCCCATCTTTTCCCCGTGACCTCAAAACAACATACATAATATTCTGTCATCCCATTTTTCACAATAACAAGTAAAATAGATTGGCTAGGTTGAAAGACCTGAATGACTCAAAGTGAGATTTCTTGACAGACAGGAAGAGCTTGGATCTACCTGACCTACCTACCAAAACCCTAGTCATTATACCACACAAGGTATCTGTGCAAGCAATCTTGCACATGATTTAACATTGGAAATGGGTCTCTTAGTTTCTTTTCGGGCAGAAAAGCCTGACAACATGCCAATTCTTCTGATTTGCCAGGCCACTTTGAAAAGGTGGACATTGACTACGGTTTCCAAACTGACAACACCCTTCAATTTGCTTAAAATATCTAAGAAGATCAAAAGCAAGATGAGCAACTGCTCTATTTGCATGGAACAATCATGAAAGGTATAAAAGCTACAGCTAGAAAATGATTTTTGAGATTTGGTGGGGGGAGGCTTTTTGCTGAATGGGGCTTACTCATATCTAAGTATCAATGAAAGATCATCAAAAGGAGAGACATATTTATATATAAGATCATGATGCATATGAAGAGTAGACATCACACTGACTATATGTTCACCCTTAACCCCATTTTTGTTTCTTTTCCTGAGACCACCATTCAGTTGTCCCCGCCAAAATTAAATATCTTGATAAATCTTCATTTTAATTCCACTCCAGGCTTATTGAAATAGTACTGCCTTAATCATCTTAAACTTTTCAGGTGTGGACATAGCAATGATGTCACTATTTCCATGTCCTGAACATGAGACTTAAATCTCAGTAGACATGGATGGAATTATTTATTAATCTAAAATTAACCTAAATTAAATGTAGTAATTTCAGTATTTGTTTACTGCTTTTAGCTTTGTTATATACCACCAAAAATCATTTTTTGTGAGATGGGCAGATATATAAGACAAAGAGAGGGGGAAGGGAGGGAGGGAGGGAGGGAGGGAGAGAGAGAGAGAGAGAGAGAGAGAGAGAGAGAGAGAGAGAGATGTCTTCGAATATTAATAGCTCGGGTTGGTATTATGTTGTTGGTTTGAGCCCCAAGCTTGGCAGTTTAGTTGCAAACATTTTGTCCCCATCCGATGAGACATTATCAATTCAAAGTACACTGAAGATATCTCCTTGAATGGGGACAAAATGTTTGCAACCAAATCGCCAAGCTCAGAGCTCAAACCAACAACAGAGAGAGAGGGGGGGAGGGGGGGAGGAGAGAGGGAGTAGGAGATAACAGCATTATTTTATTTTCTTTTTCCCCCCAATTCTTGCAAATTTAAGTTCTGGACTTTTTTTTTCATAAAATCAAGTTAAACAGTTATTGACAAAAGACTTTAAAATTCTGTAGGTTGAGACTTGAAGAACACAATATATGTGTGTATACACCAGTAGCATGGCAGTAAATTACTTTCCACATTTTTTGTCAATTATGTAGGCAATATTATCTAATGTGTTTGACAAAACATGTTTGGGGCAGCCATTTAGCTCAGGTAACTGGGATGTGAGACAAGTCAAAGGGCCCAGAGCACAAATAATTAAATCCAGGAGTACTGATAAACTTCCTGTTATGGCTACCATTCCTTCAGTCTCCTGTAGTCTGTGGCCAATAAGACTCAGAGACTCTCCCAGTAATTGCAGATGTGCAGCTACATCAATGGGATCTGTCTCAGGAACCTTCACTGGTGAAGAGGATAATACCAAGCATGATTTTATTTTCTAATTAAGGCCTTTTTTGCTGAGCCACATTACAAATATCACTGGTTATGGAAGTTTGCTTGGCAAAATTTCTCTTAAGCCTTATCTGTGTGGGTGAGAACACTTTATAATGTTAAGACTTGTTATCATGTTTAATTAAATTAATTAATTAAATTAAATATGTTGTCATATTTAATTGCTCCAGTCTATTCTTGGCTTTGCTGTATGGAATTTGTGGCTTTTACCATGTTTACTATGTTTTAATGTATCACTTGGATGGAGGGGGTCAAGTGTGTCTCTGAGTTTATTTTATAAAGAAATAGAGCATATTTTCATGAAATAATCTTAGATCTGGAAGGATTTTACCCATCAAGTCCAGTGTCCCTTGCAGGAATCAAAATTAAATCATCTTTGACAGATGTCTGTCTAGTTTTCACTTGAGCTCATTCAGTGAAGAAAGTCTTCCATTTGTTTGGAAAATTTCTCTGATGAATCACTTTGAGTGTTAGGAAGTTTGCATAACATTAAAGAGAATCTATCTTTCTGTAATAAACCTTTTATTTTGCATGCTCTACTATGGAATGATCTTCTACTGCAAGGCATCAAATACTTGAAAAATCTATTGTACCTCCTTTGGGGTGGCTGTTCTCAGAGCTAAACATTTTCTTTCCACAGAATTGTGTTTCCAGTTTATTCCAAGTTGTCCTTCTCCATACCTATTCCTGTCTAAATGATGTAGAGTTGGATCCTTCTGCCTTCCACAAGCCCCTCTGTCCTTTAGCCACAAAGGAAGAAGGCCATTTCCCTTTGCATACGAAGAAGGATGGGTCTCCTGAATGGAATTCCTCTGCAGAAAAACAGAGTCAGTCCATTCCATTGCTACTTTTTTCATCACACAAATGTGAATGTAAAGATTCCTTCCTATATTGCAGTGTTCCATATGTGGCATATCCTCAATACTTACTATGGAAATTACCAAATTGGTCTTTGGTGTTCCTGAATGTGCTGCTTGCTATTCATGGATTCAGGATGATTAACTTGTTTGTGTAACTTGCATTTGGCTGTCTGCACATCACATGAGCCACAGGAGAGGAAAGAAAGCATCTGCTTCTATTTTAGAGGCAAATGAGACAAAATCACAAGGCACTGGGGAACAGGGAACGGGTGAAGAATAGTCAGCCTTCCTTCAAGAATGTAAAACAAACCACAATTACCTTAGAGCTTTCATTGGAAAGCAGAAGGTGGACACAAAATGATATTATCATCTGCCATCTCTTTCCAACCATATGGACATTGTCTGGATGAAACAGGTAGAGATGTCTATGACTAAGGTGGTACAATGAGATTGTTAGTTTCTTGCATGCTGTCATGCTAAGAACATTTCTTAACTAGCAACTCTTTTGTTTTAAACGGTCTTTAAAATACAGATATCCAGATAACTTTGCAGATGGCTATCCTTACTAAACTGTCCCCACCTTGTGAATTATCAGCACAAATTAATGTATATTTTTGTTGTGTGTTTCCTTGACATATTTCATTTCCTATACCAGTGCTATATGCACTTACAAATGCATTGGGTCAAAGTGTTGGAGAGGAAAATCTGCTTAGCTTTTCAAAAGTATAACTTGGGCTAGGCAGTGCATATATGGTGAACACAATTCTGTATTTTCCCCAGAATTGGCTTTAGTTGGGAAACAGGTAGAGATGTCTATGACTAAGGTGGTACAATGCTTAAAATAAGGTGGTCACCAATGCTTAAAATTTTTAAGGCAAGGCCTTTTGAAAAGCAGACAGAGGCTGCTCATGACAAAGAAACAAAGATGTCTAAATCTACTGTGCCAAGGACCAACTGATTGTGGATGTAGCGCCAGCATTTCCAAACCATGTTGTGAATTACTAAACGCATTGGCTGTTGCTGAGGACAAACTCTTCCAGCCTGAGCTACTCTAGCAACAACCAGCATTCCTTTGCTTGATGGGAAATTGGGAAACTGGGAAATTGCAATCTAAGACATCTGGATTTGCTAGACTGAGGAAGGTTACTTTAGTCTAAGAAGATTGTTTTTGTAGTGACTGAGCTCTAGTTGCTTTGGATAGAGTTGCAGAAAATCACCAATATTTACTAGTGTTTGCACAAGTCAAGGAAGACAATGTTGTAGAGAGTGAAAATGAGCATTCAGCCTGGCAGCAGAATAAAAGCATTAGCCGCTCCCCCTTCTTAAAATAATCAAAACATTTCCATCATCATAAGTCACCAGACTTATTTGCCAATGGAAAGAATGTGTTCCTACACAAATGAGAAAGAAATAGAGGAAGCTAAATGTAGGAAGACACAGGGATTTCTGTCAGAAAAGTAATAAATCCAGGCTGCATCTGCATCTTACAATTGCCTGAAAATAAAAGAACTTCCAAGTCACTTTACTGGCCTCTGCCAAAAGAAATGGCATGATATCCAGATGTGAACCTTTCAAATTATGTCCTCGCTTTTCTGGTTTTCATTGCTTCCAGAACTGCAATAGAGTGTCCACACAATTTGTTCTTTCAAAGTGCACATTGAAAAGAAACCTGATATTTCCAGTCCATACCAGAAGGCCAGATATCTGGCAATATAGTTAGACTTCTATAAATTTATTTTGACCATATCAGTTGCCCTATTCTGCCTTTGCCTCTTCTTTCCTCCTGAGGTAGTCATTTTTAGCCACTTACAATAAACTAGATCCTGGAATTTCAAATACTGCAAATACTGATTATTACCATATAATAAACTTGCTGAGACCTCCTCATAGGGATTTATCTGAGGTTTGTTAACAATGAAATGCTATTTATTGCGCATTTTTTAAAATAATGAGATGAGCTAAAGCAGATAAAGGAATTGTCCTTACAGATTATACTTTGAACCAGTGGTGGGATTCAAACATTTTTACTACCAGTTCCATGGGCGTGGCTTGGTGGGCATGGCAGGGGGAGGTTATTGTAAAATCTCCATTCCCAGCCCACTCCAGGGGAAGGATACTGGAAAATCCCATTCCCTCCCCACCCCACTAACCTGCTTTCCAGCTCCGTTCTCCTGTGCAGGGCAACAAACGAAGACCCAGACGATCAGCTGGGACTTGGGAGGCAGAGAATAGATGGGGGCGGGGCCAGTCAGAGGTGGTATTTGCCGGTTCTCCAAACTACTCAAAATTTCCACTACCGGTTCTCCAGAACTGGTCAGAACCTACTGAATACCACCTGTGCTTTGAACTGTTACCTACTAGAAAATTGGTAATTGCTTTATGCATCTTTTTTTCTCTTCAGAATCTACTGGTAGATTGTTGTCTGGGCAGTATTCTCCATTTCAGCATGGCAGGCAAAATAAGGTCCCTTCTCTGATGACAACTTTTTTAGTGTCAGAAGAAAGCATCATAGTACCTAATTGTTTCTTAACATTAGCAATTTCCAAATGTTTGAGCTTCAGCTTCCAGAATTCTCAGCAGTCACTCTCTTGACTGGGGAATTCTGGAAACTGAAATCCACACATCTGAAGCATGACATGTTTATGGCCTAATCAATGTTGCTAGGAATAGATACTAATGTGCTAGGAACAGAACAAAAAATAAAATGTAAAACTTCATTCACTCAGACATGGGCAACATAGGGAACATGAGGTCCAAACTAGCTGTCCAACTGCTTTTTTAAGGGGAAAGCAGCTCCTTTGAAGTAGGACACATAGAAATTAGGTTTAACATAGCTTTCTAAAATGTATATATTTATCCTAGCCCCACTGTACTCATCCACATAAATGATACTTCCTCCTATCATAACATAGTTTACTCCCAATTTACAGTAGCTAAAAGCTGAGTATCAATCATTTGGGTGCTTTTTTCTCCTGTGAATTTTTTTTTATTAAAGGAAAGATATGTGCCAAACCTTCATTCACGACTACACAGGCAGTTCTTTTAATTCCAAATAGGGACAATTGAAGTATAGGATGGGAAGTAAAAGAAAGTTGTGGAATAAGTGGCAAATGATCAGATCCCAAAATACTTGAAATGTCAGTCTTTTGAAATTCTGTTAAAAGGAGAGGTGTGTTCTTAGTGTACTTAGTCTGTACCCTTGCTATAAAAATACGGCGTATTACGTGCACAGAAATGGTAAATCCTTACAGTATCAAGATGTATCACTGTGTATTCAGAAAGCAACAAACAGAAACTAATCAAGGAGAGAAGCTACCTGGAACTAAGGAGAAATTTCCTGACAATGAGAACAATTAATCAGTGGATGCCTCCAAGAGTTGTGAATGCTCCAATTTGCCTCCAGAAGTTGTGAATGCTCCAGCACTGGAGGTTTTAAAGAAAAGACTGGACAACCATTTGTCTGACATGGTATAGAGCAGGGGTGTCAAACTCAAGGCCTGTGGGCTGGATCTGGCCTGCAGGGTGCTTAAATCCACCCTGGAAACAGTGAAGGACCGGCCCACAGTGCCTCTGCCAGCAAAAACGGAGGTCAGGAGAGCCACGCATGGTCCTCCCGAGCTCCATTTTCACTAGCGGAGGGTTGCAGGAGACCTTCACAGACGAAAATGGAGCTCGGGAGTCCATTTTCATTGGCAGAGCACTTGAGCCACCACAGGTGCTCCCAACACAAGTGACATCAAGCTGGCCGTGACCATCTTGGCCATGCCCATCCCAGCCCCCCATGTCAAACATAATGCTGATGCAGACCTCAATGAAATCAAGTTTGAATCCCCTTGTATAGAGTCTCCTGCTTGGCCTGGGGGTGGGATTAGAAGTTCTCCAAGGTCCCTTCCAATTCTGTTATTCTGTTATTCCATTTGGGATACTACCTCCTTCATCTCAGCCATACAGGCAAGTGTGTATATATGTTCCCCTTCAGAGTTCCCCAAAGTGATCGATATTAATCCCCAGGGTTGATCTAGAGGTTGATTATTACTGTTGTTGTTTCTGTTATTTATAGTACTGTTAACTTAGCATTTATTACATTATTTTCATATATAAACGTTGGAGGGGGTGTTGAGAACAAACTGAAATGTCATGAAGGGGTCAATAAGCTGAAGAATTTGGAGACATTGCCCCATTGGTAATAATAAAACAAATTCTTGTTCATAAACCAGAAAAAATACAAGGAGAATTTGCTTGATGGTTTCATGTCATAAATCAGAAAGTAATAATATCCAGTAGATGGAGAAATCATTTGATGAGGTTGTCTATCAAGGGATTTTTTTCCTGAAACCAATATTTCTTGGATCTCTTTAAATAGCTTTTAGTTGCTATCTCGTATTGAGCTTGAAACTGTGAGAAAGAATTTGAATGATCTTCACAGACATAATTAATAAGGAACTTAATGAGTCAGTGTCTCAAACTGCTTACTAGCATGCAAGCTTTTGTTCTTTTGAACTTCCTTTTTTCAAAATACACTTTTCTTAGAGTCCTTTCTCATGCTCAAAGCAGTGCTGCCCACCAGTCCCTGAGCCAGAACAAAATTGGCTGTCTGTCCCCTGCCCCAAACACAAGGCCAACAAATGGTGCTGTTTCTGGTGTAGGGGACACATTAAGAATGTGGGTTGGCATCTCTTGACTTCATCTGCTTTGTCTCCCATCATTAATCAGTAGGAAAACATCTACTGGTCTTGTTAATTGAGGATGGGGATGGAAAACCTGGCAGATAATCAGATTAGCACACCTAGGCATCTAGATAGATGAACAGAATGACAGAACAAAATGACATAGGAAATGACCTTGAAGGAGGTAGAATCACTAACCGGGGAACATATTGATTGCATAAAAAAGCAACCCAGTCTTCACCCATAATGTGCTTTTGGGATAAGAATGTCTTTCTTGCAACAGTTCTGAAAAATAATTCATCTGAAAATCCATCCTTCCTTAGTTCCCAGGACTCCATGTATAACTTTGCAATAAAATTGCAAAACTGACAACCTAAATGAGCCACTATTATACTGTAGCTTTTCATTTTTTTTCTTTTATTTTCACAGTTTATTAAAATATGTTCTGAAAGAAATAATAAGTGATTGAAATATTTTCAGCTGCTTTTGAAAAAAAAATGAAGATTTCAAACAGATGGCAATATTACTTTCAAGCCTATAACATTTTAGACTAAAAATACACAGTTCTGCAGTGTTCATGATATTCTGGATATCCAGAACAATTACCATAAAATACAGGGTAACTTTCCTATTCTCAATTATTCCATCTGAGATAACTGTTAGAAAGAGACTGCATAGGATGCTTTGTGATCATAAGCAATTTTAAGTATCTATATAACTGAAAAGGGATGTTGCAGAAATAAATAGGGATGTTACAAATCTCTGCACTCCCAAGCTATTTCATAGAAAAAGGAAACTATTAATCTGGGTTCAGACAATATGGTAAGCTAAAATCTGGTTAGCTTGGTATGCTTTATGAGCCCAGCCAAAATAATTTATGGCCACTATATTCTAAATAGCCAAGTAATATGGTTAACTTGGTAAGCTGTGAATTAGTCAAAGCAGCCTTAATATGTTATCTAGTATAAATGCATATAAATAAAATATATAACCTGCCTTAAACTTGAAGATTTCTGGGTGTCATATAACACATTAAAAAATTAAATAGAGTACTGGAACAGAACATCTCAAACAAAATACGAGGAGTGTCTGCTGTTAAATCAACTGGGATCACAAGCAAAGAAACAGTTTTAGTTACTTATTAAATTTGAAGAGGGCATAGGCTATATTATAATCCCATCAAGGGGATAGTGTTCCATAAAGTGGCAGCTATCTCCTCCCAATGTACTCTTTGAGGAGAAGGAAATTCTTGGCAGATTCTCTCTAGATATCAGACCTAGATATCAGACCAGATGGGCAACTTCAAATCTGACAACACACTACTGTATCCCTCAAAGATATATGAATTATCTCCTTGATCTACAGTAACTGTTCATGCCCCACCAGGAAGGATACAAGCCTACAGAGGGTAGTGTTCAAACCAGAGAAAACCTCATCCACTTTCTTGGGTTCCATCAACTCAAATGAATCTGAGATGACTATACAAGATGACACCTTACTCATAGGCCCTAATGGAACTATAATAATTGTAAGTGATATAATTCCTGGGCCAGAATCTTTGTAAATACTCTTGAAAGCAGCAATGTCTGACTTACTCTTAGTAACTTATGGTTTCCTATTAGAATGACTTTAAAAATAAGATAGCTTTGTCTCTAATACAGTAGGATAATTGATTTAGCACACAGAGTGGCTCCAGAACTAAACTCCTGTCTGGATAAAAGCTGATCTTGCATCATCCAACTTCCATCTTCAATCCTGCATATCTGTTTTGTTTTTATCTCTGCTTCTGCCCAGCAACTTCCATTCTTTGTAAAATCATCCATCTCTCAGCCCAGCTTGCCGGATGGAATCAAGATTTTTTTTTTGGGCATGCAGGGAAGACTGAGCTTACCCATCAACCCATTCTTGTCCATGTAAAAATCCTTTATGCTGCTGAAACTGAGGTAAAATATACAGGACACTTAAAACAAGCGGATGTGCTAGAGTCAATTGAAAGGAAAATTGGAGACTCGTATCTCTTCAGCCCCAGATTAAACATGGGTATTTCCAGTAAACGAATAAGCACGTACAGGGTAAACTGAATCAACATGGAATTTCTGAGTATTGTTACTTTGCTAGACAAAAATAAGTGTCTAGTTAGCATGGTTTTATGTGTTCAAGTCTGCTTTATTTACAGCCTCTATGTAAGTTCAGCCTTTTTCACTAATGTGGGATCTTAGTACAAAAGAGTTATTGACTTCTTATAACTTCATACCATCTTGGGATCTACCCAGGATCTTATATGGTCTGGTGCATTTCTTTATTAGGTGTCGTTAGTATTTGAAGTTAAACTACTTGACCCTACTACAATTTCAGATCATACTTCTGTAGAGTTTCTAGTCTCACTTGACTATAATTTAAAAACATATTTTGAAATGGTCCCTTTTGAACAATAAAGATTTCATTGACCAGATGGAACAGGAGATGATAGCATTCTTTTGTAGGAAAACAGAGTTAGTTACATCACCATTTCTGGTATGGGATATTGTAAAAGCTTCATTTCAAGATTGCATTCTTGCACATGCTTCTTATTAAAAAAAGCAACACTTACTTAAAGTTAAATCCCAGGGGTAGAATGTTGAAAAATTGTTAACCTTTTATGCATTCCATCCATCTTTGGAGTGATCTGCTAAGTATGAACTCAACAAGCTTTACACTCCAAAAACAGAATTTCTGTATCAGGCAATGATAATGTAACAGGAAGTGGGGCAAATCTAGTGAGATACTAGCTTTTAGGCAAGCAGAAGCCTAAACACTGGACTCCCCAATGGTGTCAAGGATTTACTGAATTCTCCTCAGGCTCTTAAGAATCCAGGGCAGGGTATGAAAAGAAAAACTCTTTGGAACCTCAAGAGTCCAAACAAGAATTCAAAATAGAATGCCTAACCAGGAAGTTAGGCCTTCTGGCCAACTCTTCTGGCCAACAGCCTCAATGGTGGATATGTAAGCACAGTCTTACTTGTATAGGCTCTGGATCCCTTTCTTCCCTTTGAGGAAGACTTTCCAGCTTGAGGAACCAGCATTCTTGTCTGCCTAGACAATGAGTCAAAGCATAAAAGGATGGGGGAGCTTATTTCTACAGGTTTGATTTGTGTGCTTTCTTTATAGGTTTCTTATTGTTGTCTTCTGGCATCTACTGCCCTTCAACCTGCATCACAGCAGCTGATATGAATTGGAGGGAATTCATACTTTTTTGTTGTGGTTTGTTATTCACAAAGAAGCTTTTCCTTTCACATGAATAGCTTTTTCTGACTAAGATTTTTGTTGGGTAAAGTACTACTCTCATGGGGAAATTTAATGGAATTCTTAACAATTTTCAGGCTAACTGACCCTATTGAAATCCAGACAAGGAGAGATTTGGGAAAAATTTCAGATTGGGAATCAGTTTCACTTCTGATACGTCTCATCCAGAAGGATCAGAGTATTGCCCTCAAACCCAATCCATATTGACAGCTGGTGTAAAAGTGTATTGTAATCAAACTGCTGAGAGATCCAGTGGAATCCAAAAACTTCTGACTTGGCTTCAACTAAGGTGACCCAAAGCAGTCTCAATAACTTATTCTGGTTGAAATCCTGATTGAGAAGAATCCAATGTATCCAATGTTATTGCAATATTGTGCAATAACATACTAAACTATTACTAAACTATTATAATAATACTGTAATAATATCCTTTAAGTATTATGTAATTGTTTTTTAAAAATACCTTTAAAAACTTCTGTAAAATTTAAAACTGAGTTTGAGTTATCTAAATTATGATTTATTAATTTATTTAGCATATGGAATATCATACATGGTCTAGCAATATATATTAACATTTCACCTAGATTAGTAAAAACACAATAAAATATAGATGCTAAAAAGAGCTGTATTCAAATACCAATGTTTAGGCTATCTAACCATTTAAGTGCAGCGTTGTTTGTATATATTTTTAAAATCAGATACTGAACTGGTATCTTTCCTCAGCTTATAATCGATCACAATGTGATCTACAGTTTGACATGAGATCTTGCAGTCACATTGAGGGGAGGATACTCTGCCCTGTTTATACAAAGAGTCCCAGCACATGCTGTGTGAGGTGTGAATCCTATTCACAATTGTTCATTGCTGAAGTGGTAGTTCAAAGCTTGACACCTTTTTTGTGAAGTCATTCATATGTTTTCCTATAACTGGGCATTTAGCCACCCATTTGGTTTTCCATTGGGAATTGATGTTAAAGTTGATGGGCAGATGTTGCACAAGTGCCAGTGGGGGCTTCTGGATTTGAGTCTTCCAGCTGGTAAATGAGGAAGATCAACATGTACCAGTAGGAATGAGTTGTTCATAATTTTTCTCTCTTCTCTCAGTAGTATCTTGCCTTTGTAAAGCTGGCGGTGCTATATAGCTGAGAACAAAAAGCCAGCAATTGGAATGGTTTTATTACATTTGCTTATACTCCTCATGGTGTCATTGAGTCTGGTGTCTAATTTACTACTATGGTAGCTGTTAAGCCATACAGGGGCACAGTATTATGCTGCAGAGTAGACTAACCATAGTACTGATGAGCTGAGGGCGGCAGCTGAAGCTCCCCACTTAACTCCACATAATTTCTGGAGTATGTTGTTCATAGCATTGATTTTTGCTGCCGTGTTCTCTAGGTGTATCTTATAGGAGAGTTAGATTTATCTAAAATATCTTCTTCTTAATATCTTCTTAGTATCTTCTTAATACTTCATGCAACTTAGGCTTTTATTAAGTGGAATATTGGGTGTTGGTGCCATTGCTGTTCCTAAAGCATTTACATTTGCTAGAAAGTTTGAAGGTTCCTAAAATCTTGTAGAAGAAGATGGAAGTAGCTGATGAATCTGAAATTAGTTATTTATGCAACTTTTGGAACAATGTGCTTGAATGTCCCATTCTTGTAAAACCACTGGAATATACTTTAAAGAAGTGAAAATGGTTTGTTTTCATTATATGGGGCAGAATTTATCGCTTCAAGGATTTAAGAAATTTCAAAAATGTTTGGTAAGCGTTGTTTGAAAACACCATATGACCGGAATTGCAATTCAGAAACTGAAATATCAGCTCGCAACTGGATTGTCATATTATCTCCATGAGTCTTAGTTTCAATGATTTTAGTTTAGTTAATATAGTTTTGAGATAAAAAATTATAGCACAATTAACATTATTCTAGAGTAACCAGTATAGCATATAGTGCATATATTCTGCTTGACTATATCTCAGAACTGATAAAATACCAAGAACGGGGGATCAGAGGAATTATTACATGACAGTGAAAAGGGAATCTATACTTGATTTCCAGCAGTTAATAAGTTTCATATAATAAAGTAACTTTATTTAAAGTAACCAGGAGACAAAACCCCAAGGTAGAAGTCCAGGACTCTAAGAAGCCAGGAAAAATCCTCATAAATTGTCTCCTACAAAACTGTAAGCATTAGGAGCTTCCCCCCCCATCTTTTTCATGCCCTTCCTTGATACTTTTTCTTATAGTTCTCTTAGAAGAAAACATGCCCATGCATGATCACCCACATGCAGACTCTTAAGTGGCTTGAGGTTAGATAGGCCCTAAATCCACATGTGAATTTGATGAGACCACTTGGAAAGAAAACAGAAGGTTTGGTTTCCTATCTTCTCAAAGCAGTGTCCTTTGGTATTTAAGGATCAAATGATATTTGCCTTTGGCTAGAAGGGATGGGACAATTTTCTCAGGAAAATTCTGGCACTTCTTCAAATGTTTGCACCATCCCAGCCATAATCATAACAGCAAGAAAGAAGTATGCCATTTTGTGGTCTGGCTGATATTTTCTTGCAACTGAATGGATGAAAATGATTTCTGTATGACAATCCTGGGACACTATCCAACTGGATGAAGGTTGTAATTAGTCAGTGTAAATAGAGAGGGATGGAAGGCACCTTGGAGGTCTTTAGGTCCAAACTCCTGCCTAGGCAGGAAGCCTTACACTCTCCCAGGAAAATGACTGTCCATCTTTCTTTCAAAACTTCCAGTGGTGGAGCATTCAAACTTTCAAAAGACAGGCTGTTCCACTACTTAATAGCTCTCACAATTGGGGATTTCCTCTTCCCTATGATAACCATTCAAATATTGAAGGAAATAACCTCTCTTCTTTAGCTTAAAGGTATCCATTTCCTTTTACTATATGTCATAGGATTGAGTCTCCAAGTATTTTTGGCACTCTTCTCTTCACTGTTTCCAGTTCCTCAATGTACTTTTTGTATTAAACCAGAAATAGACATAGTAGTCTAGGTGTGGTTGGACTAGAGCAGCAGAGAGTGAAAATATCATTTCCCATGATCTCAGCATTAGACCTTTGTTGATGCCCAAGGCCATTTTAGAGCTTTTTTTGGCAGCTATAGCACACTTCTGGTTCATGCTTAATCAGTGATCTATCATGATATCTAGATCCTCCTCACAAGTACTACAGTGGAGCTAGGAACCACTTTTCTTCTATTTAGGTGTCTTTTTCCCCTAAATGCAGCAACTAACATTTCTGCATTTTCTATGTTCAAATCTATCAAGATCCTACCCAACAAAGCTGCCAGTTACCCCCACATGCAAGCGGCTTCTGATAATGAACTTCAGATATTTATTGCAACTGTAAATCTTTCACCAAAGTGTGCTGCAAACTCAAAGGTTTTTGTTAAGTTTGCATGAAGAGTCAGACGCGAAGAGCTTCAGTGAAGAGTTTATTAGTGACTACAGCTCGAATGGACCCAACTTGGCTGGGCTACAGCTGCTACTTATAGCCAGCAGCCGTAGTTGCCAGCCAATCAGAGTGCAGGGTTTTCCTGCACTTTTTAACCCAATCCTATTTGACATTTCACAAGAACAATTCAAACTAAACCAATGACATTCAAACCTACATACATAACACCCCTCCCCACTAGGTTCAGTCCATACCAAACCCCAACCTATCTAATGTATTCTTTTAAATAGGTGGGGCTCTTGGGTGTACGTTGAGACCTTCGTGGTTCAGAAGTTTTAACATTCTCACCCAGTGAGAGAGGAAATGTGTCTGCTTACATTTCCCCACTGGGACTTCCTGTGAAAGAAGACCCTGTTTGATTGTTAGAATCTGGTCTCTCCTCCCAACCCATCTCCAGCCCAATGTCAGCACCCAAGTCAGGTAGTGATGTACAATCTTCCACTTCTACGGATGGATTTTGGCATTGTGACAGGTTTTGGAATGGTTCCTGTTGTAATGGCTTGTTACACATGGGGTGGATTCTTGCTTGCTGATTATCCTCCTGTTCCTCCCCTTCCCCCCTAGAATTGACATCAGGTGAGGGAACTAGAGAGGAACAAGTGCGATGTTCCTGAGAGAACCTGGATCTAAGTTGATCAAGTCCATCCTCTGTTTGCACCCTGTAAGAACGAGGGCCTGTGATTTGAGTTATCTCAGCAGGAATCCACAAAGGTTCATCTATGAAGTTCTTAGCATAAACAGAATCACCCACAGTTAATGTGCAAATTTTGCTGGTGGAATCTAGTGGTGCGTTGGGTGCGTAAGTGGGATGAAGGTGGTCAAGGGAAGACCTAAGTTTCCTAACCATCAACAACGCTGCTGGGGATAAGTTATTAGATGGGTTAGGAGTGATGTGCTGAACACTAAGAAGTTTTTCAACTTTCTCAGTGATGTCCCCAGGACCCAGTTGCTGAAGCTTCTCCTTGGTAAACGTACGTTCCCCGGCCGTTAGCGAAGGGTGCCCAGGGGCAGTCAGGGCATGTCTGATACCCTGTTGTGCTAAATAGGATTCAAAAAGGTTGGATGTAAATTGAGGCCATTGTCAGAGACAAGAACATCTGGTAACCTGTGGGTTACAAAAGTTTTGAGCTGTTTGATGACAGCATCAGTTGTGGTGGATACCATGGGGATTACCTCTAGCCATTTGGAATATGCATCTACTATAATAAGAAAGGTGTGCCCTCTGGTAGGGCCAGCAAAATCAATGTGAATCCTGGACCACGGGCCCCTAGGACATTCCCATTTCTGTTTGGGGGCAAGAGGTGGGGCAGGCCTGACTACCTGACAGTTGGAACAAGATGCAACCCAGTTTTCAACCATTTTGTCAATACCTGGCCACCATACATAACTCCTGGCCAATCCCTTCATTCTGACAATACCTGGATGACCCTCATGTAACATTTACAAAACCTCTTTTTGCAGTTTTGCAGGAATAACCACCCTGTTACCCCACAAAATACATCCTCTTAATACAGATAATTCAGTTTGCCTGGACTTAAAAGGTTGAGCCAGATGAGGTAGATCTTGAAGAGGCCAACCTTTCTTAATCCAGCCTATAACAGGAGCCAATAAAGTGTCTTTGGCAGTCTCTCTGGCAATTTCAGCAGCATGCACTGGAAACTTTGCAACAGTTTCAGGTTCAAAGTCCTCCTTGTGGCAAGGAAGTGGGCAACGACTCAAGGCATCAGCATGTCCAATGTCCTTGCCAGGCTTGTGGATAAGTTTGTATGAATAAGCAGCAAGAAATTCAGTCCACCTCAGCATTCTTGGTGACAGGATAGTAGGTGTAGGTTTATCTCCTGCCACAATGCCTAACAAAGGTTTGTGATCTGTAACAATGGTAAATGTTCTCCCATACAAATATTCATGAAATTTCTTAACAGCTGCAACAATTGCCAATGCTTCCTTGTCCAATTGGCTGTAATTCCTCTCTGCTTTGGTCAAGGTGCAAGAGTAAAATGCAATAGGGGCTTTCCTCCTCGCTGGGAAGCCTGTGGCTCAAAAACCCCCCCACACTCCAAAAGGGGATGCATCACAAGTCAGTACAACAGGCAAATTCTCAGAGAACTGTATCAGTACAGCATCAGACGTGATTAGTCTTTTAATACTGTTAAATGCTGATTGTTCCTTCCTCCCCCAGACCCAAACAGACTTCCTGTCAAGTAATCTGTGCAATGGTTCAGCAATGGTTGCCTTCTGAGGTAGGAACATGTGATAAAAGTTAATGAGTCCAAGGAAGGCTTGCAAATCTGTTTTGCATTTTGGTCTAGGGGCTTCTTTGATTGCTTGAACCTTGGCATCTGTAGGGTGGATGCCATGCTTGTCAATCATGTAGCCCAGGAACTCAACGTTGTCAGTTTTAAGAGTGCAGTTTTCTTCCTTGACTTTTAACCCGGCTTTCCTGAATCTGGTAAGAACTTCTCTGAGTCTTTCTTGTAACTGAGTGTCATTTTCAGCAGAGATTAACACATCATCAAAGTAAGGCACTACCCCTGGCAGTCCTTGGAGCATCCTTTCCATAAGGCTTTGAAAGACGCCTGGTGCCACGCTTACTCCAAATTGTAACCTTTTACATTTGAAGGCACCTCTATGAGTCACAATGGTTTGGGCCTCTGCAGTGGCATCATCAACTGTTAGTTGTTGATATGCCTGGGCCAGATCCAATTTGGCAAAGACTGTACCTGCCAAGTGAATGTAACAGATGATGCACCACTGGAACTGGGTATGCGCTCTGCTGCAGCGCATGGTTCAGTGTCCCCTTATATTCTCCACAGATTCTTACTGACCCATCAGTCTTGACTGGTGTGACTATGGGTGTCTCCCACCTGGAGTGATCAGTGGGCTCTAAAACCCTTTGAGCTATTAATTTGTCTAATTGTGCATCAATTTTTTCCTTTAAAGCAAATGGGACCCTTCTGGGCTTTAAACGAATTGGGGGCACCTTGGGATCTAGGTTGAAAGTGATAGGGGTCCCCATATACTTGCCCAATCCTTCACTGAAGACCTCTGGAAACTCAGACTTCAAGGCCTCCTCCCATTCAGAGTTGCTCACGTGATTGATGCCAGTCACCTCGATGCCTAGTGGATTGAACCACTCAAGTCCCAGCAAGCTTGGGCGATCCTTGTCCACGATGGTCAGGGGCAAACGTTTGGTGTGGCCTTTGAACTTCATGTTGAATTCTCTTGTTCCAACTACTGGAATCTTGTTCCCTTGGTAGTCTTTAAGAGTCAGTGCTTGCTTCTGGAAATGCTTCTTCTGAATGTTGGGAAGTAGCCTGTGAATAGTGTCCCATGACAACATAGACAAATAGGAGCCTGAGTCCACTTCCATTTGGCAAGGCCTTCCTTCAATGAATACCTTCACATATACTTTTCTGCTTCTTAAGGGTGAAGAATGACCAATGGTGACTGTTTGATGAGTTTCATTCTTCCCATTTGCTTCTGAGTTGCGCCCCATTTTCTCACTGAAGTTGTTGGGCTTGAATTCTTTCTCAGGAAATTTCTTCCTACTAGGTGGAGTTCTGGATGATTTACAGACTCTTGCTAAATGACCTCTTTTTCACAGGCAGATGGTATCAAGAAACTTGCATTCAGTGTGGGGGTGGCCCCCCCCACAACCTCTGTAATAAAAGTCTTGCCTTTTCCTTCCCAGGTCTTTCCTTTTCTTTTCCATTCTGAGTCTATAAATTCCTTCCTCCACCTCACTACAGTCTGATTCAGAATCTATCTGCTGCAAATGAGTTGTTGTGGACTTTTCCACATCAGGATAGCTTGAGGCCTTGTTAATTTTCTTCATGGCTGCCGCTGAGGACTTAGTGGCTTCTGCTGAGGAGGCCTCTTCTATGGCCTCCTTTAACGTGATCTTAGGTTTTAATAATAATTAGCTCTGAAGCACCTTGTCTTTGAGGCCTAGAACAAACCGATCGGCATGGCCTCCTCCAAGCTGTTAAACTCGCATGCACCCCAATGTCTCTTAAGCTTGCCATGAAGTTGTTAACGTTTGCTTTCCCCTTGATCCCGGTAAAACTCGTGTCTCTTAATGAGGCACGATACTTGTGGGCGTAATGGGCTCTTAAAAGCTTTTCTAAATCAGGCCATTCCATTACCTTCACGTCTGCAGCTCCCGCCAATGCCTTCACCATCTTGAAGACTGCGGACCGCAGTCGTGAAAGACCGCCCTCTTCCGCTTCTCGGAGGTCATTTCTTTCCAAATACATTTGGAAGCGATCCGCATACGATTCCCAGTCTTCTGCCACTGGATCGAACGGGGCTGGGGGGGTTTTCAGCGCAGCCATCTCGCTCTTCTGCTTGTCTTCCGCATCGTTCTTCTCTTCAGGGGAATCCCATCCTCGTCGCCAGTGTTAAGTTTGCATGAAGAGTCAGACGCGAAGAGCTTCAGTGAAGAGTTTATTAGTGACTACAGCTCGAATGGACCCAACTTGGCTGGGCTACGGCTGCTACTTATAGCCAGCAGCCGTAGTTGCCAGCCAATCAGATTGCAGGGTTTTCCTGCACTTTTTAACCCAATCCTATTTGACATTTCACAAGAACAATTCAAACTAAACCAATGACATTCAAACCTACATACATAACAGTTTTTATATAGGAACAAGATTTTGCTTTGGCAAAAGATTGTGGAGAGACAAATCTCAAGTTCAGAAAAATCCAGGAACAATCCATTTCCAATCCAAGGATCTCATTAATCCAACATCAGCATACAGATAGAATCACTGGTAGGAAATCAGAATTTGATTTACCACAAAGATTCATCAATGACTGGGAACAACAAGGGCAAGAGAGGGATCTGCTATGCAGTCAACAAACTCACAGAGGTACAGTTTTCTGCTAACACAAGGTTGTGTGTACAATAGTGAGAAAAGTGCTTAATTTAGTTGGAATTTAACCCTTTTTCCTGCAATTCCCATGCATAAAATGATGTAGACATTTAAGTGTTTAAAGCATTTAAAATTTAAAAACTTTTAGAGAAATCTTGCTTGATTTTAACTCTTATTAGAAAGCTTCTTGATTGTTGGTACTTGAAGACTCAATGGTAAAATTTTGCATTCATGGGAATGTGTGTATAAACTTCCTTAATGCAGACAGGGATTGTGTGAAATACTGGGATCTCATGCCTATTCTTTAAAATTTTTTTATTAATATTGACCTTTTAAAATACATATTTTATTAAACATGTAAACAAGAACATAAAAACTAATTAAGACTGGTATAAAGTAAAGAAGAAAAAAGAAAGCAATCAAAAAAGTACAAAGAAAAAGTTAAAGAAAAAGTTAAAGAAAAGAAAGGAACAGATATAAAGAAGTGGTTTTATGATATTCTTCACAGTGGTTATAAGTCAACTAGATTTCAATCTCTCTCTCTAAAATTACATCATATTACTCTTCTTTCTGTCATATTCTTTGGCAATGGCTTACCGATGCTTTCAATCTGAATTCTTTAATGTCTCTAGTATTTTGAACCCAGTATCATAGAATGATTAATAGTGTGGAATACCAAAGCATGGAATTTCCCTAAAGCTGTGTAGTAACTTTCATTAATGCACTGGATTTTATGCTATCTTCAGAAATGCAGTTATGAATCATTGATATGAAAAGCTAACCATCTCAAGCTTAATACTAATCTTCAGCCAGTTTAAAATCCTGCATAGTATTTGTCTCTTTCCACTCTTGATTAAATGTTTTGATCTTTGCAGCCAAGTTTCATTAACCTAATCTACAAGCCTTTAGGTTCATTTCCAGCATCAAAACCCTCAGAGATGCCCCACTTCAGTATAATCCAATGTAGACAATTTGGTAATGGTGGTAGTGATAAAGCTATTTTTATCATCTGTCCTCCCTATAGCCAGGCATGGTGATTATGCTGGCCTCCAAATGTTCAACTCTGAGGAGCTTTAAAATCAACTTGGCTAATAATTAGAGATGTTAGAAGGAGAGTTTTCCTATCCTTATCTATGGCATCAGCAAGCCACATTTGAATACTGATGAATATGTTTGGCAAACAGAACAGATGGTATCAGCAGCTTCACAACTTTCCCCTCCCTTACACAGGAACTAACATAGCCTAAGTTCCTACTATGAAAACCTGTGAAGGCTAAGTAGCTCTCACTCATCACTTATCTTTCTCTGTATTTGCAGATGCCTAATCTGTGCACTTTAGCCTCTTTCTGAAATTCCACCAAGGACTTAAGTGGTACAATTAAAATGCAAAGGGGGCAGAGTCTACCTCAACTTAAAATGTTAAAGTTTAAAGGAGCACTGCCAGATATTATGAGTCTTAGGTTTTGTTTATTCTATTTAAGAAAAAAGATGACTTCAGCTTCTTACATTGTTTAAAAAGGCAATATTTTTCATGGTGTTGTAGTCAACATCCAGTGTGCTACTTGTTGAGAAAGATATTTAAATATGTTTGTATTGCTTTCTGTGGACTGGCAGTTTTGTTTAACCAATTAGCCAAGATTAGGCAATGGGTAACTTCCATTATTACTTACTCAGATGTTCAGTAAGATTCTCCAGACACGAGAAATTCTGTATAGCTTTAATGAAAGGGAACAGAAACATAAAATTGGCCAAATTGAGACAAAAAGAACTTGTAGTTAGGGCAGTCTGAGAGCAACATTTCTTATGTTTAGAATTGGAAAAGGGTTAAAAAAAATTCAAGAATATTTTCCAGTAAGGTAGACTATGGTATTTGAGTCTAAACCAAAGAAAACTAAAAGTGTTGATAGGCAATATTGTTACAACCAACAGTGACCACAGCACAGAATGATGTGGGGGTTATCACAGAGGTGAAAGCAACATTGTGGCAGCATGAGATAGCCTTTGTCTCTTTTCTATGGCCATTTTGAAATTACATGCAGACGCAAGAGGGGTAATGCTTGTGGTACAACATCTCAGCATTATTTTCACGATTCTGATTAAGGCAGCAAGATCCTGGGGTGTCACACTCCTGTCCTCATGGCAGCATCATGTGACGTATCATGACTTTTTTCCCCCATTGCCAAACCGGGCATGGGCGTGGGCAGCCTGTGACGCACCTGGCCTGTGGGCCGGGAGTTTGACAGCCCTGCTGTAGATACTCTTCCTTTTGGATGATGAAGGCCCAATCAAGACCTTTTTGGATCTCCCACTTTGATTCCCAATCGACATCAAAATAATTGAAATCCCCCATTATCATGTGGCAGGTTTCCTGGATACCTCAGACATGTGGTTTGTGAAGATTTCGTCTGTATTTTCCACTTGGTTGGGTGGCCTGTATCATACACCCACAACAATGTCATTTTTGTTTCTTCTTCTCTGAATGTTACATTACATCTTTCCATCACACCAGATCTACTATAGAAAGTGTACTATGGATTCCATCATTTAGGGAGCTACAAATGGAACTAGATTTGGTGGGCCTTCTTGGCTGTGGCACCCCCAGTGTGGAATATCATCCCCCCTGAAGTTATGCTGGCACATCGCTCCTGACTTTCTGAAGGACCCTCAAGACCTGGTTGTACCATCAGATCTGGGAATTTTCAGACTAGTTAAATGGCTTTGTTATTATTAATATCCCTTCACCCATTGTTTTTTTTTTTGCTGCATTTTATAGTTTTAAATCTTTAATCACCATCATGATAATTGTTTGCAAACTATTGCCTTTCAATTTTATTGTATGCCTCCCAGAGTCACTTGTTTTGTGAGATGGGCAACTATATATAATTGAAAAATAATAAATAAATAAATAAATAAATAAATAAATAAATAAATAAATAAATAAATGAATGTTCACCCACACACTTTTAGCAAGCTTTTCATTTTTGGGGTCATGGATTTCCATTCATTTGTAGTCATTTTGCACACAGAATTCAATTCCAGCTCCCTTTTGTGGAATCTGTTTGAACCATTTTCAACATCATATTCCAATAGGATTTAGGCCAAAGGTACCAAACTTTACATTAAATTTAGAAATTAAAATATGAATGATTAGGAACAAAAGGAATCAAAACAGGGAAGAAGAAGAAAAATCCACGAGCCTCTATAAGGTAACACTTATTGTCAAGTAACCATCAAACCTGAGAATGATTTGGTTTGGATTATATTTTATGACAAGCCTAGACATGTTTTTTTTTTTAAATCTAATTTGATAAACTCAGGGAAAAGAGAAACAAACTTTTAAGAACAAGCCATATTAGCTTTATTCCTGAAAAATATCTGATGGTTACACCTGTCTTGAAAAGCCAATTATGGCACTGGGCAAAATGTCATGGGAATGGAAGTTTGGCTGGAACTATATTATAAAACCCTTTAGACTTCCCGAAAGCATTCTGCTCTACTTAATTCATAACAGATTTTAAGATTTACAGGAAACATACTTCTAAAACACATCAGATTGCAATATTTTCCATGTCGACTATTTAGCGTATTCTCAAAGGAACATTTTCTTTCTTTTTGTCAACCTTCTTCTCCCACTTGCTCATGCAATTCCATTATAATTAGAGCTGGTCTGTCTTTTTCTTCAAACCATTTTGCCTCTAGCACTGTAGAAGCCTCATATGAAAGATTTCTGTGAGTTGACCAAATGGAATTTGATCTGCCATGGTATGCCTGAATTTTCCTAATACATTCCAGTAAAGTAAGTGATGGTGTCATTACAAACTTGTAGTCAATTCAAAGAGATTTTCTCAGCTGTGCTTTACACATTGAGACTTCCTAAAAAAGCACAGGGCAAGTTCATGTACGGTACAGGTCACCATATCCCTAAAAGTCTTATTCCTTTCATAATTTAAGAATAGAATTAAAAACAGTTGGCTAAACAGGCAGCTGTTGACCATTAGAAAAAGTATGATATTCAGTCTCTTAGTTGCCCGATCTGATAAATATACAACATGTAGAATCAAGCATTATTTCTCATACCATATTCTCTTTTCTTAAAAGTACAGGTAGTCCTCAACTTACGACCATAATTGAGCCCAAACTTTCTCTTGCTAAGGGAGAAATTTGTTAAGTGACTGAGCAAGTGAATAAAATTTGCCCCATTTTATGACCTTTCTTGCTACATTTGTTAAATGAATCACTGCAGTTGTTAAATTAGTAACATGGTTGATAAGTGAATCGGGTTTCCCCATTGACTTTAGTTTTCAGAAGAATGCAGCAGCCAAAAAAGCCAATACAATCCTAAATTGCATTAACAGAGGGATGCAATCGAGATCAAGTGAGGTACTAATACCACTCTATAAAGCTTTAATTAGACCACACCTGGAGTACTCCATCCAGTTTTGGTCACCACACTATAAAAAAGATGTTGAGACTCTAGAAAAAATGCAGAGAAGAGCAACCAGGATGATTAGGGGACTGGAGACTAAGGCAAATGAAGAACGGTTACAGGAACTGGGCATGGCTAGTCTAGTGAAGAAGAGGACCAGGGGAGACATGATAGCAGTCTTCCAATATTTGAGGGGCTGCCACAGAGGACAAGGGGTCAAGCTATTTTCTAAAGCATCTGTAGGCCAGACGAGGAATAATAGATGGAAACTGAACAAAGAGAGATTTAACCTGGAAATAAGGAGAAACTTTCTGACAGTGAGAACAATCAACCAATGAAACAGCTTCCTCTCGGAAATTGTGGGAGCTTCATCACTTGAGACTTTCAAGAAGAGATTGGATTGCCATTTGTCAGAAATGGTGTAGGGTCTCCTGCTTGGGTGGGGGGGTTGGACTAGATGAGCTACAAGGTCCCTTCCAACTCTGATTATCTGTTGTCTGTTATGTAAATGATGGTCATATGACTCTGGGATACTGCAACCGTCATAAATGTTAAGCATCCGAATGTAAAACATGTGACCATGGGAATGCTGCAATGTTCATAAGTGTGAAAAATGGTCAAAGGTTACTTTTTAGTGCCATTGTAACTTCAAATGGTCACTAAGTGAACTGCTGTAAGTCGAGTACTACCTGTATATATTACACGTCCTTCCAATTTCCAGAGGAATTTCTGCATTACTGTGGTAATTCTATTAACATCAACAAGTGTATAAAGTAGTTCAGGGGTGTCAAACTCAAGGCCAGGGGCTGGATCCAACCCACAGGGTGCTTAGATCTGGCCCATGGGGCTGGCCTGGAAACAGTGAAGGACCAGTTCACAGTGCCTCTGTCAGGCAAAAACGGAGCTCGGGAGGGCTGCATGCACCACCCCAAGCTCCATTTTTGCTGGCAGAGGGTGGCAGCAGGCTGTTGCAGCCAAAAATGGAGCTTGGGAGGGCTGCACGTGACCCTCGCAAACTCTGTTTTTGCTGGCAGAGGGTTGCAAGTGGCTATTGCAGTCAAAAACAGAGCTCAGGAGCCCATTTTTGCTTGCAGAGCACTCAGGCCACCACAGCTACCTCTGACACAAGTGATTTTATTTATTTATTTATTAATGGGATTTATATGCTGCCCTACCTCCCGAAGGACTCAGGGTGGCTCACAACAATAAAAAACATACAATACAAAAATTTAAAATTTAAAAAATATTAAATAGAAATCACAAAAAACAGGCTGTTAAATGCCTGCTCTTAAGATCCAGCTGTCTACAATTACTGTAGGCTCGAATCCCACCAGGCTCAAGGTTGACTCAGCCTTCCATCCTCTCGGGGTAGGTAAATTGAGGACCCAAGATTGTTGGGGGCAATAAGCTGACTTTGTAAAAATGCCGCTTAGTAATAAGCAGGCATATACAACGGAATGAAGGCTATTGCTGAGCGCATTGGGTTGTGCTCCAAAAATTGTAAGCTGCCCTGAGTCTTCGGAGAAGGGCGGCATATAAATGTAATAATAATAATAATAATAATAATAATAAAAACCAGCAACAGTGAATATACACTAATAAAACCAATAACCACCCCCCTCAGTCCAGGTTGGCCTGTTGAAATAGCCATGTCTTCAGGTCGCAATGGAAGGATCGAAGGTCAGGGGCCATCCACAGCTCCAAGGGCAGCTGATTCCACAGGGTGGGCACTCCCACAGTGAAGGCTCTCCCCCTGGGGGTCACCAGCTGACACTGTCTGGCCGATGGCACCTTGAGGAGGCTCTGTCTGTGGGAGCACATAGGATGCTGGGCAGTCGTTACTGGCAGTAGATGGTCCCACAAATACCCCAGCCCTAAGCCATGTAGGGCTTTATAGGTGATTACCAGCACCTTGAATCTCACCCGGAGGGCAACCGGCAACCAATGCAGTTCACGCAGGAGGGGTGTAATATGGGAGTATTGGGATACTCCCTTCACAACTTGTGCGGCCACATTCTGCACCAGTTGAAGCCTCCAAGTGGTCCGCAAAGGCAGCCCCATGTAGAGAGCATTGCAGTAGTCTACACGGGAGGTAACAAGCGCATGAGTAACCGTATGTAAGGCATCTCAGTCCAGATAGGGGCGCAACTGGCACACCAGGCGAACCTGGGCAAATGCCCCCCTAGTCACGGCTCCCACCTGATCTTCCAAACTGAGCCGTGCATCCAGGAGGAAGCCCAAGTTGTGCACCCTATCTACGGTGGGTAACACCTCTCCCCTCATAACTAAAGAAGGAATATCCTGGATAACCCGAGATGCCAGTATGTACAGCCACTGGGTCTTGACCGGGTTGAGTCAAAGCCTGTTCCTCCCCATCCAGATCCGTACCACTTCCAGGCATCAGGACATCATGTCGAGGGCATCGCTGGGTTGATGTCAAGCTGGTCACATCCACCTGGCCACGTCCACCCCAGCCCCCCAAGATCAAACACAACCCTGATGAGGCCCTCAATGAAATCGAGTTTGACACCTCTGCACTAATCCTTCAATATGCTACAACATCCCTCCCTAACTTTCTAGTTGACAATTCATTTCATGTGCAAACATCCCCACATTTCTTATTGCTACCACATCTTTGCCTCTCCCTCATTGTTCTCACATTGCTTGATACCCAAACATAATTTTAGTTTGTCAATTCTGGGGTTCACTGGGAGTCCCTTCAGCCAACCACAGATCAACCTAAATCAGTCAGTAGCTCAAAACAAGATATTGTAGCCCATCCTTCTTAAGAGCACTGCCAACTGGTGCTTGCTGACACTCTAACTTCTTAATACCTGAGTTTATAGTTAACCCAAACACAATTTCCAGACTTCAGTGGAATTCTAAACAACAAAAAGAGAAACAAATGTTTTAAAAGAGATAAAAGCATTCACCTCCTTGCATACAGAGACAATGATTTGTGTTCTTGTGACTGTTGGTTTGTAGATCATCTACAGGATGGCTGCTTCAGGTAGTTTGTTTTGATGAATAATAATAAATGTTGAGAAGCCAACCATAATGTCTTCTCTTCGTGGTAGAAAATCAGCATTGTATTTTCTCTATTAATCTTGCAAGAGTTGCATAATTAGTTTTCATGCTAGAATAACACGGTTTAAGAGCTTATCTTTAGGCTTGGTAGCTTTCAGTTGGGAGAAACATAAACTGGAAGGCAGTGAATATGGTGGAATCTGACTGATCTGAAAATAACCACAGACATCAAGAATTGCATTCCACAGAGTGAAAACAAATCCTTATTGTTACTTGTGTCCAAGAAGACTAATGTTTAATATGTTACAACAGGGTAAATGCTAGCCAACATTATTTGAACTTAGAAAGTTAAGCAGAGTTGGAGCTGGTTAATACTGAATGAATGACTCCTAAAAAATACCAGATGTGTAATACTTTAGAAGTAACAAAGCATTTCAGATATTATGGTTCATCGGGGGCATATGTGATGGTGGCTCAATGAAGTTGAAGTGGCAAATGAGACTCAAAGCTGAGTACATTTTAGTATGCATTGTGTATCTTGTATCTTGTGTATCTTGTGTATCTTGTATGTATTGTGTATCTTGTGTATCTTGTATTCATGTAAAAAGAAGCAAAGGTCTTTTTACTTGGCCATACCCAACAGGTTGATGCACAATAATTGTGAGAAGGCTGTTGCTCATATAGGGTTTTTGCAAGTTAGTGTAATCACTAGGACTTGAGCTCTTTAGGTTTTATATCTATGTTTTCCACTTTCAAATTCATAACTGATGAGCGTGAAGCTGCAGAGGAAGGATATTCCCTGCAAATGGTAACCTAGTATCCCTCAGAAAGCTGTACTTAGTTCCCATAATCCCTCAGACAGTATGGATTCTGGGAACAGAATTTCAAATAGCAGGAAGATAAAAAAATTATGTAAGAAAGAAATGCTACATCACTAATTCATACATACAGATGAAAACAATCCATTTGTGCAGCCCCAAATACCATATGAGATGAATTACCACTGGTTAGGAGAGAATCCTAACCAGTGGTAATTCTTAGAAATATGTATAAATTTATAAGTTCATGAACCATTTAGACCACATAGGAATTACTCTGTAATTCCTGTTATCAAGTAACTGGTTTATGAATTGGTAGCTATGGTTTTTATAAAGTCTATGTAGTAGCCAGTTTCTGTAAAATAAGGAAGCATTCCTTCATTTCAAAATGTAAGATTAACCAACCATGGTTTAGAGCTAATTCTACTGTAAAAGAATGATAGTAGATTTAGACTTCTGCTAAATAATGTAACTGATGGGCCATACTGTTGAAGGAACAATGGCATGACATCATATCTGAAGAAAAAGGGTTAATTTGTCTGAAATGGTAGAAGGTTTCCTGCCTGAGCAGGTGTCACGACTCCACAAACATGCTATGTGGAGTCGCGACAACTTCGGCGACATAGGTGTCCCAGCTGTTCTGATAAGCTGACTGGTTGAGGACTATAGGCAGCAGCGGCGGCAGATCGGTTGATAGACCATGATCAAACCTCACGACTGGTGGAACCAAGCAGATGACATCAGCTTCCTTCGCTGCAGCTCTGAATGCCCCATGAAAGAGCGGGAGGGGGATAGCAGAATTGGCGGGGAGTGGGATGACATGGCATGGGTGAAATAACATTTATTTATTTATTTATTTAATTGGTCTTATATGCCGCCCTATCTCCCTAGGAACTCAGGGAGGCTCACATAAAAACACCCAATACAAAAGTTAAAAAGAATTAAAAGATTATTAAACCTAATTAGACCAAATAAAGTATTTAAAAGCCCATCACATGACATTTAAAACTAACCCCCCCCCTCAGTTCAGGCCGGTTTGTTCGAATAGCCAAGTCTTTAGGCCGCGGCAGAAGGAGCGGAGGTCAGGGGCCAATCATAGCTCCAGGGGAAGCTGGTTCCATAAAGTGAGCACCCCCACAGAGAAGACCCTGCCCCTAGGGACCGACATTGTTTGGCTGACAGTACCCCAAGGAGGCCCTGTCTGTGGGCACGCACCGGGCGATGGGTATTCGATGCTGGCAGGAGACATTCCTGCAAGTACCCCGGCCCTAAGCCAGGGGAATGTGATGGATATAATGGGCACTTTGGGATGATGGGCTCTTTGGGATGATGTGAAGGGACGAGCGGGCATGGGTTAGGGAATAACCATTGATGGATGTTAGGTAGCAGCAACAGATGAGGACTAATTAGCCATAAATGGTGTAAACGCTCAAAACATAACGATAAATACTGTGCTATCGTGCGTTGCAACTTAGAGCTGACTTTAAACCCTTTTTTGCTTGCTGTTACCCATCGTTCGGATTAAAGAGGAATCTACTGTTCTTGAGAATACTTGTGGTGATTGCTCACTTCGTGGTCGGGACGACGGAAGAATAGCTGAGAACAGGGAGTTGGATTAGAAGACCTCGGAGGTCCTTTCCAACTCTGTTATTCTGTTAAGGGTTAATTAAGCTTCAGTAGCTTTTAAATATATCAGATTATCCAGAATATTATATACTATCTAGCTGGAGACTAGAACTGGCTCAACATGCTGCATATTCCACGAACCAATGGTATCTGTTTCTCACCTCTAATCAGCTCTAGCTGAAAAAATCTCTTTATAAAACTGCTCCCACTGTTTTATTTCAGAAATCTTTTTTTAAAAAATATGTGGCTTCTTTGTGGTTATTTATTTTATTTTATAAAAAAGTTTTTTATTTTTGATACAAACATACAAACAGGACATACAAAACATAAAAACCATCTTCCATATATACATACAGTGTGTCAGTTGGTTACAAATCCTTTGTGTCATCCTTTCATATTCATCACTCACAATTTATCAAAAAGAAAATTTCTCATTATCAATAAAACATTATGTATTTATCAATTATTACTTGTGTACAATTAAACTATTTATTTCATCATATATACGAGATATATTTTTAATCTAAAATTTATGTTATACTTTCATCCAATGGTTATATATATCAACATTATATTTTATATCAGCCTATTATATTTCTATTACAAAATTATATAGTCTATTGCATTACCAAGTCTTTTTATCCAACCATTGATAAAACAAATCCCATATCTTGTAAAATTGTTTATCTTCTTGTTCTCTAATTTCAAATGTCAATTTACTCATTTCAGCACAGTCCATAATTTTCCTAATCACTTCCTCCTGTATAGGTATTTTATCATTCTTCCAATTTTTGGCAAATACAATTCTAGCTGCTGTTAAAACATTTACAATCAAATATTTCAACTCTTTATTGTAGATATCTAGTATAATTCCCAATAAAAATATTTCTGGTTTCAAGTCTATGTGTTGTTGTATCATTTTTTCCAACCATATGTGGATTTTAGTCCAATATCTTTTGCATCGAACAAGTCCACCACATATGGTAATATGATCCAGGTATCTGATGACATTTCCAATATTTATCCAATTTATTCTTAAACATTCTTGCAATTCTCGTTCGGGGGTAAGTGCCACCTGTAAAACATCTTATACAAATTTTCTTTATAAGCAGTTGACATTGTCATTTTATAATTCTGGGACCATAATTTTTCCCATTTCTCTAGATCAATCCCATATCCAAAATTTTTCCCCCAAGCAATCATTGTTTCTTTAACTTGTTCCTCTTCCATTTTAATTTCTAAAAAATATCCATAAAGTTTTTTAATCACCTTTTCATCAGTACCCATCAATATTTTGTCTAGCCCAATCTGCTTGTTATAAATACCTTCTACTTTAATATCCTTATCAAATCTAGATTGTGCTTGCAAATATGAAAAACAATTCATTTTTATACCTTGTTCTTCCAACGCTTGCATAGATTTAAGTTCACCCCTTTCATTCAATATCTCACCATATCTAACTGTTTGTTCCTTTTTATATATTACTGGATATGAAAAGGCTTCAATAGTAGATATACATATTGGAATTTTCAAGTAATGTTGTTTTTTAATCTTCTTCCAGTTTAAAAACAAAGCTTCTCGAATATAATGTCTTCTAAAATACCCTTGTGTTTTAGTTCCCTTATACCAAAGGAATGTATGCCACCCCAATAACAAGTCATGTCCTTCTAGAGTCAATAATCTAGTATTCCTTAGTGGTATCCAATCTTTTACCCACATCAAATTTGCCGCCTGGACTATCTAAAATGAACAATAAATTTTCCTCTCTTTGTTGGAAGTGCAATAAGGAAAGAGGTACATACTATCACATATGGTGGAGTTGTGGAAAGGCCCAAGAATATTGGAAAGGAATACATCAATGCTTACGAGAAATTTGTGATGTAGAGTTTAATTTTAAACCAGAATTTTTTTTACTGGGAATTACCAATGAGACATATCCGAAATCTTCTATTTAATGATTCATATTATCACAGCGGCAAGGATGGCCTTTGCACAGAAGTGGAAAAACACTGAAACTCCAACAGAAGCGAGCTTATGAAGAAAATAATGGAGTCGCAGAAATGGACAAACTGACATTGGAAATTAAAAATAAGGAAGAAACGGACTATTACAGAACTTGGAATAACTTCTATGGATGGTTAGACAAGAAAAAGACTTAACTGACTTTTTGAATTGGACTTAACAAATGATGGACAATGAATGTCATGAGCCTAGCCGTGCTTGGTTCGACTATAGTATATGTTTTACGTTTTGTTTATGTCAGTGTTTATTTATTTGGTTATGTTTAATTACTAAATAAAATCAATTAAAAAAATATATATAAAATTTGCCGCCTGGTAATATAGTTCCCAACTGGGCAAAGCAAACCCTCCTCTTAATCTTGCATCCTGCAATAACTTAAGTTTTATTCTTGCTTTTTTGCCTTGCCATATATATTTCAACATCATTCGATTTAGGACTTCGAAAAACTCTTTCCCTAATCTGATTGGAATTGTCTGGAATAAGTATAGAATTCTAGGCAATACATTCATCTTGATTGTTGATATTCTCCCAATCAACGATAGTTGTAAGTTTTTCCATTTTTCCAAGTCTGTCGCTATCTGCTGTTTAAGTTTAATGTAATTATCCTCCTTCAGTATACTACATCTTGCTGTAATATATATCCCTAGATACTTAACCTTACTTGTGACCTGTATTTCTAAAGCTTCTTCCAATTCTTTCTTCTGTCTCGCTAACATATTCTTTGTTAATATCTTTGTTTTGTCTTTCTTAATTTTCAATCCTGCTACTTCTCCATACTCTTCTATTCTTTCAATTAGCTTAAGCGCTGATTCTAGTGGGTCGTCTAATATAAATACCAAGTCATCTGCAAAGGCTTGTAACTTATATTCTTCTCTTTTAATTTTCATTCCTTTTATTTGTTTATCTTCTCTAATACACCTGTTTAACACTTCTAAGGTTAACACAAACAGCAGGGGCGACAGTGGGCAGCCTTGTCTAGTCCCTTTTCTTATATTTATAGGCTCTGTCAATTCTCCATTTATCAAAACCCTTGCAGTTTGTTCAGAATATATAGTCTCAATAGCACGTATAAAATTTTTGCCAAAGCCCATTTGTGTCAATTGTAGTAACATGAAGCGCCAACTCACGTTATCAAAGGCTTTTTGAGCATCCAGAAACATCAAGGCCATTTGCTTTTCAGGATGTGCCTCATAGTACTCAGAGTGTCCAGGATTATTCTCATATTATGTTTGATTTGTCTTTTGGCAGAAACCCATTTTGGTCAACATGTATAAAGTTGTTTAAGTATCTTTTCAGTCTTTCTGCTAAAATTGAAGCAAAAATTTTATAGTCTGAATTTAATAGGGAAATAGGCCTATAATTTTTAACTTGTTGTAAGTCTGTGTCTTCCTTTGGTATAAGTGTGATATAAGCTTCTGACCAAGTCTTTGGTATTCTCTTCTCTTGCATGACTTCATTCATAACTTCTAATAAAATTCCACTGGTAAACCATCCAGGCCTGGTGCTTTCCCTGTATTTTGTTTCTTTAAGGCTTCTGTTAACTCCATCATTGTTATATTCTCTTCTAACATTATTTCGATATCTTTAGGTATCTGTGGTAACTTTGCCTTTTGTATATATTGTTTAATTTTTTCTTCTTGAATACTCTCTTGATAGTACAATTTTCCATAATAGTCTTGTATAATTCTTTTTTTCCCTTCATTTCCGTAACAAGGATGTCCTTCTTCATCTTTTAAATGGCTAATTTTCCTTGATTCTCTTTCCTTTCTTAATTTATAGGCTAACCATCTTAAACAAACGAAGAAGAAAGGAATACAGTATATCCAAGCCTCTTCACTTTCACTCCTCCCCCTCAAGAGCAAGAAAAAAGGGGGAAAAAAGAAAAACACATTGGTATTGCTCTCTTTTCTAAAAAGTTTTTAAAATCATAAACAGCGTTTAATCCAAAAAAATATTGGTGGAAAAAAAAGGAAAAAGACCATCAGAACAAAAGATTATTTTACATAAGCCAGTCCCTTTTAAAATCAAATAGTTCCAGAAGAGATAAAAAGGAAGAAAAAGTCAATCTTAAGAAAAGCTTAATCTCGCTGCTTATAAACTGTTCTCTTTACTTTTTAAGTCCACTTTCCAGTTATTAGGGTGTTCTCTTCAGAAATAAGTAAATAAGAAAGAACCTCTCACCAAACCGACACACCTTCATCCGATCTTGCCTTTCTTTCGGAGCTGTCCCAGCTTCAGCAGCTTGATGGCTGCCTCTTTTCCGCCGGCAAAAAGAGCTTCTCCTGGATCAACCAGGGACTTTGCGATGTCCCTGGGATCGACAGGACGTGCTCTTTCCCTTCACCATCTCTTCGGGACGGTTTAGGTCCAAATGGACCGTCCAGCTGAGAAGGTATCTATGGCGATCCAGGAGCTTCCCGATCGCACGTAGTATCACTGGGACACAAGCCCCGCCCCCTGTTGTTAGTTATTAAAGTATTTGATTTCTGTCTTATGTTTCTGTTCATTTGAGTACTCAAAGTGACTTAACAAAAATTAGAAGGCAAAATGTGTGCTACCATGCTAAAGAAAGTATGATTTAAAAGCCTGATGCAAGATACATCGTGCCATTCTGAAAACAGAGAGTTGAGGACACAGGCACAAAGTTTTAAAGAGGCCATTTCATAGGCTGAGCTTATGAAGGAGAAGGTTCTGCCTCAGTGCCAGAACCTAGACAAATCCTTAGTCAAATAAGTGTCTGACTGTGGAGATATACAGTCAGAAGGGCCTCTTTTGCAGATCTTAATAGCCAGACAGTTTCATACAAGGGAAGTTCATACTTCTTCAGTTCAATCTGCTAAGCAAAACTTTACTAGCTTACACAAAACATGCCAGGCAGCAGTTGGAACTGTAAATTTATTGTCCTCGTGTCATATTAGTCACTACATAGTCATTACTCTACCCACACAAGTTCTGGAAGACTTGCCTGGATGACAGCCCTTTGCTCAGATGCTGAGCTGCCTAACCAAAGTTGTCCCTCCTGCATCTGCTTATCTTTGCCTAAGCTTATTTACTGGAATATTTTAATTTCAAATATCTTATTCACTGTATGAGCTTTAGAAAATATTAAATGTACCTATTTTAGTGTTATTTATTTATATATTTACTTAGGCTTCTGTGTCACACCGATTTTAGAAAAATTAATGGCTTACAATGCC
Organism: Naja naja; assembly: GCA_009733165.1. Lineage (NCBI taxonomy): Eukaryota > Metazoa > Chordata > Lepidosauria > Squamata > Elapidae > Naja > Naja naja. The sequence continues at coordinate 114,425,778 of CM019148.1, read as the reverse complement.
CACAAACCATGGTGTTAAAATATAAATCAATAAAGTCAAATGAGCTCATAACCTTTCTAAAATATATCTGTCTGGCAAAACAAACCTCATCACAGAATATGATCAATGCTCAAGTTGTCTTTTCATCTTTAATACTGCAAAATGTTTTCCAGACAAAGGCCTTTTAAGTTAATATCGCTTTCACCTTCCACTGGTTTCTTTCTTCTTTTTTTTTAAAGAAAGTGCTGATTGCCTAAGTTTCATTTCACACAGTGAAAAACCACTTTCCTTTAAGGGTGGAGTGGAGTGTGAAGAAAAATTCAAAGGGATTTGTCAGATACCAGTAAAAATCTGGGCCTTGGTACACTTAAACTGTACACTTCCCTAATTTAAACAAAACTACAAGATGCTATCAGCAAAGTCATAATGCAAGTGACTGCTCAACTGTTCAAAACGCATCCATTGAGTCAAAAGTGCAAACTGCAGTGCCACTCCTAAGGTTTGTCTTGGCTTTTCTTTGTTCTAAACTTTGCAGGCTCACGTACAGAGTTATGATGTATATGATATTTATTGTGAGATACATTTTGTTGGGCATAGTTGTCTTGTCAGGGGCATGAATTGTTGGTTTTGGCAGACAGATGCACATGTGTACAGTGGAAGAACTGTAGACACCATAAAATGCCAGTTTGTCTATGACATTTTGGGGCAAATTGCATGAGATAAATTGAGTGATCTCTAGAACTAAAAGTTATCACTGAAAATGCAGCCTTCTAGAAATTAATCTCCAGCACAGGAGAGTTATGTGCTCTTCTTGAGTTTGCCCACAGTCTTGCCACCTGGCACATACTATTTGTTATATTTATCACTCTATTGTGATATTGATCACACTATTGACCACATTGGGCCCCCATTCATTCCCATGGGGATTGAGTTTATTAGAAAGAACAGCAGCTGTCTCAGCCATCACTGTAATGGAGGTCATTGGGTAGCAGAATAACTAATCTAGGCTTCTGCGTCCACCAAGACAGAAAAGCTTCTAGCCCAAGATGAGCTAGCTAAGGAGTAGAAAAGAGAAAGAAGTAGAGGTATTTCTTCACTTAATACACAGGAGCAGGGCATGCCATGCCTGTCCCAGTCTGTTGGCTAGTGCTTTCTCACTTTTGGAAGTTTTCCCACTATATTGCCTGAACATTTGGATTGTTTGTTTTTAACAAAAACTAGGGGTGCACAAAACATGTATTACATTAACCATTCCATGCATAGAACTGGAAGTTAGTTAGAGCTGGAGTGTATACAAATAAAAAATATGTAGTTTGGCACAGACTTGAACTAAAACTCTGATGTTCCAGGCAGAGATATTTTCAGGGAGGGGAGAGCAATAAAGCCAATAAGGGGAGAGCAGTAAAGCGCGGGTGGTGATGGGAGTTACCCGATTCTCCCATATTACCCCCCTCCTGCGCGACCTGCATTGGTTGCCGGTTGCACTCTGGGTGAGATTCAAGGTTTTGGTTTTAACATTCAAAGTCCTACATGACATGGGTCCACAATATTTAAGGGAGCGACTCCTGCCGATATTGAGTGCCAACCGCCCTGTGTGGGCACACAGGCAGGGGCTCCTTGGGGTCCCATCGGCAAGCCACTGTTGGCTGGCGGTCCCCCGGCGACAAGCCTACTCTGTGGCAGTCCCCGACCTGTGGAACCAGCTGCCTCTGAGCCTCCGTCTGGCCCCTGACCTCTGCACCTTCTGCCACGATTTGAAGACCTGGTTATTTGACCAAACTGGGCTGTGACTGCCTCTCGGGGGGTGGGTGGGTTAGTTTTAAATATTTTAAATTCGATATTATTGGGCTTTGTACTTGTTTAATTCTCTTTTAGCTATTTATTGTAAACGTATGTTTTTAGTTGTGAGCTGCCTCGAGTCTTCGGAGATGGGGCGGCATATAAGTCCAATAAAATAAAATAAATAAATAAATAATAATGCCAAAGGCTATATCCCCCACCCTAGCCCAATTTTCCAAGCACCTTCCACTTCCTGCTTCTATATACTGTAGCTGCTGTTCCAAGGTCCTTGGCTTCAGGAGTGGTACATCCAACTGGCCATGTCCTATTCCACCCCCACCCTCATGAATGTACCCTAAATGGAGGAGGATTATTGGGTCAGGAGGCATGTACAGTCAGTGACAGGCCATATTTGAAGCCAAAAACATTGGCAACAAAAGATTGGCAATGCTCATGTGTTATAGGAAACATAGAAGGATGAAACATAACAACTTTGCTCCACTATCCTAATGAGACCTCTTTGGATTTTGTCTTGACTAGAACCTGCAACAATTAATGTTCTGTATTCTACCTCTGGCACAACAACACTGCGCTCCAGTAGCTCAGCAGAATTTCTGAGTAAATGCTCTTGCGTGTATGAAACAAAACATGTTTTCTGTTTCATGCATTATAAAAAAAACTACTTATATTTATATAAGCTACTCAGGTAATTTATATGAGCTGTGTTCTGTTAATTGAATACTTTGAATATATGCATTGACTGCAATGGAAATATTTGCTGTTATTCATGTTTCTTGTCAGGAAAAAAAATCCCCTCTATTTCTTAGTCACGCAACAGTTTGTTCTGTATTTGTACAGGTTCTTACTAAAAAGACCAAAACAAGTCAATATTATATTTATCAAGTTAGATTCTGTTTTGTCATGATAAACAAAAATATGTTTATCAGGATACTTTTTTCTGCCCCATGTGTAAGTAAAATTACTACGAGGCACCCAATTAGGAGTATGTAACACAGAGAGATTTATAGCCTTTTCAAGAAAAGAGAAGCACAAATAGCTTATTTAAAAGTTAGTCTAACTAACTATGGTATTAGACTAATCCCTTAAAAAAAACCATCTGGAAAATATCCTAATTACCTTACCTGTTCTTTGCATCCATCTATCTTTTACATTTCTACCATACCCATTAACTAGCTCTCCTGCTTTTTAACAGTTTAACCCACACTAGGCCACACAAACTCAAAAGGACTTCCTCTCAAAAAGGCATTATATTTTACAACTCTTTATCTCTTAAGGCACAAAACCTAAACTTTATATGACATGGTAAAAGGCCTGCATTACTGACATATCAATTTAACTATAAGAGTGGTATCTATGAGGAACAATGGGATTAAAATAGGTGAGATGTCATTGCAGCATCATGGATCAAGCTGTGCCAGCTTTGTGTTATGTATGCAGAGTTTAAAATGACTGGTTGTTGTTGTAAAGTGTTTGAATTCATTGGTTGTAAAAGTGCGGGAAAACCCTGCACTCTGATTGGCTGGCAGCCATGGTAGCCGGCTATAAATAGCTGCCGTGGCTGAGCCATTCGGGCCTGTTCTGAGCTGAAGTCACAATAAACTTTGAGCTGAAGCACTCCACGTCCTGCCTCTCTATGTGAACTTAACACTTTGTATGTACACTGATGTCACATGAACATGCAAGAGAGTAGGATTTAGAGTGTGATGCAGTAATAACCATCTTGCCAGCTTCAATAACTCTACCACAACTTTTCTACAAATGTTTCTGAATAGTGCCATAATACCCTAAGTTCTTTTCTTTGCAATATTTCTCTTTACCTTTCTATTCTTATAAATCATCCTTGGTTCTACAGTATTCACACACCTACTCATGCTTTTGGACTTTCTCATCTCTCTCTCTCTCTCTCTCTTTTTGAGGATTTAATCAACTCAACCCACTACATTTAAAAAAAAATTCTCTTAACCCATTTCCTCTTCCTTCACAAAGCTGCTATGTAACTGGATACACATCCTTTGGGCAGGGTAGTGGTTACTTACTTTTGTATTCAATTCATATGCATTAAACAGCTAAAGCACATAATGAAACCAATGTTTTACTATTTTGAACATATGTTGTGAAAGCCTTGGATAGATAGATGATAGGTAGGTAGGTAGGTTGGTAGGTAGGTAGGTAGATAGATAGACAGACAGACAAACAGATAATAGATAGATTATAGATAGTTTATTTATTTATATATTTATCTATTTATTTGTAGAGTAATTTAAATATTTCTAGATTTATAAGGCCACCCAAGTCAAACTATGTGACTGGGCAGTGTACTACAAATACCACCCCCCCAAAAAAAACCCAAACCCCACTTTAAAACATATACAATATGTTATGTATGCAGAGTTTGAATTGATTGGTTGTTCTTGTAAAGTGTTTGAAATCATTGGTTAAAAAGTGTGGGAAAACCCTGCACTCTGATTGGCTGTCAGCCGAGGGAGCCGGCTATATATAGCTGCCTCGGCTAAGCCAAATCGGGTCCGTTCAGAGCTGAAGTCACAATAAAACTTAAGAGCTGAAGCACTCCGTGTCTGCCTCTTCATGCAAACTTAACACTGGTGACGAGGATGGGATTCCCCTGAAGAAGAAGGCGACGCGGAACAGAAGAAGAGTGAGATAGCTGTGCTGAACACGCCCCCAGCCCCATTCGATCCGACGGCAGAAGACTGGGAGTCGTATGCAGATCGTTTCCAAATGTATCTGGAGGGAAATGATCTTGCCACCATTTCCGAGCAGCGGAAGAGGGCAGTCTTTCTTACGTACTGCGGTCCGGCAGTTTTCAAGATGGCGAAGGCACTCGCAGGAGCAGCAGACATGAAGGTAATGGCTTGGCCTGATCTGGAAAGGTTGTTAAGAGCCCATTACGTGCCACAAGTATCGTGCCTCATTAAGAGACACGAGTTTTACCGTCGTGATCAGGGGGAAAACGAAAGCGTAAACAACTTCGTGGCAAGTTTAAGAGACATTGGGGTGCATGAATTCAACAGTTTAGAGGAGGCCATGCGTCGTTTGTACTGGGCCTTAAGGACAAGGTGTTACAGAGCAAGTTATTAATGAAACCTAAAATCACGCTGAAAGAAGCAATAGAAGAAGCCTCTTCAGCAGAAGCTACCAAGTCCTCAGCAGCAACCATGAGGAAGATGAACAGGGCCACGAGCCATTCTGATGGGGAAAAATCCACCACAAATCATTGTGAGGAACTAATTCTGAGTCAGATTGCAGTGAGGTGGAGGAAGGAATTTACAGACTCAGAATGGAGCAGAAAAAGAAAGACCTGGGAAGAAAGAGGCAAGATTTCTACTGCAGAGGTTGTGGGGGAAACCACCCCCGCACTGAATGCAAGTTTCTAGACACCATTTGCCTCCGTTGTGAAAAAAGAGGGCACCTAGCAAGAGTCTGCAAATCATCCAAAACTCCACCCAACAGAAGGAAGTTTGATGCAGGCAAAGACAAAGAATTCAAGCCTAACAACCTCAGTGAGAAAATGAGGCACAGCACAGAAGCAAATGGGAAGAATGAAACTCATCAGACAGTAACTATTGGTCATTCATCTCCTTTGAAAAGCAGAAAAGTACATGTCAAGGTACTTATTGAAGGAAGGCCTTGCCAGATGGAAGTGGACTCAGGCTCATACTTATCTATGGTGTCATGGGACACTATTCAAAGACTGTTACCAAATATTCAGAAGACTCACTTCAAGAAGCAGGCATTGACTCTTAAAGACTACCAAGGGAACAAGATTCCAGTAGTTGGAACAAGGGAATTCAACGTGAAGTTCAAGGGCCACACCAAGTGTCTACCACTGACCATCGTGGACAAGGATCGCCCAAGTCTGCTGGGACTTGAATGGTTCAACCCACTGGGCATCGAGGTGACTGGCATCAATCACATGAGCAACACTGAGTGGGAAGAGGCCTTGAAGTCTGAATTTCCAGAGGTCTTCAGCGACGGATTAGTTCTCTGAGAATTTGCCTGTTGTTCTGACTTGTGATGCATCCCCTTTTGGAGTGGGGGGGGGTTGAGCCACATGCTTCCCAGTGGAAGGGAAGCCCCTATTGCATTTTACTCTCGCACTTTCACTAAAGCAGAGACAAACTACAGCCAACTGGACAAGGAAGCTTTGGCAATTGTGGCAGCTGTCAAGAAATTCCATGAGTACGTGTATGGGAGAACATTTACCATTGTCACAGATCACAAACCTCTTTTAGGCATTGTGGCAGGGGACAAACCAATGCCCACGATCCTGTCACCAAGAATGCTGAGATGGACTGAATTTCTTGCTGCTTATTCATATAAACTCGTCCACAGACCTGGAAAAGACATTGGGCACGCAGATGCTTTGAGTCACTGCCCACTTCCTTCACACACTGAGGACCCTGCTCCTGAGACTTTCACCTTTTTTCTAGAAACTGTTGCCAAGCTTCCAGTCCACGCTGCTGAGATTGCCAGAGAGACTGCCAAAGACACTTTATTGGCTCCTATTATAGGCTGGATTAAGAAAGGTTGGCCACTTCAAGATCTTCCTCAAGGTTCCCAGCCTTTTAAGTCCAGACAAACTGAATTATCTGTATTAAGAGGATGTATTTTGTGGGGTAACAGGGTGGTTATTCCTGCAAAACTACAGAAAGAGGTTTTGGAAATGTTACATGAGGGTCATCCGGGAATTGTCAGAATGAAGGGATTGGCCAGGAGTTATGTATGGTGGCCAGGTATTGACAAAATGGTTGAAAACTGGGTTGCATCTTGTCCCAATTGTCAGGAAGTCAGGCCTGCCCCACCTCTCGCCCCCAAACAGGAATGGGAATGTCCTAGGGGCCCGTGGTCCAGGATTCACATTGATTTTGCTGGTCCTACCAAAGGGCACACTTTCCTTATTATAGTAGATGCATACTCAAAATGGCTAGAGGTTATCCCTATGGCATCCACCACAGCTGAAGCTGTCATCAAACAGCTTAAGACACTCTTTGTAACTCATGGGTTACCTGGTGTTCTTGTTTCTGACAATGGTCCTCAATTTACTGCCAACCTTTTTGAATCTTATTTAGCACAGCAGGGTATCAGACATGCCCTGACTGCCCCTGGGCATCCTTTGGCTAATGGCCGGGCTGAACACATGGTACGATTTACCAAGGAGAAACTTCAGCAATTGGGTCCAGGGGACATCACTGAGAAAGTTGAAAAACTACTCAGTGTCCAGCATATCACTCCCAACCCATAACGAACTTAACCCCAGCCAAGTTGTTGATGGGTAGGAAACTCAGGTCTCCCCTTGACCGCCTTCATCCCACTTACGCACCACTAGATTCCACTAGCAAAATTCGCACATTCACTGTGGGTGATTGTTTATGCCAAAAACCTTCTGGGTGAACCATTATGGATTCCTGCTGAGATAACCCAAATCACAGGCCCCAGGTCTTACAGGGTACAAACGGAGGATGGTGTCCTCTGGAGCAGGCACATTGATCAGTTAAGATCCAGACTACCTCAGGAGCATCGCCATTGCTCCCCTCTGGTTCCCACACCTACTGCCTGTTCTAGGAGGGAAGGGGAGGATTATGAGGGTAGTCAGCAAGCAAGAATCAATCCCATGTGTAATGAGCTAACACAACAGGAACCATCCCAAAACCTGTCACAGTGCCAACAACCATTTTTACAAATGGAAGATTGCACATCACTACCAGATTTGAGTGCTGACATTGGGTTGGAGATGGATTGGGAGGAGAGACCAGGTTGTAGTAACCAAACAGGTTCTACCATCACTAGAAGTCCAAGTAAGGAGATGTTAACAAATACATTTCCTTCCTCACAATGTGAGAACCCTAAAACACCTGAACCACGTAGGTCTCAACGTACACGTAAGAGCCCCACCTATTTAAAAGAATACATTAGATAGATGGGGTTTGAGTATGGACTAAACCTAGTGGGGAGGGGTGTTATGTATGCAGAGTTTGAATTGATTGGTTGTTCTTGTAAAGTGTTTGAAATCATTGGTTAAAAAGTGTGGGAAAACCCTGCACTCTGATTGGCTGTCAGCCGAGGGAGCCGGCTATATATAGCTGCCTCGGCTAAGCCAAATCGGGTCCGTTCAGAGCTGAAGTCACAATAAAACTTAAGAGCTGAAGCACTCCGTGTCTGCCTCTTCATGCAAACTTAACACAATATATAAGTATAAGATACAAAATATTAAATGGTGACCAAACACCATAACAAAACCACCAATAGTGGCTCCTAATATTTGTGGGACAAACCAGGTCTTGGCAACTTTTTTAAAGAAGAGAAAAGTTGCTGATGCTTAAAAAATGAAAGGCAACAGGAAAAGAGGCCAATAGAAAACCAATAGTTGCGAACATTTCCGATGATCTGTTGTCTACTTTCAGAGCTTCATGGCTTAGTATAATAGATGAGTTTATTGTCAAAGCTAAATGTTTTCTTGGCTCATTTGTTTTTTTTTAACTTTTCTACACATTTTAGATAGCACATTTGCTCTTCAAAATTCTTGACCAAACATGTAACATTTTGTTGGAACACATTCCTGAGCAGAAACCCAGTTGTATACTGAACGCTTATTGTCGAATGAAAAGCAAACAATGAGTCATATTTTGCTGGGAAAAGTGAACTTCAAAAGATTTGGCAGGGACTAAGAATTTGATTTATGTACATTCCTAAATAACTTTCATTAGGCCCAAAAAAGCATTTTCAGGGGTGAGAAAGAAAAAGCAGTTAGTTAGTTGTTAGTTTCTTTTTTTCTGTAACAGTGTGTAACCTATTACAGGCCTCTAATATAACAAGAATCACATTTGTTTTAGCTGACTTTCCGTGGGATGATGGTTATAAGACTCACTAGCTATTCAGGCTCAAAAAAGAACGGCTTATTTGTGAAAGGGAATGAAATAATTTGCTTGAGGATCAAACCAAGTTCATGATCAGGATTGCATTGATATTTTTTTTTTTACAAAAAATAAGATTTTCTCTAATGATACCAAATAAAAATTATAGCAAAATACTATTCGTTTCTCATGTACTAGAGAATCCGGTCTATAATGAGCTTTCAGAAAACCCTTTATTTTTTGTCCCAATTATACAATAGCTTTTAATATCTTAAATATTTCCATTAACCAACCTTACCCTAATCCTGGAAAAAGACAATTGTACTCAGTCTTTCAGTAATACCAACAATTATAATTTTTTTAAAAATGGGAAAGATAATGATGTTGGACCTTCAAATAACAGCTATTTGTAAGGATTTGAAACGCACAGTAGCCAAGGCATGGGAAAAAGCCAAGTTTTCAAGATCTTCTTAAGCACTATTATGATGGGTGCCATATGAATGTCTGGAGTATGCTGTTCCAGACAAGAGATAAGATGAGAATAAGAGCATTTTCATATTCATCTTCTCCAGCAATTTATATTTTACCAATGCTGATATCTTCTATTTAAAGATTGTCAAGTTTAAGTCTATTTAAAGATAAAAATATTTTTTTCCAAAGAAAGAGAGCAAATAGACCCTTTTATAATGCATGAAACAGGAAACGTGTTTTGTTTCATACACATAACTAAAGATCTGATATTGTGATGTAGGATATACCAACCCCATCTACTTAACTGTAGAGAAATGACCATCTGCTACCTTATTTTCCATCTCTGTTTGGCTATTGATATGTGCATAAAAGTGTTAAAGCTGGAATAACCAAAGGCCACCCACTCTGAGCCTGTCCAAGCTAATTACCCTCAACATTGTTTCCTGTGGCTCTGGAAAGTTCTGTGCCTCTTCAGTAACAGATAAAGATAGATTTTTTCCATGTTTTGCTAATGTTTTATAAGCATCAAGCCATAGTTTGGTTAACTGACCTGAGTGACTCATGAGCATCTGAACTGGATACAGGGATTGAGTAGCAATGTGCTAAGTGTAAATTAAGCTAAAAGTTATCCACAGTATTTTCCAGCACCTAAGGCTATCTAGTGGGCTCTCCCCATCCAGCAAGGCAATGTTTAAGTACTATTCTTGAGAGATTGCCATCATCAGACATCAAAAAAGTATAGCTTTTCTTCAGGTGCCTCTCTCCTCAGAAAAATGCTCTAGCTGAGATTGGTCTCAAATTATTCTTATTTGTACAATATTTTTTTATGTCGTGAACTGCCCAAAGTCAGTACAGTAAAATGGATGACCAATCAGTTTGGTCTAGTGGTTTAGGCACCAGGTTAGGAAGTGGAAGACCTTAAGTTCTAGCCCCACTGTAGGCATGAAAGCCAGTTGGGTGACTGGTCCAGTCACTGTCTCTTAGCCCAACCCACAGGGTTGTTCTTGTGGGGAAAATTGGAGGAGTTAGGTGTGTTAGATATATTCACTGCCTAATTTATTTATAAAATAATACAAGAAAATGAATGAATGAATATCATTAAATAAATAAGGTCATAAGCCATATATAGCAAATACAATAGTGGGTATCCTATGTATAAAGGACAGAATTGCTATTCTGTTGAGATTTTACTAGAGACTTGATAGATTCTTCACCCTTGGAAGCAGAAGGAGGACCAATATGTTTAATTTGATTACAGTATTGAGCAGGATCCAACTCTGAAATGCATGTCATAAACTTCCAGCTTCATTCCATTTGAAAAAATTAGTTTGTGAACAAATACTTCCAATTTTAGTTTTTGTATAAAACAGGTTGATGAACTTGTCCTTCTCCATCAAGGTTTTCTTCTTTTCTCCATAAAAATTGGTTTTCACCGGGTTTCAGGTTTGGTTATTTCTGTCCTTTTAGTTTTCTTTCTTTTCATTTTGTATTATTGTAAGCCACTTTTTAAAAAGTATTTAAAATACTTTTTACATCCCGAAGTATAATTCACAATTAAAATTAAATTTGCCTGAGAATTAATGGAAGCATTTATGTCTGGCTTGGCCTAGCCATTTATTATTTTTTTCTGTTTCCTATTTGCATATTTGCCCTTTATGAAATATCTTGTTTAAACTATATTATATGTTGTCATGCATTTATTCTCATACGTGGGATATAAGATGTGGGATCGGCCAAAAACATAAGGAAAAACTATGTAAAATAAATCCATTGATGGTCTGAATTATGTTATATTATCCTAGTTTAGTCAAGAATCTGCATTCAAGAGGTCTTTTCCCCCCCAGAAAACATTAATCAATGGAAACTCTGTGAATGTTTCTACCCTATATCTCTTTAATTCTATTTTAATGGCACTTAGTTGATCACTGAGACTTATTAAAATGTTTTAATAGAATCACCCATTTCAATATTACTGTTTTAAAATATAGATAAGTCCTAGTATCATAATCTTGCTGATGAAGGAGCTATCTCACCCAAGATAACTTTTTTCTGGACATCCAGTAATTTTATCAAAACATTTTAAAGCCAGTATTCTTTGGGACCATTGCAAATGGTCAAATGCTATAATAACATATCAATAACATTTGAAGTACTATTATTTTGACAGATACCATGTCAAAATTTGTTTTGTTATGTAGTCTGAAATAATGTTCACAATAATTGGAATCTAGTTGGTTAGGAACTGGCTATTAACCAGAACTATTTCTGATGCCTTAATAAAGGCCTTACTCCACTGCTTCTTCCACAAACTAGAGAACAAGTTCTGAACAGCTTTAATGGTACCAGAAAGTTTGTTGATAGCAAAAATAATGTATTGGTTTAGCAACGTGACATCCATGTTTAAAACTGAATTTGTAAAGAAACTTAAGACATGTCAGGAGTTTAACATGCCAAATTGCAAGTGACCTAGGAACCTGCTTATTAATTTGTCACCCTGGAAAACAAAGCCAAGCACTTTGGGGTGAAAAGGACTGGTCAATGTTTGCCTTAAGGGAGACCCTCCTTTGCAGCAAGATCACTTCCAGGACCTTCTGGGGAAGCTATCTTTATCTCTTGACAGTGCAAAACACTTTACCTGCAAATTGACTCCTGTACAAAAGGAACCCATCATTCATGCTAATGGACCCCCATCCGCTTTGCTTTCACTATACCCTGATACCACACAACAGAAACTTGACACCTTTTAAGCCCAGGGCTTAATACAAGGTTTTTAGCATCTCTAAAATGCTTACCTTCCTTTGTATAAAGTAGATTTTTCCAAGCCCCTATGGAATTCATTCACTGCCTAACCCATTGGCTTGTGCAAACTACTTTTAAAATATATTTTACCAACAACAATTATGAACCAAATTTTTTTTTAAATGAAAATTCTAGCTTGTTTTTGTTTTTTTTCCAAAAACAAAAGGTGTTTTCAGTGTCCATTGTTCTTCTGGATTAAAGAAGTAATTTCAAACCCCCTCTCCTAAATATCCCATTCATCCTATTGCTTCCAAAAGAAACAAAGAAACTACACAAACATAAGTCTGTCCTTGTGCATATTTTTGAAGAATTCTGCAAGGGAAACATATTTTTCATTTTTTTCTTATTAAATTATACCCATAAATGCTAAGTTATATTTGCAAATCTGTCCTGCTGGATGCCAAAATGAGTTATTTTCACAAATGTGTCACATGCACAGCCCAGCAAATTTATCTTCTCACTAATTTGCAAAATCATTTTAAAAAATTAAATTCATTGGCAATGAAAATTATTAACCTAGACAATAAGCAAAAGAAAAGACAAATGAGCCAAAATCACCAAAATCAATGGTAACATTGTCCCCAACTGTAAGTAAATTGAACTTAATGTCAAATGCTATTGTGATCCTTCTGCTTCACCGTCCAGTATTAGCTCTTTCATGAAACAGCTTCCAGACTTCCAAACTCTGCAGAACGTGATAGACAAGAGCATAAACATACTGTCACCCAGCTAGGAAGATGCTCCTGGAATCAGATTTATTTGGTCTTCCAGCTCAACATACAAATATTCCTTTAAACTTAGAATTGAAATGCTCTTCTCATAGTTAAGAGTATCACTCCTGAAGAGCAGCCTTCAATTTCTAAAACAATAATAAAAGAACCAGAAGGGGGGGGGAGGAAGCATGTATCTTTAAGCAGAACCAGAGAGGGGCACACCTTTGGTATTTAATGTTTGATCAGTGTCCTTGAACTAATCAAATATATGACAATCTGTAAGGTAAACTATTAGGAGGAAACAATAGTTTGTTGAAGGCCGCCAGTGAGAATTATAGAACAGCAGGAATTTGAAAGCAGTAAATACCAGCACTCATCCTACTCCAATATACTGGTTTAGCTGCAACTCAGAACAGCTCATGCAGTGTAATCCAATTTTATCATCATGACAAAAAGTGAGAAATATGTGCATTGTATACATTGATATAAATACATGTTTTATCTGTGCCTATGTTTTAGATATGTATGAGGGTGTGCATGTGTACACTTTAATTCTTATTCTTGGCAAAATGTGAAGCAACAGTAGTGGCCAAATAAAGAGAAATCATCATGTTATAAATTTTAAAAAATACATTCCATACAAAAATATATTTATCAACTATTGCACAATTGTGTAAAATACAATTAAATTTTAATTATAATTCCAATTGGAAATACAACATTGGTTAATTCTCAGATATTTGGGAAAAACAGGAACATATGGCTGGATGTTAATGCTGGGATGAATCCTATTTAATATCTTTAGAAGCAGTTGCTATTGTAGTGACATCTGGAAGAAACCTTCAAATAGATTACTCTCTAACTTGAATGATGATGGAGTCCCTTAGCATTTACATTTAACAGACCCAAACAGAAAAACATATTGTCTTTCCACAAACTGATATTTGCCAACTTAAGAAATACGAAACAAGAAAAATGTGATGAAATATAGATATTATAATATTTTATAGCACCAACATTGATACCTCCTAGAAGTGGTGATATTAAAATGAAATATAAGTATTTGTTAAAGTTATGCTTTTCGATATTAGCATTATTCCAGATGAATGTGACAATAAATAGATGATAGATGAGGGAGGGGGGAGGGGGGAGGGGGGGGGGGAGGGAGGGAGGGAGGGAGGGATAGATATAGACAAACAATAGACAGACAGATGTGACAGTAGAAGTTCAAGTTCTGAACATTCTCTTGTGTAATAAGAGTATAATTATATATTCAAATGAAAATTCCATTAATGGGACTTGCTCCATATCAATATCATCTCAATTAGCCAACCATGCAAATTTTGTCCCAATATAATTCAAAAAAAGAAAGAAAAAACAAATTTAAAAATATGGCTTATTTGGAAAACAGTGAGATTCTGGTGTATTCTGCCTGAATCTCTTCTATTTTACTCCTCTTGCCAACAGATAGAGGTAACAACTTTTGATTGTTATTTTTTTTTTCATTGTTTGTTTAACTCAAGGTGTAATAATTCTTGATATATGGTTATTACAACAATCCAAGGTTCCTGGTGAATTCTTACTAGCAAAGTGTCCCTGATAGAGGTTTCAATAGTGACTCCCATTTGCAGGAACAGTCAAAGAAGGTTGTGCAAGATGCTGCAAACAGTTCGCATGGAGATGTAAATCAGTTTGCTCTCAATTAAGTCAGGACATTTTAAGTTCTGATTTACATCTCCATGTGAACTGTATCCAGGTGAAATAATTTAAAGTTTGGAATTACCATTATAGCATTTATGACTCTGAAATAATGAAGGTGAAATATTTCTTCACTGGAAAACTGAAGCTTGTTTGTTGGTTATTACTAATAGTCCAACAAACAAATATTTTTATGAATCTGATAAAGAAATTCTAATTTGTATTTCTTTTATTTTTGCCTAACTCCATATATATGACCTGCAATTAGAAAATGAGATTTATAATAACCCCAATTTGTTGTTTCATATAACTACTGAGAAGTGAAAAAATGATAATGCATGAGTCATAAACCAGAGATCAGTACTGAACACTTGAGAAAGCAAGGAAGAATTGAGTACACAATGGACAAATCACCTTAACCATACCCATCTGGCAGAAGCAAATAGATATGGAAACTTTAGACATGACCTTTCAAAATCAGACTCCAACGTTCAGTATTTACATAAATATGATTGTCTCTTTTATGGAAAGCATCACAGATATTGCCTCTTGAAGCCCAAATTCATTTTTTAGCATTGGTGTGTACATATCTGTCCTTCAAATTTGAATTCAGTCATTTTAAATCACATTTATAAACATGAAAAATAATATAGAATTGTCTCTTTAGTGTCATTCAGTTTTTATCTAGAAAAATAAACTAAAAGGTTTGAGGTAAGTAAAAAGGACATTTGTATAGAGTAATAATTTGGCTATTTTATTCCCATTGTGTTTTCAGGATGCCTTTCATTCTCTATATCACTGAAAAATGTAATTATATTTTCTGGATTTTGCATTCAAAATTTATGGGAGTCATTAAAATTGTTACATTTGCATGAAGAGTCAGACGTGGAGTGCTTCAGTGAAGAGTTTATTAGTGACTACAGCTCATAACAGACCCGATTTGGCTGGGCTGCGGCTGCTACTTATAGCCAGCAGCCACAGTTGCCAGCCAATCAGAGTGCAGGGTTTTCCCGCACTTTTTAAACCAATCATTTCTGACAATTTACAAGAACAGTTCAAACTTAACCAATGACATTCAAACCTGCATACATAACACCCTCCCACTAGGTTCACTCCATACTCAAACCCCAACCTATCTAATGTATTCTTTTAAATAGGTGGGGCTCTTACGTGCTGAGACCTTCGTGGTTCAGAAGTTTTAACATTCTCACCCAGTGAGAGAGGAAATGTGTCTGTTGACATTTCCTAGTTGGACTTCCTGTGAAAGAAGACCCTGTTTGATTGTTAGAATCTGGTCTCTCCTCCCAACCCATCTCCAGCCCAATGTCAGCACCCAAGTCACGTAGTGATGTGCAATCTTCCACTTGTAAGGATGGATTTTGGCATTGTGACAGGTTTTGGGATGGTTCCTGTCGTAATGGCTCATTACACATGGGGTTGATTCTTGCTTGCTGATTATCCTCATGCTCCTCCCCTTCCCCCCTAGAAAAGGCATTAGGTATGGGAACTAGAGAGGAACAATTGCGGTGTTCCTGAGGTAATCTGAATCTTAACTGATCAATGTGCCTGCTCCAGAGGACACCATCCTCTGTTTGTACCCTGTAAGAACGAGGGACAGTTATTTGAGTTATTTCAGCAGGAATCCATGAAGGTTCACCCATGAGGTTCTTAGCATAAACAGAATCACCCACAGTGAATGTGCGAACTTTGCTAGTGGAATCAAGTGGTGCGATGGGTGCGTAAGAGGGATGAAGGTGGTTAAGGGAAGAACTAAGTTTCCTACCCATCAACAACTCTTCTGGGGATAAGTTAGTTGATGGGTTAGGAGTGATGTGCTGAACACTAAGAAGTTTTTCAACTTTCTCAGTGATGTCCCCAGGACCCAACTGCTGAAGCTTTTCCTTGGTAAACGCATCGCTCAGTCTGGCCGTTAGCTGAAGGGTGCCCAGGGGCAGTGAGGGCATGTCTGATACCCTGTTGTGCTAAATAGGATTCAGAAAGGTTAGATATAAATTGAGGGCCATTGTCAGAGACAAGAACATCAGGTAACCCGTGGGTTACAAAAAGCTTTTTGAGCTGCTTGATGACAGCATCAGTTGTGGTGGATGCCATAGGGATTACCTCTAGCCATTTGGAATATGCATCTACTATAATAAGGAAGATGTGCCCTCTGGTAAGGCCTGTTTAAAGTCATTTGTTTAGTTTGAACTGTTCTTGTAAAATGTAAGAAATGATTGGTTTAAAAAGTGCGGGAAAACCCTGCACTCTGATTGGCTGGCAACTGCGGCTGCTGGCTATAAGTAGCAGCCGCAGCCCAGCCAAATCAGGTCTGTTATGAACTGTAGTCACTAATAAACTCTTCACTGAAGCACTCCACGTCTGTCTTTTCATGCAAACTTAACACTGGCGACGAGGATGGGATCTCCCTGAAGAAGAAGGCAATGCGGAACAGAGGAAGAGAGAGATGGCAGAAGACTGGGAGACATATGCAGATTGTTTCCAAATGTATCTGGAAGGAAACGATCTTGCCGACATTTCCGAGAAGCGGAAGAGGGCGGTCTTTCTCACGCACTGCGGTCCGACAGTTTTCAAGATGGCAAAGGCATTGGCAGGAGCTGCACACGTGAAGGTAATGGAATGGCCTGACTTAGAAAACTTGTTAAGAGCCCATTATGCCCCACAAGTATTGTGCCTCATTAAGAGACACAAATTCTACCGTCGGGATCAAGGGGAAAGCGAAAATGTAAACGACTTCGTTGCAAGTTTAAGAGACATTGGGGGTGCATGTGAATTTACCAATTTAGAAGAGGCCATGCATGATAGATTTGTGCTGGGCCTTAAAGACAAGGTGCTTCAGAGCAAGTTATTACTAAGACCTAAGATCACGCTGAAGGAAGCAATAGAAGAGGCCAAGTCCTCAGCAGCAGCCATGAAGAAAATTAACAAGGCCACAAGCCATCCTGATGTGGAAAAATCCACAACAACCCATTGCGAGCAAATAGATTCTGAGTCAGACTGTAGTGAGGTTGAGGAAGGAATTTATAGACTCAGAATGGAGAGGAAAAAGAAAGACCTGGGAAGAAAGAGGCAAGATTTTTACTGCAGAGGTTGTGGGGGGAGCCACCCCCGGACTGAATGCAAGTTCGTTGATACCATCTGCCTCCATTGTGAAAAAAGAGGTCACCTAGCAAGAGTCTGCAAATCATCCAGAACTCCACCCTACAGAAGAAAGTTTCCTGACAAAGAATTCAAGCCTAACAACTTCAGTGAGAAAATAGGGCACAACACAGAAGCAAATGGGAAGAATGAAACTCATCAAACAGTCACTATTGGTCATTCTTCCACCTTAAGAAGCAGAAAAGTACATGTGAAGGTACTTATTGAAGGAAGGCCTTGCCAAATGGAAGTGGACTCAGGCTCCTATTTATCTATGGTGTCATGGGACACTATTCACAGGCTACTTCCCAACATTCAGAAGAAGCATTTCCAGAAGCAAGCACTGACTCTTAAAGACTACCAAGGGAACAAGATTCCAGTAGTTGGAACAAGAGAATTCAACGTGAAGTTCAAAGGCCACACCAAACGTTTGACCATCGTGGACAAAGACCAAGCTTGCTGGGACTTGAGTGGTTCAATCCACTTGGGATTGAGGTGACTGGCATCAATCACGTGAGCAACACTGAATGGGAGGAGGCCTTGAAGTCTGAGTTTCCAGAGGTTTTCAGCGACGGATTGGGCAAGTATATGGGGACCCCTATCACTTTCAACCTAGATCCCAAGGTGCCCCCAATTCGTTTAAAGCCCAGAAGGGTCCCATTTGCCTTAAAGGAAAAAATTGATGCACAATTAGATAAACTAATAGCTCAAGGAGTTTTAGAGCCCACTGACCACTCCAGATGGGAGACACCCATAGTCACACCAGTCAAGACTGATGGGTCAGTAAGAATCTGTGGAGACTATAAGGGGACATTGAACCATGCGCTTCAGCAGAGAGCATATCCAGTTCCAGTGGGGCATCATTTATTACATTTTCTTGGCAGGGGTACAGTCTTTGCCAAATTGGATCTGGCCCAGGCATATCAACAACAGTTGATGATGCCACTGCAGAGGCCCAAACCATTGTGACTCATAGAGGTGCCTTCAAATGTAAAAGGTTACAGTTTGGAGTAAGTGTGGCACCAGGCATTTTCCAAAGCCTTATGGAAAGGATGCTCCAAGGACTGCAAGGGGTAGTACCTTACTTTGATGATGTGTTAATCTCTGCTGAAAATGACACTCAGTTACAAGAGAGACTCAGAGAAGTCCTTACCAGATTCAAAAAGCGGGTTAAAAGTCAAGGAAGAAAAATGCACTCTTAGAACTGACAAGGTTGAATTCTTGGGCTACATGATTGACAAGCATGGCATCCATCCTACAGATGCCAAGGTTCAAGCAATCAAAGAAGCCCCTAGACCTAAATGCAAAACAGATTTGCAAGTCTTCCTTGGACTTATTAACTTTTGTCACATGTTCTTACCTCAGAAGGCAACCATTGCAGAACCATTACACAGATTACTTGACAAAAAGTCTGTTTGGGTCTGGGGCAGGAAGGAACAATCAGCATTTAACAGTATTAAAAGACTAATCACGTCTGATGCTGTACTCATACAGTTCTCTGAGAATTTGCCTGTTGTACTGACTTGTGATGCATCCCCTTTTGGAGTGGGGGGGGGGTTTGAGCCACAGGCTTCCCAGCGGAAGGAAGCTCCTATTGCATTTTACTCACACCTTGACCAAAGCAGAGAGGAACTACAGCCAATTGGACAAGGAAGCATTGGCAATTGTTGCAGCTGTCAAGAAATTCCATGAGTATTTATATGGGAGAACATTTACCATTGTCACAGATCACAAACCTCTGTTAGGCATTGTGGCAGGAGACAAACCTACCCACTATCCTGTCACCAAGAATGCTGAGGTGGACTGAATTTCTTGCTGCTTATTCATACAAACTCATCCACAGGCCTGGCAAAGACATTGGGCATGCAGATGCTTTGAGTCGCTGCCCACTTCCTTCTCACACTGAGGACTTTGCTCCTGAGACTTACACCTTTTTCCTAGAAACTGTTGCCAAGCTTCCAGTACATGCTGCTGAAATTGCCAGAGAGACTGCCAAAGACACTGTATTGGCTCCTGTTATAGGCTGGATTAAAAAAGGTTGGCCTCTTCAAGATCTACCTCAACTTGCCCAACCTTTTAAATCCAGGCAAACTGAATTATCTGTATTAAGAGGATGTATTTTGTGGAGTAACAGGGTGGTTATTCCTGCAAAACTGCAAAAAGAGGTTTTGGAAATGTTACATGAGGGTCATCCAGGTATTGTCAGAATGAAGGGATTGGCCAGGAGTTATGTATGGTGGCCAGGTATTGACAAAATGGTTGAAAAATGGGTTGCATCTTGTCCCAACTGTCAGGTTGTCAGGCCTGCCCCATCTCTCCCCCACAGGAATGGGAATGTCCTAGGGGCCCATGGTCCAGGATTCACACTGATTTTGCTGGCCCTACCAGAGGGCACACTTTCCTTATTATACTTGATGCATATTCCAAATGGCTAGAGGTTATCCCTATGGCATCCACCACAACTGAAGCTGTCATCAAACAGCTTAAAAGCTTTTGTAACTCACGGGTTACCTGATGTGCTTGTTTCTGACAATGGCCCTCAATTTACATCCAACCTTTTTGAATCATATCTAGCACAACAGGGTATCAGACATGCCCTCACTGCCCCTGGGCACCCTTCGGCTAACGGCCGGGCTGAACGTATGGTACGATTTACCAAGGAAAAACTTCAGCAATTGGATCCAGGGGATATCACTGAGAGAGTTGAAAAACTTCTCAGTGTTCAGCATATCACTCCCAACCCATCAACTAATTTGTCCCCAGCAGAGTTGTTGATGGGTAGGAAACTCAGGTCTCCCCTTGACTGCCTTCATCCCACTTACGCACCCAACGCACCACTAGATTCCACTGGCAAAGTTTGCACGTTCACTGTGGGTGATTCTGTTTATGCTAAGAACCTTATGGGTGAACCTTTATGGATTCCTGCAGAGATAACCCAAATCACAGGCCCTCGATCTTACAGGGTACAAACAGAGGATGGTGTCCTCTGGAGAAGGCACATTGATCAGCTTAGATCCAGATTACCTCAGGAACATCACAATTGTTCCTCTCTAGTTCCCATACCTAATACCTCTTCTAGGGGAAGGGAGGATCATGAGTGTAATGAACAAGCAAGAATCAACCCCATGTGTAACGAGCTAACACGACAGGAACCATTCCAAAACCTGTCACAATACCAACAACCATTTTCACAAATGGAAGATTGCACATCATTACCTGATTTAGGTGCTGACATTGGGTTGGAGATGGATTGGGAGGAGAGACCAGGTTGTAGTAACCAAACAAGTTCTACCATTACTACAAGTCCTAGTAAGGAAATGTCAGCAGACACATTTCCTCCCTCACAAGGTGAGAACCTTAAAACATCTGAACCACGTAGGTTTCAACGTATAAGAGCCCCACTATTTAAAAGAATACATTAGATAGGCTGGGGTTTGAGTATGGACTGAACCTAGTGGGAAGGGGTGTTATGTATGTAGGTTTAAAGTCATTGGTTTAGTTTGAACTGTTCTTGTAAAATGTAAGAAATGATTGGTTTTAAAAGTGCGGGAAAACCCTGCACTCTGATTGGCTGGCAACTGCTGCTGCTGGCTATAAGTAGCAGCCGCAGCCCAGCCAAAGTGAGCTGTAGTCACTAATAAACAAAGAGCTTGAAGCACTCCGTGTCTGTCTCTTCATGCAAACTTAACAATACCAACCCTGTGAGATGGATTGGGCTGAGAGAGAGAGTGACTGGCCCAAAGTCACCCAGATGCCTTTCATTCTTAAGGCAGGACTAGAACTCACAGTCATCTGCTTTTTAGCCTGGGCCTTAACCACTAGACCAAACCAGTTTTCATTTTTGTATGTATTACAAACTATGCTATTGTTTCAAAAGGGGGAAAAATCCAATGCAAACTAAGTTCATACGGAATGTATTTTTTCATTAACAATTCTAGATTAAACCAGGAGTGGTTCTACTTCTATATAAAAAATGGTTAGGTGTACTGCATATCACACGTGTGCTTTATTTTATGTGTGGCACCAATTGAGACCAAAACTCATTATTCCCCCATGCAGTTTTAAGATTTGCTTCCACCCTGGGCTTCTATTTGCTGCTAGAGCAAATTCCTGTAAAGAGAAACTATCTTACATTTTGAGCTCCATAGGAAACACAGAAGAAGCTACAAGAGCTGTTTGCTTAATTAGTTTCATTATAGAGTGCACAAAAAGCTATGAGGTGAATATTAGGCTGTTTCCATGTTTCAAATAGACAGATGTTAATAAGATTAAATCAAATGCTCTTTACTCCCATAAAGACTGTTAGATGCTCAAAGAAGCTCAAGATTTCATTTTCTTGAAACATTCCCCGGTTTCTAAACATCCTTATAAATCTTTCTTTCTTATTCAAAGTTGAATTGTGACAGTCATCTCATTGACTTGAAGGCTTCATTGGTCTTAGTCCAACAAACAGGCTTTCCTCCCCCTTCTCTTGCTCTGAAATGTTTATTTACCTCATTCCCTGCTGAACACCCACCTGATTTTAATCCTAGCTGGAACAAACAATACAATCACATATCTGAGATGATTGCTAAAATAAACATAATCCATATGAATTTCAAAAGTTGTTCTTTGCCTCCCTCCTTTCCCCTACATCAAGATAAAATTAAGCAGGCAAAACATTCATTAATTGTAGAGGTCAGTGGTGGGATTTAAAATTTTTTACTACCGGTTCTGTGGGCATGGCTTGGTGGGCATGGCAGGGGAAGGATACTGTAAAACGTCCAGTTAGAGATGGTATTTGTTGGTTCTCCGAACTACTCAAAATTTCCACTACCGGTTTTCCAGAACTGGTCAGAACCTGCTGAATACCACCTCTGGTAGAGGTATTGTACACTGTCACTGTAACATATTAAAAAGAATAGCATCCTTTCTTCCCCAAACTGGTGATCTGCAGGTATATTCATTTCCATAATTTCCACTCAGCATCTATTGATAGCAGACAGAAGTCCTGAAAGTTTGAGCTGAAAAGACTCAATGTTAACTTAATTGTTAAATTAAATAATGCAAACAATTTAATTCCTGGTCATTTAAATCAGCAGTCCCCAACCTTTCCAGATTGGTGGCCCTGCACTGTGGGAGGGGAGAGGAGTTGGTTCTATATGCTGGTGTTAACCTATAAAGCCCTACATGGCTTGGGTCTGGGGTACTTGCAGGAGCGTCTCCTGCCATCATCGAGTTCCAATCGCCCAGGGCGCTCCCACCGGCAGGGCCTCCTCGGGGTGCCATCGACAAGACTGTTATGTATGTAAGTTTGAATGTCATTGGTTTATTTTGAATTGTTCTTGTAAAATGTCAAATAGGATTGGTTTAAATAGTGCGGGAAAACCCTGCACTCTGATTGGCTGGCAACTACGGCTGCTGGCTATAAAAAGCAGCCGTAGCCCAGCCAAGTTGGGTCCATTTGAGCTGTAGTCACTTAATAAACTCTTCACTGAAGCTCTTCGCATCTGACTCTTCATGCAAACTTAACAAAGACAATATTGGTTGGCAGCCCCCCAGGATAGGTCCTTCTCTGTGGGAGCGCCCACCCTGTGGAACCAGCTGCCCCTGGGGTTACGGTTAGCTCCCGACCTGCATTCTTTCCGCCGTGATCTAAAGACCTGGTTGTTTTCACAGGCCGGCCTGGATTGAAGGAGACTGGGGGTTTTAATTTCAATTGGACATTTTAGTGATTTTATTGGGTATTTGGATTAGGTTCATATTTTTTAAATATTTACATGGATGTTATATTTTTCTGTGAGCTGCCTCGAGTCCCTCCGGAGATGGGGCGGCATATAAATCCAAATAAATAAATAAATAAATAAATAAATAAATAAATAAATATATTAGTGGCAGGCATGTGCGTGAGTGCACACAGCTTTATTTATGTGAATGGCAGTGTGCGTACATCCAGTAGAGTTGTGTGTGTGAGCAGAAGCGTCCGCTGAACACCTAAGTGGAGCTGGCTAGATATATTCTCATATTCTCATGAAGTAATGTCTGCAGTTTCAACTTGCCTTGCCATGTATGCCAGACATTCACTGCTTTTGGAAAGCAAGACAATATTGTCCTCACCTCATCCCTATCCCATCATGAATGTCACCTCGACCTGGGTGTTCATGGTCTAGACTTAAAATTATATTTTTAGCCTCTGATGACTATCTCAACTTTCTTTTAGCCAGGCCCCTGTGCTTTGATTGGTTACTGAATACAGTGGCAGGAATGCCTTCCCAATAGAGTTCATAATGTATATGCATTTGATGCGGTGGCTTTTCTATACATATCCTTAATTAATTTAACTTGATTTACACATTGACAATTGCTTTTCTGGCACATAATACTTCAGTAAGGAAACTACCCATTGCGGGGCCACAGTAGTCATTCATCAAGACTGAACACATCAAGTTGCTTCTGAAGCTTTCCAAGCCAAACAAATTTTGTAGCAAAATCTAGCCAGCATCTGCACAAGACAGGAGCAGCTTAAGGCTGCAATGTAGATATGTCCTAAGAAGTGAAGCCAATGAAATATAGTGATAACTAATAAAACATGCAAATGTTTTTGTGTCTTTTAAATGCAGTGCCACATTTGCTTAGGAAGGTCCAAGAAATATACTGGAACTTACCTCTGAGCAAATTTGTACAGCATAAGACTTACTAAATATATAGCAATAGCACTTAGACTTTTATACCGCTTTACAGTGCTTTACAGCCCTCTCTAAGAGGTTTACAGAGTCAGAATATTGCCTCCAACAATTTGGGTCCTCATTTTACCAACCTCGGAAGGATGGAAGGTTAAGTCAACCTTGAGCCTGGTGGGATTCAATCTGCCAGCTGGCACTCAACAGAAGTAGCCTGGCACTCAACAGAAGTAGCAGTCGGCTGGCACTCAACAGAAGTAGCCTGCAGTACTGCAATCTAACCACTGTGCCACTGTGGCTCATGTAATGTACCTACTACATATATTGTCAGAAGAAACTTGGAGATTAACAGCCTTTACTGATTTTACTTGCTGGGCAGAAGATACTGAAGAAGGTGGTAGCATGGGTATCAAGGTCATAAGTCATGTAGGGCTTTAAAGGTGATAGCCAACATCTTGAATTGTACCTGAAAGCAAAGTAGTAATTGGGACATGTCTCACAGTAGCAATGTAAAATAAAACAAAAGATTATTAATAATAATTGTAATAAATCAGTAATCAATGACATATCTCAATGTGTTGTAGGTATGTCTCATTAGAATTAGGAGACTGACAGATAAAGAGCCATAATTAGGTATAGTTGAATAGGAAGTTTAACTTCATTTTATACATATCCATTGTTTGTATGCAGTTATTGTTACTGCTCTCAGTTGCAGCATTAAGAAGATGCTTAACAGGAGGTATTTTTTCCAGAGATCCTTTATATAGCTGTTTTCGGTACAAGCAGTCCTCAACTTACAACTATAATGAAGCCTGCCCAGTGTGAGCCTAAGTTGTGAAAGTCATGAAGTGGGTCACCCATGTGTCTAATTTTACAACCCTTTTTTATATTATAGTTGTTAAGCAAACACTATAGTGTTTGCACTATTCCTTAACACTATTGTTAAGGAAAGACATTGTTTGTTATAGGACATTTTTGCCAAAAACCAGTAGTAATTTTAAGCAAAAACACCATAAATCATGGTCATATGACACGGGTGCTGCAAATGGCTATAAATGAGGGCCAGTGGCCGAGCAATCATGTAACCACAGTGGGCCTGGAACTTCGGGATTTTGCGGGAATCTGTTGTAAGTCGAACAGTCACTAAATGACCAGACATAAGTCGAGGACTTCCTATATTCAAACTTTCTCCACTCTTACTCCCTGTCCATCTCCAATAGAAAACCAGTAATCTACAAGTGGAGTATTCTAAATGAAGAAGTTCCAGGAAGTTCATAGAGAAGCTGTTCCTCCAGACTTATCCAAACAATTAGAATAATATGGTCTATTAGTTTTGTCTTTTTCACTTGATATTAAACTCCCAAGTATATGTTACTGTTTATCTTCCTAACTCATTTGCATAACCCATCACATTTACATAGTGATGGTTTTATATACAAAGCTAAGGTGGATTGATCAGCAATATGCAAGTTTGTGGTTTATGCTCATAGAGAACATTTTTTACCTGAAAACAACAAATACAATGCCTGTCATGCAGGGAGTAAGTAGAGATTACTGTTTTACAGGGGATTAGATTAAAGAAGGATCAAAGAAGACACTATACATGACATCTGTTGGCAAGAGATACCATATTGTAAATCTACTTTCTTCCAATGAAGCATTTAGTAGAATTTTCATGCTTTGCTTCATCGCACACGGATCCTGCAGCAGTGTGCTCTGTTGTTGCAGAAACTGTAATAGCTCAAGACAGGAAAATTAAGATGGTCACAGATTATTTTCAAAATGCTTTGGAGAGATTAGCATATGAAGATGATCTAAGGAATAAATAATATGGTATATCTATTCCATGCCATTTATCATAATGTTAGAGAATACCTATGTGAAGCATACAAAAACATTTACTTCCATCTGAAAAGTAGGTAAGAAGCAGCTGATGAATGTCATCTTTGAAAATTGTGCTATAAAAGATGTGCTGGTTTTAAGATGAACTAAGAATTATTTCTATCTTTTCTAAGTGCAAATTTGATGTTCTGAATACCAAGAGTACCATTATGTAAATTACGGTCTACTTGCCATTACAACATGAATATTTGCATTTTATCTTTTAGAAAATCTAAAATAGTTGCTGAATGATCTCAGTTTCCTTAAATGATTAAACAGCATTTTTTTTACCTTTTAGCTTACATTAAAAGTGGAAATAAATATTCAATGCTCTTTAGCATAGTCTTTAGCAAATGTTTTTGTTCTTAGTGACTTCCTATATTTGAATTTCAACTATACGTCATTGGTCTCTGCTTGACAGTGTAATTAGAAATGAGTTATTGAAACTTATTCTTGGGAAAGCTTTTATATAATTTAGCTCAAATAATAAAACTATTTATTAGAGAAGGAATGAAGATCGGGATGGTCACAGGCAGAGAGAAATATAGCAGGAAGGCAGACAGTCCACTCTTGAACATTTGAGAGAAATTACCACTTCCTGCCTCTGTGCGTATTTCAGGAGCCAGTGGTCCTGGGTTCTGGTTGCTGTTTTATAATGTTGGTGATAAATCTCTCATGAACAATCTCACTGGGGCAGGGCCAAGAAAAGTGGCATGGCACTTGTCTTGCAGGAACCTCTGCAGATAATCAGAGATTTGCTCCCAAGATAACTGGATGTGGAATCTTATTCTTGAAGCTGATATATAGGGTCACAGTCAATTTTTTTTTACTACCGGTTCTGTGGGCGTGGCTTGCTGGGCATGGCAGGAGAAGGATACTGTAAAATCTCCATTCCAACCCCACTCCAGGGGGAAGGTTACTGTAAAATCCCCATTTCCTCCCCACCCCACTAACCTGCTTTCCAGCTCCATTCTCCTGTGCAGAGCCACAAAAGAAGACCCAACTGATCAGCTGGGACTCGGGAGGCAGAGAATAGATGGGGGTGGGGCCAGTCAGAGGTGGTATTTGCCGGTTCTCCGAACTATTCAAAATTTCTTCTACCACAACTGGTCAGAATCTGCTGAATACCACCTCTGGTCACAGTGGATTGCTTATTGTGCCATTCCATCCTATATAGCACAGCAATGTCACTTATCTTGGAATTGGTGGTGGACTTGTAGGACTTCAAAACCTTTTCTTTGGGGCAAGGATTAGAGGCAGCTAAAGAATCTGTAGCCACTATGACAATAATGGGCTTGCGCCTTGTCATCAGGCAACTGAGTCATGCAGAAAGGCAGCCTAGAGGGCTGCTGACAAAGAAAATCCCAACAAAATCAGTACAATATAGGTCATATTTAGGCCTTAGCAGTAAAATGATAGTTTCTTCACCCTTATCACATCTTCAGAGTCAGAACAGATAGCCCTATTTAAGGTTACCCAGATCATACTAAGGAACAATGAATTGAAAGAATATTTATAGGCTACTATGAAGAGTTTGCAGATAAACTGGGGAATAAAGTCACTCAGATTGCCTCAGACTTTGATGCTAGTTGGATAGGAACTATGAGATGAGTAAAGTTACATCTCTGAAGATTATCTGGGATGAGTTGGCATGTATTGATCCTGCAGAGGTGGATATAGTCTTCTGGAATAGCTGATAGCCTGGTTTCCTTCCCTTCTTGGTTAATTAAAGGCTCCAGAAAGATGACAGAAGGTTTGGCTATAAGTGAGATTGAACATTCTTGAGGAACGAAGTGATGCCAATTGTCTGTAGAAGGTAGTGGTGTGTCCCCTCAAGACATCATTGCTCTACTTGGCAGTTTTAGATCATTATGAGGTACCTTCCAGCTGTATGAAAAGCTCTTGGGGAAACAGATTGTCTGACTCCTATGGCAGAACCAAGATAAGGGAAGGGAAGCCCTTCTGAAGCTGCTTAAGCTCTCTATATATCATATAACATATATCAAACATATATCATCACATATATCAAATATTCAAATCTATTTGATGAGGATTGCATTTGTGGGGCAGGGTGTTGCCAAGAGTCTCCTTCTTGAGTGGGCAGTTCCTTCAGAAGGCCTTTCATTGTGGGTGATCTTCTTCTGGATTGAGAAACCTTAGTCATGCTTTGGTTACCTCCTATCTGGCAGCTTCCTGTTTATAAAAAGTAGTTTTATTGAAAGAGTTAATAGAACATTCAAAGGAAACGCTTAGTAAATATGAAAGAGAGAAAAAAGAAAAGGAAGAGAGCAAAGAGAAAAGGAGAAAGGAAGGACAAAAGAAAGAACAGAAAACACAAAAAGAAATAGAAAAAAAAGGCTTTTTCATTTTAATTTTCTTGTTTTCTTGTAGAAAATAAAATACAAAACAGTAGAACAAAGAAACAACTTTTTGTTTAGAAAAAACAGACTTCTGATCTTTCTCTTGGCAATTCTACCTACAATTCTAATCAGATCTCTCTAAAATTACATCTGTATTCCCTCCTTTCTACAACCTATTCTTTGTAATCATTAAAACAATAAATCACAAATTCATTTCCTTTTTTATTCAAAAAGTCCCAAACAGGGTTTCTAGTCATTGTTCAATGCTCAAAATGAACTATCTCTAATGAAAGAAGTCAGTTTGGCTATTTCAACAAGTTCAGTCAATTTCATCAACCATATCTCTATGGTGATTGTTGCCAAATACTTTCCATCTTTGTACATATAGTCTCACCATAGTAACCATATACTGAAATTATCTTTCATGACAGTTTTCTAATTGTGCATCCACCAGTCCTAAAAGGAAAAGGTCTACTTTAATCAAATACTAATCTATAAAATCCTCTGTATCAATGTGCGTATTTGAATCCAATATTGTTTCAGACAACACCTGTTTTAGACAATACCTGTTTTGGCAACTGATATACCATTCAAACAATAGCAAAAAGATATGTCTAATTTTGTATGGCAAGGAAAAGAAATATGTTAAGTTCGCATAGAGAGGCAGGACGCGGAGTGCTTCAGCTCTTAGTTTATTGTGACTTCAGCTCAGAATGGACCCGAATGGCTCAGCTGCGGCAGCTATTTATAGCCAGCTGCCGCGGCTGCCAGTCAATCAGAGTGCAGGGTTTTCCCACACTTTTACAACCAATGATTTCAAACACTTTACAACAACAACCAATCATTTCAAACTCTGCATACATAACACCCCTCCCCACCAGGTTTGGTCCATACTCAAACCCCATCTATCTAACATACTGTTGTAAATAGGTTGGGCTCTTGCGGGTACACTGAGACCTGCGTGGTTCAGGTGTTTTGGGAATCTCACCTTGTGAGGAAGGAAATATATCTGCCAACATTCCCTTATTAGGATTTCTTGTACTGGTAGAACCTGTTTGGTTACTACAACCTGGTCTCTCCTCCAAATCTATTTCCAACCCAGTGTTATCCTCTAAGTCTGGTAATGATGTGCAATCCTCCATTTGTAAAAATGGTTGTTGGGACTGTGACAGGGTTTGGGATGGTTCCTGTCGTGTTAGCTCATTACACATGGGGTTGATTCTTACTTGCTCATTACCTCCATTATCTCCCCCTTCCCCGCTAGAAAAGGCTGTGGGAATGAAATCCAGAGACGAGCAAGGGCGATGCTCCAGAGGCAGTCTGGACCATAACTGGTCTATATGCCTACTCCACAAGGCACCATCCTCAGTTTGAACCCTGTAAGACCTGGGGCCTGTAACCTGGGTTATCTCTGCAGGAATCCACAATGGTTCACCTACAAGGTTTTTAGCATAAACAAAATCACCCATGGAGAATTGGTGAGTTTTGCTAGTGGAATCTAATGGTGCGTTGGGTGCGTAAGTGGGATGAAGGCGGTCAAGGGTAGACCTGAGTTTTCTACCCATCAAAAGCTCAGCTGGAGTTAAATTAGTGGATGGGTTAGGAGTGATGTGTTGGATACTGAGTAGTTTTTCAACTTTCTCAGTGATGTCCCCTGGACCCAATTGTTGGAGCTTCTCTTTGGTGAAGCATACCATGCGTTTAGCCTTGCCGTTAGTCGAAGGATGCCCAGGGGCTGTAAGGGCGTGTCTGATACCCAGTTGTGCTAGGTATGATTCAAAAAGGTTGGCAGTAAATTGAGGACCATTGTCAGAAACAATAACATCAGGTAACCCATGAGTTCCAAAAAGTTTCTTAAGCTGCTTGATAACAGCGTCTGCTGTGGTGGAGGCCATAGGGATAACCTCCAACCATTTGGAGTATGCATCTACCACAATAAGGAAAATGTGCCCTCTGGTAGGGCCAGCAAAATCAATATGAAGCCTGGACCATGGACCCCTAGGACATTCCCATTCCTGTGTGGGGGCGAGTAGTGGGGCAGGTCTGACTTTCTGACAGTTTGGACAGGATGCAACCCAGTTTTCAACCATTTTATCTATACCTGGCCACCATACATAACTCCTGGCCAATCCCTTCATTCTGACAATACCCGGATGACCCCCATGTAACATTTCCAAAACCTCTTTCTGCAGTTTTGCAGGAATAACCACCCTGTTTCCCCACAAAATACATCCCCTTAAAACAGATAATTCAGTTTGCCTGGATTTGAAAGGTTGGGAAGCCTGAGGTAGATCTTGTAGTTGCCAACCTTTTTTAACCCAACTTACAATAGGGGCCAATAAAATGTCCTTGGCAGTTTCTCTAGCAATTGTAGCAGCATGGACTGGAAGCTTGGCAACAGTTTCTAGAAAAAAGGTGTAAGTTTCAGGGGCAGGGTCCTCAGTGTGCAGAGGAAGTGGGCAGTGACTCAGTGCATCTGCGTGCCCAATGTCTTTGCCAGGCCTGTGGATGAGTTTGTATGAATAAGCAGCAAGAAATTCAACCCATCTCAGCATTCTGGGTGACAGGATGGTTGGCGTTGGTCTATCACCTGCCATAATGCCCAACAGTGGCTTGTGATCTGTGACAATGGTGAATCTTCTCCCATAGACGTATTCATGGAACTTCTTGACTGCTGCTACAGTTGCCAAAGCTTCTTTGTCCAGTTGACTGTAGTTCCTCTCTGCTTTAGTCAAAGTGCGAGAGTAAAAGGCAATAGGAGCTTCCCTTCCAATGGGAAGCATGTGGCTCAACACGCCCCCTACTCCATAAGGGGATGCATCACAAGTTAATACTACAGGTAAGGTCCCAGAAAATTGTATCAATACACAATCAGAAGTGATTAGTCTCTTGATACTGTTAAATGCAGACTCTTCTTTCCTGCCCCAAACCCATGCAGATTTTTTGTCCAGTAACCTATGTAAGGGTTCTGCAGTGGTTGCTTTCTGAGGTAGAAACATGTGGTAGAAATTAACAAGTCCCAGGAATGCTTGCAAGTCAGTTTTGCATTTCGGTCTGGGGGCTTCTTTGATTGCCTGGACTTTGGCTTCTGTGGGGTGGATGCCCTGTTGATCAATCATATAGCCCAAGAATTCTACTTTGTCAGTTCTTAGTGTACACTTTTCTTTTTTCACTTTTAACCCTGCTTTTCTGAACCTGATCAGGACTTCTCTGAGTTTCTCCTGTAATTGGGTGTCATTTTCAGCAGAGATTAAAACATCATCAAAATAGGGCACCACCCCAGGCAACCCTTGTAGCATCCTTTCCATGAGGCTTTGAAAGATGCCTGGCACCACACTTACTCCGAATTGTAACCTCTTGCATTTGAACGCACCCCGATGGGTTACAATGGTTTGGGCTTCTGCAGTTAGATCATCTACTGTTAACTGCTGGTATGCTTGGGCCAGGTCCAATTTGGCGAAGACTGTGCCCCAGAGAATGTAATAAATGATGAACCACTGGAACCGGATATGCACTCTGTTGTAGCGCATGGTTCAATGTCCCCTTGTAATCCCCGCAGATTCTCATGGAACCGTCAGCCTTGACTGGCGTGACTATGGGTGTCTCCCACCTGGAATGGTCTGTGGGCTCTAGTACCCCTTGGGCTATCAGTTTATCTAATTGTTCATCTATTTTTTCCTTTAAGGCAAATGGTACCCTCCTGGGTTTTAAACAGATTGGTTGTACCTTGGGATCTAGGTTAAAAGTGATAGGGGTCCCCAAGTACTTGCCTAATCCATTGCTGAAGACTTCTGGAAACTCAGACTTCAATGATTCTTCCCACTCAGTGTTGCTCACATGATTGATGCCAGTTACTTCGATGCCCAGTGGTTTGAACCACTCTAGTCCCAGCAAACTTGGGCGATCTTTACCTACAATGGTCAATGGCAGGCGCTTGGTGTGGCCTTTGAATTTCACGTTGAATTCTCTTGTTCCAATTACTGGAATCTTGTTCCCTTGGTAGTCTTTAAGAGTTAGTGCTTGTTTCTTGAAATGAGTCTTCTGAATATCTGGTATCAGTCTTTGAATAGTGTCCCATGACACCATGGATAGGTATGAACCTGAGTCCACTTCCATTTGGCAAGGCCTTCCCTCAATCCGCAGATAACCACCTCCCTTAATCCGCAGATAACCGCCCAGCCACCCTGTTTGGGGTTGCCCGTTCCCTCTTACAGTTGAGGGAGGTGGTGGACCCCTTGTGGGGCAGAGCTGAGGAATTTGGTCTTTATCTGCAGGATAAAATTGCTCGGATCTGGGAAGGGTTGCGCTCGGACTTGCAGTGGTCTAAGGAAGGGGAGGCAAGCAGTCTGGCTAATGTAATCTGGACTGAGTTCAATCCTGTTTCTGAGGATGAAGTGGACAGGATCATGCGGCAGCTGAGTTCTACCACATGTTTATTGGACCCGTGCCCTTCCTGGTTGGTTTATGCCTCCAGGAAGGTCACGTGTGGCTGGGTCTAGGCAGTTGTCAATGCTTCGTTAAGGGAGGGGCTGTTCCCTGCCGCCTTGAAAGAGGTGGTGGTGAGGCCCCTTCTGAAGAAGCCTGCCCTGGACCCAGCCATGTTGAACAACTTTCGTCCGGTCTCCAACCTTCGCTTTTTAGCGAAGGTTGTTGAGAATGTGGTGGCTCAGCAATTGCCACTTTTCCTGGTGGAAGCGGACTACCTGGATCCGTACCAATCGGGCTTCTGACCCGGGTACAGCACGGAGACAGCATTAGTCACGCTGATTGATGATCTCTCTAGGGCTCGGGACAGGGGTTTTTCCTCTGTCCTAGTCCTGTTAGACCTCTCAGCGGCTTTCGATACCATCGACCATGGTATCCTGTTGTGGCGTCTCGGGGGGTTGGGAGTGGGAGGCACTGTCTTACAGTGGTTCTCCTCCTACCTCTCGGGATGTTCGCAAACAGTGTTGGCAGGAGGGCAGAGGTCGACTCCGAGGTCTCTCACTTGTGGGGTACCTCAGGGGTCAGTCCTCTCACCTCTCCTGTTCAACATTTATATGAAGCCGTTGGGTGAGATCATCCATGGTTTCGGGGTGAGTTATCATCAGTATGCTGATGATACGCAGTTATACATCTCCACCCCAGACCACATCAGTGATGCTCTCTCCGTGATGTCCCGTTGTTTGGAAGCAGTGCGGATCTGGATGGACAGGAACATGCTTCGACTCAACCCAGCCAAGACAGAGTGGTTGTGCATACCAACATCCCAGTCCAGTTTGGAGGTTCCATCTTTGGTCATGGGGGAGAAGGTGTTACCCCCTGTGGACAGGGCATGGAATCTGGGGGTCCTCCTGGATTCACGGCTCAAGTTGGAGGAGCAGGTGGGAGCCGTGGCCAGCGGGGCCTTTGCCCAGGTCCGGCTGGTTCGCCAGTTGTGCCCATATCTGGACCGGGATGCCCTGCGCACGATCACTCAGGCGCTCGTTGTCTCCCACTGGACTACTGTAATGCTCTCTATTTGGGACTGCCCTTGCATACCACTCGGAGGCTTCAGCTGGTGCAGAATGTGGCCGCGCGGGTAGTGATGGGAGCCCCCCGATACTCCCATATTACACCCCTCCTGCGCGGCCTGCATTGGCTTCCGGTTGCCCTCCGGGTGAGATTCAAGGTTTTGGTGTTAACATTCAAAGTCCTACATGGCATGGGTCCAGGATATTTACGAGAACAACTCCTCCCTGCATCAAGTACCAACCGCCCGGTACGGGCGCACAGACGGGGTCTCCTCAGGGTGCCGTCCGTGACTCAATGTTGCCTGGCAGGGACCCGGGGGAAGGCCTACTCTGTGGCAGCCCCCACTTTATGGAATCTTCTTCCACTGGAGCTCCAGCTGGCTTCCAATCTCCGCACCTTCCGCCATGAGTTAAAAACCTGGCTGTTTTTACAATCTGGGCTGTGCTGACCCTTTGGGGTTTGTTCATTTCAATTTTGGGGTTTTAATGTTAATTCAGCTTCATTGTTTAATATAGTTTTAGGTAATTTATTGTTAGTATTGTATTTTTTTTTAATTACATTTATATGCCGCCCTTCTCCGGAGACTCAGGGCGGCTTACATTTTTTGGGGTACAACCCAGTGTGCTCAGCAATAGCCTTCATTCCATTGTATATGCCTGCTTATTACTAAGCGGCATTTTTACAAAGTCAGCTTATTGCCCCCAACAATCTTGGGTCCTCAATTTACCTACCCCAAGAGGATGGAAGGCTGAGTCAACCTTGAGCCTGGTGGGATTCGAGCCTACAGCAGTTGTAGGCAGCTGGAACTTAAGTGCAGGCAATTAACAGCCTGAGCCACCAAGGCCCTATTTTAGCTGTGAGCCACCCTGAGTCCTTCGGGAGAGGGGCAGCATATAAGTCGAATTAATAAATAAATAATAAATAAATTAAATTAATAAATACCTTGACATGAACTTTCCTGCTATTTAATGAAGAGGAATGACCAATAGTTACTGTTTGATGAGTTTCATTTTTTCCATTTGCTTCTGTGCTGCGCCCCATTTTCTCGCTGGTGTTGTTTGGCTTGACTTCTCTGTCTTTGTTGTTTGCAGCAAACTTCCTTCTGTTTGGTGGAGTTCTGGATGATTTGCAGACTCTTGCGATGTGCCCTCTTTTTTCACAACGGAGGCAAATGGCATCCAGGAATTTGCATTCAGTGCGGGGGTGGTTCCCCCACAACCTATGCAATGGAAATCTCGCCTCTTTCTTCTCAGGTCGTTTTGTTTCCACTCCATTTTGAGTCTGTTAATTCCTTCTTCTTCTCCACTGTATTCTGACTCAGATTCAAGCTCATCAAAATGAGTTGTGGTGGTCTTTTCCCCATCAGAATCGCCCGTAGTCTTGTTCATCTTTCTCATGGCTGCTGCTGAGGATTTGGTGGCCTCTGCTGAAGATGCTTCCTCTATGGCTTCTTTCAGCGTGATCTTGGGTTTCATCAGCAATTTGCTCTGCAAAACCTTGTCTTTAAGTCCCAATACGAAACAATCACGCATGGCCTCCTCCAAAACGCTGAATTCGCATGCACCCCAATACTACTTAAACTTGCCATGAAGTCACTGACGCTTTCATCTTCTCCCTGATCGTGGTGATAAAACTCGTGTCTCTTAATGAGGCACGATACTTGGGGCGTGTAGTGTGCCCTTAAAAGTCTCTCCAGGTTAGACCATGCCATTACCTTCACGTCTGCCGAGCCAGCCAATGCCTTCGCCATCTTGAAGACTGCAGGACCGCAATAAGTGAGGAACACTGCCCTCTTCCGCTGCTCGGAAATGGCAGCCAGATCGTTTCCTTCTAAGTACATCTGAAACCGATCTGCATACGACTCCCAGTCTTTGTTCTTCGGATCGAACAGGGCTGGGGGGGTGTTCAGCGCAGCCATCTCGCTCTTCTCTGTTCTGCGTTGCCATCGCCAGTGTTAAGTTCGCATAGAGAGGCAGGACGCGGAGTGCTTCAGCTCTTAGTTTATTGTGACTTCAGCTCAGAATGGACCCGAATGGCTCAGCCGCGGCAGCTATTTATAGCTGGCTGCTGCGACTGCCAGCCAATCAAAGTGCAGGCTTTTCCCGCACTTTTACAACCAATGATTTCAAACACTTTACAACAACAACCAATCATTTCAAACTCTGCATACATAACAAAATACATGTTAAATTTTTAAAAAGTCTGACAAGACGCAAAGAGAAGAGGAAGATTGAATTTCCTGGACTTCAATTGTATTTTGCAGCTTGTTGTTTGGTTTGGTCTGGATGAAAGAATAGATGTTGCTGAGAAACAAAAGATTTTAGAATTAGAAGAACACAAGCTAGGTTTGGCTAGCATGGGTGTTTATGATACCCCCCCCAAAAAATAATTCATGTGGGTTATAAAGTGTTAGTCATCACTTTAAAGGCTGTTTATAACTCAAGATTGTATTTTTTTTCAAAATCACTTATTCCCAGTGTTTGCACATCCATTAATATGTAAGGGCTTTCTCTGGAACAATCCTTTAAGGAATGTCATCTTCTGTAATCTTGAAGCAAGCCTTTTGCATCATTACTCCACTTCTTGGGAATATATGTTATCTGAAATCAGAGAAAGACCAGCCCTTTGCAAAGTTGTTAAGGCCTGTTTATTCAACAGACTTGGGGTTCTGAGATATTTGTCTTGCCATATAAACCACCATTTATATTTGGGTATGCCCTCGGTGTTGTTACTACTATTACAAGATTCCTGTATATAGTTATAGTTTTATGAGCAATTCAGAATTAGACCAGAGTAGCATGTAAGTATGTTAGTAAATAAACGTACAATCATTTATTAATTCCCCTATTAGCCCATTATTGATCCCTATAGCTGAGTTAAAATAACTAATAATTAATAAGCAATCACTATTAAAGATAAAAAGCAAGAAGAAATACTAATACATCAAATAATCACTTTCACTTAGGCAGGAAAATAAATGAGTTGGGATTCTTTTGTATTGTTTAATGTTTGCATACAAATACACATATATACCTTCATGATCTGTCATTCTGAATCCTATAATGAGATTCACTACAAAGAGTTTTCAAAAAAAAATTGTGTCCAAGCTCATTTTAAATAAGCCATAATGTCTTTGGAATGAGTAGTTAAGCTGCTGTCTAGCAGAATGTATAGTATGGTGACCATCAGGTTTTGTTAAATGATTAATGCTATTAAATGATTAAATCATTTGAAGTTCTCATTCCAGCTGAATATAAACAGAAGGTAAAACACTTTTAAATCAATTACCTGATGATGGTCAAATAATCTTCTTATATTAATAAAAGTAATTATTATATGTCAAGGCTACTCATTTTAAAGGTTTCAAGATCAGGCCATATATTACATTGAACCATTATTTGCGTATTTCACATTATGTCTAAAAAGGGTAAACTGTATGCAAAGAATTGTAAACATTTATAGAATGTTATACCTACCTATTAGAGTAATGCACCAGAATCCCCAAAACTGCAAAATTAGTGAGAAAAGAGGATTTTAACATATGGCCATGTAAGCAGGTCCCACCCACAAGCCCTTAGAAAGATCAATTCCGAAACTTGAAGGGATTTTCATAGCCTTTTGACACATGGTGCACTAACTGGTGCACCAAAAAGGTTGCAGTGCAAATATATGCAGTACAATTACTCCTGTTTCTACAACTTATGAACAGCTAACACTAAAATATAGACCATCCTCAACAAATATAACTCAACTACAAGAGAAGGATGGGATGATCAAAAATAGTAAGCAGCTCTGGCCATAGATAAATATTGCATCTTTTTTTTTTCTCTTTCAATTCTCAGGTTGACTAGCAGAATCAGTTAATGCCGTTAATGCAATTTATTCTTAAGAAAAAGAGAAAAAAACTTTTCTGGTAATAAGTTGTTGATTAGGTTACTTGTAGGTGGGAGTCACAGGCCAAAGTAACCCACTGCTGGTACTGTTTTTCAGAACTATACATAATGACTCAATGCACAAGTAAAAAAAAAAGCATAGAATCCTGACAGCATTGGAAAGGCTTTTATTCTTACAATAAATTATTGATTGATGGGCTTTCATGTGCTGGTTCTTCCTCTCTGCTTGAAATATTTGATTTTTAAAAATGCAAATTAATCCAGAATATATTCCCAAAAAAGATATGAAGGAACATGGGAATGGGCATATGCTCAAAGTCCTTCAGTTTCTCCTGCTTTTGTTTTTGTTTTTTTTGGCACCACTCTAGCATTAAATTCTCAGATCCAGAAAGTTTTGGCCTGCTGCAGACATAAACAATTGGTATGTACCTTTGTTGGGGTTATATTATGGGTATGTAAATGTGTAGAGGTAACTGTCAACCATCAAGGCAATAATCCAAAACCTAGTTCATTTGACAATAAAAAAATATGCAAGACTATTGAAATAAGTGGAATAATAGATTGGTGCATGACATTGACTGGCAGGCAAAAAGGTTTTGACAGACAAAGAAAAGAACAGAGCCTCTTCTCCTCCCTCCCTCCCTCCCTCCCTCATGCATTTGATCTAGACAGCAAATCATAACATTACTCACTTTCCTTAAGGGTTGAATGATAAAGGCATAGATTTGTTATCACTACTTTGTGTCATTGTATAAAAAGGATCAGCTTTTTTTGCAACAAAAAGTGAATTCTAATGCCTTAGCATGAGGCTAAGTTAGCACTTTTTGGACCTCAGGGACCACCAAACTCATAATTTTAAATCCCGCAGACCAGAGACCCTGGGAAAATCCCCAAAAAAGTCTGCAGGAAAATTCCCCACCCTGTTTTCCTACCAATCCATCATTCTTTATTTGGGATCACAGGATACCATCTCCAGCTCTGTTTTCAGGGGGGAGGGGGAGAGAGAGAGAGAGACTTTTGGCTTCATGCAAGGAAAGTAGCAGAAGCAGCAGAAGTCTTTCTTTCTCTTCCCCCAAACTCCACCAAAATAGTGCAGGATGCCTTGCAGCATCCCATTTCTGACAGAGTTTGGGAGAGAGAAAGAAAGACTTTTGCTGCTTTCCTTGCAGGCAGCCAAAAGCAGAAGAAGAAAGAAGCGGAAAGAAGCAGCCCAGTGGCCAGGCGAGGTGTGTGGGGAGAGTTGGGCAAGTTCCCTCCCACCCTTTCCCCCCTCCCCTCACTACCTCGTGTTGTTCGCAATGCAAGTGACGCAAGCCTTGTGTTCCCGCGCAGCCTGGCTTAATTGCTTTAGGGGGTGCTTTGGGGTTGACATTTCTCTGTGGACCACCAAAATTTTCTTGTGGACCACCAGTGGTCCCCAGCCTACTGGTTGGCAACCACTGAGTTAGCAGATGTTTTTGGTGGCATTAATGTGCCATACCAAAACGTAGAGTTTTTCCTAATCTTTTTTTTAAACCATCAAGATAGCATTAATACTAGATTCAGAAAGACCACCCAAAGTACAGTCTAGGTCAGAGTTTCCCAACCTTACTGGCTTTGCAGACCAGTGGGGGTGGGAGAGGGGATGGTTCTGTGTGCGCATTTGTGGGACTGGTGGGCATGCGCCTCCACTGCTCACACAAATGAAGCATGCATGTACACAATGCTCCTCGTGCAAGTGGGGGTTGTGCACACATGCTCACCTGCCACTTTGTGTGACCTGGTTCTGAACAGCTCACAACCCGGCCTTCATATAAATAGTAAATTATATGAGAGACCAGATGAAACCTTGCAGAATTGTCCTGGATAATTCCCAGGAACTAAAAGAGGTTTCCAAGTGCCATATTCTGATAATGCCCAGAAGGACTCAAGATTGTTGGGGGCAATAAGCTGACTTTGTAAAAATGCCGCTTAGTAATAAGCAGGCATATACAATGGAATGAAGGCTATTGCTGAGCGCATTAGGTTGCGCTCCAAAAATTGTAAGCTGCCCTGAGTCTCCGGAGAAAGGCGGCATATAAATCTGAATTTAAAAAAAAAGCAGGGGTGAGATTCCACCGGTATAACAACCGGTTCACTGCCATTGAACTTCAGAGCAAGGGGTTCGCCCGAGCTGGTCTGAACCAGTAGAATCCCATCCCTGCCCAGAAGTAGTAAGATTTGTTCAGTGCAGTCATTCTGACTTTTTCCTATATCAAAGAGAAAAAAAGGCAATGGTGACAAAAATACACATTAGTGTATGCTATTCTGATATTAGATCATTTATAAACTTTTTATTAATTCATATACTTATTTTTTTATACAGTAAGAATATGGAACAATATTTCAAGGTCTAATCTGATCTACCTTATGTAAATTGTGGGATTTTGTGAGAAATAAGCTCCTTCCCCAAACCCTCCACTCTCCTCCACAACATGAGATGCATTTGTAGGTGATTACCTAAATTTCTGAATCTGAAATCCTGACTGATTTAGTGATCTTTTGCAAAAGATAAACATGTAGCTCTATCCTTCTCCTCAACCCTCTGTGCTCTTTTTGCACACAGAAGTGACTGCGAATGGGGCGTTCTATAGGTTCTGAACCATCTAATGTGAAAGAAGGCATCTTCAGTAAGCTTTAGCTGACATCAGTCAAATTTCACAGTAGCTGCTCAAGACCCTTCAAAATATGTCTGAATAAATTTCCTTCTTCACTTTTATTAACATAAACATTTCTAAGTAATTTGTAAGGGAATCCCCACCTTTGCACAAAGCATTAAAATACATGCAGGTTCTTCAAATACAGTGTTTTTAGTTACCCTACATTGTAATTGTCTCAAGTATTATTGAGATTTGGGTCAGCATGACTTATCTATCATATGTAATGGAATTTGGTCAGGAGAACTACATTCTGTCTTCCTGCCTGCCTGCCTGCCTGCCTGTCTGCTTGCTTGGATTTTACATATATCTAGCCACAGTTTTTCATATTTTGGTTTATTATTGGGGTTGAGGATGTTTGTTTTTGCTTTACTTTTATTATGAATCGATGTATTATGGAAAAGGTATAAATAAATATATACAAGTATGTTAACAAATGGGGATTTAAAATAGTGTAAAAGAAATATGCAAAGTCCCTGCAGAGCTTAAAAAAAACTAGTCTCATAATGACTCCCTCTTTGAAAATGACTATTGACTATTCATATGATTCCAGATTTTCAGTACCTTCTCTCTTCTGCTGCCTAATGAAATGAGGTGATTCCCAACCAGAAAACCCTTCGAGCTGGCATCTGTCTTGTGGTATCACTTACAATAGCTGAAAGTGTAAGCATTTACAACATTCACTAGGATATTTTACCACTAGCAATTATTTACAGCCCAGCACCTGAAAAGAGAAGTAAGGAGCAAGAGGCCCAGTAACCTTTCACCTGCAATACTCTAGTCTGTCCCCCTGCCCTGAACTATTAGCCTTCCACAAAACAAAGGGGCAGACAGCATTCTTCTGAGTAGATTAATCATAAGCAAGAAGCGTTCTCCTCTGAATAAGGGGCAATCTCTGCTGCTTCTGCTTCTTTTTTTCTTTTACTTACTATAGCCATAGGAACCTTTGAAGCAGGGAGTAGATTATATAGCAATAAAAAGGAGGTGTGATAATTTCCGTTTGAATGTTTCAGTAAGCAGCTTTTTTCATTTTCAGTCTTCTGTCCAGGTTCAGCATTTCAAAATTTCTGTTTAAACTGCCAGCAGCTTCTCAGTTGTTCCCTGTTAAAAATAACTCTTTATTTTTGCCTTTTCTCCCTGGTTTGCAAAAATTATTCTGGAGTCCACTTATTGTCTAATGGTCACATTTGGGTTTTTAATTTTTGATTCTGCTGATTGAACAGTATGACCTGCTAGATAATTATATTCCCTGGTGAAATGTAAACCCTGACAGTCTTCAAGATCTTAAGTCTGTAGTTTCTTGGACCCTTGGGCAGATGTGGCATTTTAGGTACGCAACATGAGCACTTCCAAAAGAAGAAATATGAATATATGGCTAGTTACAAAATGATTTTGCTCAGAAAATAAGAGTTTGCTTCCCCTTATATTCTTTAGCGTTCCAGAAGAATGGTCTATATCATCTCAGCTTACCTTTGAATATTTTACTTGGGGAGGAATGGTGAGATTAGAGGAACCAGAAGTACATATTCTTAAAGTACTGGATTGCATCCATGCACCAGTTTTATTTTCTAAAAATGCCTCCAGGATCTACGTGCAGTTCAGAGGCATCGTTAGACATGGAGATGATGACTGAAGGTAGCATATTGCATTGTGATATGTTTGGTTATAACAGGGGTGGGGAACCATGGCGCTTTTGTGACTTGGGGATTCAAACTGGGATTCTGGGAGTTGAAGTCCAAAAGTCATAAAAGGAGCCATGGTTCCCCACCCTGACTTATAATTTTTTAAATTGTGGGCCATAGAACTTAGTGGCCACTAAAAAAGATTTTGTGGATATAATCTTGCAGATATAGATTTTATTATCATGACCCAAATTGATGTATGCTTCAGTATGTTAACTACTTGGGGGAGGTTGGTGGTTTATTTATTTATTATTTATTAATTGGCATGAAAATGAAAATATACTCCAATTATTTCAGTATTTTGGATTTCCCTACATCCCCCCCCCCATTTATCAGGCCAAATCTATCTATCTATCTATCTATCTATCTATCTATCTATCTATCTATCTATCTATCCACCATAAGAATAAAGAATAAAGAATGTCGTTATAGCAAATGAGTGTTCTGAAAATGAAACTGTCAGTTGAAAATCTGTCCTCAGACTTAAAATGGCTGTGGGTGGATTCCTTTTTTTTAAGTGGAAGGTTCACTGTTAGGCATTGGAAATGTGTAGTGTTATCTAGCATTCTGCTCTCTTCCTTCTTTTGCTCACACATTAGTTAAAATATTTTTATATTTTATCGGTGTTCTTTTGACTCACTAGGTGTCATCCATCTCAGTGTATTCCTCAAAACTAGGCAAATATACTGCCAGCATTCAATCAGACCACTGAATTTTTTTTAAGTTCAATGCTAGGTGGCAAAAATCACAAGTGAATCACATGTTTTAACTTTATCTGGAAATTCTTTGACCTCATTACATCTTACAGAAAGGGTATATTGGGCTTTCTTTTTAAAATGTCACTTAATTAATAATGAATAAGGTATTAGAGTAGACAATGTTTCTGAGAAGGAAATGTCCCAATTTGCCTTAATTTCACCTACGTGTGAAAATTATTTGCCATAATTTTCATACACAGAAATATATATCACATCCTTGAAATGTGATTGTAGCAAGACAGTTCACTATGAACATTGTGGAGATGACCTATTTTTTTTATTAAAATAAAAGATATGGATGAGAAGTGTGTAGTTTCCAAGGTTGGTG
Organism: Naja naja; assembly: GCA_009733165.1. NCBI lineage: Eukaryota > Metazoa > Chordata > Lepidosauria > Squamata > Elapidae > Naja > Naja naja. The sequence continues at coordinate 114,382,561 of CM019148.1, read as the reverse complement.
AATTTTTACTTCGTTTTTTTTCTTCCTTTTTTCTTCAGAATAAACATTGAAGATAATCAGCGATGTGCTAAGTGGTAACTTACCATGATATGCTTTTTAATCACAAAGGTATCAATAATCTGTCTTTGGGAAAAATAAAGGCTTGAAATATAGTCAAGACTTCTGGTCTGTGTAAAGCAGATATTTTTTTCTTGCCAACTGTTAAAAATCTTACTCCGCACCTGACTAAACTCCAAAGAAACAGGAAAGGGAATGAGGAAACATTCTCCCCCTGCTTGTTAGAGCAGTTGTGTTAATTGTTAAACAGTGTGTGTGTGTGTGTGGAGTGTATCAGTGTGATATATATAATTTTGCCATCTGAAAAACTTTATTTCATTTATATATGAATTAATACCTTGTCTTCTAAGGTATGTGCATTGCTTAGTACAACACACAATGAAAACTATATCATAATAAAAGAATACACTCATTGGGCAATACCACAAGGTTTTCATCTAGCAGGCCAATACACAAAGTTCTCTTTGTTAATGGGTTTTTTTTTTAATTACATTTATATGCCGCCCTTCTCTGGAGACTCAGGGCAGCTTACAATTTTTGGGATACAACCCAGTGTGCTCAGCAATAGCCTTCCTTCCATTGTATATGCCTGCTTATTACTAAGCGGCATTTTTACAAAGTCAGCTTATTGCCCCCAACAATCTTGGGTCCTCAGTTTACCTACCCCGAGAGGATGGAAGGCTGAGTCAACCTTGAGCCTGGTGGGATTGGAGCCTACAGCAGTTGTAGACAGCTGGATCTTAAGTGCAGGCAATTAACAGCCTGAGCCACCAAGGCCCTTAAAGGTTTGTCTGGATTTATCCTGCAAGGCCAGTAATATATACCGTTTTTTTTTAAACAAATGTTTCAAAACTGGGTGTGACTGTCTGGTTGTGAAATAAGTGTGTGCAAGCAATTCCTTGTCTTATAAACTACACTTATACTACAAATATATATACAGATTGTATACAGCCTACAAATTGTTGTGGGTTTTTTTTAAAGGATAATGACTGTAAATAAGTTTGTGTCCCTGCGAGACAAAATTTCAGTGACACCTGCCTGCTCAAAGACAAAGAAAGGCGAAATCCTCTCTGTCTTCTTTTAAGTGTCACATCGATTTGGCCAGTCCTAGGATTACTGGGGCTACTAAGGGCTCGGGTGGGTCGCCCTCTCGTTTTCCATAACGCTTGCTCCGTTAGGCAATACTAAACAGGATAACATGTGCGGATCACGCAGGAGCCAAGTGTTCCTGGGAGGATTTTTTTTTTTAAAAAAAAATCAGCTCAGGATTTCTGTAAGCAGGCAAAAAAGAAAAAAGGTTGTGTTCGAACCGACTCCGCCCCTTGGTGTCTTTCTTTTACTGTTAAGGAGCTTTAGATCAAACGCCTTAGAAGTTGTCTTGACAACAATGTGGAAGTGGCTTGCCAATCTGGGCATCAAGTAGGCATTTGGAGTTGATCTCCCACTGATATGGTACCTTAAGACCTAGCCTACTTTTTCCAGCTCGGGCTGGAAAGGGTCAATTCAGTTGTATTATTGATCACTTCATTTTCCGGGAGGACTGGATCCCTTCCGTTCTGATGAAGCCTCCCTCCTTTCCTAGCTCTGGGAATTACCGCTGGAAGAGTTTTGCCACTTGCGGAAAAATTCCATCAGAGGCTAGATTCCCGCAGGAAGGATGAGAAAAATAATTTAAAACGGAAAGACACTAATAATTTCCAACCCAATACGAGTTACACTCAAGAGACATTTCACGATTAAAAAGTTCTTCATGTGTTGTTGTTGTTTTTAAATTACGTTAAGCTAACCTATAAGGTCTGATAAAACAGTTTAAGGCACGATCGTCGTTTTTGGAAGCTTTTCTTTAAAAAAAAATCATGTTTAATTGCGCTTGCTTTGCTCCCAAAGGCTAGAAAGAATTTGCCCAAATGCATAGCCTTGAGTGTTGCCAGACACCTTACGGGCTTAAGGGCTTTCTTGGGCGGCCCCCGGATCGGTCGTGTGCAACGATATAATTCCTCTCTTTGTCATTCGATTGTCGTGCTTTTCCAAAGCCGAAAGCGGGAAAGGAAAGGGCACCTTCGCCTGGCAGACATGCAGACATATAGCTCAAAGTACATAAGCCGGAGGATAATACGGGACGAAATCTGCGAGGGGACACCAGGCAATTTCGTTTGGACATGTGGACAGGGGAGGAAGCCACAGAGAGGGAGGACCACTCGCCTGGGGGTGTCCGCTTTAGCTGCGCCTTCCTTCCTCCCCCCTCCCCGCGGGCTCTCACCCAGCCTGTTCCACTTCTCAGCTGGCACGTTATCCCGGCAGAAGGAGTTTTCTCCCCGCGACTGGCCACCACCTCCAGCTTCTGACCCCGAGGGGGGGGACGAGAGAAGGGGGCCGGCACAGTCGGGATGTTTCAGGGTTTACCTTCAGCTATTGGCTGATTGAGGGCCCCTGGTGGCATCTTTGGGCCCCTTTTCGTTGCCATTTCATTAGGCGCCACGGAGTTGGACCCGAAGGGTAGCCTCAAGCTGCGGTCAAATAAGTCAAGATTGTGGGCTCGACGGTGCGAGGAAAACTGTCTGAGACGTGTGTGTGTGTATAAACCGCTTCCCTAACCGCTAGCACACACACACACACACACACATATATATGAATGAGTACGGGCCATCATCAATCCTGTGGGAACGGCCCATTTTCCCAAGTTAAGCGAGTTCCAGTCGCGTCGACTTTTCAGTTCGGTCCTAAACAGGTGCTCGCTCTCCTGGGGCCCAGTGCAAGGCCCCGTGCTAAAGTCCCTGGAAACGTTTGAAATTCAATTATTCAATATTCAGACACTTTTGGAATGTCACTGACTGCTGGGTATATTTTATTCTCTTTTATCCAGCTTGGGGTAAGAGAGACTTGTTCTCCGTCTGCCCAAGTGGACTTTGGTTTGTTCAATTCTGGCCGCAATCAATCTGTGCTGCGGGACAATCTCGCGGCACTAGAAGGGGCTTCAGTTCTTAACATTTTGGCCGGATCGTGACCATATTGCGATAATTATCATTATCATTTCCCATTTCATATTGTTTTATTGTATTTCTTTAAATACATAGCATTCTTAAACCCGGATTGCTCTCTGGGGCAGATGGAAGTTTCTTAAATACGAAATAAATACATAAATATTCAAGTGGCAAAAAGCAGTCCAAAGAAATTCTGCCCTTTACGCCAGACGGTTGAAGTTTTAGAGCATTTCTTCCCCATCCCCCTTTTTGACAGCGATTGGCCCGTTTCCAATCGTTTGGTTACAAAGCAAACCGAAGAATGGATGTTTGGAATTGCTTATTAGGCAAAACATTTTATCCTGGGACATAATAGTTCCTGTTGGGTAAATGTATCATATTCTCAAGTATATATATATATGTTTGAAAATACTATTTGCAGTTATAGGCTATTTTATTTGGAAAATTTTTGCTTTCCTCTGGAACTTTTCGACTTGTTTTCTCCTACATCGTCAGTTGTGCAATCAGGATGACTCAATACCCCTCAGCCCCCCACCCCAAAAAAACATTACTTGAACCTCTCGGGCTCCATCAAAGATAGACGATCTTCGACAATATACAGTGCAAGCCGGTTGGAAATACTTCATAAAATGGCATCTATATTATCCTTATTAGTAGAAGCCGGCTGTCTTTCCAAATTTGTTCCAGTTAAATATCTCTCTACCTGGTATCTAGCACGCAGCATTAAGTCTTTATAGGAAGGAAGTTAAAATAAGATAGATGTAATATTTATACAATGCATTATAGTTTGCGTGGACTTTTTTTCTATAGTTTTACTCTTCTGTAAAATACTGAGAAGATGGATCTAACAGGTGGAGATCTGCGAATTCTAGATCCTAAAAAAAATGTACTTACTGGTTTCCTGAAATTAAGCCCTATTTAAATCCGTGGACTTAGATTTCTGAATAAAGGTGGGTCAAACTTATTTGTAAGGTGGTAAATAAATGCAGACTTGTTGCCTACTTCAATATCTCTAATTCTAATTCCCCAGTTCTTCCAGTGGTAAATTCTTCTGTCACTGCTAAAGAATTCTACGTTTAATCCCAAAACACAAATTTATGTTGTTGTTGTTGCTGCTGTTGTTGTTGTTTTGCAGCGATAGCTGGTATCGCCCGGCTGAATCTGAGAGAGATTAACGTCTCCAAGAACTTGTGCCAAGAATATATTTTGGAGTACAGCTGTCCTAGGATGTATTGCAGATACAGACTAATATATAGGATGTATCGCAGATACAGAGTTACTCTGTCTATCTGTGCGCGCGCGTGCGCGTGTAAGAGCGCAATGAAGAACTGCACTGAGAAAATCAGGTGTGCGGGAATATTCTGTGAACGGAAGAGGCAGCGCGCATGCGCACGCGATATTAAAGCGCGGGAGGGAAAGAACTCGGGCTGATAGATATCTATGGAGATTCTCAGTCACCCAGGTCATGGTTGTCCCAAGGTGCTTTTTTAAGAAGCAACTGGACTTTCTTCTTTTTCTTTGAAGACCTGAAGAAGCGTCTTGGATGAAAAGCCAAACGTCTTCAAAGAAAAACCAGAAAGTTCAGTTGCCTCTTAAAAAAGCTCCTGTGGGTCAGGCTTATCTACATTTTGGCAGATAAAAGAATAATTTGAATTTAGTGGGATGTGTCTTTCTTAAAATCGGATTGCAGCAGCCCCCTTTATTTAGAAAGCAATCCTTTCTATTTTTTTTTCAGGGAGCAAAAGGAAGCGCACTTCGTTGCGGTTTAAAATCAAAAGTTAACACGCGGAATGGGTTGTGGTGTCTGTTCATGTCTCTTTTCCGGGTACACAGGATTATATAGGTCAGCGATTTAGTTTCGGACAGGCCTGAGTTTCTCTTCTGCGAAACGGCGCCGGCGAGCAGAATGGCACTGCGCGAACTGTGGCGGGCAAGTGTCGAAACGCAGGGCCCTCCCTACGAAAGTTTTTAGCACGATTATAACATTTGTTTAAGTGCATGCACCCACGGCTCTAAATAAGGCGGCAGAAAAATAGGCACTCCGCCCGGAGTCCCCGCTTCCGAGTTGAAGAGACCGCAGAAATCCTTCAAGTATGTATATTTTTAAAAAGCACACGTGTGAGTACACAGGCGACCACACGCCAACTCCCCCCCCCCAATCTTGGCATTTCCCCTCCCACACACACACACACTCCTAGAAACAACGTTATTTGCGCTGTTTCAGGCCCGGGCTTCAGTCCCATTGAATAAAACAAGCCGATCCGATAGTAAATGGCCGCCCACCCTGGAATAGACCGTGAGGTAACGATGCGTGTAGCCTTGCCTCGCTTAATGGTTTGAATCGGATTCCGTGGCATCAGCCACAACATGGCCCTATTCCAAATGTTACAAAAAGTGTAGAGAGACTTAGAACTACAGTATCTAAAACGAGCTCCGTGGCAACGAAAGCTACTTCAGTGCAGACGGCTGTTTGTAATGAAAGAGAGAAGTAGGAGACAACAAATTTACCCTTTAAGGGCCAGCCATGTTTCTATATATAGAATACCAAACGCTCATATAAATGGAAAAGTAGGCCCTATTTAATTAACATGTGCAAAGCAATACCAGCATCATGTCAATTGCTCAAAGGTGCCTCAGAGAACCTGCAAATATCATTTATGTATCTGGCCACTGGATGATCAGTGTCACAATCAAGAATTAATTTGGTTCTTGCATCTTACTGCCAGGTGATTCATTTGGTACAATTCACATTCCTTTGTGTGAAGCACATTCACTGTGATTTAGCAAGCCTGAAGAGAGAGACTATTGGTACTGTTGTACTGTGGCAGAGAAGCAGAGTTTTTTTATTGTTCCTACTTATCTCTTTGTTCTTTCTATTAAATCCTAAAGGAAATTTTAAAATAGTAAGTCTGATTCCTTAGACCTTCTGAGCAGATAAAACTGGTGGGGGCAGAGGAACAACTGCTTAGAGTTGCAACAATTGGCCAGATACACTATTTTGCCCTCTGCGTGTGTGCATTAATAAAATTTATATAGCAGCTCATCTCACCAAAAGTACCTCTGGGTGCTATGAACCATCAGATAAAATAGCAAGTGTAAAAACAACAGAAAAAGTATCAAAACCATATTAATAAACATCATAAAAAGCAGATACAAATCATAGGTGAAGGGTGGATAAACCCATCACCAATGAGCCATCTAAGCAAGTCTATGTACAATACATAATGTGTTATATTTATTTATTTTTTATTTATTTATTGGATTTCTAAGCTGCCCCATCTCCCCAAGGATGCATGCATTATTCACCGAATTTCCTTAAGAGAGCTTGCTAAAATATCCTTTTTTTTCCAGAAGACAACTAAAATGTCTGTCTTTTTACATATGTATCACCAGAAAAGTCAATGCTTTAGAATATTTATAGGACCTATTTGCTCTTTGCTTAAAATTTTTTTTATATCTATTTCATTTTTTGTTTTTACTGCTTCTGCTTATTGTTGCAACATGTTAAATCTGAAAAACAACTTGGATAAACTTGATACTTTACAGGAAAAAATAAATTCTGCTTGTCCCTCTAATTCTTCTATATAGCAAAACTTACTTCAAAATTTATGAGAAAAACTGTATTTAAAATCACAGTGTAGTTATAATTCACTAATTTTTATTAGTCAGCAAAGTATATATTCTTATTTTAACATCAGTTCAGGTGAAAAGCATTTCCTTAGCCTTTACTATATCTAAATCTAGTAGACAAGATGTTTTGACTACCAGTTATGAAGTCCAGAAAGATTTATTGAAATCAGTGTGAATTATTGAACATTTAATTCCCACTATCAAGAGAAATAGGGAATGACAAATATGCTTCTTTTAAAACACAAATAATGGCTATGTAATTCAAGCATCTGCAATATACTTACGAACAAATATTTATCTTTGTACCTATTTTTGTACCTATGAAATAATATTTGTCTTCTATAAGTTTAGTAGAACTGCAATGAAAACAGTTGGAATCTTTAGATTTGACAGTGTTCAAATTGTGCAGAGTGATGCCAAAGGCAAACTCAATCTACTTTCTGGGCATTTAATATAGGTTTAGACAAACCAGTCCAGAAGTGGGCAACCAGGAAAATTGGGCACTGGAGATGTAGTTTTTCAGGGAAAGATTGAGGAAATATGTGGTTAATCTTAAGAAGAAATAAGTTAAGGGTGAGGATGTGACCGTAACTTTAATTAACTGAAGGGATGTTACACAGAAAGAGGCCATGACCTGTTCCCAGAATCCAGGACACAAAATAATGCACTTAAATTACAGGAACATAGATCTTTATTTAATTTTAGGGGGGATTCTAACAGTAAAAGTAGTTCAACAGTCAAACCAGTTATATGGGGAAATGACTGGGCTCCCTTTTGTTTGGGTGTGTTTAAACAAAGACTGAACAGTGATTTAGCTCAGATATCCCAAATAGTTCAAAAGGCCTTATTCAGATAATTTTAATAAGTGATTCAGGTCCTATATAAATTCGTTACCTAGCTGCTATTAAAGATAAAGCAACCTGTCTTTTTCTAAACTACTACATCAAGCTGGAAAAAAAGGAAGGGAGGGGTTCTATACAAAAAGTTAATGCAACTCTTAAAGCAGCCCCCCCCACACACACACACCCCATCTCACCTGGGTAGCATAAAGATGACATGCTTGTATAAAGTCCTAACCATTTCTTCCAAATATTTGACAAAACATTCACAATCTCAATAAATGGGTTTTCCTAATTCAATGAGTCAATTTCCATACGCGTGTGTGTGCGCGTGACAGATTTGTAGATGGAACTTCAAATCAATGAGATTGCAAAACAACACAGTGCTATGAAAATGATATTTGCCAAACTCAACCAATCTGAGGTTCATTGCATAAGTTCAAGAGCCAGTTTGGGCTAGAAACCAGAAGATCAGGGTTTTTTTGTCTCATGGTGACCTTGGGCTAGTCACTTTCACTTAGCCCAAAAAAGGAGGCAATGGCAAACCACCCCTAAAAAATCTTGCCAAGAAAATTGCAGGCTCTTGTCTAGGCAGACAAGATTCTCCCAGAGAATCTGATATGGATGACTGGAAGAAGAAAAATGATTTCTGAGGGTGAGATTTGAAGTAATCATAAGTGGGTTTAGTGGGTTATGCTTCATTTAAACAATTAAATATATATGCCATGTTGTTAATGATGAATTACATTGGGTGGTGTAATACATTTTAGGAATCTAGCCCCAAAGAAAGGACTTCTTAAAACCACAATGAATAGAGTTTGGCGCGGGGGGGGGGGTATTTTTAATCCATAAAGGCCTTGGATTATTATACATAAGATTTTCTTTTAAGGCCTCAGTGGGGGTTCTACATATGGTAAGAGTTAGTTTTCTTTTCACAAATTGTAATGATGAGTGACTTTAAGGAGAACTGACACTTGATTAAAACAAAAGAAGACTTGCATTATTTCACAATATTATATACAAAGATTATTTTAGCACAGAAACAGAAGAGAACATTATACACTCTTCTGAAAAGCTGAAATCAAAAAGCTAACAGAATTTAACTTTTGTTGATAAGTAATCTTAAAGACTAATTTATTTATCACACTTATAGGACATTTACATTTAATTGGCTTTTATTTATTCTAGTTAGGAAAACAGCACCAAATAGAGTCAAACTAAATTGAAATACAGATCTTTCAGATTGCCTGATACAATCCTGCCTTACAGCCTAGCAAACAAAACTTACATGTGAACCAAAATGTCCTACTTAGTTCCGAAAATGCAGCCATGCAAATGTTTACAAAATTATAGTGTTTCTAGTAGATATGTACTTTGTGTATAAATATTTTTTTGAATTAACAAATATGCATCGGATAGGTTGCACAATGAATGGAAGATTTGAGGGCTAGTGAAAATGTATGGAATTTATTGTCTAATGATGTTTACTTAACAGGCCTACATCGTTCAATGGGGATTTCCTTCCCGGAATGTATGTATAGTATTGCTATTTTCAAAATGAATGATAATAAAATAAACACATAAGTAAAATAGCACACACATTTCTAGAAGTATAGGTCTGTGTCATTTTTTATTTACTCACTGAAGCAGAGTGTTTGAATTTATCTCTACCTTCGAGATAAAATCATTTTATAAAACAATCAGATTTTTTGAAATACTGAACAAAGGAAATAGTATGTTCAATTACTAGCATATACAAGGAGTCCAGCAACCATTACATGTGGAATCCACAAGGCTATGGCTTCTACCCAAAGTTAAACCTTCCTGCCACTGCTGAGAGTCTTTCCATTTCAAAGTAATCCCTACTTCTCTATTCCACTCAAAAGTTAGAGTTAGCATTCTACTTTTTACAACATTCATTAGGCTTAATTTAACAAGCAGCCCTTCTGGAAAAATGTAAGATCAGTGAATTGGACAAAATCTTTATTTAATAATGACTTATTAGTTTCAAAGAGATTTCTTATATTAGAAGTGCAACAATAGCGCTTAAACAGCACCACTGGTTTCCAGACTGTTTTGTAACAGTGAAAGCAGATTTTATCTTTATAGCTCTATCCTGTTTGGATCAGGATCCTATTTCTGAAAGTGCCACTAATGTGAAAGATAATGTGGTTGAACAGGGAGAAAGTCTGTCAGACTCTCTGTCCCATCTTAAGAATGACTTCCCTAGAGGGCCTTGACTGGCATGTACTGCAACAAACTCTTTTAGAAATGTTGTAAATCTTTTGTTTTCTCCTTGTAGTTATGCATTTATGTTTTTTATTATTTATATTATCCAGGAAACATGAAGGACTAGTTTCTCAATTACCACCTTGCTCACAGAAAAATGGATAGGAAGAAACTCTTATCCTAGGTGGAATAGACATACTGTCATGTGGAACTTTCTGTTGCTGGAAAATTGTTTTGTTTTGTTTCAGGTATCCCTGCTTGATGAAGATAATTTTACAAAAAATCAGGGTTTTTTAAAAGTAAGTAACCTTTTCTAAACTGCTTCTGGTGTTTTGAGTACCTCATACTTTTGCTTGTTTGGAATTTGAAGAGATTTAATGATAATTAGAAATATGAATTGTCCTATAACACAAGAACAATCTATTAATAAGCCATTATTTCTTAAACTTCTTGCTCACACTTTTAAAAATTGTAGAGGACCCTAAAATAGTTTTGGTTTGTATGGATTACATTTATTGATATTTATCATCTTAAAAATTAAAATGGATAAATTTTATACTTTGTATTTATAAAATATAAATATTACATTTATTAATGTTTATTTTAAAAATCCCTTTTTATGACTCTCTTATCCCTTAATTCAGGGTAGAATTGGGGTGATTGAATTACATAAAGTAACAGCATTAAACCATTAGATAGTAACACAAATATTTTCACAGAAAAACATTTTTAATAAATAAAAATAATAATGAGAATTTTTACAAAAAAATTATTTACAATTTTTTTTACATTTTTTGTAAATATCTTCAATATCTAACCATAATTTTGATTTCTTGGATCCCTGAGAGTATCTTGGGAGAATTCCAACATTCCTTGGACTACACTTTAAGAAACACTGCTATAAGCCATTTAGCAATAGTAAAAGCACTGAGACTTATATACCACTTCACAGTGCTTTACAGCCTTCTCTAAGTGGTTTACAGAGTCAGCATATTGCCCCCAACAATCTGTTTCCTCATTTTGCTGTCTTTGGAAAGATTGAAAACTGAGTCAACCTTGAGCCGATGCAAATCGAATTGCTGGCAGTCAGCAGTCAGCAGAATTACCCTTCGATACTGCATTCTAATCACTGTGCCACCACGGCTCTTAGGACTGTCTTTATAACGTAGAGGGTACATTTGACAACATATTTTCAATTTCTCCCCAAACCAAGTACTTTGGGTGAATCTTTCTTTCTATATTTAGATATGAAAAATGGAAAAAAGATATAATTTGCACACTGATCACCTCAGGACTGCTTATATATAAAGAATGCTGGAATTAATGGACAAATGGACAAGTTACAGGAAATTCTTGTTAGTACAAGAAACAATTATTGTGCCGTGCTCCATTAGTCTATCAAAGCAGTGTAGCATTTTAAAAACCAAACATTCTAGTAGTTCAGTACAGCAATTTCAGTAACTTGATGACATAACTGAAGGACATCAAACTTCCCAGTTATAAGCTGGTAAGAATAATGATTCTGAAATAAGACATTATGAAATATAATACCAGTTTGGATTTTTATTTATACCAGAAGCACTAATACTGGAAGTTATCCTAAAAATATTTAATTTTTCATGTAATGAAACTTAGCAATGTGTAATTCCCTAGTAAATTTCCCTAGAATTTATTTTGAAAGAAGGGAGAAAGACATAGGGCCCAGTTTCTGATGTATCATAGATTTCTTTTGCAATGAACATATGCCAAGAAATGACACAGATTATGCTGAGTGTTTTATGAGCAAGATTTGCAGGGAATGTATATAACTACATTGTATTCATTGTATTAATGAACACAAAAGTGAGCTTTTTTGTTAAGACGTTTGAACAGTTTGGCTGAAAGATTGAGCTGGGAATTAGAAAGCCATTCAAATCACTCTTAGCCAGGACATTAGAAAGTAGTCTTAAGTAAGATTAAGAGTTCTTTCCTGCAATATGGGAGCATGATTTTATCTTGGTCATATGCTTTTAAATGAAACATTTCAATCATTTAGAAAATCACAACATGAAAATGTTTAGTTACTTTCTATGCATTTATATTCATTCTGAGTACATATTATATTAAATGTAACTAATTGCCACTTAATGTTTTTTAAGTCTAAATTATTTTAGTAAGATTTTTAAAGAAATCAAAATATAGTCTTATTTTCTTCCCAAGATTCTATAGTGGGTAAGTAATATTATGTTCTTCTTCATCCAGCCCTTACTTGTCTAGGATGGCTGGTTTGGAATATCAAAATAAAACTCATTGTAGAATGGTGGGAATATTTGAAACATTAATTTTCCTTTTCCATTCAGTAGAGTATGTCCTATTTATAGGGCTGCAATATGGAGAAAGCTATTAATGCATAGGTATTTATTTCTTTTTAATAAAATACTGTTGAGAGTGTCTTCCTATTCCCTGCACTTGGCTATTTCCCTCCTCTCATAGGTATCCTAGAGTTTTGGAATAATGATGTATATAGTGGAGATATAATTAGATAAAACTGATCAATTATTTAGTTCATGTGGATATCCACAACATTAAAAATTACAGTCAAATGGAACAATGATCATACAAGTGGTTATATCCCTAAGTGATTCCTCTCACCATTTCAGCACAAACATTATCTCACAATTATGGAATCCAGGCCACACAGACAGTGTTTGGTGTATTTCTTTTAAATGCACATGCTGGAAACATTTGTGTGCAATCCTGAAAATAGTGTTAGGCCAGATGGAACCTTACTCTAAATATGGGTTACATAATTTACTAGTAAGTATTTAGCAGTGTGTGCTGAAACTTCTGTAGTAACTCTTTGCAAGGATGTACAGCAAGTTTCCAAGAAGTTAGGACAAATCATTGGATATCCCCAATGAAGACAGTTGTGAATTTAATATAATAAAGCAATATAAAGAAGCCTTGGTGGTGCAGGCTGTTGAACGCCTAGCACTTAGTTCCAGGTGCCTGCAATTAGTGCAGGCTCGAATCCCACCAGGCCCAAGGTTGACTCAGCCTTCCATCCTCTCGGGGTAGGTAAATTGAGGACCCAAGATTGTTGGGGGCAATAAGCTGACTTCGGAAAAATGCCGCTTGGGGGCCAAAAAAGCCCTAGTAATAAGTAAGCATATACAATGGAATGAAGGCTATTGCTGAGCGCATTGTGTTGTGCTCCAAAAAAAAAAAAGTAAGCCGCCCTGAGTCTCCAGAGAAGGGCGGGATCTAAATAAGAATAAAAAAAGTATTTCTAAATAATTTCTATTACATAAAGCCCAAGGGTATAGAGATAAACATCTCATCAAAAGAGGAAGGAAACCTTCCAGAAACTGTCCATTAATTTGCTCTTTTAAGAACTAAACTTTCCTCAATTCATCCCTACTCCACCTCCATCTTCTCAAATCTGAATTTGCATGGCTCATTATTCTGTAAATAGCTGATACTTCAGTCTGGAGGATTATTTTTCTATGTCTAGAGAAAAGGAAGAATCATGATAGACTTAAGGCAAACTTTAAAAAAATACTGCCTAGCAAGCATATGTTTCTATATCAATAAAATGAATATACAGTCCTAAAAAAATAGCCTGAAGGAAGATTTTAGAAAAGATATGCATGGGAATTCAAGTCTTATTGAAAACTTTAACCCATAAAGAGCAAGGTGTCCGTTTTTCATGATAGTAATAACTAACACTCCATAAAATGAGGCATAGAAATCATGACAGTTCAACAGTGAGTGAAATTTGTCATGACAATAATTTTTGTACTAATCAATATCCAAATAAATTGCATTTTTCTTTGTACAGTATCTGATCCCATCCCGGTATGAAAGAAAGCGAGGCCTATTTTTCTGGTTTAACCAATACTGTACACATTGAACCATAAACTAATAACTACATAGGCTATTTTACACAAGACAGACTATAAAGTTGGCTTATTGCAGATATGATGTCTAAGAAATTCACAAAGCAATATGGTAGCAATAAGAGCTGGACAGTCTTTGGAAAAAAATGCCATGGAGTTAAGCAACATCAATAGTCATAATGTAAGAATGGCTTTAATACTCTATTCCAGCATTTCTTTATCTTAGTACCTAGTGGATTTCAATTCTCAGAATGCAAGTACACGTCTTAAAGTTGTGAGATTTTGAAATGCTGATCTATGTGGTACAAATACTGTAAATAACTAATAACTGCACACAGCTTCACAATTTACAGGATGCTGAGCTACTCCTCAGTGCAAATACCACCATAATTCTCAACATGGCAGCACCTCTAGAGTGGCATTCAGTACTTGACATGGTTAAACTAGCACCTTTTTTGTTTAATCATTGAATCTTTTTGTTTGGTTTTGTTTTAATCCTACCCTGAATTTACCCAAGCAAAACTCCAATTTGAAGTGCATCCAATTCAACTCCAATTCCAGTTTTTAAAAGTGTTTAAATCTCCCTGCTTCCAGTGGTAAATATTTTATTTTAGGAAAGACGTTTCAAGGCCAATATACAAGATATTTTTTTATGTAGCAATAATTGCACTCGTTTATCTTACAGCTATAGTATATGAAGGCTTGTTTATGGAGAGGATGACCATGACCACACCCACCTCTTTCCCAGGGAAGCTGCAGCATCATTTCTCCAGCCAAAACACAAAAATAAATAAATAAATAAATAAAAAGCTCTTCCCTCACCACTTCCCTGGGCTTGTAACCCTCCCCCCTCCCCCCCATCATCCCCTCAGGATGGAGCCTTCAGGAGCCGAAGTGAAAGTGAATGATTCACGACGCGGTTTTTTATTTAAAAAAAACAGGAAGGGGGGAATTAAAGGAGGCACGTGACAGACGGGAAACTGCCCAATCGAAAGGGGGCCGTGGGGAAAGAACCGTCCGGGGTTGCGTGCGTCCGTAGGGGGGGAGAGTTTTATTTCTTTTTATTTCCCCAAATGGACTGACAGTGGAGGGGAAAGGAGGGGGGCGCGAGCGCGGCGTTGGGCGAGCTCGTCAGCGGAGGATCTTTGAGCGATCCCCGTCCTTTCCCGCCCCCTCCAAAAACCTAAAACCATACCCCCACCCGCGCGCTCACTAAAAAGGCAAAGTGGGGAGTGAAGCGCGCGCGTAGGTGTCTCCGGTCTTGGCTCCCTTTCCCTCAGGGAGTCACTCGCCACCCACGAGGCTTGACGCTCGCAGGGGTCCCTACCCGAAGAGACCGGGAGTCTTGAGACGCAAACTTCCTCGTTAAGCGTCGTTAAGAGAAAAGGGCATGGGAGAAACTCGCTCGCGGGGCAGTTTCTGAGACCGGGCTCCTCTGTTTTTTGTTTTTTTACGCACGCAGCTGCCTGTGGACTGCGCCCTTCGCCCACCCGAGTTTGAGGTGGGGACTGTGCGCGTTGGAATACGCAGCGGCGGCATTGGCTTTCTAAGGCAACAGCGGCTGTTTCGGGATTGGCTCCCCCCCTTTTTTCCCCACTTTCAGGGGGACCTTGCGCACCTTCGTCTTCCTCCTCCTTGCTGCCTGCGGGTTGTTGGTGTTTTGTTTTTTGGGGTTTTTTTTTTGCTCCGTTTTGCGAATAACGCTGGGTGTTCTCGTTTTCCACGTGCCGAGCGACGTCGCTCAGGAAGATGAAACAGAAGTCTTGCTACTCCTGCAATTCAACCAAGTAAAAATAAATAAATAAATACATACATACATACATACATACAAAGGTACGTTGCTCTGGTGAGTTAGTACAGAGATGCATGGGGAGTGGGGGGGAGGAGGAGAAGGAAGAGGGCGGAGAGGAAGTATCGGTGCTTATCCTGAAAGTAACCTCGGGGAGAAAATCTATGTATTAAGACGAGCATTAAGCTTGGGTCTTCTTCTTTAGGTTGATATACTATACATACTTGGGAGAGGATTTCACTTTTTAAAATCCGTGCTTTGCTTGCAGGTCTCCTTAAATGTTACGATTGTGAAGTTGCGTGATTTTTTTTTTAAATGTTAAGTGTTTCTCTCAACTGATAGTGAGTCCTACAGAAACTGGGTTCACTGATCGCATTTTGGGGGGGATTATTTCCACGTTTCTGGATTGTGTCATTTAAAACAAAAACCAAGTCTATTCGTAGCCCATTTTATTTTGTCTTCACCAAAAATCTGCCCCAAAATAGGATTGCAGGAACTCTCTTTTTTCCCCATCTGGGTTCTGATGTTTTCGTTTCTAAGGTTTCTCCAACCTATTTTTTCCAACCTGACTGAAGGTATGTTTGTGTAACCAGATGCAGAGACTTGCTGTCTGATAGAGAATTATCTCAGCCTTTGAATTCAGGAGATGTGTTTGTTTTTCAGGGTTCAAGCTGCATACTGAAGGAGAAGAAGTAAAAAAAAGCCACCTGAAAAGGAGCAACTGAGAAGATTTTTTTAATTCCATCACTGAAATCCTACTAGATTTTGAAGCAGGTGGGACATGCAGGATTAGAGATGGGGTATATGAAATAAGCGGGAATTGTGGAGGGTTGTTTTGGCATAATAGGGTTTATTCTGATCTTCAGAAAAGGCAGTGTGTAATCTTAAATCAATTATTCTTAATACCTGTCACCAAAGTTTGTTAGATCTGAAAGTTTTTGAGAAGTAGTTTTCTCTCCCCCCCCCAAAAGATTAACTTCTCAAATGTAACTGTTGTTGCTCAATCTGTAAAGAAAAATAGAAATGGTGGCAGTTTTATCTAGCTATGCAAAGAGCAAACAGAAGCATTTAATATCTTCAAGGGAATTCCCATTCTTGGGGATCGGCTGGACCACATGGTAGAGATAAGCAGTTTAAGTATTATATTTGGTTATGAATTCATACACGAGTTTCAAGCTTTTAACAATGGTTATTTTGTTTGCTTTTTGAAGGATTCCGAAAGGTTAACTTGTTGCTTTGTTTGGTTGAGCAAAAGTATTATGTGATGAAGATATTCCTGTCTGTATAGTTCATATTAGAAAATCTTAATTATTGGGGACAGGAAAGATTAGGAAAGATTTTTGGATCCAAATTGAATTCTATTCCATTAGAAATCTGTTTCCTTTCCCTTTAGATTATTCTTGAAAGCTTTGAAAGAAGATTTGGGAAAGGTAAGACATTGATTAAGATTAAAAATCAAGGTTGTTTGCTTAGATGTTACTTCTTTAAATGTTCTTATGCTTAAGGATAGCTTGAAGAAGTTCATGTATTAGGAAGGCAAAAAAAATAGTTTTATTCTGTTATTGTTTTTCAACAAACAAGCAGGG
Organism: Naja naja; assembly: GCA_009733165.1. Lineage (NCBI taxonomy): Eukaryota > Metazoa > Chordata > Lepidosauria > Squamata > Elapidae > Naja > Naja naja. The sequence goes on along the minus strand of CM019148.1, from coordinate 114,365,572 downwards.
TTATTCATTTCATAGTTATATAAAATTTAAATACTTAAAATATTTAACTTTAAAGTTTGTAGCTTTGTGCATAATGAATCTGTACTGTACATAAAATTGTAGTAAAATTAAGGTAAATAAAATTATGTAGCAGTTTCATTGTGTGGCAAAAGTGACACTTTTTATTCTTGGCATATGCTGTAAGGGTTATTTGTTACATTTTGTTCAGCTACAGTTAAATGTCCTTCATTTATGACTTCTTCACATGGTTGGTTATGTCTGCCAGCAACAAATGAACTTGCATGTTGAGGTAAAGAATGTGGGCATAATGCCAGTTTATGCAATATTAAATGCTATGAATAATATTAGCTATCTAGTCTTCAACATGCAGTAGTTGTGATGAAGCTACAATCCTGTCTTACTTTCTGGGAAGTTAGTCTGTCGTCTTTGTACTTTGTACATGTATATTCAGACTGTATGATAAATCTGACTAACAAATCAATTTCAACCTGTTTGTACAAAAGATGAGTGTTAATGCTGCAATTGGAGAGTGCCATCTTGATTAAATAGTTTTACAATCATGTTTTCCAAACTGCTTATATGGAATTTGTTGATTTATTCTCACTTTCAATTTTAATACAATATTTTACATTTATTTACTTTTGGAAAAATGTTTGGCGGGTTTCTGGAACAACAGGCAAATACATCATTAAATAAAATAGTCTAATATGTAGTTGAATTACTGTGCATTTTATGCTTAGTCACTTGAAAATGACCCCACTGAAAGTTTGCTTATGTGATAACATCCATAAATTTTTTTTGTTGAATTCTAATAACATTAAGATTTTTTTGGATATAAAACATTTATACAAAAAATATACAACAGTTTCTCAACTGGCTGAAATTATATAATAAATCGGTTTAGTTTCAATATACCTGATTTAATCTCATAGAACCCACTTCTGCTCCACAGATAAATTTAAGATGTCACCCTTAACAATATTCACTGCTAGTCTCAGTGGTTATCTTATTTAATAGAATTGCATTTAAGTATTTAATTGATCGCATTCTACCATCATAACACTAAATACCAAGCACCTGTAATTTATTTGTAAAGTTGCTATCATTCAAATCTTGCTGCCTATCATCTTGACATGGACATCCAAGTTATGAAATGTATCAAGACAATACCAAAAGGCATGAAAATTAATAATACTAGGACACTGAAAAGTTTGACATTTTTAAGTGACAGTTAAAGAACTTATAATCACTTGGGCAAACAGTAATAATCTGTGAAGAAAAACTGCACAGTCTTATATAGTGAATGTATTTTAGTTTTTGAGGGATAGTCTACCTGATTTCAACAGGAGCTTCAGTATAAAGCACAGTGGAGTAAATGAAATAAGTGATAGGTTGTCTAAACAGTTGTCTGATATGACTATAAATATCTTTATACATTATTTAACTTGAGTGAAAGCATTATAAGTCAATTTCATATTTTCCTATTTACTGTTGAACAGTGCAATACTTATTTACTTTTCACTACTTAAGTAAATGTGTAGGTAAAGAAGTATAACTAATTTTTGTCTTTAAAAATTGAGCAATAATTTCTATTCTGTATGGATCACAGTTTTTGGCTATTATCTCAGTTTCTTTGCACATGCTTCCCCCCCTTAGAAAGTTAAATGTTTGCTTTTCAGATTATTCAATGCTCGAGTTGCCTTTTCAATTCTCAAGGCATATGTTAAACATGAAAAAAGATATATATTGCAATAATAAGGTTTTTAACTATTCTTGTGCCACAAATTTGATTCCCTTTACATGGAAGTAATTCAAAAGAATTCGTCTCCAACCAGGCATGTGATTGCTATTATAATTATTGTTCATGCTATACTTTAAAAACAATTCTTAAAAAAATTCTAATATATGCTATGTTTGATTGATTGCAATGTAAGGAAGTTACGTACTACAGTATATACTAATGTGGTTGGTTGATTGGTTTGTGGAAGTGGAGTCCTCTCTCTCTGTTCATAATCTGCTTGCAAAATTCCTGGACTATGTTGCTCAAAACTCAGATGCCCCACTGAGCAGACAACTACTAATTTTGGAGTATCAAAAAATAAATGTGTCACCTGTTTTGATTCATGTTTTTGACTTTTCTGAATGCATCGCTTACCTGCCAAATATTTGTGGCTTACAGAAAGGAGCCCTGGTAGGATGTATTAATTAAATGACAGGCATAGCTTGCTTAAACCAAAGGATCTGTTTAATAAATTGGTATTATCATTTTGCAGTTTATAGCAAATGTTATAAACTGTTGGAATGGAATGTATAAAAATGAAAAGCATAAACACAGTACCTAATATTTCTCTCTTAGAAGTTAGGAAAAGATCCCTCCTCACTTTTGATCCATTATTATATTGGCTGGGTTCTTTATAGGAATTATATACGTAGACTTTATAGAAACCATGCATGTGGGAGAACTTGCACAATTGGTGGCTGACTAAATACTTTTTTGCCCCACTGTAGACTTTATAGAAACCATGCATGTTATCCTTTATTAGCATTATATACCTAATTTTATTTCAAGCAATGGATGTAAAAGACTAATATCAGAGCAGGTTGGTCTTCTACTTGTTGTGGATTAAAGTGTTTTACAGTTCTTTAATGTATTTGCCAATACATTAAAGTTGTGCTGTGAACTTTTAATTCACATTCCAGAAATATATGTGAATATATAAGGGTGGATCTTCTAGCTTCCCACACTCATCTCAGCTATGCAAGCTTTGGTTGGAATTTATTTCAAACCAAGACATGTATTTCATTAATCATATCTTTCATAATCCCACTAAAAGCCATTGAAAGTTTTTGTCCTCCTTAAAGTCAGACATGGTTAATAACACCTAAGTAGTAACTTCCATTTATTTAGACACACTCCATCTCTGTCTCTCTTACCAGATGTAATACATTGGTTTCATGCTGGTGCATATTTGTGATTAAAGATTTCTAAACACTCATTTTCACAACCCTTTTATTATCATATTTCTGGCTTATAATCTATATGCTAGTTTAACATTTTTTATAACCATGTATGTATTTTTGCCCAAAATGTTTTTGCTTTTGCACATGTCCACCACATGTGATAATGCATGCCCGGTACCTGATTACATTTCCAACACTTAATGGACATGTTTTTAAACATCTTTGCTAATCTCGCAGGTGGTAAGTGCCACCTATAGAACATTTTCTATAGGTTTTCCTTATAAGAAGTTGCCATTGTCAACTTATAGTTTCTTTCCCAAAATTTTTGCCATTTATCTAATTTTATAGTGTATTGAAAAAAATTGCCCATACTATAATTGTCTCATTTACCTGTCCATCTTCCATTTTTAAGCTTAATAAGATGTATATTTTCTTTATTAACTTTTCATCTACTGCTAATATTATTTGATCAAATGTTGTTTGCTCTTAATAAAAGCTATGTCTTAATATCTTTCTTGTATCTCAATTGTATTTGCATATTTTGCCACCATGATAAGTCAACACCTTGATCCTGCAATTCTTGTTTAGTTTTAAGTTCTCCTTCCGCATTCAAAATATCTTTATATGTTAAGATTTTTTCCAGATTTACTACATTTGGATGTATAAATCCATTGTTGAGAGCCTGACTGGTGTTTTCATACAAATTTTTGCTTTCACTTTTTCCCAAACTAGAAATAGAGCATTTCTTACATAATGTCTTTGAAAATATCTATGAGTTTTATTCTTATCATACCATAAAAGGCATGCCATCCTAATTGGAGATCATGACCTTCCAAAAACAATAATCTATGTCTGAGAGTTATCCATTCTTTCACCCATGTTAATACAGAAGCTTGATAGTAAAGCTCCCAATCTGGTAGCCCAAAACCCCATTGTTTTTAGATGCTTGCAACATCTTATTCTCACTTTTTTCCCTTGCCAAACAAATTTCAAAATTATTGTGTTTAACTCATCAAAGATTTTTTTTTTCCTCTACTTTTATGGACATTGTTTGGAATAAAAAAGTAGCTTCGGTAAAATATTCATTTTTATGGTTGCAATTCTTCCTACCATTGATAGTTGCAAATTTTTCCATTGCTCCAAGTCCAGTTTAATTTGTTGTAGTAATCTTATATAATTATCTTCTTTAATTTAAAAGTCCTGAATTTGAGAGAAAGTTTAGTGAGTAGGATTTAATCATTTATTGAAAAGAGATCCTCAGAAAATAGCTTGTGCACACATTTATTTTAAAAGTTTATTTAAAAAAATAAATGCTTCCTAGGTAACATCAGTAGTTGTACAACTAAAGTGTGACATTTACTTTTCTGCATAAATGAACAGATGACTGAAATAATTATAAGATTTCCCAAAAGTTAGTCAGTATAATCTGAAATAATACAATCCAAAACAATTATTTATGTACTCTTTGCTGCAATATGTTAAATCCAACAGAACACCTTTGACCTTGACACATGAACCTGTTATTAATCATACATTCCTACTTAATATTTTTTCTATTTGCTTCTTGTATACCATTTACATTCTTCTGTTCTTGCTATATTAAAAGTATATCTCTTCAGTGCCAAGAAATATCCTTTCTTAATTTATAACTACTGACGTGATATTTCAAAAGTATATTAGTAATAAATTAGTATGAGAAAACTATAGGAATAAACAGCTGGAAAGTGAGTGTTAAATTGAGTTTAAATTTCTGGCTCTAGTTTGTGACAAATGGTGCTTTATAAACACTTTGTTTCTCCCTAACTATTTATTTAAATTCTGCAAGTTATGCAAACTTTAAATTGCAGCATTTTTATCCTAAAACTCAATATTTTAGGATGGTTTCTTAAACGATATTATAACTATTAAATCCATGACTTGCTCAAAATCTGTATGATAACTTCAATATCCATTCTTATTTAGATTTCTAAATTTTATTTTATTGAGTTATGATTTACTACTTGTCTTAGATTTGAAACATAGCATTCAAAATGGAATTAGTGTTATGTTTATCATGGTAGAATTCTAAATATGCTGTTTGACTTAATTTTGTGTTAATAGCTAGAGGTAGCACTGTTTTTTGTAAAAATGATTCCCTCTCCCACCTTTACAATATTTTGTTTTGAGTATTGAAAAATCTGAAATTTTATAAGTAGCTTTGATGCGAGTTTATTCAGACAGAACTTCATATAGATATATCAGTAGCCTGCCACTGTTAAACCTCTAACGAATGAAAAACTTTGTCCAAATAATAACATGTAAATATGTATTAACATTGCAAATAGATGTTTAAGAAATATTTTTCTCTCTGATTCCAATATAACTTGATTTTCATGAAATAGGAAGATATGTTTTTTTCTGTTGAAATAACAATGTGCACAGAATTCTCACATAATTTTTTATGGAATTAGTGCATTCCACTAGATGTTTTTATTAAGACGGCTATAATGTTCATTCAGTAAATGTAGCAAATATAAAAGTGATAAAAAATATAAAAATACTTAATTTATAATGGTCAGAATTTTAAAAAGTCTGCATAGTTTTTTTTCTTTTAATAGTAGCTTTCTTTTCTATCTATAAGTATGTTGTTGGGAGAACATAGTTCAGTTTTAATTGAGACATATTTTTAGATTACATGTTTTTCTCAAAAAAGAAATAGATTGAGATTAAGTCCAAATTACAAAATCAGTTTCAAATTATTATTTTTCTTAGCACTATGAAGTGTGATTTGATATTTGCACTGAATTCTTTTTCTCACATAATTAATATATACTTGGACAAAGTAGGAAGTGTGTTTTTCATTTAGAAGGTTGCTATTAGGTGCAGTAATATTCACAAAGTAAAGAATTCATGTTTTATATCCTCATATTAACATTTAAATAAATATTTATTTAATATATCATTATAGTGGCATTCTATTTTTTTGTTATTCCCTGCTTCTAAATTGAAGCACTTTAAAAAGAAGGATGAAAACAATATCCAGTTGTTAAGGCATTAAAAAGCCTTTGTGAAAAGAAAAAAAATGTATACTTTTATAGTCTCTTATTTTTATTTCAAAAATCTATTGCCCAAAACAGCAGTTTTGTTACATGAATGTTATAAAATGTGTTGTTCAATATTTTTTAAGTTCCCTTTTTTAAATGGTTCAAAGAAATATGGAATTTTGCTATACACTGTTTTCCTAAGGGAAGTGGATTCCAAATATATTTCCACTTAAAGAAAATGGAAACTACTTATATTACTATTTTGTGACAACTTACATTAAGTTGATTTCTCAGAAAAAAAATCTATTCATACATATGGCACACATAAGCCAATTGCTCAGAGGTTACTATACTAGAAAAAATGTGTGGGTGTTTAGTTTAGTACTGTCTAGTCCCAAATACCACATAAACTCACACTGCACATTTCCTGAGTAACAAAAATTATCAGTGAGCAAGATGTAGTCATGTGATGTTTTTAAAATTGGACTAGGAGTGTGGGGCACATGAGCTCAAATGTCTATGAAGTCATGAAATATATAGGATGATTTTGATTATTTCAGTGTAACCTAAACCATAGTTAAAATGGCAAGATATGTGTACTGCTTGGAGGAAAAGCGGAATGTAAATGTAATAAATAACAGGAAATGTTGGTTAAGCAGACACAAAAGATAACATGATTTTTGGATGAAGGATAAATAAGTAGGGGGAAGATTCTGAAACAGCATTCAGGGCAATCTGAATAGGATTAGAATAGGAAATATATGTTCTTGAATAGGATAATAGGAGGAGGAAGGAGTATTGTGTGTGTTTCCTGACTTGAATTATTTATAAAATAATAAAGGTGAGATATTTTTCAAGAGTCTCTATCCACCCAATTCCATTCAGCAGATTGGGCAGAATTCCATCATTCAAAGAGTGTTGATTGGCCTGTTGGTAGACAGGCCTTCTCTGCTATAGTCTTGGCTTTGCAAAATATTCCATCCCTCAAAGATTAATATGGTCCCAACCTTGTTAGCTTTCATAAGGCTTTAAAAACTTGGCTGTGTACCCAAGCCTGGGCCTGTCAATTTGTTAAGGACCCTGTTTCTTATTAGTTAGTTAAAACAATTGGTGTTTTAATTGTTTTTAATTGTTTTAACTGTTTTATAGTTTTAGAATTGTAAGTTCCAGATTCACTTTGCTGAGTTGGACAGCTATAGAAAATGAATGAATGAATGAATGAATGAATGAATGAATGAATGAATGAATGACATTGACACAAGCCTTAAAGCAATACTGAAAGAATGTACTCAGTATTATTATTCACTGTTTTGCAGATAGCAGGAATTGAGGCAGCATGATTATTTTTACAACAATTACATACCTTGGTGCAATATGACCATTTTAGGAATGAACATTGTGATCTGTAAAGAGAACTAGCTGTTTGCATATTTTACGCTGGCAACACTGTTCCAGCAGGATTGGGAAAAGACCAAGGAAAAGTATCTTACTCACCTGACCTTTCAACCTTGCTCATTGTTAGCAAGTTTCCACTAAAAGGTAGCCATGCCCAGCAACTGCTTGTACAGTTATCTTTTTCTTCTCAGTTTTCTTGTTCTGAAGAGTCTATTATCTAGTGTATGTTTACTTAAGGAACCTGGAAATTAGCATGTTATAATAAGATTTTTGAACTTCCTAATTTTACAGCATTTATAAAATCCAAAATAATACTGAAAAGGCAGAAATTAATAAAATTATTAGTTTTAAAAAGTAGTTAATAAAAATGTAATTGTCCACGAATTTGATCATCCTACCAAAATAACAGAACAAGTAGAAATAGATTACTTCTTTTTACTTTTCTTAAAACTAACAACACAGGATATTGTCAACATTGTGAAACCGTTTTAAAATCAAGATTCTCAATAAAGATTTGTTTAATATGAAATAGGACAGAAAGAGTGAAACAGAAGTTTCATCAGAAGTGCAATTTTAAAGTATGTGAATTATGCAGTCCTTTAATATATTTTACCCTTTCACAGAGATACAGGTCTGTTTTACATAGCATTTAAAATATATGTTTAGAGTATTTCAAAATTAGAATTGTAGGGCATGTAAATTGATGTAGAACTACAAACTTATTGAGAGCGAATTATCCCCCAAAGGCAGTACTAACTTTCTCTTCCTTATTATAAGGACATTGTTTGCTAAGATTTCTTTTTCACAAGTAATTTCCTGAATGCATTACCTTGAGGGTTATTTAGACATATGAACCTTCAGTAACCTTTTGGGTATTTTTCCCATTTTTGTTGCTGATGTTATGGCTTAAATATAAAAAAAAGAATGCAGAACTTCAAAATAAATGTTTTTTAGCCTAAGTTGAAAATCTGTATAACATTGGCATATTGGCATAATAAATGTTTACGAAAAATCTTAATGCAAGATGAAATTGGCCTATCAAGAATTCACTGTTGCCTTAATATGAAAAAAAGAGTAATAGAATGTATTTTTTTCCTGAACAATGTTTTCTTTTAATCTGGATAGAGTAATTTCAATTCAGTCTGGACTGGTTCTTTTTTTAATGTTATTACATTCTCACCAGACCTGTGGAAATTTTGTGTGATAGTTTATTGACTAAATATACTTCTGTCTAAAAGATTGAGCACTTTTAACCTTTTCAGTTCACATCAACATTCAATCTTACAAAAAAAATCACAAGTGCCTTCATTCCCTTATAATAATTTTTATATTCTTTAAAATTAAGCTTTGGCATTTACCTTGGGGGTGTGTGTATGTGTGTGTGTTCTCTCTCTCTCTCTCTCTCTCTCTCTCTCTGTTGCTATTCAATTTCTGTTATGAAATAATATAAGCAATAATAAATATAAATTATTCTGTTTTCTGTTTTGCCCTAACCAACATTGAGTATGAACCAGCTTATGATTTCAGGTTAATTACTGAACTAATCTAAAAGTTAATTAGTGAGAAAGAGCACTAGATATTTTCAGATATAGAATGAATGTAGTTGTGCAAATTCATGTTTCTGAGTCCAAAGAGAGCTCAGAATGTTATTGCGTATGGTCATTGTATGGTGGTTCAGAGATCAATAATTCAGTATACAAAAGCTCAGGAACAGCTTGTGGAATTCACATTTTGTCTGTCACCTTCATTCATTTATTTGTCAGTATAGTCTACATATAAGTCTATCAGCCTTTTCTCAGGCTTCTGCAAATTATTTCCTCTCTTTGCCTTTTTATAATTATGTGTGACTTTTCTTCTACAGTGTAAGTGTAGTAATCTTTTTAGGAAACAACAAGGAGTCTGTAATTTGCTGCGAGTCAAAATGCCCTTTAACAAAGTTATTAAAGATCAAGGGTTATCACATCCTTTTATCTTTGAAAATGAGATAATATCTTCTTTTGGAACAACTGGTTTTTAAAATACTGGAAGTGAGCACTGTCTGTGCTGTGTCTGTCTTCTCTTTTAAGTAACTTTTTGCAAGTAAAAATTTCATTTAAGCTCTATTTATGCATAATGGGCTTGTTTTCCACGATGTTACTTAAATCTTGAGATTTAACTAGTTATACTCTGTAATCCTAAAAATCTTAAATATGCCCTTTACTATTCATGATTAAAAGGTATCTGGAAGCCATTATTTTAAAAATAAACATTATTGACCTTTTCCCCTCCCTCACTTACTGTTAATATGTTAATTTAAATGGCAAGTTATATGTGTGTGTGTGTGCGTTTATATTTATGTGTGTGTGTGTGTGTGTATGTATATAAAATAGGCAACTTGAAAGCTAAGCAGGTGTAAAGTTCCAAAGGAAAATGAGCATTTAGTTTCAGAAATAGTTTAATCAGATCTACTTGATTAAAAGTTGATTTTTTTCTCAAATTGTTACCAAGTTTCAATATTATTGATAATAATTTTAAAACAGCTTTATGTACCTAAATATAAGCAAATGATTTATTTTTAGCATATCTCATCAAAACTCAGTTTCCATGAATGATGCAACTTTATACTTGAAAATAGAGTTCAATTACCTTTGTGTTCATGTGTTAATGAAGCAGAAAGTTACTTGAGGGAGTCTCTTTTCACTGCAAATGCCTGTTTGGTTATGCACAAGCTGCTTTCTTAAGTTTTCTCTTGTATCTCTTGTCTACATTCAAATGATGGCTTTAATAGCTGCAACCTGTGGCAAATCTGCCTTCTTGGAAACCAGTCTTTTCACCTTCTTCAGCTCAGCAGGAATAAGTAGTGGCCTATAATTAGTGGAGCCATCCATCTCAGTATTTGTCTTAAACTGATGTCTTTCCTTTCTATATCCCTCTTTTCCAGTTAACTAGCCTATCAGTATATTCTTTCCTTTCTATATCCCACTTTTCCAGTTAACTAGCCTGTCAGTATAATTGTGCCCAACATTTGAATAACCAATGTATTAAAAACTATGTAAATAAAAAAGATATTTCTAATATCTCGCACATCATGACACAATAATAAATGTCAATATAAATAATAAATTTGAGGTTTGTGGAAAATTGTCCAATCACAAAGTATTCCTAGTTTAAGCCAACTAGGAGATGATTTCATAAAAGATAGCAAAAATTAGTTTGATTACTAACATGAATCTTTACACACACAGAGAGAAAATTATTAGTTCACAAGTTTGAAATGCTTTTATAAAACATTATGGAATAACTATGAATCACTAACTGGCTTCAGAAGAAGGATATGTGAATAAATTCACAGCTGTTATCCTGAAGGTAGGAAGTGCATACTGGCTCAATATTGAGATAAAATGAGTAACAGTGACCAAAAACTAATGGTACCAAAGTAGAGTAATTAAATACAAAACGGTAGCAAAGATCTCCAGGAGGGCATAAAAATGAAACATATTCTTTGTGTGAAACAGAACACGTATTCATTACCTATGTAGTTGGTTTTTCTTGTCTTAAGTGTAAAACTTTACATTTCTGACCATTGAATTGCATTTTGTTCGTTAGGGCTCAGTGCTCAAATCTGTCAAGTTCCTTATGGATCTTGAGCCTATATTCTAAAGTTGGCTATTTCTTTCATCTTGGTGTCATCTGCAAATTTGATGAGTTCTCCTTCTATTCCTTCATCTAAAATTTTTATGAAGATGTTGAAGAGTACAGGGCCTAAGAAACAAACTTGTGGTACTCCACTGCATGCTTCCCTCCATGTCGATTGAGTTCCATTGAAGACTATATGTTGAATGTAGTTGGACAGCCAGTTTTGAATCTATCTGATGGTGCTACTGTCTATTCCATATTTTTCTATCTTACCAAGAAATAGATTATGGTCTTTTTTGTTGCATACCTTACTGAAGTCCAAGTATAGTATGTCCACAGCATTTTACTGATCTGCTAATTTAATAACTTTGTCAAAGAATTTAATAGGGTTTGTCTGTTTTTGACAAACCCATGTTGGTTTCTAGTAATACTTTGCTTATTTGTAAGTGTTCACAGATCTGTTGTTTAATGTCAGACTGATTGGCCTGTAGTTTCCTGGGTCTGGTTTTTTTTCCCTTTTTTCCTTTTTTTTGGTGGGGGGGAGATTGGAACCACCAGTGCTCCAGGATTTTCGAAATATGTGGTTCAGTGGTTCCCAGATCATATTTGCCAGCTTCTTCGGAACCTTGAAATGTAATCCATCTGGTTCTGGTGATTTAAATTCCTTTAGAGTGATATATGTTCTATTATCATTTTCTTGCCTATTTTTTTAACTTGTATTCCTAATCTTTCTTTTACGATACTATTTTTGTTAGGTTAGTTTATTTTTTCCCTTTGTATAAAGACAGATGGGAAGAATAAATTAAACAGTCCCACTTTCTCCTGCTGCCAGTTTCTTCCTTGCCATTAGTGAACCAATCATTTCCTTAACATTTTTCTTATGTTTTATATATCAAAAGAAACTTTTTTTTTACATTTGTTGCAAATCTTAGTTTGTTCTAAGAGTTAGCTTTCCTGACTTCATCTTTGCAGATTATGTCTATTAGCTGGTACTCTGCCTTAATTATGTATTCTCTTTCCATTTTTTATGCTTGTCCTTTTTATCTTTATCAGAGATTTCCTTAATGCAGCCGTGCTGGTCTGGGGTCTCTTAGTTTTCTTTATCAGTGTTATTGTACTGTTATTTGTTAGGATAAGAAACACCTGCAATCTTTTTTACTCCACCCCGACCCTCCTGCATGTGTGTGTTTGTGGGGGCGGGGTTGCACTTAGCCATGTGTCCTGTTGGGATATTACTCTTAGTAATTTCCAGTTTAGTTTGCACCTAGCACACTCCCAGTTAATTCCTAAATCCAGATTGGAACATACACACCCACCTCTCAGTTCAACTAGCAAAAATGCACTTTAATATTTGTTTAATAAAGATCAGTATACTACAAAACTGTTAACTGGCAAAACAGGACAAAAGCAGGCAGAAAAACTAGAATAACAGGCATGAATTTGTATCTTTATATATCAAAAGGCACAGAATTTTCAAGAACCACTACAAACCATCTTGGGGATAATTAGTGTAGACAGTGCCAAAGAGACTGGCTGTGGTTATTCCAACTTTCATCCTTTTACTTGCATACTAAGCAGCAGAACAGTGGTAGAAAGTAGAACATCAGGTGAGTCTTTATCTCCCCAGCACTGTGAAAGAAATAATTTGGGCTCAGGGATGATGTATCTAATGCATGCAAGCAGCATCAGGAAGAAACAGCATAATTGCTTTTGCTTGGCCTCCATAGCGCAGACATGTTTCCAAAAAAAGAAATACACACAAAAAACCACACAAGAAGGTTTTAAAAGCCTTGTTATGGAGATGTTCAAACAGAAAGGAATGTTTAAAAGACTGTAGCTACTCTGCCTATAATCTCTTGGCTGAGTGATCCAGAAGGTTTATTTAGATGAATTAAAAAAAGTAGTATGTTTTTGGGGGAGGGACATGTTTGATAAAGTTCATTTAAACAGGTTTTTTTCAGAGTAGTGTTAATTTATTCAGTTTATTTATTAATTAAATTTATATGCTGCCCATCTTGTGGTTTGAGATTATTCTGTTTGTCTGGGTTGTTTTCCTCCCCATGGGTGAGGAAATAGAATAGAATTCTTTATTGGCCAAGTGTGATTGGACACACAAGGAATTTGTCTTGGTGTAAATACTCTCAGTATACATAAAAGAAAAGATACATTCGTTAAGAATCAAGAATCATAAGGTACAACACTTAATGATAGTCATAGGGTACAATCAGCAATCAAATCATACTAGGAAACAGTCAATATAAATCGTGTTATGTATGCAGAGTTTAAAATGACTGGTTATTGTTGTAAAGTGTTTTAATTCATTGGTTGTAAAAGTGCGGGAAAACCCTGCACTCTGATTGGCTGGCAGCTGCGGCAGCCGGCTATAAATAGCTGCCGCAGCTGAGCCAGTTGGGTCCATTCTGAGCTGAAGTCACAATAAACTTTGAGTTGAAGCACTCCGCGTCCTGCCTCTCTATGCGAACTTAACACTGGCGACGAAGGTGGGATATCCCTGAAGAGAAGGCAATGGGGAACAGAGAAGAGCGAGATGGCTGCGCTGTACACCCCCCCAGCCCCATTCGACCCGAAGAATGAAGACTGGGAGTCATATGCATATCGGTTTCAGATGTTTTTGGAAGGAAGTGATCTTGCCGCCATTTCTGAGCAGCGGAAGAGGGAAGTTTTTCTCACGTATTGCGGTCCGGCAGTTTTCAAGATGGCGAAGGCATTTGCTGGTGCAGCAGACGTGAAGGTAATGGCATGGCCTGATTTAGAGAGGCTTTTAAGGGCACACTACGCACCCCAAGTATCATGCCTCGTTAAGAGACACGAGTTTTATCGCTGCGATCAGGGGGAAGATGAAAGCATAAATGACTTCGTGGCAAGTTTAAGAGACATTGGGGGTGCGTGCGAATTCAGCAGCTTAGAGGAGGCCATGCGTGATCGTTTTGTTTTGGGCCTTAAAGACAAGGGTTTGCAGAGCAAATTACTGATGAAACCCAAGATCATGCTGAAAGAAGCCATAGGGGAAGCATCTTCAGCAGAAGCCACCAAATCCTCAGCAGCAGCCATGAGAAAGATGAACAAGACTACGGGCCATTTAGATGGGGAAAAGACCACTACAACTCATTTTGATGAACTTGAATCTGAGTCAGAATACAGTGGAGAAGAAGAAGAAATCAACAGACTCAGAATGGAGCAGAAAAGAAATGACCTGAGAAGGAAGAGGCGTGATTTCCACTGCATAGGTTGTATGGGAAGCCACCCCCACACTGAATGCAAGTTCCTGGACACTATTTGCCTCCGTTTTGAAAAAAGAGGGCACCTAGCAAGAGTCTGCAAATCATCCAGAACTCCACCCAACAGAAGGAAGTTTGCTACAAACAACAAAGACAGAGAAGTCAAGCCAAACAACAGCAGTGAGAAAATAGGGCGCAACACAGAAGCAAATGGAAAGAATGAAACTCATCAAACAGTAACTATTGGTCATTCTTCCTCTTTAAATAACAGGAAAATGCATGTCAAGGTATTCATTGAAGGAAGGCCTTGCCAAATGGAAGTGGACTCAGGTTCATACTTATCCATGGTGTCATTCAGAGACTGATACCAGACATTCAGAAGACTCACTTCAAGAAGCAGGCATTAACTCTTAAAGACTACCAAGGGAACAAGATTCCAGTAGTTGGAACAAGAGAATTCAACGTGAAGTTCAAAGGTCACCTCAAACGCCTACCCCTGACCATCGTGGATAAAGATCGCCCAAGTTTGCTGGGGCTAGAATGGTTCAACCTGCTGGGCATCGAGTGACTGGCATCAATCACGTAAGCAACACTGAGTGGGAAGAGTCCTTGAAGTCTGAGTTTCCAGAGGTCTTCAGCGATGGATTAGGCAAGTACTTGGGGACCCCTATCACATTTAACCTAGATCCCAAGGTACAACCAATCAGACTAAAACCCAGAAGGGTACCCTTTGCATTGAAGGAAAAATTGATGAACAATTAGATAAACTTATAGCCCAAGGGTGCTGGAGCCCACAGACCACTCCAGGTGGAAAACACCCATAGTCACGCCAGTCAAGGCTGACGGTTCCGTGAGAATCTGCAGGGATTACAAGGGGACATTGAACCATGCGCTACAGCAGAGCACATATCCGGTTCCAGTGGTTCATCATTTATTACATTCTCTGGGCGGGGGCACAGTCTTCGCCAAATTGGACCTGGCCCAAGCATACCAGCAGTTAACAGTAGATGATCTAACTGCAGAAGCCCAAACCATTGTAACCCATCAGGGTGCGTTCAAATGCAAGAGGTTACAATTCGGAGTAAGTGTGGTGCCAGGCATCTTTCAAAGCCTCATGGAAAGGATGCTACAAGGGTTACCTGGGGTGGTGCCTTATTTTGATGATGTTTTACTCTCTGCTGAAAATGACACTCAGTTACACGAGAGACTCAGAGAAGTTCTAACCAGGTTCAAAAAGCGGGTTAAAAGTCAAAAAGAGAAATGCACACTAAGAACTGACAAAGTAGAATTCTTGGGTTATATGATTGATAAACATGGCATCCACCCCACAGAAGCCAAAGTTCAGGCAATCAAAGAAGTCCCCAGGCCTAGATGCAAAACTGATTTACAAGCATTCCTGGGACTTATTAATTTCTATCATATGTTTCTACCTCAGAAAGCAACCACTGCAGAACCCTTACACAGATTACTGGATAAAAATCTGCATGTCTGGGGCACAAAAGAAGAAGCTGCATTTAACAACATCAAGAGACAAATCACTTCTCATTGTGTCCTGATACAGTTTTCTGAGAATTTACCTGTAGTATTGACTTGTGATGCATCCCCTTTGGAGTGGGGGTGTTGAGTCACATGCTTCCCAGTGGAAGGGAAGCCCCTATTGCATTTTACTCTCGCACTTTGACCAAAGCAGAGAGAAACTACAGTCAACTGGACAAGGAAGCGTTGGCTATCGTGGCAGCAGTCAAGAAGTTCCATGAGTACGTGTATGGGAGAACATTTACCATTATTACAGATCACAAACCTCTGTTAGGCATTGTGGCAGGGGACAGACCAACACCCACCTGTCACCAAGAATGCTGAGATGGACTGAATTTCTTGCTGCTTATTCATATAAACTCATTCACAGACCGGGAAAAGACATTGCGCACGCTGATGCTTTGAGTCATTGCCCACTTCCTTTGTACACTGAGGACCCTGCTCCCAAAACTTACACCTTCTTTCTAGAAACTGTTGCCAAACTTCCAGTTCATGCTGCTGAAATTGCTAGAGAAACTGCCAAAGACACTTCATTGGCTCCTATTGTAGGCTGGATTAAAAAGGGTTGGCCATTACATGATCTACCTCAAGCTTCCCAACCTTTTAAATCCAGACAAACTGAATTATCTGTCTTGAGGGGATGTATTTTGTGGGGTAACAGGGTGGTTATTCCTGCAAAACTACAAAAAGAGGTTTTAGAAATGTTACATGAGGGTCATCCGGGTATTGTCAGAATGAAGGGATTGGCCAGGAGTTATGTATGGTGGCCTGGTATAGACAAAATGGTTGAAACCTGGGTTGCATCCTGCCGAAACTGTCAGCAAGTAAGGCCTGCTCCACCCCTCGCCCCCAAACAAGAATGGGAATGTTCTAGGGGTCCATGGTCCAGGATTCACATTGATTTTGCTGGCCCTACCAGAGGGCACACTTTCCTTATTGTAGTTGATGCATACTCCAGATGGTTAGAGGTTATCCCATGGTTTCCACCACTGCAGGCGCTGTTATCAAACAACTTAAGAAACTTTTTGTAACTCATGGGTTACCTGATGTGCTTGTTTCTGACAATGGTCCTCAATTTACTGCTAATCTTTTGAATCATATTTAGCGCAGCAGGGTATCAGACACGCCCTTACTGCCCCTGGGCATCCTTCATCTAACGCCGGGCTGAATGCATGGTACGCTTTACCAAGGAGAAACTCCAACAATTGGTCCAGGGGACATCACTGAGAAAGTTGAAAAACTACTCAGTATCCAACACATCACTCCTAGTCCATCTACTAACTTAACTCCTGCAGAGCTTTTGATGGGAGAAAACTCAGGTCTACCCTAGACCGCCTTCACCCCACTTACGCACCCAACGCACCTCTAGATTCCACCAGCAAAACGCGCACATTCACTGTGGGTGATTCTGTTTATGCTAAGAACCTTGTGGGTGAACCACTATGGATTCCTGCTGAGATAACCCAGGTCACAGGCCCCAGGTCTTACAGGGTTCAAACTGAGGATGGTGTCTTGTGGAGTAGGCACATAGACCAATTGCGGTCCAGACTACCTCTGGAGCATCGCCCATGCTCCTCTCTGGATCCCATGCCCTCAGCCTCTTCTAGGGGTGAAGGGGGAGATAATGAAGGTAATCAGCAAGTGAGAATCAACCCCATGTATAACGAGCTAACATGACAGAAACCATCCTAAAACCTGTCTGGGTACCAAAAACCGTTCTTGCAAATAGAAGATTGCACATCACTACCAGATTTAGGGGGTGACATCGGGTTGAAGATGGATTGGGAGGAGAGACTAGGTTGTAGTAACCAAGCAGGTTCTACCAATACAAGAAGTCCTAATAAGGGAATGTTGGCAGATACACTTCCTTCCTCACAAACTGAGATTCCCAAAACACCTGAACCACGCAGGTCTCAATGTACCCGTAAGAGCCCCGCCTATCTACAACAGTATATTAGATAGATGGGGTTTGAGTATGGACCAAACCTAGTGGGGAGGGGTGTTATGTATGCAGAGTTTAAAATGACTGGTTATTGTTGTAAAGTGTTTTAATTCATTGGTTGTAAAAGTGCGGGAAAACCCTGCACTCTGATTGGCTGGCAGCTGCGGCAGCCGGCTATAAATAGCTGCCGCGGCTGAGCCAGTTGGGTCCATTCTGAGCTGAAGTCACAATAAACTTTGAGTTGAAGCACTCCGCGTCCTGTCTCTCTATGCGAACTTAACAGTAAGGATATAACTGACAAAGTTACAGTCCTACAATCACAAGTGGGAGGGGATGGGTGATAAGGAGTGATGAGAAGATTAACAGTAATAGTAGTGCAGACTTTGTAAATAGTTGAACAGTGTTGAGGGAATTATTTGTTTAGCAGAGTGATGGCTTTCGGGAAAAAATCTGTCCTTGTGTCTAGTTGTTCTGGTGTGCAGTGCTCTAAGTGGTTCTTAACCTTTTTGAAAGAATCGCCCCCTTGAGCCATTGAGGAAGTTGTCATCGCCCCCTTCCCCAACATAACTGCTCCCCTGCCACCTCTTAGCGTCCCCATGGGGGCCAGCAGAGAGGCACTAAGAGGCAGCAGGGGGCATTCGAGCTGGCGCCCTGCAGTTTCACCCATTTTGGCACCAGCTCCGGAGCGGTGCTACAGTCAATGGGTGAGCCTGCAGGGCCGGCACCTGAACGCCACCTCTTAGCATCCCCAAGGGGCCAGCAGAGGGGCACTAAGGGGCAGGGGCGCTTGAGGCCCGGCCGCTCTGCTGTTTCATCCATTTTGGTGCCGGCCCGAGCGTTACTAGTCAATGGGTGAATGTGCAGGGCCGGCACCTTGAACGCCCCCCTGCCACCTTTTAGCGTCCCCCTGGCCAAGGGGGTCAGCAGAGCGGTGCTAAGAGGCGGCAGGGGGGCGTTCAAGCCACCAGCCCTGCACATTCACCCATTGACTAGTAACGCTCCGGAGCCGCCACCAAAATGGATGAAACAGCAGAGCTGGCTGGCGCCTCGAACGCCCCCCTGCTTCCCCTTTGTGCCCCTCTGCTGGCCCCCTTGGCCTTGGGGACGCTAAGAGGTGACGGGGTGGCATGTCGAACGCAGCCAGGGCGGCACATAACGCACCACCTCTTCCACATTGGAGGCGCCGGCTCTGGAGCGTTACTAGTCAATGGGTGAATGTGCAGGGCTGGCAGTGCCCTGCCGCCTCTTAGCGCTCAAGGGGCCAGCAGAGCAGCTAAGAGGCGGCAGGGGGCGTGTCGAACGCACGGCAGCACGTAACGTGCCACTGTTTCTCTCTCTCTCTCTCCCTCCCAATATATCTCCATCCATCACCCCATATCGCCCCCCTTCCGTTCCTTCACCCCCACGTCGCCTCTTTTCGTTCTATCGCCCTCCTGAAAAACAAAATCACCCCTTGGGGGGCGCCCAGGTTAAGAACCACTGCTCTATACTAGCGCCCAGGTTAAGAACCACTGCTCTATACTAGCGTCGTTTTGAGGGAAGGAGTTGAAACAGTTTATGTCCGGGATGTGAGGGGTCTGTAAATATTTATTTTAATATTTACATTTTAAAAATCATACACTTGGCTAAATTATCTGCAAATTAGGTGATGAGTAGCATTCAGCACCAACCAACCTACACTTATGGGCAGGAAGGAAGAATAAGGCAGCAGTGAGTGATCTCAAATTCTCATTGATATAAGGCCTAAAGCTGGGATGTCAGGAACCAGCATTGCTCAGACCAGACAGAACAGTTATATATACATAAATTAGATATGTTCCACTCTCAAGTCTGGGGAAAGAATAGCCAAACCTCTGTTGATCAAAAGGTCAGGGGAAAGAGGCTTTAAGATTTAACTCTATGACAGATTTACATATAGAATTTGATTTCTGTGTTTTGGAAGTCCTTAAAATTTTGCCTTCATCTATTTATTTTATACTTATTTATTAAATTTATATATCACCCATCCAGTGGTGGGATTCAAAATTTTTTATTACTGGTTCTGTGGGCGTGGCTTGGTGGGCATGGCTTGGCTTGGTGAGTGTGGCAGGGGAACATTACTGCAAAATCCCATTCCCTCCTCACCCCACTAACCTGCTTTCCAGCTCTATTCTCCTGTGCAGGGCAACAAAAGAAGACCCAGCCGATCAGCTGGGACTCGGGAGGCAGAGAATAGATGGGGGCGGGGCCAGTCAGAGGTGGTATTTGTCGGTTCTCTGAACTACTCAAAATTTCTGCTAAATTACATTTATTTTTAAGCCAGGTTTTTCATAATATTCAACTGGTGTGTTCCTTCCTGTAATTTAAACCCATTATTACATGCTCATTGTTTGGGATGTAGAGATTGTTCCTTCACTTTTGTATGACATCCTTGCAAATATTTAAGAGTGCTATCATATCACCCTTCAATTTTCACTTTTCAGGGCTAAATATATCCAGTTCACTTACACTCTTCTTATAATTCAGTCTTACTTCCCTAATCACCATCTTCTCCCTCCTCTGATGCTGTTCCATTTTGTCTAAATCCTTCCTAATATATCTTTGTTCTTGCACCAGTAAACAAATCTAATGGCTACAATTTTCAACCACTATTTAAGAAGTAGAAATACATTTGCTGAAGAATGGGCCTGGAAGATATGTTTGAAATTATGAAAATACCTTGTGAGTTCGCTTTAAAAATAGCTGGGAATCTTGCTAATTTACAAAATGCAGATTGCACTAATTTACCAGAACATTATCTTCTCCCTTGTCCCTCCTCCCACATGACTTTTCATATTACTTCTGCTTACCTTTGTCCTGTTTCTAGCAGGCAGGTACACTTACAAACAAAACTCTGGATTGCAATCACTTACCAGTTTTATTTTCTAAGAGTGTATGTGGGGACCAGAACATTCTTGGAAATAAAGAAGATAATTCAGAGAGCTCTTTCCAGAGCTGAAGAAGCTTCTTGGATGAGAAGCGAAACATCTTAAAAGAAATACAAGAAAGTTCAGTTACCTCTTGAAAATTGCACCTTTGGGATAACTCAGGGGAGGTGCTACATTTTGCATTGTGCAAACTTTCTATTTGAATTTATGTCACAATTTGTAGAATAAGGTAACGCAATTTAAACAAGACTCACTGTATTTGATGGCTTTATACTTAACTCAGCTGGAAGAAACTTGTTATTTTTATAGAATTCGTTCTACAGATTAGAATTTCTGATTTGGCATACTTTAGGAACAGCAATGGTGGATTGAGGATGTCTCCGCTATTGCAGAGCTGAGGACCACAGTGAAAAGAGGAGCCAATGGATGGATTGCCTCCTGATAAGTCCTCTCTGGATCAAGAAGAAAACAAGGATCACCCACAAGTTTTCTCCATAAAAATCTTTCTGTGAGATCATAAAATAATGATCTCTGGTAGTTTGACAGCTCTTGGAGCTGGGGTGGTTAATCGTATTGCCCTGGTTTGGTGCCTTCAAAGGGACACTGAGTTTGTCTACTTCCTCTCTTAACTACTTTAGGAAACTGCTTGGTTTTGATTTTCTAGATGTGAAAAACCCTCTGAAGGGCAGGTTTTGTTATGCCACAAGTCTCTTTCTATTCTAAATGAAAAAAGTTCTATGTAAATTTAACTTATTCTTACAACAGAAAAAAACTAATTTTTGGAAAACAGCAAAAGTGAAACTAGAATGTTGATTTTGGAAATTTAACAGGCTAGATAGACTTGAAATAATACTTTATAAAATAATATATTAAGATTTTTAAATGAATTATAATAAAACTTCCCATGAGAAGGTCTTGTTGATTGGAAAATAGATAAGAGGGACCTAGAAGTTGACTAGAGGGAACCAAAGAGAACAAAAGATTACAGGAGAAGAGATCCATTAATATAGTGAACCAATATTTTGACTGTAGAATAAATTAAGGATGTTTGGGAACATTGTATTCAGAAACTACCTACATGATTATCTGATACTCTTAACAGAGGATATAAAAGAACAATATATTTTATTGACTGAAACAGACTGAGGCTGATTGAATGTGGATTTGGCTTCTCAAAAAATAACCAAATTACAAAAGTGATATAGGAAGAAATGCTATGAATCTGAAAATGGATTGTAAAATGCCAGAATATAAGAGCCATATGGGAAAAGATGCCACAATGGATTTATAAATGAAACCAGCTGATGTTTTAATAATTAAAGGAGACATACAAGTAATAAATCAGAAGAATGACTTGGAAAGCCTTCTTATCTTGGATTTACAAAAGGGATGTGTTAAACTAATGAAGCTTAGTCTGTTACCTTCAGTCAAAATTGACATGAAGATGGAGAGGTCTGGGTTTCCCCCCTCTCCTTCTTATCCCTTTAAAGGACATTTGAAAAGTATTTTAGCTGCCTTTGCTTCTGAAGCAGCTCTGATATTATTTGTTTAGAATTTGCTTCAAATGAAAAAGTCCATTTTTTCTCTTTCTGAACTTTTTTTTTCTTGGTCAATGGAAGAAGTACTTGTTCCTTAGCTACTTCAAAGACAAAATATTTGAAGTGAAGTGTAAGATTTATTGAAACCAAAGCTATTAAAAATGCCCCCTGCCCTTTTTATATGTGCATTTTCATTGGCTCTTTCTGG
The DNA here is from genome assembly GCA_009733165.1 of Naja naja. NCBI lineage: Eukaryota > Metazoa > Chordata > Lepidosauria > Squamata > Elapidae > Naja > Naja naja. Next base: position 114,343,209 of record CM019148.1, on the reverse strand, counting down.
AATTCTGTAACAATTGTGACTTCACTGACCTCACCTTCTATCCATCCAACCCACCCTCAAGCAAAGTGAATCATTTTAAGAAGCAGCCTATTTTTAGCACAAAGAATACAAGACATTCATAGCAAGCATTTGCCACTTGGATTCTCTGCAAATATCTTCACACAGTATAGTTATGAATAGTGCAACAGCTCCATTTTAACTACTTTTGGATTTTGAAAGTAATTTGCAGGGAGTACCTTCTGTTCAAAATCAGATCCCAAAGTAATATTGATATTGTGACCAAGGAATTACCCTGCTAATTAACATAGATAATATTGTGGTCAAAATATCCTAAGGGAAAGTTGCTAAATTTAAATATAAAAGAGCACTGATTGAAGTTTATAAACTCTTCCCATTAAGGATGCTGAAAAGCTTGATAGATATTTAAAGAGTTATTGTACATAATGGCTGGAGCTTTAAGAGTTTAGAGCAGTGTGAGTTTAGATGAGTTCAAGAGTTTAAATGAATGAACTTCAACAACCATATGCTGACTGGGGAATTCTGGTAGTTGAAGTCCGCATGACCTTGAAAAACACTAGAGTGACAAAGAATCTCAATTTTTGGGCAGGGAGATGCACCCCCCCCCCCATATTCTCCTTCCTGTTTCAGCTTGAAAGTGGAAAGCACAACTCTGAGTAGACTCTAAGCTTGCATTGAAGCTCTGAAGTCACTGTGTGGAAAAATGCATTATTCTAGCCATGGCAAGGAGAAGCAATGGGAACTGACCCCAACTCTCCATATGACAATGTATTGATGTGGGGCTGGGATAGTGTCCCTCTTTGACTTGGTCTGGCTCTAATGGCCTTGTTTCCTCATTCTCCAAGGCTGAGAAATCTTGTATAGGAGGCATGGAAGAATCAAGGAGTGCAAGGTGCAGCATATATTGGCTCTGGTAGGAGTGGGTGGTGGTGCCACTTATTTAGATTTTTGGTGTGTCTACATTATAATTTTATTTATTTATTTATTTATTTTGTCAAGCGATTATAAGATAATAGGTATAAGTATAAACATAGTTATGAATACATGAAATGGATATGAATAAGGAAAAGAAAAAGAAAAAAGAAGCAAACAATAGGACAGGGATGGTAGGCACTTTGGTGCGCTTATGCACGCCCCCTACAGACCTCTTAGGAAAGGGGTGAGGTCAATAGTGGACAGTCTAAGGTTAAAGTTTTCGGGGTTTGGGGAAGAAACCACAGAGTCAGGTAGAGTATTCCAGACATTGACCACTCTGTTACTGAAGTCGTATTTTCCAATAACAGTTGCAACCCCCTCACTGCACAACCATCACTGCAGCCTACATAGTAGTTTTATTTCACAATGACTATGATGATACTGATGATTTAATACACATTTCCGACCAAAAATAGAGCCAGTTTTGCAAGTTCCTTTTTTCATCTTCAAAGAAGCTAAATGTTCTCTGTGAAAGTGAGGTTATGGCTTTTTAATGACATTGTACTCAGTGTGATAAAACAAGCCAAGTTCTATAAATACTTTTTTCTGGACTGTTGTGTTTTTATACCAAGATATTGCTTTCAAATAATAACTGAATTTCAACCCTCAAGGCTTCCACATCTATGCTGGAGCTTCTTCCTCTTTTTTACCTTACCATATTTCCCAAAACTGCCCAGGAACTCTGGCAAAATTAGTAGCTGAAATATTTACTCTAGTCTGGAGAAGACAACTTGGATTCTCCAGATATAATTGTTCCTGTTCACCTCAGCTAGGAAGGCTAACTGGAGTTTTGTGTACTCTGAGTTATACAAAACAGATTGCTTTTACTAGCAATAAGTGGAGCCCATCTGAATGCACTGTGAGCCTTAGCATTATCTAAATAGATTGTCTTTAGATACGATGATGATCAAGTGCCATTAAATCACTTCTGACTTCCAGTGCCCATATAGATAGCTTTTCTCCATGACCTTCTTTAGATCTTCCAATAATGAACTCACCACAGTAATTGAGTCCATCCACGTTGTTGCTCATCCTCTTTTCTCTTTTATTCCAACTTCCCAGCATTAGAGCTTTTTCCAGAGAGCTAAATTTTCACATAATATTTCTGAAGTGGGATAATTTAAGCTTGATCATTTGGGGCTCCAGTGAGAACTTTGGGTTGTTGAACCAGCCAGGAGGAACAAATCCCAGGCTGATCCAAACCAAATCTATAATGTATTCCCAGAACCAACAGCTTGATGAATCAACCATCAGTTTAGAGCAGGGTGTCAAACTGGTGGCCCATGGGCCGGATGTATCACATGCAGACCACGCCCACCCCAGTTCCACAAAGAGAAAAACCATCGTGAAACGTCATGTGACAGCAACGTAACTTCGCAAGTTTGACACCCATGGTCTAGAGATAAAATTAATTAGCTTAGGTATGACTGCAGCTGGGTAGCATATGAACAGTACTCTTTGGAGACCAATTTCACAAATGTAGAATAGCTTACATCTAGCCACTTGCAAACCAGGACATCTAACATCAGGCACCTGGGGCAGAGATGGTTCTGCCCCAGGTGTCTGATGGATCTGGAGAGATTCCAGATGGTGCTTGGGATGATTCCTTCCTCCTTTGCCCACAGCTCGGCTGAGACCCTGGTGGACGCCTGGCAGAGGGCTGCCTCTGGGGTGCTTGACCGGGTTGTTCCTTTGTGGCCTCTCACCCAATGCAGATCCTGGTTGGCTCCCTGGTTTTACGTGGAGCTCCAGGAAATGAAGCAGTGGAGGAGAGGCCTAGAGAGCTGTTGGAGGTCCAGCAGGTCCGAATCTGACCGAGCGCAGCTAAGAGCCTATATTAGGTCTTACCTCGCTGCAATGAGAGCGGCGAAGCACGTGTACTTCTCTGTTCTCATTGCATCCGCAGATAATCGCCCAGCCACCCTGTTCAGGGTCACCTGTTCCCTCCTTAATCGGGGGGTGACCCTTTGCAGGGACGTGCCGAGAAGTTTAGCCAGCATCTGATGGACAAGATCGCTCAGATCCAGGCCGGCTTGGACTCCGATTGGTCAGAGTCCGATGGGAGTGTGGCGACGGGTCTTAGGGATTCCATCTGGGAGGAGTTTGATTCTGTGACTCCAGATGAGGTGGAGAGGATCATGGGGAAGCTAAGTGCTGCCACGTGTTTACTGGACTTGTGTCCTTCCTGGCTGGTTTATGCTGCCCAGGAGGTTACACAAGGCTGGCTCCAGGCAGTGGGCAATGCTTCTTTGAAGGAGGCAGTGGTGAGGCCCCTCCTCAAAAGGACTGCCCTCGACCTGGCTATTTTGAACAACTTTCATCCTGTCAACAACCTTCGCTTTGTTGCAAAGGTTGTTGAGAGCATGGTGGCCTGACAGCTCCTGGTGTTCCTGGAGGAACCTGATTATCTGGATCCGTACCAATCGGGTTTCAGGCCCGGGTACAGCACGGAGATGGCGTTGGTCACTCTGGTGGATGATCTCTGGAGGGTGCAGGATAAGGGTCACTCCTCTATCCTGGTCCTGTTAGATCTCTCAGCGGCTTTTGATACCATCGACCATGGTATCCTACTGCGGCGCCTCGAGGGATTGGGAATGTGGGGCACCGTTTTATGGTGGTTCTACCTCTTGGGTCATACACAAGTGGTGTTGGTGGGGGGGCAGAGATCGGCCCCGAGGCCCCTCCTTTGTGGAGTGCCTCAGGGGTCGGTGCTGTTACCCCTCCTGTTCAACATCTATATGAAGCCACTGGGCGAGATCATCTGTGGTTTTGGGGTGAGGTATCACCAGTACACTGATGATACCCAGCTTTTTATCTCCACCCCAAACCAACCCAGTGACGCCCTCAACGTGATGTTCAGGTGCCTGGAAGCGGTACAGGTCTGGATGAGGAGGAACAGGCTCCAGCTCAAACTGGCTAAGACCAAGTGGCTGTATGTACCGGCATCTTGAGTTATCCAGGACATTCCACCTCTGACTATGGGGGAAGAGATGTTGCCCCCCATAGATAGGGTTCACAACTTGGGTGTCCTCCTGGTTGCGTGGCTCAGTTTGGAGGAGCAGGTGGGAGCCATGGCCAGGGGGACATTTGCCCAGCTTCGTCTGGTGCATCAGTTGTGCCCCTATCTGGACTGAGATGCCCTACATATGGTCACTCATGCAGTCGTTACCTCCCGTCTGGACTACTGCAATGCTCTTTACATGGGGCTGCCCTTGAAGACCACGCGGAGGCTTCAACTTGTCCACAATGCAGCGACGCGGGTTGTGGGAGGGTCCCGATATCACACCCCTTTTGCGCGAGCTGCACTGGTTACCAGTTGCCTTCCGTGTGAGATTCAAGGTGCTGGTGTTGACCTATAAAGCCCTTCATGGCTTAGGACCGGGGTATTTGCGGGGAACCCTGCTGCCAGTAACCTTTCCCAACGTCCCGTGCGTTCCCATAGGCAGGGCCTCCTTGGGGTGCCATCGGCCAGACAATGTCGGCTGACGACCCCTAGGGGTAAGACCTTCTCTGTGGGAGCACCTGCCCTATGGAATCAATTGCCCCTGGAGCTTCGGGTGGCCCCTGACCTCTGATCCTTCCGCCGTGGCCTAAAAACATGGCTTTTCCAACTCGCTGAACCAGACTGATGGAGGGGAGGGGATTTTAGCTATAGTTTTATATATTTTATTGGCTTAGTGAGATTTCATATTTAATTGTTTTTTAACTTTTGTATTGTTCTCTTTTATTATTGTACACCGCCCTGAGCCCTTCGGGAGATAGGGCAGCATAGAAATCTCATTAAATAAACAAACAAACAAACAAACAAACAAACAAACAAACTTCAAATTACCCCAGAAGATTATTGCCAGTCCATTTTCCATCATCTGCCAGTAAAGCACCTGAAATCCAGTTGAGCACATGTCAAAGGCATTCACTTTCTTTTTCACCCAACCAGGTGGTAATGGCAAAACAGGGCCATCTACAGAATTAAATCGTGAAAGGTCATGGTCTTGTTTTTGTTTATTTAATCAATTTATATGGACACCCATCTCACATTCATGATATTGCAAATGATCAGCTCATACTGGCATTTCTGGAGTTTACTTTTAAAATTACATGTGAGGTAAAATTATGTGTACATAAGTTCTTACATTTTATTTTATCTGTAAATACAAGGAACTTTTCAAAATGTTTTTAAATTTGTACATTTTAATGACATTTTTATTATGAGAGGCTTCACTTCTGCAATATTCCATTGTAGATCTAAAAGCAATCAGTTCATTCACAATCTATTCATATTCACAAACTCAAGGTAAACCTCACCAAACTTGATTGCAGGGAATACGACTTCAGCAACAGAGTGGTCAGTGTCTGGAATACTCTACCTGACTCTATGGTTTCTTTCCCAAACCCCAAAAACTAACCTTAGACTGTCTACTATTGACCTCACCCCTTTCCTAAGAGGTCTGTAGGGGGCATGCATAAGCGCACAAAAGTGCCTACCGTCCCTGTCCTATTGTTTCTTTTTATTTTTCTTATATGTATCCATTTCATGTATTCATAACTATGTTTATACTTATACCTATTATCTTATAATCACTTGACAAAATAAGTAAATAAATAAAATAAATAAATATTCCTTGGAAGTATAGGATTATTATGTACTTATATTTTACTTTCTGTTTTTCTCTCTCCTGTACATTGCATTTGTTCCCAGATATGTCATCGTTTGGGTTTAATAAAGTTCCCCAGATATTTCATTTCTCTTGGCATTTTTAGACAAGGAATAAGGGCTGGGTTCTCTGCATGCATTTATATAACTTTCGGGACTCAAGCGGTCTTTTAAATCCAACATAGTATTTGTTAAATTTGCATGAAGAGTCAGACGCGGAGTGCTTCAGTGAAGCGTTTATGAGTGACTACAGCTCTTAACAGACCCGATTTGGCTGGACTTATAGCCAGCAGCCGCAGTTGCCAGCCAATCAGGGTGCAGGGTTTTCCCGCACTATTTAAACCAATCATTTCTGACATTTTACAAGAACAGTTCAAACTTAACCAATGACACTCAAACCTGCATACATAACAGTATTATTAATAAAATATGAAGTTAGGATTCTTGGTCATTTGGTCTAGTGATTAAGGCACCAGGCTAGAAAGTGGCAGACTGCAAGTTCAAGTCCCACTTTAGCCATGAAAGCCAGCTGGGTGACTTTGGCTCAGTCACTCTAGAGTGCAACCTACCTCACAGGGTTGTTATTTTGGGGAAAATAGGAGGAGGAAGGTTGAATATGTTCGCTGTCTTCAGTTACTTACAAAATTAATAAAGGCGGGATACAAATAAATAAAATAAATGCTAATAGGTTTTGATAGTTACAATTACTATGGTTTAAAAAGGGTTTTAAACATGTTTAAAATTAATAATAATTTTAATATATAATATAAAATATAAAACCTGATTTTTATCTCATGTACTATATGTGTGTTTAAAAGCAATATAGACAGCCCTCCTTATCCACAGTGATATCATCCATGCTTTCATGTGTTCACAGTTGGTAAATATAAACCAGACCCTCTTACCCACAGTACAGGGTTTTGTTATTTGTGACTTTTGTCATGTGGTTCTGTTTAGAGGCTCTTTTGTGTGTTTCACAAAATGGTGAATAGGCTTTTGCACATCTATAACACATGGTTTTTTCCCCCCAAGATGTTGTTATCTATGGTCTCTTTACCTGAGAGTGTTAACTGGAATGCAACATTGGTAATAATAGGGGCAGTGTGTACATTCATTTGAGTGAACTGGGCTATGTGTGCATCTGAATAGCTTCTTCCTTTGCCAAATAACAAGTCAGATTTGCAGTCAGATAAAAAAAAAGTATAAATATAAAAGTGCAGGAATTTCTGGATCTGTTTTTTTCTAAAATACTCTGTTGTTAAACAGTGTTCAAAATAATTGAAATGAATGACAGTTGATGTAGTAAAATAATGATTATCTGAATATTAGTAAAAGGTTCCTACATGATTTAAAACTAGATTATAATTATGATTTTAGTTCTGTTGATTAGATAAATTGGTTTGGCTTCTTTAAAAACTCCATTTCATTTTGTGTGTACCTTTTAGTGTGATGAATTTTAGAGGTGATGGATTAGTTATAGAGTGTAGACTTTTATCTGCTTAAGTATGACTTCTAAACTGACTACTGATGCAGTGTTATATAACTTTATAGAAGTTATTTATATAATTACTTGAAGATAAATGGGGAGAGTATTGCCATCTAGTTAATTTTATGTGTAATCATTTTACTGTCTATACTTTTAAAGTAGTAATGGATATATATGAAAGGACACTCAGTGCTGTGATGATGTTACTAGAAAAAGAAAGGCTCAAAATTTTCAGCCTGTTTTTGTGGCATTTTATAATTATAATGGAAGCAGAAGGCATCTGGGACTAGACGGTTCTCATTGCAAGCCTTTTAAAGAAATTTAAACCCTTCAAAGTCTGTAAAGAAATTATAAAGCATCAGTATAATGCGAGCCATTTTAAGGGTAGATTTGTGGATGTTGTTCTTCTATAAGCTGCCTGTTGTCATTTTATCCTTCATGTAAAAAGATGCCAAAAATTGAACTACTGAAAAAGGGCCATTTCATGGCCAAATTGATATGGTACAATCTTAGGTTTTTTAAAGATTATCTTCAAGTCACTGGTTGTCCATCCTTGACCTGAAAGTTACATCGCTGATATTTAAATAAAATTACTACAGCTTCCTAAGTATTGTTTGTATCAGCATTTCTGAATGAGTTTCCTCCAAAACTGGAAGGCCACTGTTCTCATAACTCTGGTATATTTGGGGGAGACCCCATGTGAGAGAGACTAGTCTATATTGACTGACAGGATGTAGTTAAAGTCTGAGAGAAATGGCTATTTATTTGAATAGAAATATCCAATATTTTAAATGTTTGCCGCTAATAAAAAGTCACCTATTGAAATATCACCACAGTTCTCATTAAATAGTCCATTTAGTATCCAAATGCAGATTACAGAATAAAATAGGATTTGAGTCAGAATAAATAATTGTATTTATGCAATCATATATTACACATTCTATTTTTTAAGCCTTGGAATTATTGAATTCTGAAAACTGTTTTATGAACAGTGGCCATATTTAAAATGAAATATGCTTTTATAATAGGTTTCCTCAACTTACAACCACAATTAAACCTAGAATTTATGTTGCTAAGTGAGAAATTTGTTAAGTGAGTTTTGTTCCATTTTATGATTTTTTCTTGCCACATTTAAGTAAATCACTCAGTTATCAAATTAGTAACACGGTTATTAAGTGAATCTGACTTCCCCATTGACTTTGCTTGTCAGAATGCAGCAAAAGATGATCAACAGAACCTGGGGCATTGCAAGTGTCATAAATGTGGTCAGTTGTCAAGCAACTGAATATAAATCATATCATGGGTCATAAGTGTGAAAAATGGTCATAAGTCACTTTTTTCAGTCCCATTGTAACTTTGAATGGACAGCAGACTGTTGTAAGTTGAGGAGTACCTGTAGTGATTTAATTTAAAAACGTGGATAATTTCTTATGGAATCAGTAATGAAAATAGAGTACAGTAACACTTCATGGATATAAATAGAAGTTTATTTTGAATTCCAGTTTGAAAAAAGAAAAACCCACTTCATCCAATAGATGTTCATTTACTGAAACAGAAATACATACCATTGTGAGTCACCTATAATGAAGGCAAAATAAGAAATAACTAGAACAGCCAATTGAATGAAGTAAAAGGTCAATAATGACTGAATAAACATGCCATTTGCTCCATCTACAAGAAAATCCAGGAATGTGAAAGCATAACCCTCACAGACTAATTAATCCAAACATTCCTTCAGTAAAAGGAATAACACAATGCTCATTAAAGATCTTTATCTCAGCTGAACAGCAAATTATTCAGAATCACTTCCATCATTTCCCAAATCTTATTTCAAACCTGAGCCTGCGATGCCCACCTCATGGAAGCTTCTTACAGTTGTTTCCATTCTCATTAAACTGATTTACTGGACTCCTTGTCTCTGTTCAGCTTCAGTTTATTCCTACTTTGTTTAAAATTTGGGAAGTGCTGGGCGGAGGGGACAGGACGTTAATGGCTGCACTTGTGCAAATGGAGTGACAGCTGATTTATTACAAAGGTTATAAAGGAAAAGTATTAAGTGTGTTCCATTCGACTTGGCAAAAGGCATCCTGCACAATGTCCAACAAAACTTAAGAGAGTCCTGTTTGTTAAAGGGAAATAAAGAGGGGAAGAGACAAAGGGAGGGAGAGCTTAACCAAAGATGTGCTCTTCTTCTTTTGAGTAATAATCAAGATAGTAAATCACAGCAACATGAAACAACTATATCCGACAGAACTGGATGGTTCTGGGACTTTTGCTGTGCTTTTCCAATCATTCTGAATACCTACACTGAAGCACTAATGGGAGGGCAAACTTCAAAGAGAAATTTTGGCATGGTAGAAAGGCCTGTGAGACCATTACATGGATAAAGCTGTAAAATAGACTCCTCCATGCAAATTGGGCAGGGGGGAGGATGGAAAGTTTGATGGGTTTGTGATGACCTAGATTTTTCTCTCTTTAAAGCACGTAGCACGTTTTGTATTAATTCTTTATGGTAATATAATCTGGAGCTATGTTTATTGGATGTTTGGGTAAAAAATAAAGGCAGAAATAACTGTGTTAGTCACTTTTAAAAACAAGTTATTCATTGAAGTCACTTGATAAACATTTTATGTTTTATACAATCCAGATTACTTTGTAATGGTAGTTCCCTAATTGGTTTGCTGAAAAAATCCCTGGCCTTTTTGAACAAGCTAAAGTGGTTTATCTGTAATTAATTCAGAGGTAACTTGCTTTCCAGCTTGTCATGTTTTCAGTGTTAAAACTAATCATTCTTTCTAATTCTCTATTGCTTCTAATTACTTCAAACACTTAAAATGCACACCAAACGTATTTTTGGGCCTAAGTCGTAATAGTGAGTGTTGAGGTTAATTTTATTTCAAGTGGAACATGCATTATAACAAAAATATTCTATCCTTTGTTTTATTGTTTCAGTGTAGGGAATCTTAAAAGAGTAGGGGAAGAGAGAAAGAAGATGATGAAAACAAATAACTCTTTAAAAATCTGGAATGATTTATGGTTACAGTATGGAATTTCTGTATTGTTCACCATATGAACACAGTACACACATATGCACAAAAGCACACTGTGACAGCAGAACTGTGACTCCCACCGAGCTGTTTTTGCAGTTGCAAAAAGCAATGGTCAACCACTCCTGTACCTTACCAAGAAAGCTACATAAATAGATAATGCTTGAGAAGCCAGGCTGGAAACAGATTGATCACCCTGGAGAAGGTCTGTCTGTATATTAGCTAAGAATTGACACCAATCACAAAATCCTTTATAAATCTCAAAACCATACTTTTGGTATCTCTGACAGCAGTATTATGCTTAGAGTGCCTGACAGCAGTATTATGCTTAGGGTGCCTATATTAAACTAAAAGTTCATTTTAAGACTGAGACTGAGTTGAGGAAAATTCCTTAGTTCTTGAAATGATTAAGTATGTCATGGCTCAGATGCTGTAAAGTACATTGATTTTGAAATTTCCATATGCTCATTCTGTGCATTGTGGTTATTAGTATTTTTATATATTATTCGGATTCTTGCTTTTTAATTAAATGGATGTTTGTAATTGTTTCTTATATTAATTTTAAAATGAACATTGACCTTAAAATGAATATAAGCCACTGTCATGTGATTGTGGTAGTGTAGAAATAAACTTGCCATGAACTTGCAGGTTTTTTTTTCTCTCTCGGATATCTTTTATTTCATTGGTCAATTTTTGTGTGCTGAACATTATTTGCAAAATAATGTATGATTTAAAAAAGAACAGTATTCCTAGTTTACCAGAATATACCTTATGACTTTAAAATGAAATTGTATGTTAATTTCCTTTGTTCTTCCATCTTTGCAGATTTTAGGTAGAGACATTAAAATACCTTAAGTTACAATTCACTGTTTTTTTCATATTAGTCAATTACCTTTAGTTTATAACTAAAGTTAGTTGGTATACTACTTTATTTATTCTGGAATTTAATGAAATTAAATTCATTTAAATAACGTTATGAAGTTAAGGGTGGTTTTTGGGTGACTTTGTGGAGATTTTCTTGAATACAGTGAATAATTTTCACTGTGGGAGAGTGGGAGCAACGATCTCCAGGGTGGTTGGGTTCAGCAGGGGACGACGAGGCATGGGGCCACATCATGTTAGGGGAGTACGCCCCCGCTGTCTTCATATGGTGGCGCGCTCTGACCCTGCTGCCTCCTCCCAATTTCCTGGGGATCCGGGATCTAGGACCCCTGGGCTCCAACTGGTGTACTTTAATGCCAGGTCCGTGGCTAACAAGGCAACCCTCCTCCGTGAGATAATTGAGGAGGAGGCCGCGGACCTGGCTTGTATCACTGAGACCTGGGTGGGCGCAGAGGGTGGACTCCCTCTGGTGGATTTATGACCCCCAGGTTTTTGGGTGTTGCACCGGTCACAAGCCCAGGGGAGGGGTGGGGGGGTGGCTGTCGTTATTCGGGAAACCCTGATTCCAAGGGAGGTCTCTGTTCCGGAGATAGGCGGGTGTGAGGCCCTCCTCTTGAGGTGCAGGCCTGAGAGTCGGGTGGGCTTGCTGCTTACATACCTTTCCCCCAGCTATGTGGCAACCGCCCTGCCTGGGCTCCTCAACGCCATCTCGGGGGTGGCAGTGGAGTTCCCAGAGCTTATTGTTCTGGGTGACTTCAACCTGCCTTCCCTTGGGGCGGTGTCAGGTTTGGCCCAGGAATTCATGGCCTCCATGGTGGCCATGGGCCTGACTCAGGTGATCGATGGCCCGACTCACGAGGGGGGTAACACGCTCGACTTGGTTTTTGTCTTGGAGCAGTGGCGTAATGGTCTGGGAGGTGGTGACTTTACTGTCCATCCTGTCCCATGGTCAGATCATTATCTCCTACGGCTGGTTTTCCATCAAGCTACCCCACACTGCTGGGATGAGGAGCCACTTAGATGGTTCCGCCCCAGGCGCCTGATGGACCCTGAGAGGTTCTAGGGAGAACTGTGGTTTTTTCCTACATCCCTGATACACAGCTCTGCTGAGGCCTTGGCGGCCGCCTGGCAACAGCCCTCGACAGAGTTGTCCCCATGCGTCCCCTTACTCGGCGTAGATCCCGGGTGGCTCCCTGGTATACCGAGGAGCTCCGGGAGATGAAACGCCGTAGAAGGGGCTTAGAGAGCAGATGGTGATCGACCCATTCCGGTTCTGACTGAGCCCAGTTGAGAGCCTATATTAGGACTTGCCTGGTAGCTGTGAGAGTGGCGAGAAGGGTTTATTTCTCCGCCCTCATAGCATCTGCAGGTAACCGTCCAGCCGCCCTGTTCGGGGTCACCCACTCCCTCCTACAGCTGGGGGTTGCGGTGGATCCCCTGCGGGGTAGAGCTGAGGAATTTGGTCAATACCTGCAGGACAAGATCGCTCGGATCCAGTAGGGGTTGAACTCTAATTTGCGGTGGTCTGATGTTGGGGGTACAAGTGGTCTGGCCAATGTAATCTGGACTGAGTTTGATCCTGTTTCTGAGGATGAAGTGGACAGGATTATGTGATGACTGAGTTCCACCACATGTTTGTTGGACCTGTGCCCTTCCTGGTTGGTTTATGCCTCCAGGGAGGTCACATGCGGCTGGCTCAGGGCAGTGGTCAACGCTTCATTAAGGGAGGGTGCCTTTCCCGCTGCCTTGAAAGAGGCGGTGGTGAGGCCCCTCCTGAAGAAGCCTGCCCTGGACCCAGCTGAATTGAACAACTTTCGTCCAGTCTCCAACCTTCGCTTTTTAGTGAAGGTTGTTGAGAGTGTGGTGGCTCAGCAGTTTCTGCTTTTCCTGGAGGAAGGAGACTACCTAGATCCGTACCAATCGGGCTTCCAACCCAGATATAGCACGGAGACGGCATTGGTCGCACTGGTCGATGATCTCTTGAGGGCTCGGGACAGGGGATTTTCCTCTGTCCTGGTCTTGTTAGACCTCTCAGCAGCTTTCGATACCATCGACCATGGTATCCTGTTGCAGCGTCTTGGGGGCTGGGAGTGGGAGGCACTGTGTTACAGTGGTTCTCCTTCCTCTCGAGATGCTTGCAATCAGTGTTGGCAAGGGGGCAGAGGTCGACTTCGAGGGCTCTCACTTGTGGGGTCACTCAGGAGTCGGTTCTCTCGCCCCTCCTGTTCAACATCTATATGAAGCCATTGGGCGAGATCATTCGTGGCTTTGGGGTGAAATATCATCAGTACACTGATGATACACAGTTATACATCTCCACCCCAGGCCACATCAGTGATGCCCTCTCCATGGTATCCCGTTGTCTGGATGCGGTACAGATCTGGATGGACAGGAACATGCTTTGGCTCAAACTGGCTAAGACAGAGTGGTTGTGCATACCGACATCTCGGCCCAGTCAGGAGATTCCACCTTTGGTCATGGGGGGAGAGGTGTTGCCCCCCATGGACAGGGCACGGAACCTGGGGGTCCTCCTGGATTCACGGCTCAGATTGGAGGAGCAGGTGGGAGCCGTGGCCAGGGGGGCCTTTGCCCAGGTCTGGCTGGTTCACCAGTTACGCCCATATCTGGACCGAGATGCCCTGCACACAGTCACTCAGGCACTTGTTACCTCTCGGCTCGACTACTGCAACGCTCTCTATTTAGGACTGCCCTTGCATACCATCCGGAGGCTTCAGCTGGTGCAGAATGCGGCTGCGCGGGTTGTGATGGGAGCTTCCCAGTACTCCCTTGTTATACCCCTCCTGCGTGACCTACATTGGCTACCAGTTGCCTTCCGGATGGGATTCAAGGTTCTGGTATTGACATTCAAAGTCCTACGAGACATGGGTCCGGGTTATTTATGGGAGCGTCCACTGCCGGCATTGAATACCAACCGCCCTGTATGAGTGCACAGGCAGGGACTCCTCGGGGTGCCGTCTGCGACCCAGTGTCATTTGGTGGTATCCCGGGGGAGGGCCTACTCTGTTGCGGCTCCCACTCTGTGGAACCAACTACCTCTGGGGCTCCGCCTGGCCCCTGACCTCCACACCTTCCGCCATGATTTAAAAACCTGGTTGTTTGAACAGGCTGGGCTGTGCTGCCTCCTCGGTGGGATTGGTTTTTATTTTAAATTATTAATGGGTTTTTAGTTAATTTGGCTTGTTTAATCTCATTTTAGGTAATTAATTTATTGTTCTGATTTTATGTGTGAGCCTCCCCGAATCCTTTTTGGAGAGGGGGCGGCATACAAGTCAAATAAACAAATAAGTAAGTAAGTAAGTAAGTAAGTAAGTAAATTTATGAATTTTTGTCATAGTTTACAATATGTTTTTTCAGCTTCCAAGTTCAGCCTAGTGCCTTGGAATTCAATGATCTGACCAAAAACCAGCCAGGCTTTTCAGTCTGTTTTGTGTCTGAACTCAAACAATATCAGCCAGGTACTACCATTTACCTTAATTCATTTACATCTGAAATACAGAAATTTCTTGTTATAATAGGATACAGGTAGTTCTCATTTAGCAGCTGCCTTCGATAGTGACTGTAAATAGATAGGGCAGTGTTGAAAAAGTCACTTTGCAACCAATCCTCACATTTATGACCTTTGCAGATCTATAAAGCAAAGGATAGCTGAAGTGATATCATAAGCATGGTTTTGCTTAGCAGCAGCTTCACTTAATGGCTGAGTTGCCAGTCCCAATTGTGGTTGCTAAATGAAGATGACCTATATTTTTAATACAGAACACTATGTTGGATGGCTAGTGTGTTCATAGTGCTTATACAGTATGATTTAAAGGTATATGTCTTGAATCTGGCTTGTAATCACATTATCTTAGTACAGAAGCTACAAAAGGAAGAAATGGAGTAGGATTAGAAAGCAAGTATTAAACATGTAGTTTGGATCTGTGACCTTCCTTACTTCCCTAAGCTGTAGAGCAGGGGTGTCAAACACACATCATCATAGCAGCATCATGTGACATATCAGGACTTTTTCCTCCTTTGCTAAACTGAGTGTGGTCTGGCCCACGGGCCGGGAGTTTGACAGCCTTGCTGTAGAAGTTAGGGCTAATGATGGATGGCTCTGGGTATCAATATTTCACTTCAGAAGAGGGTTTTACCAGCAGCCTTAAATGACTGTTTCCTGCACCCCGCCTTCCTAAGTAACTAAAACAAAAATTATTCTTTGTCTAAGGTAGTCTGTGATGGAGACCTGAGCTGGACCTGAGGGAGTTAGCATATCTCTTCTGTTCCTTTTAGATCCCTCAGCAGCTTTTGTGATACCATTTTTGATTGCCTGCAAAGATTGGGGATTGGAGGCACCATTCTGCCATGATTTCACTCCTGCCTCAGTGAATGATTCCAGTCAGTGGGAGGATCATAGAGTGATCATCCCTGCCATGGGCAATCCTCCAGCTTAGTTATTTATGCCTCTGACTATTCCAGCATATTGCCTCTTGATAGCGTGACCCTGCCCTTGAAGGAGGAAATCTTACTTAAGAGCCCTTCTTGATTCACAGTTAGTTGTTAGTGGGCAAGTGGGGATGATCCCCCTGAAAAAGTTATCAACCTAGATGTCTCTTTGTTCTATATGAAAATATAAAGATCATATTTCTGTAGACATGATGGAAGGTATAAAAAAGACTGAACTATTGTACAACTGCATACCTTATTAGATCCACCATCTATGACAGGGGTGTCAAACTTGATTTCATTGAGGGCCACATCAGAGTTGAGTTTGGCCTCATGGCCAATGGCCATGGCCAGATCAACATCACTTGTGTCAGGGTTGCCTGTGGAGGCTTGAGCTCTCTGCCAGTGAAAACAGAGCTTCATTTTCACTGGCAGAGGATTGCAGGAGCCCGTCGCAACTGAAAACAGAGGTCGGGCAGGCAGTGCGTGGTTTTCCCAAGCTCTTGTTTTTGCTGGCAAAGGCACCACGGGCCAGTCCTTTGCTGTTTCCAAGACAGCCCCATGGGCCAGATCTAAGTACTCAGTGGGCTGGATGCACCCTGCAGGCCTTGAGTTTGATACCCCTGACCTATAAATTCTGTGATAGTTAAGATACAAGAATTGTGCTTTATTGCAATCCCATCCAAACTATTCTGGATTGAACTCAGTATCATATTGACCAACAGAATCTTTATCTTTTTAAATATTTTTTTTATTTTTTCAAAAATAAAATACAAACACAAAATAAAGAAAAACAAAACAATAATTACAAACAAGACATAGGAAAAGAAAAAAGGGTGTGTATAAAGCAAGTGGAAAATTAACAATGAACATATGACCTCAGCCCTAGTTGAATGCTGATACCTGTACAGTATCTCACACATATCTAATAGATTTTCTCCCATGCATTCTCCCTTGCTAAATTACTAGTCTACATCACATTTTCTTAATAAATATCTCAAATATACAAATCTATTACCTATCAATCAAATTGACCCAATACCAGTCCACTGTAAAAAAAAAACCTGTTAACTGTTTCACCTGCTCCCCAAATATTAAACTTCAAAGCCCTCTGTTAACAGTCCGTTATTATACTTAATTTGTAGAAACTCCACAAATGGCTTCCAGTCTCTTATAAACTTATACAAACCATTGTTTCTAATCAATGCATCTAATTTCGCCAATTCTGTCAGTTTCAAAATCCATTCTTTCACTGTTGGAGTTCCCTTTTCTTTCCAATATTTGGCACACACAATCCTTGCAATTGCCACCATATATGAGAATACAGAATGCAGAATGATAGAGTTATAGAAGATCTCCTCTTTGAGGTCTTCTGGTCTACCCCTCTGCTCAAGCAGGAGATCCTGTGCTATTTCAGATAAGTGGCTGTCCAGTCTCTTCTTAAAAGCCTCCAGGTTCCAAATTGTTTTTCTATTGATTTATCCATAATACCTAGGAAAAGGGTATCTTTATCTGTATTTAATGTTGTTCTTAATCCAGTTAAGGGTCTAAGAGTGAAAAAATAATTATCTGAATTATCTTCTGCACATGATCATCTGATGGACTAATGCCCTTGACCTGTTCTGGCAGACATTCCAGAAGGATGCCATTCTTCATGGTACTCAAAACTGCTAACAGATCTGGGGAAACTGGCAGGACTACATTCTTTTTACCTAATTTGTGACATAGGTCATCCATCAAGGTGACCAAAACAGTCTCAGTTTATATACTAGCCAAGCGATGAAATGACTCCAGATAGTATCGTACATACAGTATGCATCTGGAGGTACAGAACCACCACCTTTTCCAGGAAATTAAATGTTTGAAACTGGCCTGTAATTATACTGATCTCCAGACGTGTCATTAGTTTTACTTATATAATAATAAGGCCGTACTTTTGTTGCACTTTTACCTGTTTTCCCTTACTAATAATGCGAACTTTCAGGCAAGGAATGTTATTTCCTAAGTAGTATAATGCTGGTGCTAAATAAATATGCAGATTGGGTAGCATTATGAGTAATAATAAAAGTATGTTGGTGGATTGATGGAAAGTACACCTTTACACAGGGTGGATTCATTTTATGCTAAGAAAAAACATGGTTTTCTTGTTTGTGGCTTGGTATGTGAACCCAGCCAATGCTATTTGCAAACCATGGTTCCATGTTTTAGTATGCTGCATGCACTCAGCCAATTTATTTCAATAACTGCGGTTACATTAATTATATGTTAGAATGATATATAGGTAGGATCATGTGATTCTGTATCTTTTTCCTTTCTACTTAAAGCACGCGTGCACACGCGCAGACACACACTTCCTCCTCCACAGAAAACTGCATATTTGAGCCTCCAAAATATGTCCAGTAAGAGGTATCATATCAAAAGTCCCTAAGAGACCCAGTACAAGCAGAGCAGCTGCATTCTACTGTGTCAGTTTTGCCAGAAGTCATCCATATCAGCAATCAAAGTGGCTTCAGTAACCATGTCTAGATCCAAAATCATTGTCTAGATCCAAAACCATGTCTAGATCCAAAATCGACTTCTTGAGATGGAGAATGTTACTTCAAAGCAGGGGGCTCACTCTCCTATCGAGGATTGATTAGCCACCACTCTGATCCAGCCTCCTGTTATACCTCAAAAGATGTTTACCAGCTAGGAAAATAGAAATCAAAACCATAGTCAGACAGACTAACATTCCAAAGGAACTTGTCTACATCATCAGGGTCAATAGAATCAGACTCCTCCCAGATAACCTTGCAAGATGCAGCCTCAGTTTATCTTAATAGCACCTGCCCATTGACACTCAATCCCCAAGTGGAACGGCACAATTTTTATCCTCCAGACAGCTTGAAAACTCCTTATAGCAGCCCAGTAGATGCTATTTCAACTGTTTAGAAAGCCAGCTAAGACAGGGAATATGCCTAAGTCAATCTGGGCAGGAGTTAGTTTAAAACTTAGAAAAAGCAATAATTTCCTTGTATAAAAACAACGATGAGTAAATTTGGAACATTTGCTAAAAGATAAAGTAGAAGAAATCAGACATTGAAGACCTGGGGTGTCAAACGTGTGGCCCATGGGCTGGATAAGTTATGCGCTGGCCACATTCACCCCTGTTTTTGCAAAGGGAGAAAAAGTTGTGATGTCATGTGACAACATGACACCATGAGTTTGATACATGTTCTAGGCACTGTAGAATGATATGCATTTTCATTGTTGTTTCTGAAAATCTATTTTAAGGAAACATACCAATCTTTTATTTAACCTATTTCTTTAATGGCATTTAAGACTCTTCAATTTCCTTGAGAGAAGATTTTCAAGGCAATCCATTTGCTGTACACAACAACTTTCAACCTGTTCCTCATCCCCTATCTGTGGTCTTCCCTATTTCATTGTCTTAACCTAAGGCATCTAAAGTATTCTGTGTATGTTTAGGCAGCAGCACAGAGTGAAGAACAAATGATTAAGTAACTGAATGTTTGAAATTCAACAAAATGCACCAATTATCATCTGTTTAAGACTTTCTTATCTTGCGTTATGTGATACTTAATGACAGATTCATTGTCTTAGCTCAAACACATTAATGAAGAAATTAACCCAGCTTGTCTGATGTCATAGATGACAGAAAGGTGAACCCTTGGATTAATTGATTTTACTTCACTTTTTTCCAAATCTTTTACTAGTCCAGGAGAGAATCTTTAATATATAATTAAAAGTTTATGTTTTAAAAGAACTGAAGAAACTTATAAATATTCTGCCAAAAAAATACAACCTGTTTCACTGGATAAAGGCTCTCTACTTGCAACCAACTTATTATAAAAGTAGCCTCTACGTATTCATCCTGTATTAGCTGCAGATATAAGATCTGATCTATATAGAAAGTAAAGCTTATGGTTATTTCCTGTTTATAGAATTTTTAAGTTTCAGTGCTATGCATCTGATGAAAATAGGTGCCACTGACAGAGATGAAAAGAAAGTACATCTAACCAGAAAATGAATGTCATTTTTTTTTAAAATTAAAGCTAAATACAACTTAGTTTATACATTGTCTTATCTGTAAACTAAAAGATAAATGTAATTATTATTTCTATATTGATTACATTATAAAATATTTTGCAATTATCATACTTTTCGGTCTATAAGATGCACTTCCCCCAAAAAAGTGGGTGGAAATGTCTGTGGGTCATATAGAGCGAATGTTGCTGAAGCCCCACTCACCCTTTGGCCTCTGCCTCCCGGAAATTTGCCTCCTTGCAGCAAACAGTCTGGTCAGCTTCAGCACAGCCTGATTTAGCATGAGCAGCTGATTGGCAGTTGGATTGGCCTCCCAGAATACCGACGATCAGCTGTTTCAGGCGGCAGGGATCACTGCCACTGCCTATCCCCGCTTCCTGGAAAAGGGACACGTGGTGGCGGCAATAGGTGGTGGTGACAATGGGTGGAGATGGGTGGCGGTGATCCCTGCAGCCTGGAATAGCTGATTGTCAGTATTCTGGGAGGCCGAATCCAACCGACAATCAGCTATTCATGTTAAATCATGGCTGTGCTGAAGCTGACAAGGCTGTTTGCTACAAGGAGGCAAATTGCTGGGAGAAAGAGGCGGATTTTTTTTTCTTGTTTTCCTCACCAAAAGCTAGGTGTGTCTTACAGTCCGGAGCATCTTACAGTTCGAAAAATATAGTAGTTCAAGCTAAATCTTAAATAACTAAGTTGGTGTCTAAAAATATTTAGTAACCAAGCATGCTTACATTGAAAACTTGCATGGGTTTATAACTGAGGCAACAAGGTAAATTAAAAAATCTCATAGCAACAAGGTAACAAGGTGAATTTAAAAAAAACCTCACAGCATTGTAGTATTTCTTGTATTTTATTCTTCAGAAGTCTAACATTTTGAGATATTCAATTCTCACATGGATTGACTTGTATCTTTTTAATTGTTTTATGTATGGCTTAAACATTAAGTTAATTTAATAATAGCCATATTAATAATAAATTATAAACCATATTATTTATAGTTAAATTTATTTATTTAAATGAATAAATGGCATCCATCTGTCTTGATTGGAATCTATGCCTCAGGGAGGGAATTAGAAAAAGTAAATTGACTAGAGTATCTGCAGAAGGTGCAGAAAAAAAATCAGAATGGCAGTTGTGGACATGCAATAAAATCCCCAACTCTTCTGTACATGAGATGTCATTGCCAGCAAGTATAAAGGAGTGGGGATTTCCTTGCATGGTCATTACTGCATCCTTTTTTTTAATTACTTGCAGATGTAGCTCAATTTAATTTAAAAAGAAAAGTTATTGTAGGACAGCCTTAGTAATGACACAACAACAGATTTCCAGGTCTGCTCAAAAATTGCTGATGTAACTTTATAAAAAAAAGAAAAGAAAATCCAAAAAATTATTGGCCAATGATGTATCTTATCTACATTTGACATAAATTAATACTTACGAACATTGAGAAAATTAAAAAGAAATTGAAACAATAAGTTACTACCTAGGAAGTCAAGGAATGGCATCATGAAGTTCTAGATGTGGGGGCGGTAACTTCCAGACAGCCAAGCGTCTCAGAAGACATGAACTCACAACAAGGACCAGCCATGAGTAGCTGAAGATTAATCTACAGCTGCTGAGAATATTGAGAGACTGTTAGATACAGGTTTACAAACTACTGGAGGGAGCATCACCTCTGAACCGGTGTGGAAATCATTTAAGACATTTTAGGAAATGTAATTCAGCAAAACCTCCATCTTAAAGATTTACTACTCCCCAGTAGTGTATTTACAAGGACTAATTTTCCTTGAGAAAATTAGCAGATTTTCCAGCAGATTTTCCAGACAAATTCCAACATCTCAATGAATATTGCTTGGCCTACCTTTTGATATAGCTATGTTCAGCTATTCCTGTAGTTGCTCTCTGTCCTGTTCATCTGAGAATCTATTAATTAAACACTTGTAGAAAAAGTAATCAGATTCTTCAAAAAAGGTTGAATATAACAGGATAATTGTTGCTAAAGGAAAAATCAGCATGGATTTTGCAAAAGTAAATCTACCTCACCAATTTTCTTCAGGGTTTTTGCTTGCTTGTTCTGAAAATATCAACTGGCACATGGATGGAGATGATTCTATAGACAACAATGGACTTGGGGGAAAAAGTCCATCATTAAATATTTTTGAATAAATTTAGTGTATTGGATAAGAGTACCATTTTCCACAGATTACTGTAAAGCAGTACATGTGATTTTTCAATGGAGAGAAATAAATGGATTTTTTTCAAGCAGTTTCATTAGGACTGATATTTTTATGCTGTTCATAAATTATATCTTGAGTGAGAGTAATGAACTTGTACCCTCTTAGTTAGAATTAGTTAGCGTCCCTTTCATATGGAATTTAGAGTACATGACAATATATATTTCTATAATAGTGTAAACTGCTTCAAATTAGAACCATTTGTGATTTTTTAAAAAAGTTCAGAAGCAATTTGAGACTTAGATTGATAACAACATTGAAGCCTGACAATACAAAAAGAATGAAATTACGTGGCATTGAAAACTATGGGACATTTTTAGCATCCAAAGTATATAAACTGCCTTAACTCATGCTGGCAAATTTATTTTCTTTACTAAGAAGTGATTCTGGGGAAGACTTAAGAGAAGCTGTTAACATTTGTTTGTTTCCCACTTGGAATGAAAGGAAGATAGCACTAATCAAATCATGTGATAATTTGAAGGGAAAAGTGCTTCAGTGCCTCAACCCTCACAACTTTTTCATTTGTCCCAATGTTGACTGTGAGTTAAATAAAAGTGTTGACACTTGAGATTACTTTGAGTCTGGAAAATTTAATCAGCTAAGACCTTGGTAGCTATAAATTGCACCAGAAGCCTCTAATTCATCTTATAATTCTGTGACAGGGGTTAAATTGCCTGTATTTGGCCAAATCACCTTAGCAGTTAATTAATTATAATATGAAGGTCAAATGTACCAGAATCTTTTTCAAGAACTTCTTTTTTTCTGACTTACAACTTCCATCAAATCATCCACTAGCCATGAATGGGAACACCTTGGGAGCCACTAATTTTGCACATACATGTCCCCTTAGTCTTTATTATGTTGCATTGCATCAATCTCTGGTTGCTGATCAGTCATGATCAATGAATAATCAAGAACTCTCTCTGCATATATAAATACTAATAGAAGTACTTTCCAGTATGAAACCGATTCTTGAAATGTATTTGATACTTGTTTCATATACTTGAGTGTTTTTTTGTATCATTTATCCACATCCTGGTGGCTATAAACAAGCCAGCTTTCTGATCAGTTCATTGTCTAAAAATGGGGTGGGAGTAAAACATGCCTAATTTTACACTTCCTTACATTAACCACAGTTGCCATTAGACAATCCATCAATATAGTTTTCTTGGGAGTACTGCTTTCTCAGATATAGTTTCAATTAGTGTGGCCTACAGCTGATCAGTCATCCGAATATGATCCAGGGCTGACCCTGCTAAATTATTAAATCCTTACCAGATATGTTAAAGAGTTGCCCTGACTTTTAGAAGATCATTCAAGAACAAACATGCATTTGCAGAAGGATAGATATAATGGGTTATTTTTGATTGAGCTTTGAGATTGTCCTGTCCTACTGAATCATCAGTTCAAACTGCTGTGCTGTTAAAGAAAGAGAGGGTGTGCTGGATAAACTTTCTCAGAGCTTAGATAGCTGGGATAGAGATCAACATTTTTCATCAGTTTGCAACTTCCCTGCCTTAATCATTGGCCATGACCACTGACACACTGTCAAGAGAGAGAGAGACAGAGAGAGAGAGGGAGAGAGAGAGAGGGATAAAGGGATAAAGGGCCATGTCATATGACCCTTTCTTATATTGCTATTGACACAGGACACTTTAGGGCCCATATTTTAGAGTGTCTGGAGAGAGAGTGGCCCTTGTACTGTGAAGAGAGAAAACATTTCTCAGCTGTGCAGTTCTCAATGAACTGGCGCTCAGATATTGTTTGGAAGCATTTTGTAGGGAGAAAAAGTAAGTATGCGTGAATTTATTTAAAATTTATCCATCAGGAGGAAAGGAAGGAAGGAGAAAGAAATGTGATTTTTCTGTATCATTTGATAAAGTTTGTGAAAGACTCTTCTTATTGTACCAGGGTTAATCCAATACAGCACATGAATATTTTATTCTCCCAGATTGCAATGTTCTGCATCCCAACATGATAATAAAGACCATCGAATACAGTGGGATATAAAGGAAATTAAATTGTGCTATCAGACTATTTTTGAAAGAAAGCAAATAACATTAAATCAGTAAATACATACGCAAAAGATAATGTGTAGGTTTCTGCAGTAAAGTGTTAATAATGTTTTATTTCAATTTTATTTTAATACTTTAATATTAAAATATTTTAATTTCCTTTAATACTTAGAATCATTTAAAAGAAATCATCTATTTAAAGTATTGTTTTCTTGCTGTTAATGCCAAAAACAGTAATACAATTGGTATTTGCTAAAGAAAGACACAAATAATATACTAAGAGTTTAAACAGTTTAAAATTCTTTTTCATGTTAATTTTGAGTAGTGCATATATCACTTGAAGTTAAATTTTTAATAGGAAATTACTGATTGGTGAATATATTTAAAGTGTAAAACTGAGCTAGCCAGGTCACAAATGTTTGGAACATAGCCTTGGTATTTATTGTAAAGCTTTTTTGTTCTGTTTTTACAAATAACTCCTACATATAAATGTACCCATTACACTATTTTGGGAGGGAAGGGGGTAAGCAAGTTTATTGCAAGTCAGATATTGAAATATATTGTCAGTGCATATATATTCATTTCAACAATAAGTCTATTTTTCCTGTGGAACTGTTAGAATAAATTACACAGAAACTGATTGACGGATACTTGGTAGTTCAATGCACATCGTAGCCTGACATGATAGCCTTACCAACTGAAGTTAGTAGCTGCAGAAAAATTCACTAATAACTCCAATAGAAGATAACCAATAACTTGCATTTCTGTGCTTGTTCATCAAAACCACACCTCCTGTGCTGTATGTGGAAATACCAGCTTTTATCATATTGACAGACTATTGAAAATTTAAAAAATAAAAAAGTTCCACACAGAAAATCACTTAACTGCATGCATAAAATTTCTGGTTGCCTATGAGAACCAAGTGACTGGTTAAATGTATAAATGCATTGGGGGGGGGGGTTGCAGCGGATAGATTTTGATACTTCCTAATACATTTCACATAAAGCAGAAGCTATTAGGGTTGTGAGATTTAATCAAATACTTACATTGACTTAACATGCTTTTGGTAACTTAAACAAAAATTGTCAGGCAATACATTTTGTTTTAAAAGCTGAATAGTCCCTGCAACTTAGACGAAATTATTCTTTTGTATGTGAGGTAAGGTTTTCAGCATTATGATAAAAGAAAAAGAAGACACTTCCACATTTGTGTTTTTGTATTTAACCTCCCAAATCTTCATGAGTGTTGGATTAGAATTCTCAGGAATTTTAGCTCCGGGAAAGGTTGCTTTATTCACATGCAATCTGTTTGAGTTAAATTAATCATTCTCATATGCGATTTGTTTTAGTTAAATGAATCAGTCTGTCCAGATATCTATAACTGTACTTGAGCAATCATGAGGGGTGGTAGATTCTGAGTGATTTTTTTCACTATTGTTTAGATTTTCAACATGCTTTTGAAAAATTATATTTTCATTGACACTAAAGACAAGAAAACTAGTTATTTTAATATGAGGATTGATACTAGGCTATAACATTTCCACCCAAGTTAACCAAGTTTTCTTTCATTATGTGATAATGTTCCTATTTCATTTAAAATAGCAGCAAATAATAGATTAATTTTCAATATTGTAAGGAAACTCTATCAATCTAATTTTATACAGCCAGGTTGATGTAGTGATTACGGCAATTGGTTAGAAACTAAGAGACCATGAGTTATAGTCACACAGAAGCCACAAAGCCAGTTGAGTGACCTTGAGTCAATCACTCACTCTCAGCCCTAGGAAGCAGGCAAAGGCAAGCCACATCTGAAAAAAATTGCCAAAAAAATTGCAGTGACTTGTCAAAGCAGTTGCCAGGAATCAAGACTGACTCAAATGAAATTTTTAAAAATGTATGTTAATATGGAAATTTAGGTGCTCTAGAAATCTTTTACATAAAATGCTTACATTTAGATGTACTGGGGTTTTACAAATGCCGTTGAAAGTATAGTTGCAGTTATTATATGAATAATTGCAGCATTATTTACAATTGAAGTGGCCTTTAAAACCAAGAAATGAACAATACGTTAAATAAAGTTTATATCTGTTCTTCTATGGGAAATCTAATATACTAATTTTAAATGATTTATTTGAAAAGATAATTATATTTGCCAAAGAATACAAACATGTCTATTAATTTTGCAAATGTTTTAAGCATGTATGCTACTATTTTCTAATTGTAACCATAGAATGTAAAAAGCATTTGATACGTGAAGAGTCATGAAAATAACAAACATGTGAGTAACAAATTAAGTTCCAGTTACATGAATAGATCTCTCCCTTGCTCTCAATATCAAATTATAAGGTTGGCAAAAGAAGAATATTTCTATATTTCATACTCAGGGTTCCTATCTTCATCCTGGTTTACCAATTTTATGGTAATTTCAACTAAGGTGACAGAAACATCCTTGAAGTAAACAAGGATTGGAACAGTGAACTCAGCTGTAAGGAGGTGTGTTTGTCAGCAGGGAATTTTATCAGTAGAGAAACATGTTTTATTGAATGCATAAAGGCTTAGAAGGGTAAGGTATGTAAAAAAAAACCCTAAAACTAATAATGACTATGTTTAGGAGAGATTCTGAGACAATAGGTATAATAAATATATTATATAAAGATTTATGTCGAATACTTGGGAATTATTTTTCTCTCTTGAGTAATTTGGATTTCTGCATATGAACAACCAAGTTTTAAACAATCAAATTTTCATTTGTTAGGCACTCTTGTGCCCTTTGTCGCATTTAAAGCTCCTGGAATTGTGTGAATCATTTATGGGGCGCTTAAGTGTTTGTCTCAATTTGATGCACCACTGTTTCTTGAAAGCTAGATATGACCACTTCAAAGACCATTGTCTGAGTTTATTTGTGAACGCACAAAAGACGCTTTCACTTTTTCTGGTAAATTCTTGCTGAAGTATATGCACATACACACACTCAGATCTTCTTGACTATTCCAAACATGCTTAACGCAACCATAAGAAGCCCTTGAAAAGAGAAACTCTCTGGAAATCTTATTTCCCTTGTATTTAATCCTTGTTAATTATATTAAAATTAGGCTCACTTTAACTTTACAGATAAAGTAATGCTCACAAGAGTAAGCCCAACTATATTAATATTTTTGCTGCTGATGTTAACAGTATATAATCCCTTCTTGCTGATTTTGGTCCTTTGGCATACACTGAAATAGGATCACTCATCACTATACCAAAGGTATCTAATGAAGTTAAGGAAAGATGAATAATTGGGATCCCATTTTTGGCTTTGGTACAGAACTTGTAAGGTATTATCTCAAGCTCTTTCCCTCTTTTTTTCTCCGGAGGCAAAGCCAGATAATGAACTGGTTTGTATGCTAATGCAGAGGCATTCATCATATTCTATCAATAATATAAACTTAGTCATAGGTGCATATGATAATCATTTTTATTTTGCCCATACAGGTAGTCTTCATTTAGCAATTACCTCAGGCAGGAACCATTTGATGTTATGGTGATTAAAAAGTAACTTTGCAACCAGTCTTCTCATATTTGACTTTGACAGATCTATAAAGCAAAGAAAAGCTGAAGTAAAATTGTAAGCATAATCACAGTTTCAATTAGTGACTGCTTCACTTAATGATCAAGTTGCCCATTGCAATTGTGGTTGCTAAACAAGGACTTCCTGTAAAAAGAGCAGTGATTAAGCACCAGGCTAGAAAGCAGGAGACCCTGAATTCAAGTTGTGCCTTAGCCATGAAAGTCATGACATTGGGCCAGTCTCTCTCTCTCTCTCTCTCTCTCTCTCTCTCTCTCTCTCTCTCTCTCTCTCTCTCTCTTTCTCTCTCAGACCAAATTGCCTCACAGGCTTTTTGTTATGAGGAAAAAAGGAGGAGGGAGGTGTGTTGGATATGTTCACCACCTTCAGTTATTTGTAAAAATAATAAAGGTGGGATAGGTAAGTAGGGAAAGGGACAGAGAGGGGGGAGAGGGAGAGAGACAGCAATACTATTTATATTATACAACTGATTAAAGAACCAAATGCCATCTTCAACACTGTTAGCCCAGGTAATGTGGTATGAAGTGATTCTTGAGGGATATATTATATATTCCAATTGTGCCCTTATCCCCTCAAAAACAACTTATATTCTTGAGTAGGTTTATTCCCTTTCCCCTCCACCAACATAGTTTTTATAAAATCCCCCCATATTTCATTATAATTGTTTTCCTTAATCATCCTTTTTTTATTTCTGCTAATTTATCATTTGTTGCCATACTCCAAATTTCATAATACCACTTATTTCTTTGAATATCCCAATTTCATCCCCAATATTTAACCACCACTAATCTAGCTGCCATTATCAAATTTACAATCACTACCCTTTTTTGTTTCATTTGTATCCTGTTTTTCCACCAGCAACAGTAATGCAATCCTCGGTGACATATCTAAATTTACATTCAAAAGTCCTCTAATTGGCAGATTAGACAGAGTTGATAGAACTGTTTATGGAAATTATAGCCTGCACATTAATAAATTGACAATATTGCAGTGTTTGCCAGAATTCTAGTGTGTATATATATATATGAATATAATTTAATCTGTTTATGCTAAACAGCTCAGTTTAATTTTCATTTTATCTTATCTGTCTATAGGCTAAAAAAGTAACAAAAGTGAAATTGTGCAGTGAATCTGCACAGAGCCTACAAACATGATGACATGTATCATAAGAGAATTTTGACCACTCTGTGTTTGAGTTAACAATAATTCCTTTCTTTGAACCTGCATTCCTAAAGCAAATGTACGGTAGCAATTTGAGGTGAGCTTTATTGCCCCTTGCAGACAATGCATGTTGAAAGGAAGGCTGTCATATTTTAAGGGAGAAAGGGAAACAACAGCAATGATTCAGGGAGTCTTTCACTGTCTCTTCAAACACATTACAGGAGGCATCAAGTTACTCAGACTTGCTATTTTCAAGTAACAAAAAAGAGACAGTGTGGTGGGGTCCCCTGTGCATAAGTCTTGAAGTTCATAAGGGGAGCTGACCTGACTTATCCAGCTGTTGTTTTGCTTGTTTAATTGACTGCTGGCCGAGCAGGTGCTGATGCAGAATGAGGCTGTTCGAGATAACTTACATACTTTTTTTTCACAGTTCAAGGAGCAAAAACAAGGGGAAATGTTAGGTACATATTTTCTGTAAGCAGTCACTGTAGATGTCAGGGGCAGCAGGGTGTTGGAATGCTACATTTTTGTAATAAAAATTTGAGAACTTTGCACATTTCCAGAAGATGATTACATTGTCATTGTGAAAACTGCTATTTATCTGGCATATTTGCTGCTAATATTTCTAAATAAAAATGAATTGAAGAAGCTTCTTGGATGAGAAGCAAAATGTTTTCAAAGAAAAAACACCCCAAATCCAGTTGCTTTTTGGAAAAGCAACGTTGGGACAACCATGACCTGGATGATTGAGAATCTCCATAGACTAATATTTCTAAATTTACACACTAAATTGATAACAAAGAATGTCCATTTTAAAATTATTACATTTTGAATACATCATCTGGTACATAAATGAACATCACAAGGATGGCTAATAAAGTAGAGAGATATAATAGGAATTTAAAAATAAATCAATAATGGAAGTTATACAAACTTAATCGATATTCAAATAAAAATATTAAGATATTAGAAATATTAAAATTATCAGTGCTTCAAACTAGTGCACAGAAGTAGTTTTGGTGGAGGCTAAATAACAATAGCAGATAACAAATAATCAGTGTTGGAAGGGATCTTGTAGGTCATCTAGTCCAACCCCCTGCCCAAGCAGGAGACCTTACACTAATTCTAACAGATGGGAGTCCAATCTCTTCTTAAAAGTCTCAAGTGATGGCGCTCTTACAACTTCTGAGGCAAACTGTTCCATGGGTTGATTGTTCTCACTATCAGAAAGTTTCTCCTTATTTCCAGGTTAAATCTCTCCTTGTTCAGTTTCCATCCATTATTCCTTGTCTGGCCTTTGGGTGCTTTAGAAAATAGCTTGACCCCTTCCTCTCTGTGGCAGCCCCTCAGATTTTGGAAGACCACTATCATGTCTCCCCTGGTCCTTCTCTTTACTAGACTAGCCAAGCCCAGTTCCTGCAACCGTTCATTGTATGTTTTAGCCTCCAGTCCCCTAATCATCCTGGTTGCTCTTCTCTGTACTTTTTCTAGAGTCTCAACATCTTTTTTATAGTCTGGTGACCAAAACTGGATGCAGTACTCTAAATGTAGTCTTACTAAGGCTTTATATAGTGGTATTTGTTAAGTTTGCATGAAGAGTCAGACGCGAGGAATTCCAGCAAAAGACTTTATTAATGACAACAGCTCGAACGGACCCGTCCGGGTAAGGCTACGGCTGCTTCTTATAGCCGGCAGCCGTAGCTGCTAGCCAATGGGAGTGCAGGGTTTCTTCCCGCACTATTTAAACCAATACCATTTGACATTTTACAAGACCAATTCAAATAAACCAATAACATTTAAACCTACATACATAACACCCCTCCCCACTAGGTTCAGTCCATACCAAACCCCAACCTATCTAATGTATTCCCTTAAATAGGTGGGGCTCTTACGTGTCGTTGAGACCTTCGTGGTTCAGAATCTTTATTGTTCTCACCCAGTGAGAGGGGAAATGTGTCTGCTGACATTTCCCTGTTAGGACTTCCTGTGAAAGACCCTGTTAGACTGTTAGAATCTGGTCTCTCCTCCCAACCCATCTCCATTCCAATGTCAACACCCAAATCTGGTAGTGATGTACAATCTTCCACTTCTAAGGATGGATCTAGGCATTGTGACAGGGTTCGGGATGGTTCCTGTCGTAATGACTCTACTTCTAATGATGGATCTTGGCATTGTGACAGGGTTCGGGATGGTTCCTGCCAATGGCTCGTTACACAAGGGGTTGATTCCTGTTTGTTGATATTCCTCCTGTTCCTCCCTTCCCCTAGAAGAGACATCAGGTGAGGGACCTAGAGAGAGACAGGGGCGATGTTCCTGAGTGAACGGGATCTAAGTTGGTCAATGTGCCTGCTCCAGAGGAGGCCATCCTCTGTTTGAACCCTGTAAGAAAGAGGGCCAGTGATGTGAGTTATTTCAGCAGGAATCCACAAAGGTTCACCTGTAAGGTTCCTAGCATAGACAGAATCTCCCACACTGAAAGAACGAACTTTGGAAGTGGAATCCAGTGGTGTATTGGGTGCATAAGTGGGATGAAGTCGGTCAAGGGAAGACCTAAGTTTCCTGCCCATTAACAACTCTGCTGGGGACAAGTTAGTTGATGGGCTAGGAGTGATGTGCTGAACACTAAGAAGCTTTTCAAGCTTCTCAGAGATGTCCCCAGGACCCAGCTGCTGAAGCTTTTCTTTGGTAAAGCGTACCATACGTTCAGCCCGGCCGTTGGCGAAGGGTGCCAGGGGCTGTAAGGGCATGTCTGATGCCCTGTTGAGCTAGAAAGGATTCAAAAATGTTAGACGTGAATTGAGGGCCATTGTCAGAGACAAGAACATCTGGTAACCCATGGGTTACAAAGAGCTTTGAGCTGCTTGATAACAGCCTCAGTAGTAGTAGAAGTCATGAGAATAACCTCTAGCCATTTGGAGTATGCATCAACAATTACTAGAAACGTGTGCCCTCTTGTAGGACCTGCAAAATCAATGTGGATTCTAGACCATGGGCCCCTAGGACATTCCCATTCCTGTGTGGGGCGTGAGGTGGGGCAGGCCTGACTACCTGGCAATTGGGACAAGATGCAACCCAGTTTTCAACCATTTTGTCAATACCTGGCCACCATACATAACTCCTGGCCAAACCTTTCATCCTTACAATCCCAGGATGACCCTCATGTAACATTTCCAAAACCTCCTTTTGCAGTTTTGCAGGAATAACCACCCTGTTACCCCACAAAATACATCCTCTTAGTACAGATAATTCAGTTTGCCTGGATTTGAAAGGTTGAGCAAAGTGAGGTAGATCTTGAAGAGGCCAACCTTTCTTAATCCAGCCCATAACAGGTGCCAACACAGCATCTTTGGCAGATTCTCTGGCAATCTCAGCAGCATGGACTGGAAGCTTAGCAACGGTCTCCAGGAAAAGGTGTGAGTCTCAAGTTCACAGTCTTCCTTGTGGCAAGGTAGTGGGCAACGACTCAGTGCATCAGCATGTCCAATGTCCTTGCCAGGCCTGTGAATCAGTTTGTAGGAGTAGGCTGCAAGAAATTCAGTCCACCTCAGCATTCTTGGTGACAGGATAATAGGTGTAGGTTTGTCTCCTGCCACGATGCCAAGCAAAGGTTTGTGATCTGTAACAATGGTGAATGACCTGCCATACAGATATTCATGAAATTTCTTAACAGCTGCCACAACTGCTAAAGCCTCCTTGTCCAATTGGCTGTAGTTCCTCTCTGCTTTGGACAGCGTCGAGAGTAGAATGCAATTGGGGCTTCCCGGCCATTGGGAAGCCTATGGCTCAAAACCCCTCCCACTCCAAAGGGGATGCATCACAAGTCAGAACAACAGGTAAATTCTCAGAGAATTGAATCAACACAGCATCAGACGTGATTAGTCTCTTAATACTGTTAAATGCTGACTGTTCCTTCCGCCCCCAGATCCAAGCAGCCTTCTTATCAAGTAAACGATGTAAGGGTTCAGCAATAGATGCTTTGTGAGGTAGAAACATGTGATAAAAGTTAATAAGGCCAAGGAAGGCTTGCAGATCTGACTTGCAATGAGGTTTAGGGGCTTCCTTGATCGCTTTAACCTTGGCATCAGTGGGGTGGATGCCCTGTTTATCAATCATGTACCCCAGAATTCAACTCTGTCTGTTTTGAGAGTGCATTTGTCTTCCTTGACTTTCAAACCTGCTTTTCTGAATCTGGTAAGGACTTCTCTGAGTCTCTCTTGAAGCTGAGTGTCATTTTCAGCAGAGATTAACACATCATCAAAATAAGGCACTACCCCAGGCAGTCCTTGCAACATTCTTTCCATAAGACTTTGAAAAATGCCAGGTGCCACGCTTACTCCAAATTGTAGTCTTTTACATTTGAAGGCACCTCTATGAGTCACAATTGTTTGTGCCTCTGCAGTGGCATCATCAACTGTTAATTGTTGATATGCCTGAGCTAAGTCCAGTTTAGCAAATACTGTACCCCTGCCAAGGGAATGGAGCAGATGATGCACAACAGGTACAGGGTATGCGCTCTGCTGCAGCGCATGGTTAAGTGTCCCCTTGTAGTCACCACAGATTCTCACTGACCCATCAGCCTTGACTGGTGTGACTATGGGTGTTTCCCATCTGGAGTGGTCAGTAGGTTCCAAAACCCCTTGGGCGATGAGCTTATCTAATTGTGCATCAATTTTTTCCTTTAAAGCAAATGGAACCCTCCTGGGCTTTAAACGAATTGGGGGCACCTTGGGGTCTAAACTGAAAGCAATAGGGGTCCCCATATACTTGCCCAGTCCTTCGCTGAAGACCTCTGGAAACTCAGACTTCAAGGACTCTTCCCAGTCAGAACTGCTCACGTGATGGATGCCAGTCACCTCGATGCCAAGTGGCTTGAACCACTCAAGTCCCAGCAAACTTGGGCGATCCTTGTCCACGATGGTCAGTGGCAAGCGTTTGGTGTGGCCTTTAAACTGCACGTTGAATTCCCTCGCTCCAACTACTGGAATCTTGTTCCCTTGGTAGTCTTTGAGGGTCAGTGCTTGCTTCTGGAAATGTTTTTCTGAATTCTTGGAAAGAGTCTGTGTATAGTGTCCCATGACACCATAGATAAATAAGAGCCTGAGTCCACTTCCATGTGGCACGGTCTCCCTTCAATAAACACCTTCACATGTACTTTTCTGCTATTTAAATGTGAAGACTGACCAATGGATATTGTTTGGTGAGTTTCACTCTTGCCATTTGCTTTTGGATTTCCCCATTTTTCCAATTAAATTGTTGGGCTTAAAATCTTCCTCAGGAAATTTCTTCCTGAATGGTGGAGTTCTGGATGATTTGCAGACTCTGGCTATGTGGCCCGTTTCTCACAACGTAGGCAAATGGAGTCAAAGAACTTGCATTCAGTGCGGGGTGGCCCCCCAGCCTCTGCAAACGGATCCTTGCCTGTTTTTCTCAGAGTCTTTTCTTTTCTTCTCCATTCTGAGCTTAAAAATCCCTCTTCTTCCTCACTGCTATCCGAATCAGAGTCTATTTGTTTGCAATGAGTTGTTGAGGATTTTTCCCCATCAGAATGGCTTGAGGCCTGGCTCGAGGCCTTGTTAATCTTTTCATGGCCGCAGCTGAGGACTTGGTGGCTTCTGCTGAAACAGCCTCTTCAATAGCCTCTTTAAGCGTGATTTTTGGTTTCATTAACAGTTTGCTTTGTAAGATCTTATCTTTAAGGCCCAAAACAAACCGATCACGCATGGCCTCTTCTCGTTGGTAAAGTCACAAGCACCCCCAATGTCCCTTAAGCTTGCCACGAAGTCATTAACACTCTCGCTATCCCCTTGATCCCGACGGTAAAATTCGTGTCTCTTAATGAGGCACGATACTTGTGGGCGTAATGGGCTCTTAAAAGTCTTTCTAATTCGGGCCATTCTATTACCTTCAATTCTGCTGCTCCCGCCAACGCCTTCGCCATTTTGAAGACTGCGGACCGCAGTGTGTGAGAAAGACCGCCCTCTTCCGTCTCTCGGGGATGCCGGCGAGATCGTTCCCTTCCAGGAACATGTGGAACCGGTCTGCATACGATTCCCAGTCTTCCGTCGCGGATCGAACGGTGCTGGGGGTGTTCAGCGCAGCCATCTCGCTCAGTTGCTTGTTCCGGCGTCGTCTTCTCTTCAGGGAAATCCCATCCTCGTCGCCAGTGTTAAGTTTGCATGAAGAGTCAGACGCGAGGAATTCCAGCAAAAGACTTTATTAATGACAACAGCTCGAACGGACCCGTCCGGGTAAGGCTACGGCTGCTTCTTATAGCCGGCAGCCGTAGCTGCTAGCCAATGGGAGTGCAGGGTTTCTTCCCGCACTATTTAAACCAATACCATTTGACATTTTACAAGACCAATTCAAATAAACCAATAACATTTAAACCTATATACATAACAGTATTAGTACCTTACTTGATCTTGATTGTATCCCTCTGTTAATACAATTTAGGATTGCATTAGCTTTTTTGGCTGCTACTGCACACTGCTAGCTCATATTTAGCTGGTTGTCCACTAAGACTCCAAGATCCCTCTCACAGTTACTGCTATTAAGCCTGGTTTCACTCAGTCTATATGTGTACTTTTGGTTTTTCTTGCCTAAGTGTAGGACTTCACTTTTCTCTACATTTTATTTCATTTTATTAGATACAGCCCAGTGTCCTAGTCTGTCAAGATCCATCTAGACCTTTAGCCTATCTTCTTGGGTGTTAGCTATTCCTGCCAGCTTAGTATCATCTGCAAATTTGGTAAATTCCCCTTCTATTTCCTCATCTAAATCGTTAATGAAGATATTAAGTACTGGACCTAAGACAGAACCTTTTGGCACCCTTCCCTTCATGTAGACTTAGACTTGTTAAGGACTACTCATTGAGTATGGTTTGTCAGCCAGTTGCGAATCCATCTGGTGGTGGTGCTATCTATTCCACTTTTTTCTAGCTTATCGTAAAGTAGGCTGTGGTCTACTTTGTCGAATGCCTTGCTGAAATCTAAGTATGTTATGCCATGTAGCATTCTTAGAAGAAAGAAAATACCCTTTCCTCTTTCCCAAACAGCACTTCAAACAAATATTGAGTCTTTCAAGAAAAAAGCTCATTTCATTCATTTTCACTTTTTAACATAAAGGGCATTGTTGATATATGGCTTCACTAAAGGGTTGGATGAAAATAAACATGAAGTCACCGTGAAGTCTGCCTTCTCTGGGCTAAAATTATTGGCTCTAAAAAAAATGTGTTTTTGTTGTTACAGCAGGTGTTGTTTTTGGGTTGTTTCTATTTGGGGGGGGGTGCCTTTTATAATTTGCTCTTGCCTGCAAGGGTTGAGAGAGTATGAATGGTCCAGTGTCACAGAACTGGTTATGTCTCTAAGGTAGAACTGGAATTCACAATCTCCTGGTTTCTAACCTGGTGCCTTAATGATTAGACCAAACTGTCTGAGAAATACTTGCGGTCAGCAAATCTGGTTTGTAATACTGGAAAGCTTCTTGGTTCTAATCCATTTCCAGGAAGTTCAGGTGATAGTCCCAGCAAATAGTATGTTTATGTAAGTGTATTTTGTATGTCAGTACAATATTTCCTGAATCTAACAGGTTTGCTAAAGTTTATCTATAGCTTTATCACATCACATTTAGACTACTGCTGCGTACTATTTGCTATGTGCACACTTATTCCATCAACTGTCAGAATCTTCATCTGATGCAAAGTCACTTTACTCCTACATTGATAGATATACACTGGTCGGTAATTGTTCATTTTAAGCTTAAAAACTGAAAATGTCTGGGCCTTGTTCTGAATCAACCCAAGGCTTCGTATCTGCAGGGAATACACTTCTGAAAATGCCATGAATAGCACTGTTTCTTAGGTACAAAAAACAACCTTTTTCTTTGGTACTGTTCTCTAGCTAGAAAATAATCTTTGTCTGCTTTTATGATATGGTGTTGACATTTTTTTGGTATTATGTTATTGCTCTTTGCAGTGTTTTAGGATGCTTCTTTGGATGGGGTGGGGAATTTTTGTACATTGTACTTGTACATTTCTTTGGCATATATGTGGGTTTGGTTTGGTTTGGTTTGGTTTGGTTTGGTTTGGTTTGGTTTGCAGAAAGACAATATAAAATATTTATAACCAATTCAATCAGCCTAGTCTTAAAATTAAATTATTTGATTAAGTAAAATAAAATGGAGTAAAGATTTCTTTACAATACATAGAATTTGTGTTTGGATCCCAAATGTTCAGCCTTGCAAAAAGAAGCAGAGCTCCTTTAAATGTAGACCATTTTATTGGATTCTAAAAAGGCTCTTTTAGCACAATCTCTCCTACCTTTAGTAGAAATTATTTCTGTTAAAAGAAAACATAGCAGCAAAGATTTTGCAGTAGGTGTTTGTCCCTCTAGTTCAGGGATGTCAAACTCAAGGTCTGCGGGCCGGATCTGGTCATCCTGGAAACCGCGAGGGATCAGCCTGCGGAGACTCGGCCAGTGAAAACGGAGCTCAGGAGGGCCATGTGCAGCCTTCCTTCGCTCCGTTTTCGCTGGCAGCGGATTGCAGAGGGCCGTCACAGCTGGAAACAGAGTTTGGGAGCCCGTTTTTGCTGGCAGAGCACTCAGACCACCACAGGCGCCCCGACACAAATAACATCGAGCTGGCTACGCCCACCCTGGACATGCCCACCCCATCTCCCTGAGGTCAAACAGAACCCTGATGCACCCTCAGTGAAATCGAGTTTGTCACCCCTGCTCTAGTTTATTAAAATTCCCCATTCTTTTCCTGCAATAGATAAAATTAAGCAGCATTTCAGCTTTGTGGTCTAATGGCTGGTAAGAAAAAAATAGAGACAATATCTTTATTCAGAAAAACAAGCACTGTGTTTTATAAAGAT
Source organism: Naja naja (assembly GCA_009733165.1). Taxonomy (NCBI): domain Eukaryota; kingdom Metazoa; phylum Chordata; class Lepidosauria; order Squamata; family Elapidae; genus Naja; species Naja naja. The sequence continues at coordinate 114,305,799 of CM019148.1, read as the reverse complement.
TTTGATGTATTCCTCCCATATGGAGGAAATACTCTGAATCTTTGGAATTGTGAATGTCATAGCTCCAATTATCCAGATCGTTTTTATCTTGAATAGAGCTGTGCACTGATAGAATGATTGGATTGCTTTAGAAAACTTAAATTCTACTGACTCCTTGCCATTTCTTATCTAGTATAGTCATTAATCATTACAAGATGAACTAGATGAAATTGGATGGCTTTAGCCATTCACACTCTGTTGCTAGTACAGATTATACCACTGCTTTAAGATGAATTGTTTTAAAAAAAAACAATTTTGAAAATGAAATTGCTATGATACATAGATATCACCATGTTGCCTGAAATCTATCACTTGGAAATATGCTACTACAACAGTGTTCCACCATCAATGGTTATTTGTTTCTGAGTTCAGCTTAAAGACTGCAACAAACAATTGAATGTACAATAGTTCACAAATCAGTTTGTTCCCTATATACCAGGCATGTTGAACCCACAACCCACAGATAGCATACGGTCCTGGACTGCTAGTAATGCAGCCTTACAAGATTGTACATTAACTATATTTTATTACCCAAGACAATTCTTCCTCACTCGGTGTGGCCCAGGCAAGCCTTTTGGTTGGCAGCCGTGATATATACCAACTTAAGGTATATAGGTCCCTTAAGGTATTTGCTTCAAAGGGCTTTTTTCAGTAAACACACAGGTGCAGTGGGTGGTACAAAAATCAAAAATTTAAAGTGGAATGAAACTTAACATGGAATTTGGGGTGCATCTTTTAGTATTGAGTCTCACAACTTTGGGGGAGTGTGACATATTTATAATTTTGAGGACATTGTCAGCAGCATGCTTAGAATGGTTAGCTGTTGATCTGTCTTCAAAAGTTTCTGCTATGTTTCAGAAGAGTGGATATACTATAGGTTTCTCTATAAAACGTTGCCGCCTTATGGGACCAAAGAAGTGAGGCTTCTCACTTGCAGCTCCCACTGTCTGGAACAGCAACTTCCTGCCCCCCAAAAGAAACATGGATGGTGCCTACTTCTCCTTGAGTTCCAGAAGGCCCTTAAGATCTAGCCATTGTATTGTTTTGTGCTTTTAACTGTATTTATTGTTTCCTTGAAATTTGTAAGTGGCCCAGAATCTACCAGAACAGGAGACCATAATAAATTTGCTTGATGATGGTGATGTGGAGCAGAAGATTGCCCATTACTGGAGTGACTTCCAGTGTGGGCATTGTGAGTCACCACTATCACTATCTATTTATCATAAAGCAAGCCAGTGCAAATTCTTCTGTATTCCCAGGATTGTAAGTAAGCAGACAAAGGCAGCTGAAGTGTCTTTCCTCTTGGGCAAGACATCTCTGGATCCAAGGCACTCCAGTGCATTGGTCAGTGCATATCACTATCCAAATATCTCCTTTAAGGCCATTGGAATTTCAAAATACTGCCTTTTTGCTTTCAATACCGCCTTGTGTAAGAATCATCTTTTGATTGCAAAGAGCAAAGTTTACAATGACTTTGAAAACTGTTTCAGGTGAAAAGAAGTTTCTTTACTGACACTTTTATGAGAACTTTATCAGTTTCAGTGTATATCCAAATATTTACAATGGTTTGGCCTGGGTGGAAAGTACACTTGAAATCTCAAACTTGTATGGCCATAGAATTAATGCTAAAGACTGTCTGGAGTACAAAGGTTATGAACCTATGTATTTAAAGTCTGCAGAATTGAAGGCCAGATGGCATAATACAAAGTTGTCAGATTCATTGTAGCATAAGATATTATACTGATATTAATAATTTATATATAAATATTATGTTGTATGTATATTATAACATATAGAAGTGGATGTTTGACAGCCATATTAATTCACAGTGTAACAAGTTGTGCTGGGAGATATTACACATGTGGGAGGGGGGTGTTTCCTTGCCGAAAAATGAATTATTTAAAAAAAAATCTATTATGAAGATAATATTTGCTAGTCTAATTTTATATGCTGCATTATTATATGTGTATCCCACTTCTTCACAACTGGCTACAGAGTGAAGGTTTCTGTGGCAAAAGTGTTTGTGAGATAGCCCACATGAAAAGTTACTTTAGAATGGAAAACCCATGTGGATTGGGGCGGTTTTCAGAAAAGAATCATTTCTGAATTTCTCATTTTTGAGAACGATATTCTAGTGCACTTTTGCTTTTAGTTTTGGTTATAAAAGTTCATTTTTTTCCACTTTCAAGTCCTAAGGAGACTATTGGCCAGCCAGACTGCTGCCGATGTTTGTTTGCCAAGTGAAGCAATAGTTTATTGATTAAACAGTTCACTCCAGGGTTTGGAGAAAAAACTGTGGACATTTAACCAATTGAACAATTTATTGCTGTAATTGAAGAGCTTAGCTGGTGTTTATTAACTATCATTTTAGCTGTATTTATTAACCTGTCATAAGAATAACCCTTGGGCTCTGACTTTTAGTTTTTCTACATGTTCCATGAATGGTAGTGATACTTCAGTTGTTAGTAACCAAGGTCATGACTTTATTTAATCCTGTTTTTCAAATTCAGTATAACTGATGACCTCTTTTTCCATTCAAGACAAATATACAAATATAATAACATACTTGTTCAATTCAAGAAAGATACCTTCCTCTTGACCAAGAGCCCTTTGCCAAGTAATATGAACTATAATCTCTCATAGCACAATTGAAATCAGGATAATGGCATTTTGTTCTCTGCACAGGAGTCCAGTCCCAGAACATGCATTTCTTCTAACACAAATCTATTCATCCAAAATAATAATACTGTTATTTTCCTCTTTCCAAATGAAAGTTGTTTAACTAGAACTAATTGGCCATTTTTAAAGTACATTTATCAGGAAAATTAATTTCTCCTTGCCATATGTGAAAATTGTTTATTTCTAGTCCATTCAATAGGTACCAAATCTGAGCAGTAAGGGAGCAATCCATGCCATTTGTCCTTTTAAACTATGGCATGTGATTCAAAACTAGAACCCTAACCCTAGAAGATATTCCTTTTCTGCCACACAGTCCAGCTTGAGGAACCCCCAGAGATCAGGATGGTCCTGACCACACTGGTCTTTTGTAAGACCCTAAAAATGTGAGTCTGTGGCCAGGCACATAACCCCAAATTTGTGCAGTGACCCATTTCTTGGTTGTATTAATGATTTGGTGCTTGTTTCTTGGCTGCTTGTATTTTAATTTTTATAATATTTTTCATTGTTTTCATTGTATTTTAATTATTTTAATTCTGCTTGCCACCTGGAGCCTCTCGTTTAGATTGATGGCCTTATAGATTAGAGAAATAAATAAAATTCAAGTAGTATATTGCTTAGTCAGATATTGTTATCCCATGAAGATATTACATTATCTTCATTCTACAGCAAGTTTGATGGCAACATCACTGATGTTTGTTTGCAGAACAACTGGAAAAAATTTTTTTTTACTGAGATGAGAGTTTGAAGAATTCCAGATTTTCACATTTAAAAAAAATTAATAGTCCAAAAAACTCAAAGTTCTAAACTGGAACTTGTCATATGTGATATTCTGAGACAAGGCTAGGGAAATATTCTCAAAATGAGTGTCATGAGACTTTTAGAAACTACTAATTTCCATATGGATATAAAAGTTCACTTCAGAGCCTAATTTCAACTTTATTTGGTTCAACCCCTCCAAACATCAAGTTAGGATTAGGGACAACAAATTTTGTAAGAGTGAGATAGACCAAACTGATACAAGATTAGTAATTCTAATAAATTGCATTCAGTTAAGTACAGTTAATATTACTTGCCTTATATGTGTTCTCTCTCTTATTTGACATTAAAAATTATAATTTACTGCAACTTGGAAGAGTTCCTAGGGGCCATGTAGAAGGCTTTTAGGGGCCTCCTGTGGCAGTGGAGCTTCATGTTTGGCTTCCAATTCGGCTGCTTTTGATTTGCCTTACCCACTTGATTAGGCAACATCAGAAAGTGTTCCATGTGAATAATGTTAGAAGTACACAGACAGTTTGTTTCTTACTAGCTTTACCATCAAAATTTTATCATTATTTTTCAAGTTAATAAAAGCATAGCAGGGTAAATCAACTCACAATTTCAAAAGGAAAAATATTTCTTATTGTATATATATTTCCTAAATCATCTGCATGCTTGTCAGCTGTTAGCTCTGATGACTTTAGTGTATTTTCAATTGATTTTTTAATTACAAGTATTCAGACATAAGAAATTGCTTTAGAAATTTCATGCTGTCCTCTATCCATGCCTCTGGATTCTCACCTGTACCATACTCTGCTCCCTTTTCTTCCTTTGCATATTTTTACACTATGTTATTACCAGATCAAAAGACATTAGCATTAGTGATAGAGTGTTTTCTCACGTGATAACATTATGGTAACGTCTTAATTGCAGTCTCCCACGTAATAGATTTTTTTAAAATTTACAACTCAGTTGATAATGTCAATGCTGTATTGTTTTTTGCACTGTAACTAGATCATGGTAACTCTTTGAAACACAGCTGTAACACACCACAGAATTTTAAGACTGATCATAACCTCTGAATTAAATCAGTTTTCAGCATTTTCTTCCTTTCCTTCAATCATGTCTGATTTTTGGAGACTGCCTGTAGTTTTCTTGGCAAGGTTTTTCAGAAGTGGTTTGCCATTATCGTCTTCCTAGGGCTGTGAAAAAGTGACTAGCTCAAGATCACCCAGCTGCCTTTCTGTCTAAGGCAGACTAGAACTCACAGTCTCATGACTTGTAGCCTGATGTATTAACCACTACCCCAAACTAGCTCTTTTTTTCCACCATAGTTCAGTACAAAGTCAATATCAATGCTTGACATTCTTGAGCAATTGCTGAGGTCTGATTCCTTGGCAAGGACCATCATTAACCAATAGGCTGCTCCATTGCCTAATAAAAGTTTATTATACACTTTTGTTAACTCTCCCTATTTTATATGTCATATATTTTCATTGTCTTCTTTCTCTTCTGATTATTCTGCCTTTTTTCCCTTGGGTTCTTCAGTATATGAGCAATAGCTTTCAGAAATAGACATAATTTTCAGATTATGTGAAGTTCTTAGTTTATTTTCAGTGCTTACACAATATAATACGCTGAATGTATAATACTCTCATATCATCATTTCGGGGGGGGCAACCAGTATGAACACAGACCCAGTAATACTGCTGGGATCAGACAACATGTCTGACTTCAATTAAACTATTTATATTGTGAAAGAATGGCAATCAAATAGCAATCAAATTATGTAGATAGATGAGAAAGAATACAAGTCACAAAGGACAGGAATCAAGTCAGCAAGCTCAATAATTAGAATTAAACAAATAACTAGTTGAGTTTTCTCGAAAACCCAAATTGAATGGTGTTAAGTTTGCATGAAGAGGCAGACACGTAGTGCTTCAGCTCTTAAGTTTATTAGTGACTTCAGCTCAGAACGGACCCAATTTGGCTTAGCCGAGGCAGCTATATATAGCCGGCTGCCTCGGCTGACAGCCAATCAGAGTGCAGGGTTTTCCCGCACTTTTTAACCAATCATTTTAAACACTTTACAAGAACAACCAATCAATTCAAACTCTGCATACATAACACCCCTCCCCACTAGGTTCAGTCCATACTCAAACCCCATCTATCTAATGTATTCTTTTAAATAGGTGGGGCTCTTACGTGTACGTTGAGACCTACGTGGTTCAGATGTTTTAAGGTTCTCACCTTGTGAAGGAAGAAATGTGTCTGTTGACATTTCCTTACTTGGACTTCTATCAGTGGTAGAACCTGTTTGGTTACTACAACCTGGTCTCTCCTCCCAATCCATCTCCAACCCAATGTCAGCACCTAAGTCAGGTAGTGATGTGCAATCTTCCATTTGTAAACATGGTTGTTGGCACTGTGACAGGTTTTGGGATGGTTCCTGTCGTGTTAGCTCGTTACACATGGGGTTGATTCTTGCTTGCTGATTATCCTCATAATCCTCCCCTTCCCCCCTAGAAGAGGCAGTAGGTATGGGAACCAAAGAGGAGCTATGGTGATGCTCCTGAGGTAGTCTGGACCTCAACTGATCAATGTGCCTGCTCCAGAGGACACCATCTTCCGTTTGTACCCTGTAAGACCTGGGTCCTGTGATTTGGGTTATCTCAGCAGGAATCCATAATGGTTCACCCATAAGGTTCTTAGCATAAACAGAATCACCCACAGTGGATGTGCGAACTTTGCTAGTGGAATCTAGTGGTGCATTGGGTGCGTAAGTGGGATGAAGGTGATCAAGGGGAGACCTGAGTTTCCTACCCATCAACAATTCAGCTGGTGTTAAGTTAGTTGAGGGGTTGGGAGTGATATGCTGGACACTGAGTAGTTTTTCAACTTTCTCAGTGATATCCCCTGGACCCAATTGCTGAAGTTTTTCCTTGGTAAATCGTACCATACGTTCAGCCCAGCCGTTAGACGAAGGATGCCCAGGGACTGTAAGGGCATGTCTGATACCCTGCTGTGCTAAATATGATTCAAACAGGTTGGATGTAAACTGAGGACCATTGTCAGAAACAAGCACATCAGGTAACCCATGAGTTACAAAAAGTGTTTTAAGCTGTTTGATGACAGCTTCAGTTGTGGTGGATGCCATAGGGATAACCTCTAGCCATTTGGAATATGCATCTACTATAATAAGGAAAGTGTGCCCTCTGGTAAGGCCAGCAAAATCAATGTGAATCCTGGACCATGGGCCCCTAGGACATTCCCATTCCTGTTTTGGGGCGAGAGGTGGGGCAGGCCTGACTATCTGACAGTTGGGACAGGATGCAACCCAGTTTTCAACCATTTTGTCAATACCTGGCCACCATACATAACTCCTGGCCAATCCCTTCATTCTGACAATTCCCAGATGACCCTCATGTAACATTTCCAAAACCTCTTTCTGTAGTTTTGCAGGAATAATCACCCTGTTACCCCATAAAATACATCCTCTTAATACAGATAATTCAGTTTGCCTGGATTTAAAAGGTTGGGCGAGTTGAGGTAGATCTTGAAGTGGCCAACCTTTCTTAATCCAGCCTATAACAGGAGCCAATAAAGTGTCTTTGGCAGTCTCTCTGGCAATTTCAGCAGCATGTACTGGAAGCTTGGCAACAGTTTCTAGAAAAAAGGTGTGAGTCTCAGGAACAGGGTCCTCAATGTGTGAAGGAAGTGGGCAGCGACTCAAAGCATCTGCGTGCCCAATGTCTTTACCAGGTCTGTGGATCAGTCTGTATGAATAAGCAGCCAGAAACTCAGTCCATCTCAGCATTCTTGGTGACAGGATCGTGGGTTGGTTTGTCCCCTGCCACAATGCCTAATAGAGGTTTGTGATCTGTGACAATGGTGAATCTTCTGCCATAAGTATTCATGGAATTTCTTGACAGCTGCCACAATTGCCAAAGCTTCCTTGTCCAGTTGGCTGTAATTTCTCTCTGCTTTAGTCAAAGTGCGAGTAAAATGCAATAGGAGCTTCCCTCCCACTGGGAAGCCTGTGACTCAACACCCCCCCACTCCAAAAGGGATGCATCACAAGTCAGTACAACAGGCAAATTCTCAGAGAACTATATTAGTACAGAGTCAGACGTGATTTGTCTCTTAATATTGTTAAATGCAGCTTGTTCCTTTCTGCCCCAGACCCATGCAGATTTTTTCTCCAGTAATCTGTGTAGGGGTTCTGCAATGGTTGCCTTCTGAGGTAGAAACATATGATAGAAGTTAATGAGTCCCAAGAATGCTTACAAATCTGTTTTGCATTTTGGCCTGGCGGCTTCTTTGATTGCCTGAACTTTGGCCTCTGTGGGGTGGATGCCATGTTTATCAATCATGTAACCCAAGAATTCCACTTTATCTGTTCTAAGTATGCATTTTTCTTCTTTGACTTTTAACCCCGCTTTTTTGAATCTGGTTAAGACTTCTCTGAGTCTCTCGTGTAACTGAGTGTCATTTTCAGCAGAAATTAAAACGTCATCAAAATAGGGCACCATCCCTGGCAACCCTTGTAGCATCCTTTCCATAAGGCCTTGGAATATGCCTGGTGCCACACTTACTCCAAATTGCAACCTTTTGCATTTTAAAGCACCTCTATGGGTTACAATGGTTTGGGCTTCTGCAGTGGCATCATCAACTGTTAACTGTTGATATGCCTGTGCCAGGTCCAATTTGGTGAAAACTGTGCCCCCTCCAAGAGAATGTAATAAATGATGCACTACTGGAACTGGATATGCGCTCTGTTGCAGCGCATGGTTCAATGTCCCCTTGTAGTCTCCGCAGATTCTCACAGACCCATCAGCCTTGACTGGTGTGACTGGTGTGATATTTGGTAATAGTCTCTGAATAGTGTCCCATGACACCATAGATAGATATGAGCCTGAGTCCACTTCCATTTGGCAAGGCCTTCCTTCAATAAGTACCTTGACATGCACTTTTCTGCTTTTTAAAGGGGAAGAATGACCAATAGTTACTGTTTGATGAGTTTCATTTTTCCCATTTGCTTCTGTACTGCGCCCCATTTTCTCACTGAAGTTGTTTGGCTTGAATTCTTTGTCTTTGTTTGCAGCAAACTTCCTTCTGTTGGGTGGAGTTCTGGATGATTTGCAGACTCTTGCTAGGTGTTCTCTTTTTTCACAACGGAGGCAAATGGTGTCTAGAAACTTGCATTCAGTGCGGGGTGGCTTCCCCACAACCTCTGCAGTAAAAATCTTGCCTCTTTCTTCCCAGGTCTTTCTTTTTCCGCTCCATTCTGAGTCTGTAAATTCCTTCCTCCACCTCACTGCAATCTGACTCAGAATCTAGTTCCTCACAATGATTTGTGGTGGACTTTTCCCCATCAGAATGGCTCGTGGCCTTGTTTATCTTCTTCATGGCTGCTGCTGAGGACTTGGTAGCTTCTGCTGAAGAGGCTTCTTCTATTGCTTCTTTCAGCGTGATCTTAGGTTTCATTAATAACTTGCTCTGTAGCACCTTGTTGTTAAGGCCCAAAACGAAACGATCGCGCATGGCCTCCTCTAAACTGTTGAATTTGCATGCACCCCCAATGTCTCTTAAACTTGCCACGAAGTCATTTATGCTTTCATTTTCCCCCTGATCACGATGGTAAAACTCGTGTCTCTTAATGAGGCACGATACTTGTGGCACGTAATGGGCTCTTAACAGCCTTTCCAGATCAGGCCAAGCCATTACCTTCACGTCTGCTGCTCCCGCGAGTGCCTTCGCCATCTTGAAAACTGCCGGACCGCAGTACGTAAGGAAGACCGCCCTCTTCCGCTGCTCGGAAATGGCGGCAAGATCGTTTCCCTCCAGATACATTTGGAAATGATCTGCATACGACTCCCAGTCTTCTGCCGTCAGATCGAACAGGGCTGGGTGGGTGTTCAGCACAGCCATCTTGCTCTTCTTCTGTTCCGCGTTGCCTTCTTCTTCAGGGGAATCCCATCCTCATCGCCAGTGTTAAGTTTGCATGAAGAGGCAGACACGGAGTGCTTCAGCTCTTAAGTTTATTAGTGACTTCAGCTCAGAACAGACCCAATTTGGCTTAGCCGAGGCAGCTATATATAGCCGGCTGCCTCGGCTGACAGCCAATCAGAGTGCAGGGTTTTCCCGCACTTTTTAACCAATCATTTTAAACACTTTACAAGAACAACCAATCAATTCAAACTCTGCATACATAACAAATGGGACATTATTACATTAATACACAGGTGGAATTTGACAGAAAATAACAGATTTATAAACTGAACCAGTGATCCAAAAAAACAACAAACAACATTTGTATTTTTCCAAAGTCAAGTAGACTTGAAAGAAACATATTGAAGTTACAATACAAGGCATTAAGATAAATATAGAAATTTAAACCTAACCCTTTCTAAGAACATACTTAATAAATGTAGCAAATAATATTAATTTCCTAGCAAATAGACTCAAATAGAATTATATCTCAATAATTAGAACCATTTTTGTATGGAGCCATTAATAAAAAGCAATACTCAAGCCCATTTTTAAGGCATTAAGCCATTTTTTACCCAGTCAACCCACTCGTTCTTCAGGTGCTTTCTTAACACTAAAATCTAAAATGTTTCTGGGTCAAGTTAGTTCTATGAATTAATTAAATTTTTATTCCATGCTTTCTCCAAGAAGAGCAGGAATACATGGTTCTCTATGTATTTAATCCTATGAAGCGGGTTAGAATAAGTATTAAAAACAGCTTTATAATACAAATAGCAGTTGCCAAGGAAACCAATAATGAATAATAACACTGCAGACAAACTTACACATTTTTAAGCTTCTATCTCTGGTCTGGATTGCTTTGATGCTATTTGAATTGGCAAGATTTACCCATGTTGGCTGGCTACTTATTCATTGGTTGCATCTTAAACTCTGAGATTTCTGTATCAGAAAAGGATAAACATGATGGTTTGTAAATCTATATCCCTATGATTCTATTACTACAAATTTCTGAATTTTATAACATAAAATACAGTATAGAACAATTTATAATAAAAAAGTATTTCTACTGTTTAAAGGAAAACTTGTAAATGTTCTAAAATGAAGGAAAGTGGAGGAGAAATAATAACATCCTTCTGTCCTGGAATTGGAAAGTTAGAAGAAATGACAGCAAATGAAGATGGATGGAACCCTAAAAGGGTGAATGGGGTTCTCCTGAATAGAGACAGGATGGAATTTTGACTCCTGGGTCACTTTAGATGCTGCTGTCTTTCAAAGAACATTTTCAGAGGACACCACTTCCTGATGGAGATTGAGGCAGAGTTGAAGACCTTTAAAACTTAGCTTGTAGGTTATTTAGAGGTCAATGTAAATTGAACTCACCATTTTTGATTTGCAGTGGGAGGCAGAAAGCATTTGGGAATGTGTTTATTATGAATCATGCTGTTTTGTGAATTAGCCAGGATACCATTGAAAAGCCTTTAATGGGTAGATAATTATCTCCAAGGGTTTGACTCCAAGGTTTAAAGGAAACTTCACCACTTAGATCAATTAAAAGAAGCGTAGCTACAGTCTTATTTTCTGAAATTGTGGTAGAATACAGTATGGTTATTAATTACAGTACATTCAGTAAGAAGATGGCATTATGGGGGGAAATTATTGATGAAGGGGGATCAAAACTCTAGGATTTCCTTTTCCATCCTTTGTAATTCTCAGAAACTAGTATGGTCTTGGGCCATGTTCACTAGGACTTTGACAAATTGCTCTCCCAATGCATCCAAGAGTCACTAAGGTTTCCCGAGACAAGCTCTCTGTTACTTGAAGTCTTCCTAAATAGAAACATCTGTTTCGTGTTAACACTTCTATTGTAAACATATTTACTGAGAAGTAAATTATACTTTTCACTAAAATATACATTCATTTCATATAAGGAACGTACATCAAGATTCTGATTTAGATGTATAAAATTACAATGGCTTTCCCAGTATTTCTTTTTGTTATAAACAACTTGGTAATTGCTCATCTCCACATTATAAATATGAATTTGTATCATTATATGCAAAATGGGACATTTTGATGCCTCAGAATGGCTCTTTGACAGTTCCATTATTATGAATGTAATGAATTACCTTTAGCAATATTTGTTGCAATATGTGCTTTATCAGAGCCAAAAGCTTTAGCAAGGAATATGGAACAGATTTTGTGTGTTTTGTCTCCCCCCTCCCCCATATGATTGTGGAAGCGTGAAATTAAAAATTTTATTCTAAATATGCGTGATAAAAGTTCCGTCTGTTGGGTTGAACAGAATGTCACAGAGTTGAAAGGACTTTAAAAATAGCATTTAACCTCTGCCGGCATCCAAAAAGAAAAAGTGTGTGATTGTTTTCCCTCCGGAAGCCATGCCCAGGTGGTGAAAGTTAAGTATTGTTGTTCAGATAAGGTCTGAAAGCATTTTCCTGAATGTCGTCTTTGCCCTTCTGTTAAATGATCTGTATGAATGCAGACCTGCGGACAGACATAGTGCAGGCCTATTGACAGTGTTAGGGATGGAGTTGTAGGACTTGAGCCAGTGTTTTAGATACAAGTCATTTCACATTTCTCAGCAGAAGCTGTAACTCACAATACAATGTCCAGAAGTGGCATTAATAAGGAATTGCAACAGCACAACTGTTTTGTAGTGTATGTGAAAGGATTTGGTACCCTTGAATTTCTTTCAGTCTGTATGAGCTATGAATATGTAGTAGAAAATGTCACATAACCTTGGCTTTTAGTACAAATCATCACACACCTTGCTGTTTATTTTTTGTATTTATTTTGATTCAGCACTATTTTGATTCAGCACTAACGTACAAAATGCCTTTTCCACCATTATTATTTTCTCTTAGTAACTTTCATGTGAATAATTATCTTGCTCAAATAAATGCTTCCTAACACCCTTTTTTCCTTATATCCTAAATAATGATACAAATTTGGGTTTTTTTTAAACAATTGAAAAGAATGCAATAATATATTCATCTGCAACCATAGAGAATTTTTGTACAGCTACACCAGTTCCAGGCCCAGCAAAACAAAACAAAAAGCTTATTTATACCCCTGGAGCAATTCTTTTAAGAGCTTAATATCAGTTTAAATGCTGCCCAAAATCATTTTCTTTCCACCTAGAGCTGGGAAGATACAGCTTTCCATACTACTCAGTGGCAAACTGAGTGACATATACACACACTTTTGTGACAGAATAAAGAAGGATATCTCAGGAAAACATTGAAATAACTGAATTTCCAATCTCTTCTCTTACCTTCTAGTACAGGGGTGTCAAACTCGTGTCGTTGCAGTGTCATCACATGATGTATCGTGACTATTTTCCCCTTTGCTATACTGGGCATGGGTGTGGCCAGAGCGTGGCGCATCCGGCCTGCGGGCCACGAGTTTGACAGCCCTGTTCTAGCATCAACCACAAGAGCTAGATATCTGCCTAATGGTAGAGATACTGTAGCTTTAGGAAAGCGTTCCAATTTCAGCGACTTGCTATCCATTTGCACATTTGGTAACCTTATAAAATCTGTATTGAAAGTATCTCAGATTCTTCTTTTCAACTTGTGAAAGTTTTTATAGGTATACTTCAGTGGTTCTATCATTATATAAATTATCTTATTTCTGCTTTCTGTATGCACCTCTGATTATACATACCAGATTAGCCAAAACATTTAAAAAAGGCAAAAACAATACCGTCAACTGTTTAGTATAAGTGTTTTTTAATATTCTAAAAATATTACTCAATATTATCAACTGGCAATATGATGATGATGATGAACATGAACTAGCCAGCTGTTTTTGACTCCTAGCAGTTACATAGATAGATGCTCTCTATTGGTGAAGATTATTACAAATGATTATAATATCATGTATGTTATATTTGTTATAACAAAATGAGTTATTAAACCTTAATGCAAGAAGCTGAAAAAAGAGTCTCTTGATTCGGCATTTTTGATCCTGTGTCTTCAACAATCAAACGCTTGTCCTGATAATCCTAATAAGATTGACTTCCAAAATTCCTTGGATTTGTAATTTGTAAGTTCTGTTTTTCACTGGAGTTTGGCTGGATTCCTGCAAGTAGACTTTCAGGTTTATAAACTACAATATCCTGAATCTCACAGTAAACTTCCAATAGGTGGCTTAATACAACAACATAGGAAGGGAGCTGTTTACTTAAGAAAGTTCAGTGTATCAAATGCCAAGGGGACAAGGATGGAGAAGAGACCTTTCAATTAATAGGCTGTGTGGCCTGATTGAAAAACTGCCCTGTGGCTAACAAAGCTTTGTCTGTAGTATCAGCTTGCTCCTCATCCAGTAGAGCAAATAGAGGGATTCTCTAGTTGGTCATTAATGGCTTCGTCATCGGGTGGGGGGTTGTTCTTAAATGGGGGCTTTGTCTTATCCCTGCTGTTTAAGCCCCCTCCAAGCACTCCTCACCTGTCATATCTGTCATACATTTAATTCATCACGCTCCCTGGTCAAAAGCTACACTGATAGTATCAAAGGGAAAGGAGGGGTTTCTTATAACTTTAGCGATCAAAGGAGATTACCAAGCAAATAAGATTTTAATGAAGAAGCAGGTTTATAGAAAGACAATTTACAGCATTGTGATTCAGTAATGTGCATGTTTTTAAACTCTCCACTTGCATCCCTCATGTTGTAAAATAAAGCTTTTCTGTTGAACTTTTAGATATGAACTGTTTGTTCCTTTATACCTGAAAGTTGCTTAAGGGAGTTATGTGGATTTTGTTTACAGTTAAAACACCTTTCAAATCCTGGTTTTTGTTTTTTTTTAAATTACATTTATATGCCACCCTTCTCCGGAGACTCAGGGCAGCTTACAATTTTTGGAGCGCAACCCAATGCGCTCAGCAATAGCCTTCATTCCATTGTATATGCCTGCTTATTACTAAGCGGCATTTTTACAAAGTCAGCTTATGGCCCCCAACAATCTTTGGTCCTCAAGATCTTGGTTTGAAATAAAGTAAGGTTTGCACTACATAACTACTGGATATGAATTTAGTAAGCTAGTGGATATTTAGCTGTTTCTGATGCAAAGTTGACATCATGTTTAGACATTGTTATCATAGGGCTTGATATCTGAAATATACTGCAATGCAGGTCCACAATTCAATGCCACACATCTTCTATAAATCTTGAGCAAGTTACTTAATTCGAGTTACAACATCAATTTAATCTTGAACTGCATTTTTTAAAAAACTATTGCATCTCTGATGCATAGACTGATATTATTTTCTTCATTTAACAGCTTAAACATGGACTATTAGCAACAGATGCTAGGGATGTAAATCTGAATGTTCTGAGTCAGTCCTTAAAAACTTTAAAACAGTCCATTAAAGTTGCATAGCTATACAAATTTGAGTAAATAAATAGCTCAGTTAACTGTAAACGTATTAAACAGAAAACATAATCTGAGATTCAACAATTATTAATATTACTATTTTCTATTGGTAATGGATATGACAGCAGGACTACTGTATAGTTTTTATCTAAGAAATATGATTTTGATAAGAAAATTAAGTGATTCAATTACATGATGGTTGAAAAGAAAGCAAATTGAAGTTAACACTTATTTTGCATTAAGAGAGAATAATGTTTTATTTAATTATGCTTTTGCATCCTGTCTTTATTATTTTTACAAATAATCAAGGCCGCAAATATATCCAGCACATCTTCCTTCTCCTATTTTCTCCATAACCACAATCCTGTGAGGTGAGTAGGGCTGAGAGTGAGAGAAAATAAAGCAGAATTAATATGAAATAGCAATTTTAGATTCTGATACACTACAGTCATAATTTAAAATCACTTAAAGCTATGAATCAGATTTTTCTAAATACCAGTATTTGTTGTTGACTTATAACTGTCGAATGTTTTAAATAGCCTTATTCTAAAGGTTTTTTTTAAAATGCAGAATCATGTATATCAGTGTTATTAGAAGTATAGAAAACCTGCTCATCCTCATTAGTCATTTTTCCTTACCATAAATCACATACAAATCACTGAGCTACTGCATGAAATGCTGCTGAAATATTTCAAAGCACTAAGTCTATTCTGAAATCCCTAGACTTCTGTAAGCACTTCCCTGATTACTGATTACTAATATTTTTCTTGTAATGTAGACATAAAATAGGTTTAGAATAATGACATATAATGGCAATAGCAATAGCACTTAGACTTAAATACAGCTACACAGTGCTTTACAGCAGTCTCTAAGCCGTTTACAGAGTCAGCATATTGCCCACAATTACACTATTGCATTCTAACAACTGCACCACCACGGCTCATATAATACAATATGATGTAACATGTATTAATTAATAATATTCATTTCAAAAATTAAATTTGGTATATTGCTGTAACATACCTATTATACAGCATAAGAATTGTTGATTGATAAATTACCATCCTGCATTTTGCACACTATGTTGACTCAATGCACAACTGTTGACTGTGATTTTATAATATGTACTTAAATCAAATAATAGTTTAACGGTTTTGGACTGCATGCAGACAAATATCCAGCAGCAGTGTTGGCACATCTACATGTGATCATTTAAATAATGTTTACTAGTAATAGAAACTATTTTAGCCATTCTGACATTCTGGCCATCCTTTTTTTCTGCCCAGTATTCCAAGAGTATTCCATGGGGTTGCAAATGGGGTATGCCCACATACTAACATTCTGAGAACACTAGATTTCTGCCATAACTTACCAACTGGTCAGATGTGTTGTATTTTAACTACCACAGTTGTGTTTGTGGCTAATGGAAATTGAAATATAGCAAGCTTCCATGGTATGGCGTTTTTGTAAGCAAAAATGAGTTATACTTTAGAACAAAATAGAAGTTATTGAGAAACCTCCATTAAGCATTTTGGTTTGTCTTATTGAATAGTTGAATAATACTGCAAATCATTCTGGTCATCCTATACAGCTTAAAAACATCAGAGGGCAATGTAATTGCTATTGCTCCCTAGATTCTCTGACTTTTAGAATTGGTTATCCAAATGCTTTAGGACTGCATTACAAATCTCTCTCTCATCGCTATCACCAACATTAAATGTGCTTTCTGAACTACATCTTAGCATTTAGTGATAAATGCAATCCGTTCTATAAATGTCTTACAATACTTGTTATAATGTTATGCTTTAGCTAAAGTGTATCTTATTTCTTTTAGAGACTCCTAGAAGTCAGAATAAACATAAAAAGATCAATGCACTGTACTGAATTAAATGTAGCTGGTTAAGAGCTCCCCCTTTTAATGCTGTTGAAGCTTTCCTTTATCTTAGTAGATTTCTATTGTAACACCATCTGTTGAACCAAACATCACCCTGGCTTCTCAAATTAAGCTGTCATTGACAGTCCAGAGTACTACAGAACCTAATAGTATTTCTTAAACTATTTTCTTTTTGTAGCTTGGCAATAGAAATAGTCAAGAAATTGGAAATGGCATAAGAAGAAGCAGAACACACACTTAAGAAAACAGACAGAAAAAAAATTAGTAATTGTACAGAGTTAAGTTTATGATACAGCTATTTGATGACAATGTTCTTAAGTCTGGGTCAAGAGATTTTGCAGATGTTAAAAATCTCTTTAAAATATGTCCCCATAAAATAAAGTGCAGTTAAGCCTATCCTGTGCTTTTCTAGTTGTAAAGATTTTTTACTGTTTTTTCAAAAGAAATTAAAGCATTGCCTGAAGTGCTTTTTAAATTAAAAAGCAGCATGAATATATTATAAATAGATTATTTAAATTTTCCTTATATGGAATAGTTACCACCATGCCAAAACAGAGAATCCCCAGCTCTTCTTATGAGTTCTATGTTTCTTCTGACAAAACTGTTATTTGATAAAAGAGGGACGGAGGAGGGTTAGTGAGAGAGAAAGAAGGAGAAAAGGAAAGCAAAGCAAAAACAAAACAAAAAAAACAAAAAATCAACCAGACTTTTCTGTGACGCGTGCCAAACACGTGGAAGGCAAATCCTCTAATACGTTTTATTCTTCCAGAATTCCTTGGCTGGTTGCCAAGCTAAATATTTCTGCAGGATAAAAATGTACTGATGTACACAGCCCTCTGAGAGGAGCACTGGCTATAGCAGAGGGGCTTTCCCGAGAAGAACAGGAGCCAAAGTATGTGTTGTCTTATCTATTTATTTATATTATTGAAAAGGAGCTTTACAGGACATGATTAGATTAACAGCGAGTCCAGGAGACAGAGAAAAAAACAAACCAAGAAACACATTTAGCATCACCATCTCTCCTTTTTCTCATCTTCTTTTGGGATTTCCTGGCTGGATGCCACCTTGAGTCTATTGAATGTTCTTTAGGTAAATCAATTAAAAAGGTTTTAATATTTGGGTGACTGGAGCACAACATATGGGCCATGATGCTAGTATCGTGTAACATTCATAGTTAATTAAAATGATTAATAGAGGTGTTATTTACCAATTGACAAAGCTATAATTGAAAGCAGAGTCAGCTTTTATTTTAGCACGCTGTAATCCTTCTTGACCTTTGCATATTTAAGTAACCATTTCCTAAAACTAACACATTACAGAAGCCTTGAAATTTAATGTAGAATAATCAATCTTGTCTATCTAAAATACCCAAAAAAGATTTTTAAAATAACTGAAAGTAGTGAGCAATATTGTATAAATAGGATGTTTTAATGAACTTTATAAACATGGTCTGTTCATATCACAGCACTTAATACAGGTAGTCCATGTATTACGACCACAATGGAGCCCAAAATTTCCATTGCTGAGACTTTAGTTAAGTGAGTTTTGTCCCATTTTACGACCTTCGTTGCTACAGTTGTTAAGTGAATTGCTGCAGTTGTAATAAGTTAGTAACATGGTTATTAAGTGAATCTGACTTCCCCAATGACTTCGCTTGTTAGATCCCATAATTCTGGAACACTGAGACCATCATAAACATGAGTCAATTTCCAAGTGGTGGAATTTTGATCATGTGATCATAGGGATGCTGCAACGTTCAGTCCATTGTAACTTCAGCTGTTGTAATTCGAGGGCAACCTGCATTCACAATACTGAGATTTCTGTACCAACTGGTACTAAGTTTGAGACTGGGTAACCACCACTATTGCATTGCTTTCTAACAGCTGAATGGGTAGACTGGCATTTTGTCTTTTTGAGAAGTTTCTTTCAAACCTACTGGGAACCAAGATAACAGGTAGTTCTCCCAGTGTTCTCCAACCCAGCTCTACTAATACAGCCCATGAGGCTATTTCTCCAAATAGCAAGTGCTGGCAAACAGTGGTGGCAGAGAATCAGTTGCTGTCTGGCTATTGGAGGAGAAAGTTGTATAAATCATTCACCCTTTCCTTTTCCCTCCAATCCCCTCCCATTGCCTGTGGTTTCTATTATGGTAGTGGATACTTTTACCTGTGTTGAAGTAAAACTCTATCACCAGTTTTCTTCTATACATGAAAATGAATAAGAGTGCTAAAAGCAGCCAAATACATTTAGCCAATCCCAATGTAGTGTATCAGCTGATTTAAGCAAGTGCTGTTTGAACATATACATATTGGCTCTCCCAATTGATTTGGAGCCTCAGTGAGTGTGCTTCACAC
Source organism: Naja naja (assembly GCA_009733165.1). Lineage (NCBI taxonomy): Eukaryota > Metazoa > Chordata > Lepidosauria > Squamata > Elapidae > Naja > Naja naja. The sequence continues at coordinate 114,286,694 of CM019148.1, read as the reverse complement.
TGGAAGTAGTTAGCTAGTGAACTAAGTAAAAGATCCTACTCTCATCCGGCTTGTGTACGGGTTCTTAGTTTTACCCAACTTCTGTTAATTTTAATGTTTTGATGGTTTTCTTCTTTTTTATGGTATTGTAAGTCTTCCAGAGTAACTCTATAGTGAGATGGATGACATATAAATGTAATAAATACATACGCCATGGTTGACAAGCACAAAATCCAGAGAATTGTATAGGCATGACTACCAGGCCAGCTGAACCTTTCACCAGCTGTTTTTAAAAATAGCCTTTTTTAGATTTCTCACTACGGACTAGATTCTGGACTATGCAAATGTAACTATACTCAAGTTTCAAAAACTGCTCAAGCACTCAACTTAGAGTTCATAATATTCCTTCTGGGTTTTTTTTTTCTCTGCAACAACTGCCCTATGAGCTACATCCTACCAATTCTGGGGCAAAACATTTTATATTCCATCCTTAATATCAAAGTTTCTAATCTAGAATTGTGAAAAATTTGTAGGAAATTGAACTGTCATGTTTTGTGCACAGCTATTATATGCATATTCTGTAGGGGTGACATCCATCAACAAGGCATATGTTCTGTCTTGAATCTGTTCCAGATAAATCAGTTGTTCTTGAATATTATAATAATATAATAATGTTTGCCCACAAAAAACAGAGATGATACAGATACACCCTAAGATAGATATCTCTGTCTTCCCTTCCTCCTCCATACAGTACTCTATTTCAGTCTTGTAAGCATTTTGTAAGATCCAGTCATAGATATCTTAGAAGCTAGTATCATGGAATTGTAAACATATTATGCACAGAAGCCTAAATCAAATTAATGCCACTTATTTACAGTCCGTATTTTTATCTGTATAAACATAGCATATTTTTTCAGTTTTTATTTTTTGCAGTAACTAGACTATTAATGTAGATTTGCAGAACACCAATTAATATGCATAATACTAATGTTGTAGCCCTTCCAGGATAGCAAACACTACTGATTTTATGCCATAAATTAGATCTCTTTTTATTGAGGCATGTAACATATAAATTGTTGAATTTAAAATCTCATTGGCAATTTGCTCTGAGTTATCTTGGCATTATTCTTTGATTCTTTTTTTTAAAGTTCAGTTGCCTATTTATTTATTTATAAATTTTATTGCCCTCCCATCTTACCACAAGGCAACTCTGGGAAGCTTATATACATTTGCTTGCACTAGTATTTTTAAAATTATTTCTCCTTGTGAAAAAGAATTCTTCCTCTTTTTGTTGGATGACATTTGCTTTCTACTGTACTAGTTCAATATTAGAAAATTCGAAATTGTGCATTTGTTATCAGTGCCAAAATACATTGAGCTTCTTATTGGTATTTTCCTCATATGGCACTAATTGCAAACTATCAAATAGCTAACAATTACTGTGAGTGCGTGTGTGTAAAATACTAGTTATGCTTGAATAGAAAGCTAATTCACCTGTTTTCTTCTGTTGCAAAATGATAAGATAAAAAAGAACATGAAAGATATTTATACTTTGAAATGTTACGTGATGTTAATCCATTTACAAGATGCAGCATTCGTATACATGAATATTTGAAACGATACTTGCAGGGTTTTCTTGCAGCATGATGTAATCATGCACAAAAGCAATATATATAATATATATGAAAAAATGTCTTTAAAATGGAATGTGATTATTTTAAGGTCAAAGATACAACAAAAATGTTCACAGTGACCAAAGTGGTCCATTCCATTCTGTTTACTCAGCAACATACAATAGTTGGAAGGACTGAAACTTTGTAAGCAAGGAGACTCAGGTTTGATTTTTTGTTAGGTCAGATAAAATCAGAAAAACACCCATAATCTTGAAAGGGGAAAGCTAAATAGACTTACATTTTGTTGGGTAGGGATGGAGGAGATAGGGCATGTCTTGCTCTTTGAAATAGTTGTAGCTCAATGGATGTATTTGTCTAGGATCCTAAGAACTCTGGTTTCATATTCATGGTGTACAAGGATGCTAAAATTTGCTGGCCTGCTTCTCTTTGCATATACTGGACTTCCCTACCTTCCCTACCCACAAGCCAATGGCCATATTTTCTAGGCATTATGGAAGTTGTTACTTAACATAATCAAATAAGGAAAGGAAAGGATATACCATGGTTACAGGATATAAAATATCTCCACCTAGGAACAATCAAACACTGGTTTAATATGATAGATAGATGAAGTCCAACTGGTAGAGTCAATGTCAAGGAGAATGTGCTTTCGGGTGTCCCAAAATCAACCCAGAGAAAATCATTGTTATGAAATTAAGACATGGGTCATGTGTTGGCTATGGGGGAAGAAAATACTATTTCCATTACAGCCAGCAGGGAAACATTATTAAATTGCCAACAATTTCCATTGCAGCCAACAGGATACTCATTATTAAATTGACTATTTTTATAAAGACATTTATAAATAGAGTTGGTACAGCAGAGAACTTTCATTCCTCTTTACTCTAGATTTAAATTGGTGGAAGATGATTTGACCCTGCAGAGTACTCTTTGGGGGTCTGGTGCTTCTATAAATAAAAGCTGTTTGTGTTGCCTATATTTTAGATTGTAAAATTCAAATTAAAAATAATGCAATTTATTTGGTAGGGTTCAGCAAACAGTCCTGGAATTTTAAAAGTATTTTGTGTGTGCATCACCAAGTATGGTTTTCTTTGTATGGAAGCACTTAATCCATTCATAAAATAGCTGCAGTAATGACTGTAACTATTGTCCGGAACACAAATTATGGGGGAAATTTCCTATTATTTTCTCTATAGGATATTCTTTTCAGCTTTCCAGCTTACCTTTGCTTTTTATTTGTTTCTCCTAAGTTGACTACAACCTACTCTTTTTTGTTTTGTAAGAAAATGTGTGTACACTTCAAAATTATTATGATTGTAGTATGAGATATTTCCACTCTATTCTTTAGCTCAGCGCCAAATGTGCTTGATAAAGCAGAAGCAGAATGGATGCCTTCTCTATTACCATCTGTTGGGCATTCAGGATGAGGGGGGGGGGCTTGTTTTATTTGCTTAGTTTCCCTTTCTCCCAACAAATTATTTTCAGGAAAGACTGAAAAATCTTGACATGGTTAGTCTCAAGCCCATGAACAAATAGCACTTATTTTCAGTAGTATAAATATCACTAAACTAAAAGGAGCTATTTATTGTATTGTGCAAATGCAAGCAGTATGTATCATATTGGTCTCTTTGAATCAAAATATATTTGCTCTGGTCGATTTGATACTATCCATGAGCTTATGCAACAACTGAGACATAAGTTGCTGCTGTTGTAATAAATTCACAGGAAAGGGCATTTGGCTGAAATACATTACTATCATTATTATTTATTTGAATTTATTATAACTGTCCACACCTACAGACTCTGGGCAGCTTACCAATAGAAATGCAACAGGATAAAAAATAGTTTAAAACATACAACACTACAGGCACCCTCAACTAAAACGAACAATAACAAATCAAAACAAAACAAACCTAACACATCAACCACAGCTCCTTTACCAATCAAAGTCAGGTCTTAAGTGCTTTCCAGAACCAAGGAGGACGGGTGCCATCCATATTTCTGGAGAGATGCCGTTCCAGAGGGTAGGGGCCACTACAGAGAAAGCACACTTTCTTAGTCTGATAAGATAACAATACACCCATTCTGCCAGGCAGAAACAATTGGAGATAGGCAGTCCTTCCGCTATCCCTATGCCCTATGCCATAAAGGGATTTATATGTACTAACCAGTACTTTTAAAGGTACCTGGAGTCTCACTAGCTAATAAAGTTTGTGCAACAGTGCTGATAAATGGCATTCCAGGAGGTGCCTTTTACTGTTTGCACTGCTGAATTTTGTATTACCTATAGTTTCTGGATTGTCTTCAAAGTAAGTCCACTATAGAATGCATTGTAGTAATCCAGTTGTGAGGTGACCAAGCCATGAGTAAACTGTCTGAAGGGTTTCCTGGTTGAGGAAGAGGTGCAACTGGTGCACAAGATGAATATGTGCAAAGGCTCTCCAGGCCACAGCTGCCACCCACACATCAGAAGACAGATTAAGTCAAGAAGGACCCCCAAATTGCAAAATCAGTCTAGAATGATGAAGTTTGTCCCAACTCCAGCTATGGGACTGTCTCTCAGAGAATAGTTCCAACACATTTATATGCCGTAAATTAGTCCAATAGTAATATTTGCAAGTATGAACCAGTGTGAATATTTTTGGTTTTTTTTTTAATTAAATGTACTTGCCATTATATTTTTAAGATTAAATGCAATTGCCATTTAATCTCACATCTGAATCCATTGAGTAGCAAAGCTGTAGTCCAAATTTGATTCCATCAACTTATTTGTCTTTCTTTTTCCATTAGACATATTTTAGAATACTGTTGATCTAAGAAATGGTGTTTAACTTTTTAAAATATCTTTTTATATTAACTAAAAATCAGACATCTTTTTAATTATGAAAGACTTTTAAAAAATACCCTTGTATTTGAATGTTACCTTGTTTAGATAATAAAAGATTAAATCAGTGATCATGGTGGTGGTCTTAATTTTCCTTCTTCTTTTTTTTTTTTGCTTATTTTTCAAAGGTCAGTCAGAATTATCACCCACCACCAAACTAAGCAGAGTTGATTTTGTTAATTGCTCCAGTTAAGCCTAATTACAGAATGGGGAGGAGTGGAAGGAAAGGGGAGGGAGGAGGGGACTTTCCCGGGAGAAATTCTAAAATCCAAGTCACATTGTAGGCAGAGTTAGATGAGAGTTGGAGTGAGAAGTAGAAAGCATGTGTGTTTGTGCTCTTGTATACCCAAGTGTGTGTTGGGGACAGGCTCATGGTGCATGGAGACTTATGCAAGATACACCTATGGACTAAAAACTAGTGGTCTGTGAAGGAAGACTGGAAGCCTAACCTCTATGGATAATCTAAGGTACTGCTAAACATCTCAAACATTACTCTTACGTTTTATGCATTAAATAATTGTCTTTGCATACGCACTCCAAGCATGATTCCAACATCTTTCACTGTCACTTGCTTTAAGCAGCTAAAATACTTTGTTTATGTATTTCAATTATTTTGACAGCCCTTATTTCTTATTTGCCTGGTATTTTGTGGCACTCTTTATTGTAGACAGTTTAGGTAACTTACTAAAATGGATATGTTTGCAAATAAAAGCGTTTTTTTAAAAAACCACTTATTTTCTATTTGATTTTCCACTGATAAATTCATATTCCATCATTATTCAAGACCAGGTAGCTTTGCATTGTTTAAGATACTATTAAAATATTTTCCTCTGATGTGATTATCAGGTTAAAATTGCATAACAGAGGTGGAAACGTGTATGTTTAGGATTGGAAGATCTGGAGATAAGAATTAAAAGCATTTTTTATCTTTGCTTAATCGTTTTTTTTTCCTGTTGTATGTAGCTCACAATGCATTAAAGGGATACGATTATATGCAGTGGAGAAAATACTGCTATGCTGAAAATACTACAGTGCTGTGACAAATGAATGTATGGGTGGCACAGCCTAGACAGTTTCATGAATGGTTTTTCCTGGGGTAATTCAAGATATTGCTGAGTAAATGTGTTTATTCCATCCTCTCCCATTGTCAGTATTTATATTAGTTAATGTCTTGTACCAGATAATTCTGCTTCCTGAGTCCATCTTTTGCTCACTCCTTTCCTTCCCCTTTGACAAATGGTTTGAGTTTTGACAGTTTTATCAGCTGGGCCCTTGCTGGATGCTGTTTGTTTTGGCTTTTATCATGGAAAGTAAATTATTTGCAATATTCCAACTTGCAGTTGGCAGGTCCAATTTAGTATAAATTTCCTTGTAGTCTTTTCTTTGCAAAGCCCAATTGTTATCCTAAATGAAAACAACAGATTGGGGGCATTCTTTATAGCAAGCTGTTCTCTCTGCTTATTGAAAAGCACGTGGCAGCTCAATATGCTGAAATACAGGATGAGTTGTCATTTACAGAATCCTTATTGGCAGTCTCCTTTTTTAAAAAAAATACTTTGTATGTGTTGCATAATAGTGCCTAGTTGGGAAGGGGCTTGAAAGGCTATTCTATACAAGAAAAATTGAAACTGTAAAAATGTAGGATCTCAAATGAGATTCTAGTAAGCTGTTTTAAAAAACAGCACTTGAAACAAATGGGAAATCAGTAGAAAATTAGAAGTGTTGGTTCCTATCAGACAAGCAGTCTGACTCAGGAAACAAGCAAACAAAATTAGGGAAAATTTAACTGGAGATCAAATCATTTAGTCTGCTCAGTTTAGCAGCTACCTTCTAAATAAAATCAGTTCCTGATTTTTTTAAAAATATCTGAAAATATCACAAATATGTGGAATGAATTACGCATATCTGAAAATAAAGGATTGTCATGATGGTTTGTCATACTATCATAATAGAGTATGAAAACCATATTGCAATTCTAACAAGTAGGAAAATGACCCTGGTGTGAAATTTGCACTAGTTACATGCTTACCCACATAATTTTTCCTAGCAGAAAGCATTGCTACAATAATCTTTTCTTTTTTCCTCTGCTGCCATCCCAAATATTCTGAAATTATTAATCAAGAATTAAATATTCTGCATCTAGAATACACAGATTCTACTCCCTCCATATATTAACAGATATTACTACTCTTGTGAAAGCTATATGTAAGTAGTTGCACAGCTTTTGATTTGCTGACTTGCACATAACACAACTCAAGAACTATTACACTTGAATTATTTTTAAAAGAAAAGTATGATGTAAAATAACTAACATGAATGTATTTGGTATTCCAGTGTATATGGCTTGTCAGAAAAAAACCACATGTACTCAAAACTTATGTAGATTTCTTTGAAATGCAGTGAGACTGTGAAGAATGGGATTGCTCAAATGTATGCATCTGCCTATGCCAAGTGAGCCATACCATGCCATTTTAGCATCCTCTTTTCATATAATTTGACTTGTCACAGAGTAATATTGACTTTTTGAGTATTTAGTAATTTAACAATAAAAAGAGATTATAACAATTGAATGTGATAACCTGCAGCTTGCTGATTGTTATTTATTGTTGGTGTTCAAGAAATATTGATCAACAAAATGTATTTTGATGCTTTCTCATTTTCCTTCATTCTAATTTTCCATAATGGTTCAGAGAAAGAGAAGGGAAAAACATAGATCCAGATGGGAATAAAACAGGTCCTGAAAAGACCACAAGAGGAACTAGGTCAGGTACTTTGGAGATTAAAGAAGCATGGCTCATCCCTATGTACAGGAGGCAGGGACAAGGAGCATATAATTACATGGAATTAGAACAGCAACAAGTAGTACAGTTTTATCAGCTTTAATTGTCTATTGTCAGGACAGAGCTTCTCTTGTCGATCAGGCTGCTGCCAATGCTTTAATACCTTTAATGGACTCTCCATTGTGGGATTATCACTTTCATGAAGCTTGGTCTCTCTTCAAAAGTTATTGATTCTGGAAGTAAAAAAGAACAAACCAGTTTCAGCTTCAGGTGTTTCCAAAACAGGTCCATGCTACTCTTTGATTTATTGTCTTCCTAAGGAAGCAGTAAAACAAAAAACAAAAAAACCAACCCTAGGGTACTTTCTGTCAGCAGCTGGTATCCCTTGAGTTGAACAGAGAAAAACCTATTTGAACATTAACCACCTTCTTTCATAAACCCTGTTGGGAAACAATAGCTTGTTGATAAAGCCTGTTGATAAAGTCAGGGTGTATAGTTGTAAGAATGGCGGGGGGAGGAATCTCCTGGCTGGCATTGTTTTGTAAAGGTTTCATGGAGCTAACATTTTATAGGGTTCAGAAAGGAGGAGAAGGTATGGGCTATTTAAGGAGACAGAAGACTCTTTAGACTTGCAGTTTCTGTAATTATATGGACATTACTGATAGGTTTACAAGTGAGGATACCTCAGAAATGGCAAATTATTTACCTATAATGTAAACGTAAAGTGAAGGATTTTCTTTGTAGCCTAGATCAGTTTCATTTGGTTTCAAGTTAATAATCACATTTTAGACTAAGCAATATGTACAAGCAGAACTCAACTTGGATTCTGTTTGTAATTGAGTTTGGAAACTTTAGATAATTTTCAAGAGGCCTGCCTGCATTCTGAAAACAAGAAAAGGGACTGCAATAAACCCTCTTGTCCCTTTTTATTTTTCTCTCAAGAATACCTCTTATTTTTCTCTAAATAGAATGCAGCCACTCCTTTTCAACCACCAGTTTATTTCTAGTTCTGAGAAGTTTTAACTTCTGTTTCCCACATTCTAAATTTAATGCAAAACTCAGAAAATAAATGAAAATTGATGAATTAAAAGTGCAATTGAGTTATGCTTAGGTTAGAATGTTGTTTGTTGTGTGCTATGGACCAATAGAAGCAGAATTTGTCGTTAATGAAGTTGATGAAGAACAGTTAGAACATTTTAGCATGCTTTGCAGAAATGCAGTTCCTCAAATCATCCTGGAAAGGATTTTGTTTGTTTTTCCCATTTCTGGACCACCCATCTCCCTCAAAGAGGGACTTATACATAATTTAAATCAGAGAAGACAGCTACTAGTACATCTTCAAATCCATTAAAAAGGTCTCAACTTTCATGTATAGCTGATAGTTTAATACATATAAAAGAATGCCAACTCTTTGCACTACACCAAAAAGAGTTAAATTTTGATGTAGTAAAAAAAACCACCTCTCCACATGCCTGATTCTGTTAGGTAGCATAAGAGCTAGTGATCACAAACCAGAGCCATCTAAACTAATGAATTATTTGCTTTTTTGGTTAGACTGGAATGTTGCACCCATTGGTATATCAGGAAATATTGAACTCAGCAAAATTTCTGAATAGATGTGTGTCCAGTGGTATTTCTAGCTAATGTTTCTCTAATATCTAACCTCTTTAACATCAGATATTTTGAAAAATCCATAACAATATTGATGAAGGACAATTTACACATATAGAATGGATGTCCAAACTTCAGTACATAGCAATGGCATAATTAAATATGGCATAAAGACCCTATTGGATTGATTAATTAATGTATGGTACATTTAAAAACAGCAAGCATGGCATCAGTAAATGCCATGAGATCTAGAAGTGTTGCTGATATATTTGCAGTTATTGTTCCAGTTTTAAAGGTAGGCAATCTAATAATCTAGTATGCTCTATAAATAATGATGGAAGCACCTAAAAAATCTTGGCCAATTGAAAAAAGCATAGGCAGCTCAGATCTAATTAAAACTTGGAGGAGGGATTGTTAAGAAATCCAGAACTCCATGCTAAACTGGAAAGTTGAAAAAATATCCTGGAATAATTCAATAGCAAACCAAATTGCTGCCAAGAAAACTGTGTAGATTGATTCATGTAAACACAGGAGTCCAGCTACACTGAAAGGCATCTACTTTTAATAAATGTTTAGAAAATTAATTCAGAAGCCTTCTAGATAGGAAACTTACCAAAGTTTTAGATCTTTTAAAACATGAATTTGGGACCAATTTTAAATTTATGTTCATTTTTTTTCTAGAGAGAATTTAACGTATTGAAAGTATTTTGGACTATTTATGTGATCAAGATTATTGATAACACAAGCTTTACTTTGGAATCCACAGGGTAATTTTTCCAGAATTTGTAGAATTTTTCAGAGACAACATTGCATAAGAAAGATTCAAATAGCTGCATCTTCCCATGCGTGCCAATCGGGCTTCCGGTCTGGTTTCAGCACGGAGACGGCATTGGTCGCACTGATGGATGATCTCTGGAGGGAGCGAGACAGGGGTTCTTCCTCTGTCCTGGTCCTGTTAGACCTCTCAGCGGCTTTCGATACCATCGACCATGGTATCCTTTTGCGACGCCTCGCGGGGTTGGGGGTGGGGGGCACTGTTTTTCGGTGGCTCTCCTCCTACCTGGGCGGTCGCAATCGGTGTTAGCAGGGGGCAGAGATCGGCCCCGAGGGCACTCACTTGTGGGGTCCCTCAGGGTCAGTCTCTCTCCCCTTTATTTAATATCTACATGAAACCGCTGGGTGAGATCATTCGTGGCTTTGGGGTGAGGTATCATCAATATGCTGATGATACACAGTTATATATCTCCACCCTGGCCAGATCAGTGATGCCCTCTCCGTGATGACTCGCTGTCTGGATGCGGTACGGATCTGGATGGACGGAAATATGCTTCGACTCAACCCGGCCAAGACTGAGTGGCTGTGCATACCGGCATCACGGTCTAGTTTGGAATGTCCATCGTGACCATAGGGGAGTGGTGCTGCCCCCTGTGGATAGGGCTAGGAATCTGGGGGTCCTCCTGGATGCACGGCTCCGGTTGGAGGAGCAGGTGGGAGCCGTCACCAGGGGGCTTTTGCCCAGATCCGCTGGTTCGCCAGCTTCGCCCGCTTCTGGACCGCGATGCCCTGCGTACGGTCACTCATGCCCTTGTTACCTCGCGACTCGACTACTGCAACGCTCTCTATTTAGGACTGCCCTTGCACACCATCCGGAGATTGCAACTGGTGCAGAATGCGGCGGCGCTGGTGGTGATGGGAGTTCCCCGTTCTCCCATGTTGCCCCCCTCCTGCGTGGCTTGCATTGGTTGCCGGTTGCGCTCCGGTGAGGTTCAAGGTTCTATCTTTAACATACAAAGTCCTTCACGACATGGGTCCCTATTATTTAAGGGAGCGACTGCTGCCGACATCAACACCAACCGCCCTGTACGGTCCCACAGACAGGGGCTCTTGGGTCCCGTCAGCCGGACAGTGCCGGCTGGCGGTCCCCGACGACGGGCCTACTCTGTTGCGGCCCCTGACCTGTGGAATCAACTTCCCTGGAGCTTCGCTGGCCCCTGACCTCCGCACTTTCCGTCGCGACCTGAAGACCTGGTTGTTTAACCAATCCGGGCTGTGACCCTGGGGTGGGGTGGTCTTTTTAGAGTTTTATCTCTGCTATTTTAGTGTTAATTCGGCTTGATTGTTTAATCTGGTTTTAACTAATTTATTGTTGTGTGCTTTTATTTTGTAAGCCGCCCCGAGTCCTTTTGGAGAGGGGGCGGCATATAAGTCGAATTAATAAATAATAAATAATAAATATATATATATATATATATATATATATATGTTTTCGTAGATTTTCACGGGTAAAGGTATGTAGGTCTTGGTGTATTCGGGTCTTGTCCCGTGTAAGATTGAGAATACCTTGGCAACGTTTCGACAAAATCTCATCCGTCATCTTCAGGCTGGTGTCTTCAGCTTCGTTCTTCTGGGAGAAGGAAGATATATATATATATACATACATACATACATACATACATACATACATATATATATATATTCCTTTTCTCTGCCAATTTTATATAGATAAAAAGCCTTTCACACTGATTAAAAAGCCTTCTCAGATTTTTTAGTAATTAGTAAAACATTTTCCCTTCATAAGGTTTGTTTCTTTAAATATAAAAGATGACTATAGTAAGATCATACTTAGAAGTGTTTCCTGAACGTATAAAGTATAGAGCTGGAACCAGGTTTACAGAAAGAACTAGAAAACAAAAGGTTTTCTTCTATTGATGTGGTCAGTTTGTTCCTAGCCTTGTTTGTATGAAGAATGGGGAATATGGAAAAAAATCTATGTTAAGGCTCCTACAGCATCTTCAAGATCATCTGTCGGAAGTCAGTTTCTCACAATCATCGCGATGTTCTGCCTGTTCACTCTTTTGGGAAAAAAAATAGCCTTCAAGCAGAGGCACAGGGGAGAGGAAAGACAGCTTCAGTGACTTTTGAAGCTGGAGTAACATTCACTTACTGCTGAGCTTCAGTGGCATGAGATGACAGCATCAAAGGAAGTGAAGTGGGTGAGGGTGAAGACAGAGTTTCTGACATCAGCACAGTTTGAACCATTCATGATTTGCTGCCGGGCTAGAAGCTACTGCAAAGTGAAAGAGGAAAAAGGTCTTGTCTGAGAAATGCTGACTAATAAGGTAATTGAGGTTTTCTCTGAACAGAAAAGGAACAATAAAAGTATGATTTAAAAGTGTGTTTTCTGGAATGAACACCACTGAATTTGCAAGTTCCAGATGGTATGAGTGAACTCTATGTAAAAACAACAACTGCCAGTCAAATAATATATTTCTAAATATTAATATGGGGGAAAGCAGGAATGACAAATTACATGGAACACCCAAGAAGTCGAAAGATACCTTGATATATAAACAGTATAAATGAGTCTTATTTTTTTCACAATTCAATATACATATTATGGATATGTACATATGTAATACACTGTAATATACTCTACATCAGTGATTGCCAACTTGTGGGCCGGGGACCACTGGTGGTCCACGAGAAAATTTGGGTGGTTTGCAGAGAAATGTCCCCCCAAAGCAATTAATCCAGGCTGTGCGGGAACACAAGGCTGTGCCGCCCACATGGTCCACTTACCCGCTGGCCCCCACCTTTCACTGAGCACAAACCTTACCTTGAGTAGAGCCACACAAGCTGGAACTGGAAGGTAAGACCCAACAGCGGGGGAGGGAAATCCGCCCTGGGGTGGCTTGCTGACATTGGTGGGAAAGTCGGTCCCATATTCCAGAGCTGCAGTAGTTACAAGACTGGCCCTTTGGTCATCCTGCAGCAGCTGCTCCAGTCCATGGCAGGCCGGTGCACCCAGATAAAGGAGCAGCTGCTCCAGGATAACCAAAGGGGCAGTCCTATGACTACTGCAGCTCTGGAATATGGGACTGACTCTTCCAACCAATGTCAGCAAGCCACCGTCAAGCAAAATTCATATTAGTGGTCCGTGGGATTTAAAATTATGAGTTTGGTGGTCCCTGAGATCCAAAAGGTTGGTGACCCCTGCTCTACATTACATGCCATGTAGAATAAGACTTTATAAAACAGTAACATACTTTGGATAAATATTGTTAGAACCAGGCCCAGCTCAACATAATTTGCTGTCAAACACAAATAGCAGTTTACTACCTATAGAAGTCAAAATGTGTAGTAGGGCACTAAAATCATTTTGCAACTTGAGGCATAAAATCCCTCATACGAAATAAAGTAATTGTGGATTATAATTAATTAATCCAGCAATTCATTAATTAAGGTTTGCAAAGGGCTAGGTTCAACCCTAGCAACACTGAATGGCTCTCTATTTAAATACTGTCTGCTTTATTGGATTTACCATCTTTAATTCTGGGTTGGACTGCACTCTCCCAAATAAAAATAGCATATAATTTGAAGGTTCTCCTGGATTCTTGGCTCCTGTTCTGTAAAAAGTAGCAACCACAGCCAGCCAGGTCTTTCCCAGATACATTTGTATGCCATCTATGACACTTCCTGGATCAGTTAGCCATTCTTGAAATCATTCATGCTCTAGACACTTCCTCCCAATTTGGACTACTGCAGTGTACACTGTATTGGACTACCCTTGGCCAATCAGAATTTATAGCTGGTCCAAAATGCAGTAGTGTAAGTAGTTATGGATACTTCTCATATTTTGCATGTGTAATTCCTCTATTCTGCAAGTTGCACTGTTTACCAGTTATGGACACAGTTCAAAGTGCAAATGATCCTCATTTAATGACCACTTGTTTAGCAACTGTTAAAATTTAGGATAGGCTGAACAGTAGTTACAACTGGATCTTGAATTTATGGCTGTTGCAACATCCCATAGTCACCTGTTCACAATTTGTGACCTTCCTTGCCAGCTTTTCACAAGCGAAGTCAATGGGGAATTCAGCAGGAAGTTGTTATGTGAAGTCCTTGTTTAACAACCCTGGTTGTCCTTTAACAACAGCAACCAGGACTGCCAGAATTGTTATCACTAAGTATTGTAGTCACATGATTTTTCAACATACCACCATATTGCTAGTGTTTTTAAATGAGGACTATTTTTATTGAGGTACGTCTGATAACAATTCAAGTATTGAAGGTATTTAATTGTTCCATATAAAGACTTTCATGAATTAGGACCTGGATACTGATGAAACCATCTCCCCAGCTACTGCTGCCTATTCAATAAGATCTGGCAAAATTGATTTGTTGTTGGTGCCTTCTGTCAAGCAATGTCATTTTGTGGGAATTAGGAAATTATTATTACTACACCTGCCTTACAGGCCAGCATCCCCCCCCACAAGCCCATGTGGCTCTGCCCCTGTTATGCATGCAACAACCTGGCTCTTTAAATAAGCCCTCAGACAGAGTAGATTATGATCCATTTCCTGGACTGATTAATTCCATTTATTTAGAGGGCTCATGAGTTGCTCTGTCAACTTAATGCTTTATCTAAAAGAGTAATCAACCCAACCACCAAGGCTTGATAGAATAACCAAGTTTTCACTATTTTCTTTTTCAAAATTAGAAAGAAGCCATTTGAATATTCCCCTATTCTAGACAAAGAAAGCTGCAACTGAAAAGACCTGTTTCCATGTCCCATGTAGATAGCAGTCTCTAATTGAGGAGAGGCATTAGGGCCTGCCTGCCAAAATGTAGCAAATAGGTATTATTGGGGGGGAAATGTATGAGTTAGTAAATCTTGTTTTATTTTACCAATGTGCAGAGAGTTTACAATTTATTATTGTATTACTGTTTTTTAACCTTTTTATGTACTTCTCTTGGAGTTGCTTTCCCAATTAAGACAGGAGGTGAATGGAATAATTTTTATTTATTAATTATGCTGTTTTTCATGGTATCCAATATTGCTAAGGGAAATGCCAGCCCTGATTAGAATATTTAATTGCCTCTGCAACGTGTCATGCAGTTCTTAAAGCCGCCATGTCCTTTTTTTCAGCATCTAAATTTTATTTAATGCTGGGATGAGCACTCCAAAAGGTTGAAGGAAAAGGGCTCGTAAGGTTTGCCGCAGTTTTTGTCATGATTTGAAACCTTCCTTGCCCAGGTGTTTGGGATCATATCCTTCTGACATTGTATGTATATTCAGGGACAATTTCTTAATCTTTTTCAGGTTTCATTACAGTCCCGTCATTTCTCTTAGTGCTCTCCTTTTTTGGAATCCATCTGCAAATTATAAATTAAGTATTGACACACAGATTAATGGCAACCATATATAACCCATTTTTATTTTTACTTGCTTATTTACCCTACACCAAGATGTACCCAAAGAGAAAGAACCCAGTTCAGCTGAAGGAAGTAGCAAGAAGCAAAGAAAAGCTGAAGTAAAATTATAAGCACCGTTGCACTTCCAAGATTTTCATTTTATTTAACAACCAAATTGCCAGAATTATTTTTGGTTGCTGAATGAAGAATATCTGTATACTCTGTAATATACTCTGTATAATAAAATGAGTCAGGCCATTCATGTTAGAAGGAACATGTGTGGGTTGGGAAGCATAGCTATTTCCTACACCAAAGCAGCTTCAGATTATACTGTTCCACTGGGATCTGTAATGCTTTTATGGGAAGTCATATTGGCCACACATGATCCATACCTGTTTAGTAGAGCAGTATGCAGAAACAGCCCTCTTGCTTGTGCTGTTGCACAAGATTAGAATCAAATAACCACATTGACCATTATATTTATTATGGTAATATGGAAAAGAGTTTATCTGTAACTTCTGTTTGGGTTATCCAGTTTTCCCATATCCACAGACTTACAACCACAATTGAGCCCCAAGTTTATGTTGCTAATTGAGAGATTTGTTGAGTGAGTTTTGCCCCATTTTATGACTTTCCTTGTCAGAAGTTTGCAAAAGGTCATCACATGATCCAACGGCAACTATCATAAATATGAATCAGTTGTCATGCATCCAAATATAAACCATATGACCATGGAGATGCTGTAATGGTCCTAAGTGTGAAAAAAATGTTTATAAGCAGAGATTGTATTCAGCAGGTTCTGGCCAGTTCTGGAGAACCGGTAGCGGAAATTTTGAGTAGTTCAGAGAACCGGCAAATACCACCTCTGACTGGCCCCACCCCCATCTATTCTCTGCCTCCAGAGTCCCAGCTGATTGGCTGGGTCTTCTTTTATTGCCCTGAACAGGAGAATGGAGCTGGAAAGCAGGTTAGTAGGGTGGGGAAGGAATGGCATTTTGCAGTAACCTTCCCCCTGGGGTGGGGAGGGAATGGAGATTTTACAGTATCCTTCCCCTGGAGCGGGATGGGAATGGACATTTTGCAATATGCTTCCCCTGCCACGCCCACCAAGCCACACCCACAGAACCGGTAATAAAAAAATTTGAATCCCACCAATGGTTATAAGTCAGTGCACTTATAACTTCGAACAGTCACTAAATGAACTGTTGAAGTGTTAATATGAGGACTTCTTGTAGTTACAGGAAGGTAGTAAGGTGCAATTTTATCTCTTATAGAAGCCACAGTTTTATATTTCAATACAAAATACAGAATTAGTAGCAATCTTCTGGTTCATCATCAATTATCATAATCAAAGTGGCCATATTCTTTTGTTCTGAATGCTAGTTTCTATTGCATATTCTATAATTTGCATAACTTCTGTAAATTCTTTTGTTGACTTATCAAGTACTTGTCCGATACTATGTCTTAGTAATGCCCAGTGATCTGTGAATATTTGATTAGAATATGTCAGAGGTCTTTATACAAATAAATGCTACTCTCTATACTCTATACTCGCTAGACAAACAAATAATCTGTTCACCTTCAGAACTTCAAGGACTTCAGAAATCTGTGGTATGGCCCAGTGGTGGTATTCAATTTTTTTTACTACCAGTTCTGTGGGCGTGGCTTGGTGGGTGTGGTGTGGCTTGGTGGGTATGGTGTGGCTTGGTGGGCATGGCAGGGGAAGGATACTGTAAAATCCCCATTTCCACCCCACCCCTGGGGGAAGGGTACTATAAAATCCCCATTCCTTCCCCATCCCACTAACCTGCTTTCCAGCTCCATTCTCCTGTGCAGGGCAACAAAAGAAGACCCAGCCAATCAGCTGGGACTTGGGAGGCAGAGAATAGATGGGGTGGGGCCAACCAGAGGTGGTATTTGCCAGTTCTCCAAACTACTCAAAATTTCCGCTACCGGTTCTCCAGAACCTGTCAGAACTGGCTGAATACCACCTCAGGTATGGCCTGTATGTTAGAACAAAATCAGAGTTTGGTTCTCTGAATAATAAAAATCCTCACATATACACTCACTTGTATTTTTAAAACAAGTCAAAACAGGTTCCTTCCTACGCAAGAGGAAAGGCACAGTAAAATAAACATGTCTGAAGATGGGAGGTAAAAAGGAAAAGTAGGAGACTTGTCCTTTGTTGAACCGACTTGGTATTTTTGATACTATGTGTGACTGTGCATGGAGCTATGCGACCTCACAATTGTTGTGAGCTGAAGGATTCCACACTGAAGGGCCAGGACCACTAAAGGAAGTTGTGCATCTGGTTTGTTTGGTAATGAGAAATAGGAATGCGAGGTTTAATGTACTTCATAATAGACAAACAGGACATTGTATGCCATCATCACAGGATGTCCTTCCTTCAATGCAGCACATTAACATGGAAAGAAGGAAAAGAAATGGCAAGAACACATGCCTCTGTAATTATTACACACAAATACTTATTTCATTAGTGACACACTCTTTAAGTGATTGTGTCTATTACAAATTTTAATAATGCAGATTTTCTTTCTGGACTACGTTAACATTTGAACTACTCTCTACAAAAACACCTGCAGGGCATTGCTGTGTTGTTTCTTCTTTAACTGATGCTATTTTAAAATAGTACAAAGGTAAGGCTGCAGCCCTGCGCTCACTTTCCCTTGAGTAAAAGTTCTATTAATCTGAATAAGGGGTGTAAAAAAAGAGGGGAGGATAATATGTGTTGTACAGAAAATCGTGGTGTTATTTTTAATTTAAAAGCTTATGACAGATCAAATTGCATAACAGCCTTTTTTTCTTTCTTTTTGCTCTTTTGTACATCTGTTATAAAGTCATTGACAGAATTTAATTGGGTTTTTGATGTTCCTGGAAAGTTTAGTTTAGAGATAGAAGTAGGGAACAGAGAAATAATGTTGTTCTGTTTTACACCTAATTCTTCGTACTGGGTATATACACAGCGTATAACCACCTTATATTATTTTTCACCATCAAATATTTCCCCTTCCCTTAGAAGATAATTCCAGTGCCACGAGCCTATTAATCAGCTTAGGTGTTAATTGGAAAATCTGCATTGCTGTGATTTTCAGAAAGGAACAAAATTCCTTCTGACTGACTTGGATAATCAGGTATAGCCCCACCCCCTTCTCTTGACAGCTCTGAGTGTAAATCAGAAATGACTGGCTCATTGGAAACTTGCAGCAGGGAGGAGAAAGGAAGAGTCTGTTTCACTAGTAGAGACTGAAACACTCAGCCCTCCAGTCTTTCAAACAAGTTAGAGCCTAAGAACAGCAGCACCTGTGACAGGGAGAGAAAACTCGTGAGCGAGAGGCCAGCCCAAGCAACAGGAGTTAAATCTCGAGGCATGAGTCAGTCTTACTTCCACAGACCAAGTGGAAGGCAGAGGAAATGTTTACTCTTTAGCTATGTGTGAGACTTACCTGAAACGCCAGGCTGCCAGCTGGAAGTATTTGTGGACTGTACCTTGGTAAGCAACTTTTTTTCAGATCGCTTGAGAGGGTTTTTTGAATGAAACATAGCAAGAAGCACAGTGACAATGGCAAGCGTTTTTTTTCTTGAAAGTGCTCTTTCTAAGGTGCCTTAAAGTTCAAGGGACCTTTGTTTTTATGATGATTAATTCTTTCACTGCTACTAGCAACTGTCAGTTGAGTTTCACTATTACTTCGCTCTTCGCTCTCCTTGCGTGTTAAAGTGTGAAGCTTTTTTTTCATAAGGTGCTAGAGTCTCTGGAATGGTCCTATCAGCATTTATCTGAAGAACTATTAAACCTGGCAGAATTGAATTCTGTGAGAAAATACAGAATGAAGCAGGTTTTGTTTTTGTTTTTGCCTTTTTCAAAATATTTCTTTGAATTGGGAATATGACCTACTTGATCTCAGTCCAGAGGATTAGTAGTATAATTCTGGAGCTTCAGGTTTTTGTTATGGAAAATCTATAGTCTAATCCATTGTCTTTTTACTTGGGGGAAACAGAATGGTAAGTTAATTTGTTTTAATATGCAAATTAGTTTGCTACTTCTACTATAGGAATAGTTGTAAAGCTAAATGTTATAATAGCACTACAATAAATCTGTTCATTTTTCTACCGTATAATAATACTACTGTCCTGTGTTTAAAGTGTGATATTTTTTCTAAAGAAAGACAAATAATACTTTATGCAATAATAATATTCAAACATTGTAAGGTAGCCTTTAATGTACCTGTACCATAGATGAGGAACTGAGGTGAAAGACAACGTCTTGTCTCTGAATTTTGTGACTGTGTATTTGAAATAGAAGCATTGTGGTTCATCTTGTAAGCCATGAGCTATTTTCAGCGTAGTTCAGTTGTATTTTACACACTTTTTGGAATATGTAAGAATATGCTAATTGAGTAGTATTTCTAGTTACTTTGGATTGTTTCTGGAGTGATAGCGACAGGATGCAGCCTTCCTTGGCTTTCTCTACCAGAGGATAAGAGGAAGTCAATACAGGGTAGGGAGGGGGGGAAATGTTGTTTTTAAAAAGTTGTTCTTATGTTGGAAGTTGTGGGAAAGTTCAGTCTTCCTCATTTGGAAAAAGCAAGCCAGGTTCCGCTCTTCCAGCCTGCACTTTCCATTTTTAGCTCTTTCAGACGCAGACAGCAGTTCCTTCCTTTTCCTTTCCTTGTTTATGATACTTTCTTAGCGCAGTTTTCCAACAAGCTGTGTTGTGCAGAAGGTTTTTTTGCTTTCAGACCCCCCCCCCATTCAGATAATAAAGAAACAATTTAAAAGAAGTGTACGGTTTTTCTCTCCCCCCCCCACCCCCACTAGCTTCAGCTATTCAATATGGTGTGTCAAGGAAGTCAGCCCCAAAGTGCAACTCTTAGCTGTCCTGCTAATGTTCTAGGTGTGCTCCCAGATAGCCATTTAGATCTATTTGCCAGCAGTCCTGAAAACAGAATGACAAATGTGTATATATGTATTTTTTCCAGGCTGCCGCACAGTGTAGCCCATATATTGTGAATTCCAAGGGACAGAGCAAAGGGACAATATTGATAATGAAAATGGACATGAAGGATGCTGATATGACTCTATGGACAGAAGCTGAATTTGAAGAAAAGTGTACCTACATTGTAAATGATCATCCGACAGAACCCAGCTCTGCAGAAGGTTGCACCATAACTCAGGCCAGATCATCTTTGCCAAGGAACTTGATTTTCAAATATGAAGGAAATTGCAAAGAGGTAAGAACAAGTTTACCAGGAATGATTGCAACAACCTGAAATACCCTTTTCATTTCTGTTTGTTTTTGAAAGAGGCATTAACAATTTTTCTTTTCTTAAAGCATAGAAAGGGCTTGAAGAGATTTCTCCCTTTTAATATCATTGTATCATCCTTATTTTACTTCAGCAAAAACAAACAAACACTTCCTGACCTGTATTTCTACGTATCCTACATGTGCTGGTGTATATATGGAATTCGTGTGTATGATGTGGTTTAGCAGACTAGTGGCATTTCCAAACTTGTATCCCTGATCAGTTTAGAATTAGTTGTTTTGTATAGTTGTAAAACACATATATCTGTAAAACACAGGATATACATTGCTTATAAGTGACCCTTTTGTTCCGAAACAATAAAATTATCAGTGAAATCATTTAAATACCCTGTGTTTAAATGGCTTGTTTATCTAGGACAGGAACTTTGTTGGTAGCTGGACATACAGGTATATTTTAGTCCATGTTCCTGGAGTGGGTGCATTCTTGGTTGTTGTTTCAGAAGGGCAGAGAAAAAAAATCAGCCTAGATGAGCAATTGGTTGCCTGTTTATTCCTTCATATAGAGTAGCTATTATAGTTAGGCGTGATGTTCAGCTGGCTAATAATGGTAGGGCCAGCCCATCATTTTTTTTGTCCCTCTCCTGTGACTTGTGGTGGAACAGCTATAACCTGTGTTGCTACTGTGGCTAAATAAACTGACCACAGAGCTCAGGGATGGGTGTACATTCATTCCTTTCTAGTTATTAAAAAGATTCTTCTTAAAACAAACAGCATGGAAACTTTTGTATTCAGAAACAGGATCAAAACTTGAACTGATATAAAATGTAATTTATTAACATTATTCAGAAATTGGGTGGCAGCCTATTATCTCTGTAGGTTAATTCTTGGTGCTGCTCTTCTCTTGTCTGAACTGAATGATTAGCTGGAACAACTGAAGTTTTCAGTATTCCCTATATATACTAGCCCCTTGAGTTAAGCAATAAAGTTGTAATTCTTTGACTAATATATTCAGGATTTAGCTGATTGGCCTGAAAACCAACTAGCTAATATCCATTGTAAAACCCATTTTGTAATCTTAATCTTCTTGTTTCATTGCGGGCAGTCTAAAAAAAAAATACTGCCTTGTTATAGGCTGCCAAACATTCATACATTTTTGAATCATTTTTTTAAACCATTATATTGAATAATAGTTTAGGAAACTACAAAATGTATAGTTGTTTTTCATAAAATGTAATTCTATGGATCTTTACAGAGAAGGTTACTGCTAGACAATATCTTTAACTTTTTTTCCATTCTAGTTTCCTTTGCTGAAAAATAGAAATTGCACTATTGAACCCTTGTCCCATATACCATTTAAGATACAATATCTGTATGTTGTTCATAATATGCTGGCTCAGATTTAGCTGGCTTTGTAATTATTATATCAGTTACGTGGTCAATTTGGCAGAATATTAGGTTAATTGGTATTAGAGTTTGTGAACAATTTGGTAGGAGAGGGGAGAGAAGCAGAATGCAGAACCCAAATATCTTCATGTCCTAGATCTTGAACTATTTTCATTAATTCACAAGCATAGATGCAATGAGAACATTTTATTAGCATAGCATATTATGTTCATTGATAAGCTTGGTTTTAGGGCATACTGCAAAATAATGTATGCCAAAAAAATAATCTAAAGGAACTGCATCTTATATGTAGGCTTGAGGTTGTAGCTTTTGGCAGGCGAAGGCCATGCTATTTTTCAGGGATAGATTACTCAGACATGATCACATACAATGATGCAAGAAGCGAGCTGTTTTTATGGAGAAAAATATGCTTATGAAATGTTAATACTGTCATTAAGGAACTGTATTTAGAGTAATATTCCTAGAGCCTCCAGATACTCCTGTGTTTTTACATGCACCTGTGTGTGTCTTGTTTTTGTTTATTTCTCATTGCTTTGCTAATCCTGGAACTCCACCTTTTATTGAAAAGGCAAGACATGTCATATGGTTGACCTTTGTTGGGGATTACTTTATGGAACTGTTTTTCATTGTGCGATTTCCATTAGTAAGCGTATGGGTATCTTAAAGCAACTTTAGTTTTTAAGTTCAAAGGTGTATCATTTATCTATGGACATTCATGATGTAGTATTTTTTATTTTTTTCAGTGTGGACAAGTAGAGTTTTCTTTTTGAATGGACACTCCTTTTAAATGAAACCCTCAAATTGGGTTCCTTTAAAATAACAGGCAATATTTTTTTTAAAAAAACCCTATCAGATTATTGAAAAAAACCCTCAAATATCCACATATAAATGGACACAAATGGAATACACACTGGCCAGATAGAAAGATTGGTACCAGGGAAGTGTCTGTTCTAGTGCAACCAATCACAGCAGAGGAGAGACCATGTCAAGCTTCTTTGGTAGAGATCTACAGAAGACTTTAATTTCTATATGAGCTTGTGGCAAGAAAAACATGTTTTTATGATAGTCTAGTCTCAGTTTTTTAACAATTACAGATCAAAATCTTTTGATTTCAGGAAATATTTTTAAAGGGTGGTTGTGTTCCATAGAGCTAATTCCAAGAAGTAATCTAGATGCTGTATTTTTGTACGAACTGGTACTTAGACCCACAAAAGATACTGCTCTTTATTAATTGCACTTGAACAGAATTATACCTCAATATTTATTGGTTTGCTCTTTTAGAATTAAGCCACTCTTCCAGCCAATAAGATGATTATGGTAGTTCACAGAAAAATCAAACTAAACATTTAACCAAATTGTATACTAACCCATTAAATAGATATTTATCACTTGAATATCTTGCAGATGTTGTTGCTATGTTCATGTAAGAAGGAAACAACAGGAAAACATTATCTCTCACTCCACCCTTTTAAAAATGAATAAATTATAGGATGTAAGCCCTCTTCAGTGCATTATTCTCCCAGTGTGGTTGAAAACAAAAGAAATTGGGTATTATTCTAGACAAAAGCTTAAGTGAACAAGACATCATGGAAGTAGGGAAGTGGAGCTTAAGCTAACAGGCATTTCTAATAATTATTTCTCATAGACATCAATCCAGGTTCAGTTTATTTATTTATTTATTATTACTTCAGAAGTTGTTGGAACTCCATCACTGAAGGCTTTTAAGAAGAGACTGGACAGCCACTTACATGGAATGGTGCAGGACTCCTGCCTAAGCAGGGGGTTGGACTAGAAGACCTCCAAGGTCCCTTCTAATTTGTTATTCTGTTGCTATTATTATTTGATTAAGTTATATGTGCTAGTGATATTAGTTAGTGCCCATTAAAAGAAATAATAGCTTGTGTCTTTTATCTACATTCAGCCTGTGTCTTATGAAGGGTCATTTTAATAAGTTAATAAGTATTTACATAAAATCTGCACGGGATGTATCAAATGACAGACAAATGTTACACAGAAAAGGTGCTGAAGCCCAGAAAGAATCAAAAGAAGTGGCTTCTCTATGCAGATAAAATATGAAAGGGGAAAGATATTTCAATAAAAAATGTTTATATAAGTGATACAGTGGCTCCGTTCCAACAATTGGTGACCTTTTTTTAAAGAGTTCCCTGTTAATTTATTTTTATTTAATTCAGGAAGGCTAATAGCCTGTCCAGGATATCACTAATGTTCAGGAAAATTAATAGGACTAAGTTCCCTCTGTCAAATTCTAGTGTGCATTCCTATGAAGAAAAACAAAGTTGCTTCCATCAAAAGGAACTGATTGTAAGACAATCAGTTTAAGTTAACAGGGTTCAGCCCAAAATCTGAAGTTTAAAGATCACACCAGAATTGTATAATATAGAAGCAATTCTGTGACTTTATACCTAAAACACTAGTAACACATTAAAATTTAATGAATAAGAAGGTATTATAATACTTGTAATCTTGCTTTTTAAAAAAAAATAATGTAGAAAGAAACACTTTCCTGTGTCTTGTTTTCCAATAGTCCATTTTCAGTAGGCCAATTTTGAGGATTTTATATGAACAAGAAGCATAAGGGTCTTACCCTTCAGTGACACATGACTATACTTTATACTCCATAAGTAACATCCATATACTAATAGTAGAACTAGTAACTTTGTGAATTAAATACTTTCTATAATTGTTATAACTTAAGAGGGGGGGAAGTCTGTCTAACAATTGTACTTATCATAGCACCAGGAGAAACTTTTCTATTCAACTTTAAAATACAGGCATTACATTCCTTTGTCATCACAGTTTCTTTGTCAGAGATACTATTCAGAAGGTCTGCTGCCATTCCCATTAGTGGAGAATTTGTGGTGTTGGGACAGCATTATTCCAAAGCAGATGTGTTTAAGGACACCTAGTGGACAAATTTGAAATATCACTTTGTGTCTCTCAAAATTCAACAGAGGCTTATTTTACATTCCTTTTTGATTTGTAGTTGTATTTTTTAAAGATGTGTATATTTTAATATTATGGTCACTTTTTAAAAAAATGCTATGCTACCAGTTCATAATGCTTAGCATTATGAAAATATAGTGAAACTCAATTTCCTGATTTGTGGCTCAAAGCTGGATTTCTATAGAGTTTCTCTATACTATATCATATTATCTGGGAACGTTATAGTTAAATCCTGAAAATATAACTTTTGTGCAACTGTTCTACAATAAATAATTACTGGTAACTTAGCATAGTATTTCATTCACACATTCAGAAAATTAATGTGCTCTTTAGAATAAATTTAAACATAACACATAACTAACACTAAGAAAATAGCCACTAAGATCCTTTCTAGGGAGGATATTAATTCAAAAAAGGCTAGTTATATGTATGAGGAAACCTAAACAACTGCAGTTCTGGTGCATATATTCTCAACCCTGATTCCACTTACCTTTTCCTCCTCAAAGAATGTGATTCTTCCAGTGTATCCAATGCTTGATAATAGCTGTAATTTATTCAGGGTGATACTTCATGCATCTAATGATGTGTATATGAAAACTTTGGCATCCATTTATTTTTTAAGGTGCCAGAAGGCTATGTTTTGTTTTGTTTTTCTGCTACAGACTAACATGGCAGTTTCTACGGAAATGTAACATTGGAATGAAGACCTGAGAGTTGCTAATTATGACAGATAATAGCAAGCAGCATTTCCCAGTTTTGCTCTCTCATTCTCCCCTTTCCTCTTAACTTGCAAATTGTAGAATTTTCATGTGGTGTTTAAAAAATATCTGGAAACCCTGTGCAATTTTTCTTAACCATTATATGAATATGAAACTTAGCCAAATGAAATCACTGGAATTAACAAATATTACTCTACAGCTTGGTTAAATATTACAAACAGTCCCCTCTGTTGTTTTCATCCCTCGTGCCATTAAACAAACCATTACACTCCCCCCGTACATATACCCAGCCCATTGTACACACACATACTTAATGAAGATAACTAACATACCATACTAAATTCTTTCTAAGACCTTGCTCAAAATATTGTTTGGGCATGCTTTTTGAATTATTGTACAAAAATCCCCCAACTGTTTTCATTTGACAAATGCCACATCATAATGATTCTTAGACACTTTGAAAACTTCAACATATGTTTAAATTAAAATGTAAGGGAGGGTGCATCTCTTATAACTATGAAGAGCAAAAACAGCCAGACTTCAGTATATTCCAGATAGTAGCTATAAACTTCTCTTGAAAGCTGTAACAGAATGTAAATGAAGTCAGATGGGGAAAAGCCAGAAGAACATCTGCCTTTTTCACCTCTATGAAAAATGCTTAAGAGTGGTAAAAATAAACACTGCCATTAGGCATGTTCCTATTTGTTTCTACTTGTTTTTAAAAGATACACAACTGGTTTGAATTTGTTAAAATTTAGGGGAAAATGTCAAGAATTGCTTCGGACTCATCAAAAAATTCATACCAAACCAAATCCTAGGTATTTGTGCTACTACTTTGTCAGTATTTTTTTTCTCTTGCAAATTTAAACTAGTTCCTCATCCATTCCTTTCTGCTACAAATAATACTGGGAGTTGTAGTTTTCTGTGAAGTTTCAACTCATTAGAAAACTGCAACTCCTAGGAAACTTTGAGAGTAGCTTATTTGGTACAATAGGGGGTTTCAAATTTTTCATGCTGTGGAACCTGTTTTCTGTAAAAAAAATCCTGCAAACTAATCAAATGATAAAGTTGTAGCGATAAGAAAACTGGCTATATTCAAGTGAACCTTAGAGTGTAGAATCTTATACTAGAGCAAAGGGGTCAAACTCAAGGCCTGTGGGTCAGATCCGGCCTGTGTGGTGCTTAAGTCTGGCCTGCAGGGCTGCCCTGGAAACAGTGAAGGACCGGCCCGCAGTGCCTCTGTCAGTGAAAATTGAGCACAGGAGGGCCACACACAGCCCTCCCAGGCTCCATTTTCAGCTGTGACAGCCTCCTGCAGACCTCTGCCAGCAAAAACGGATCTCAGAGGGCTGCATGCAGCTCTCATGAGCTCTGGTTTTGGCCACAATGGCCTCCTGCAACCCTCTGCCAGTGAAAAACTGAGCCCGCATGAGCTCTGTTTTCGCTGGCAGAGAGTTTCAGGAAACCGTCACAGCTGAAAACAGAGCTTGGAGCCTGTTTTTACTGGTAGAGCCCTTGGGCCTCTACAGATGCCCCTGACACAAGTTACATCAATCTGGCCAAGCCCACCCTCGCCATGGCCTCCTGGGCCCCCCGAGGTCAAACACAAGCCTGATGTGGCGCTCAGTGAAATCGAGTTTGATACTGCTGTACTAGAGCTTTTAATTTTCATTCTTTCAATACTGAGAAACTGCTCTGTTCAGGACTGACAAAATCTGATCAATTCAGAATGATGGGAATAAAAGTTAAATCTACTCATATCCTAACTTGAATCAATAATCCTTCCCCTCCTAAACACAAGTAATATTATACTAGATATTAATGAAGTTCTACAATAAATATAAACTCAAGAAAAGGGAGGAGGTATTATGGTGTTTTGGTTTAATTATTACCCTTATTTTCAAAGTTAAGTGTGATGGATCCATAATGTAGTTATATCCTTTTATTATTTTAATAGGTATAATGAAACTAGTCAATAGTGTGAGAATAGCATGACTCATTAGCTTGAACATGAATATTTACTAAGTCTGTGGAACAAACATCTTTTCATCCCCGACTTTCCATTTAAGTTACAGACATCAGTTTCAAAAAGTCCTTATTCATGGTTCCTGGTTTACAAAGTTACTCTGTTGTTTATATAATATTCAAAGCAAAGTAAAATTTAGCGGACTTAGTGGAGGAGGCGAGAGGAAGGGAGGAAATCCCCAGTATGTAACAAGACACTCAAATAGTCCATGATATAATTAGTGGCAAAGAGGAACTTCAACAGCCAATATATTTTACACTGTAAAGCTGTGGGTCCTTGGTTAAATCCACAATAAGCATTTGAGAGATTTCATGTGTGGTTGTCCCTTAATAAGTACTATTTCAGATTATAATATACATCTGCCTCCCTGTATAGGATAGTAAAGTACAATGATTCTAGTAAGGTACAAACAGTTTCAACTTAAAAACATTCATCTAGCAACCATTCGAAGGCACAGTAGCACTGAAAAAAGTGTCTTACACTTAAGACCATCACCGCATTCCCCGCAGTCACATGATCAAAATTTGGATGCTTGACATGTATTTATGACAGCTGGAGCAAACACCCTTTGCATGCAAACACTCTTTGCAACCCAGCAAGTAAAGTCAATGGGGGGAACAGGATACATCTAATGACTCCATGATTCACTTAACAACTGAATTTTGATCAGATGACTGTGGGGATGCTGCAACAGTTGTAAGTGTGAAAAAGGGCCATAAGTCATTTTTTTCAGTGCTACTGTTACCTTGAATGGATGGTTGTAAGTTGAGGACAACCTATACAAGCCTTGCTCTAAATATATTGCTCTCAAAATGTGGCTTTCATGACATGTATATTCCTGCCGAACACCTCTGGCAAGCCGCGTCCAAAATGCCATGTGCTGTCCACATTTATCTGGCCAATTGCATTAAGGTTTCCCCTTTAGTAGAGTCAAGGCACAATATCGTGGCTTCAGTCACTAAATGATGTGCATTAAACAAGAACTAGAACTCATGGTTTCTCAGTTTCTAGACTACTAGACCAAACTGGCTTTATGGTGCATTTTTCAAAGTGAATTTATTGTAAGTTAGTTATGTGATAATGAATTACAACTAAATTGTATACTGCTGTATCTAAATATCTGCACAAAAACAGAGCAAATTAATCTTTATGAACATTATTCATATTTTAAGTACTTCCTTCTACAACAGCAAGTGTCAACTCATCGCTGAAATATTCTAAATACAGAAGAAGGGAACATATGTGGTTCATAGCAATACAGTGAATAGACAAACAATATGTATAATCACAGTATTTTATACCAGTGTATTGTTTTAAACTATGTGTTTTTCAATGCATTTATTCTTAACATAATCCAACTCCTTTTCTTTCAGGTTATCGGAGTTATTAGCAAAGATATTATCCCCAAAGGAACACGCTTTGGACCATTGGTTGGTGAAATCTATACCAGTGACACCGTTCCTGAGGATGCAAACAGACAATATTTCTGGAGGGTAAGCAAGGAAAATAACTTCATATAAAAGTATTACAAAATATTAAATGTGTTATCAGTGAAACAGTATTGTCATTATTTGAACTGCATGAGCTAAATGATGAATTAGTAATAAAGCCCTATTTAGTAATGATATGACTATAGTTCCATTCTTAGGAGAATAGAACAGCCAATAGTAATCCTTTTGTATCTTGGTTACTTCAACCCACCAACTTTCAGACCAACATTGGGTATAACATATTATAGAGCAGTTTCTCTCAGATATCCTCCTCTAAAACCTGAGGGTTACTGCCAAAATCAGGAGATTAATCTCACAAATGTGATGCTATTTCTTCTGCCCACAGGATGGAGGAAATTTAAGATAAATACTTAAATTAGTGCTTATAGTAACTGAGTTACTACAGTTTTAGCTAACACAATGAAGAGAACACATCTTTTTGATTACTCATTCCACAAGGCAGGTACATGAATTTTTTAAAAAAAACCTAGGTTGTTGATATTATGAGAATTTTTGCTAGTTGATCGTTTTTTGCTAAATCCTGTATGTCTTATACATACGTGTATCATAACAAAACTTAGGAAAGAGGACATCTCACAGCTTCAATTCTTCATTTGGTTGAATCCATATGGTTGCTGTAAGACAACACACAATTAATATGATATAGGATTTGTTTTTTTCTAATGCTATGCTAATTAGAGATCCAGTTTGGTCTAGTGGTCAAGGCACCAGGCTAGAAACTAAGAGACTACACGTCCTACTGCCACCTTATCACCATTCAATAATTTAAGTTAAATAAATTTCTTGCACCCTTGAAGTATAAATATTGGATGAGATAAGATGAACTAAATTTGTCATAAAGTATGAGATTTGGGAGGAAGAAGACTTGGTTACTTGGACATGATACATTGTATCATTTGCTTTTTCTTCCACAATTTCAATTATAACTTAACCCCTCATATAGAGAGGAATCCTGTGTTCATTATTTATTTACATCCTGCCTTTATTAATTTTTGATAAACAAATCAAGGCAGGAACATATCTAATATGCCTGCTAGTTTCTAGCCTGGTGCTTTGACCACTAGATCAAACTAGATGTCTAATTATCATAGCATTAGAAAAAAAAAACAAATCCTTTATTATATTAATTGTGTATTCTCTTACAGCAGGGCTGTCAAACTCCCGGCCTGTGGGCCACGCCCACGCCCAGTTTAGCGAAGAGGGGAAAAAATCCCGATACGTGATGCCACTGTAACGACGTGAGTTTGACACCCCTGTCTTACAGCAACTGTAGGGGAAGAACCAATTTTGTTTCTCAAATGAAGAATTGAAGCTGTGAGATTTCATCTTGCCTAAGTTTTATTATGGTATAGGTATGCATAAGACATCAAGCTTAGGATTCAGCAAAAAATAATCAACTGTGGGTATGCCTCAGTGACTGCTAGCTTCATTGCAATACTGCATTACAAAAACAGAATAACCGAGATGGAAGCTTGCAGCTTAAGGCCATGTCATCTTTGCTTCCCTGTGTAAGTTATCCATTTGGAAGACAGTATAGAAACATCTATTTTGGTCATTTATTCTCATTCACTTTTAGTTGCTCAATAAGGCAGATGTGTCATCAGTCTAGATATAGTTGATTTTCTTAATTGACTCTTTATATTGATAGTTTTTCACATTCTCATGGAAGAAAAATAAACATGCTCCTCTTCAGCTTAATTGTTAGGGAAGAGAACAGATGTATCAGACTCTGATTTATTTGATTCATTTTGGCTGGCAACAATGGGGACTTTAATCTGACACATCTGCAGGAAAACAGATTAGGAAAGCCTGCCGTTGAGCTCTGCAATTATTCAGCAACTCTTGGAAAAGAATTCTGACTACCTAACAGGATATGACATAACATCACACACGTTACACACATTACAGTACTTGCATTTTGAAAAATCTTGCTAAGTACTGCAGTTGAATCTTCTGATTCACAGTGCCTGGGATTCTTAGAAAAGGTTATTTCCTCAGTGCTTGAAAACAGCCCTGTAGATGCAAAGGAAACTGGAAGATAATTTCCAGCATGTCATGTGAAAAGACATGTCTGTCGGGAAAAGAAATATCTTATTTGGGTTCCATAAAAATTGTATACCTTTTAGAAAGAAAAAGAATGAATATGTTGTGCAAGCGCCAAGGTGATGTCATTTCTTGTAATTGTGGCAGTATGACTCAGCACATTTTACCCTTGTTTGATTCATGACGATTAGATGAGGCAGCAGAATAAAGTTTTACAGCAGTCTCAGTGCACAGCATGAGTGTAGTGATGAAGCATATAATAAATTATGTTAGCTTTGGAATGTGACTGGAAGACCTTTCCTTTAAATTTGAAAAATGGGGTCTTCCCTGTAACGTCGGTGCATGTCACTGGAACTGCTGAGTTCCTGGAAGTTTGCAAATCAGAGCTAACAAGCTCTTTTTTGAGAGAGAGAGAGAGAGAGAGAGAGAGCATAATTCTTGAGTCTTTTTGTTCCATCTTTCTCATAACAAAAACACCGCAAAATCTCTCAGGCTTCTTTGATGAGGCCACATGTATTTCCTCAGCCTCAAATGACAGGAAGTAAGAAAGTGATTCTGGTGTTTACTGTGTGTGTTAAAAGGCCGGCTTTGTTGCTACTTCATTTTTTTTAATGACTTCTCAGTATATTCTTACATCAAACAACATTCAAACAAAAACGCCTATTAAAAAAAACACAGAAGGAACTGGAGCAGTTTTTACATTTTGACAAGAGCAAACCTAAACTCATATCCTTTCTTAGCCATGACATTTCAACTGAGTGTCCTTTTGTAAATCATCTGATTAATTTACCTCAGGTTTAACAGTTGAGGTAAAAATGAAACCATTAATATATACTTGCCATTTACCCAAAGCCCATGGGAACAAGACAAAAAAAAGTGAAGTATTTCTCAATGGAAATATATAAAAACTTTTTTGGTTCCAGTTAATAATTTCCCACTCCCCCAGTGGTAACTTTCAAATAATTACTTCAGAGAGCAACAGTTATTCAGTATATGGTTTAAGTTTCAACAGGACCTGTTCATTTTCATAATCTTAGAGGCACTTTGAAAAGAAGCATGCATCAAATCCCATTATTTGTCCTGTCACCTTCTGTGGAATTATATTTTCCTAACATTCTTATTTAGAGAAGAAAGCATTTCACTTAATTATTAGATCAGTCTTGCCTCCATATTTCCTTTCAGTTATATATCTACTACTGTAGTATAATTCACTTTACACCACTCAGTTTTTGTACAAAAGGGCTGCCTTCTAAATATGATCTGGTGCTATGTTAGAACTTGTGGGGTGAGGGTGTATCTGAATAAATCTGGTGTTTCTTAAATCTGTGGTGATGGTGGGAAATCATAAAGAGAAAGGCAGAAGAGATAAGAAAAATATTTGACTGGAACATAATTAAGTGAATTGGCTTTGCAGCATTGACTCCTAGCATCTCTACAGAGATATTATCAACTTTAAGTGAATACTTTTTTTTACAAGACTTAGCGTTTTAAATCAGAAACATTGGATATTTACAGAGTTTAATTGAAAACTCTGCAACAAAACTAAGCAATAACTACAAAAGGATAAAAAAAGCATTTAATTAGGACCAAATTCTATTTGGGATGTTTTGTTTCCTATATTTATAATAATATTATATAAATAGGAAGAGGATTTTTTAAAATCAGTAATATATTTAACTGTCATTAAGGCTTTGTCATTTCTATATTCCTGTAGATCTATTCTGGTGGTGAATTTCTCCATTTCATTGATGGATTTAATGAAGAAAAAAGCAACTGGATGCGTTATGTGAATCCAGCCCACACAGTTCAGGAACAGAACTTGGCTGCATGTCAGAATGGCATGAACATCTACTTCTACACCATCAAGCCTATTCCTCCTGGCCAGGAGTTGCTTATCTGGTATTGTCAGGACTTTGCAGATAGATTGCATTATCCTTCCACTGGAGACCTGGTGATGTTGAATAGTAAGTAACTTAGATTTACTCCCTTGTAAAAAATATCTTTTGTCACTGGAATGTTGATCATGGGTATGAATCATCATATGAATGATGAACCTCGGGCTTCAAATATGATTGCAGGAGAAGACATTTTAAACAGGAAACATTTTTTTCTTAATTAAAAACAACACAACTCAGCATAACCCCATTTAAAGAGACAAAAATGTAGCTATACTGTTGGCTGAACATCCTGTTATGAGGCTGTTTCAGAACTTAATCTGAATGTTCATGTACTGTTGTTGAGATTATGTTATCCTAAAAACCCTAGCCAGGTGAGGAGAGGAAAACCCAACTTTATGATAAAGCCACAGGTGAAAATGAGAAAGAAAAGAATGCCATTCTAAAATCTCGATGGTAGGAATTCAAATTCCTGGGGAGGTTTATCATTATAAGACTGGTAGTTTTTCATAATTTTCATGGTTGGTTTATTTGCTCAGAAAATTACCTAGTGTTTGAAGGAGCTGATAAAATTCTTTTATGAAAAAACAGTGCTTTCACTTCACATCACACTTTGTAATCTCTTGAATTCACATCCATCTATATTTATATGTTAGTTATTGCTTTATATCACAAAATTTTACAAATTGCTGTCCCACAATCTGACATGAAATAAATTTCACTGAATGTGGCAGGGCTTATTGCTGATCCTAGACATATATAGGATTGGCTTGTTAATATTTTCAAACTATGCAGGTAGAATTTGGTTTCATTGCTGGTTCAGTGAAAATACTTTTACTTCCACTATTTAGCAGCCACATCACTTAACAACTAGGAGCCTTGGTGGCTCAGGCTGTTAAATGCCTGCACTTAAGTTCCAGCTGCCTGCAATTAGTGCAGACTCGAATCCCACCAGGCTCAAGGTTGACTCAGCCTTCCATTCTCTCGGGGTAGGTAAATTGAGGACCCAAGATTGTTGGGGGCAATAAGCTGACTTTGTAAAAATGCTGCTTAGTAATAAGCAGGCATATACAATGAAATGAAGGCTATTGGGTTGCGCTCCAAAAATTGTAAACCGCCCTGAGTCTCTGGAGAAGATAAATATGAATAAAAAAACTAATTTGCCAGTTCCAACTGTAGTCTCTAAGCGAGGACTTCCTATGCAAGGAGATACCAGGACTATAGAATAAACTAGGAAATAAAAAATAATCCTAGAAGAGTGCAATGGAACTCACTTCAAGAAAAAAGAAAATATTTGCTTACTTAGGAAGTTGGTCCCAATTCTTTTTTTCTTAATGTAGTATAGTAAATAAATGAATCTGTATAATATTGGTCCAACAACCTAAAAAAATTGCTAATTGAGATTGGAAAACATTATTCCTGGAAATTTTAAAATATGCATGAAAGATGATATAGACACAAGTAGCCTCTTCCTGAATCCTGTTGCTTATCACCTCTGCTCCACACATGTTCTGCCTCCAGTGTAGAAGCTGTATAAACTAATGAAGTAAAGAACTTTTAATTAGTTATATTGATTTTAATTATTGTAAACTTCCCAGGGTTATTGTTAGATTTGCATGAAGAGTCAGATGCGAAGAGCTTCAGTGAAGAGTTTATTAGTGACTACAGCTCATAACAGACCCGGTTTGGCTGGTCTGTGGCTGCTACTTATAAGCCAGCAGCCGCAGTTGCCAGCCAATCAGAGTGCAGGGTTTTCCCGCACTTTTTAAACCAATCATTTCTGACATTTTACAAGAACAGTTCAAACTTAACCAATGACATTCAAACCTGCATACATAACACCCCTCCCCACTAGGTTCAGTCCATACTCAAACCCCAACCTATGTAATGTATTCTTTTAAATAGGTGGGGCTCTTACGTGTACATTGAGACCTTCGTGGTTCAGAAGTTTTAACGTTCTCACCCAGTGAGAGGGAAATGTGTCTGTTGACATTTCCCTAGTTGGACTTCCTGTGAAAGAAGACCCTGTTTGATTGTTAGAATCTGGTCTCTCCTCCCAACCCATCTCCAGCCCAATGTCAGCACCCAAGTCAGGTAGTGATGTGCAATCTTCCACTTGTAAGGATGGATTTTGGCATTGTGACAGGTTTTGGATGGTTCCTGTCGTAATGGCTCGTTACACATGGGGTTGATTCTTGTTTGCTGATTATCCTCATGTTCCTCACCCTCCCCTAGAAAAGCATTAGGTATGGGAACTAGAGAGGAACAATTGCGATGTTCCTGAGGTAACCTGGATCTAAGCTGGTCAATGTGCCTGCTCCAGAGGAGTCCATCCTCTGTTTGCACCCTGTAAGAACGAGGGCCTGTGATTTGAGTTATTTCAGCAGGAATCCATGAAGGCTCACCCATAAGGTTCTTAGCATAAACAGAATCACCCACACTGAACGTGCGAACTTTGCTAGTGGAATCTAGTGGTGCATTGGGTGCGTAAGTGGGATGAAGGTGGTCAAAGGAAGACCTAAGTTTCCTACCTATCAACAACTCTGCTGGGGATAAGTTAGTTGATGGGTTAGGAGTGATGTGCTGAACACTAAGAAGTTTTTCAACTTTCTCAGTGATGTCCCCAGGACCCAATTGCTGAAGCTTTTCCTTGGTAAAACGTACCATTCGCTCAGCCTGGCCATTAGCCGAAGGGTGCCCAGGGGCTGTCAAGGCATGTCTGATACCCAGTTGTGCTAGATAGGATTCAAAAGGGTTGGATGTAAATTGAGGGCCATTGTGAGAGACAAGAACATCAGGTAACCCGTGGGTTACAAAAAGCTTTTAAGCTGCTTGATGACAGCATCAGTTGTAGTGGATGCCATAGGGATTACCTCTAGCCATTTGGAATATGCATCTACTATAATAAGGAAGGTGTGCCCTCTGGTAGGGCCAGTGAAATCAATGTGAATCCCATGGGCCCCTAGGACATTCCCATTCCTGTTTGGGGGCAAGAGGTGGGGCAGGCCTGACTACCTGACAGTTGGAACAAGATGCAACCCAGTTTTCAACCATTTTGTCAATCCCTGGCCACCATACATAACTCCTGGCCAATCCCTTCATCCTTACAATACCAGGATGACCCTCATGTAACATTTCCAAAACCTCTCTTTGCAGTTTTGCAGGAATAACCACCCTGTTACCCCACAAAATACATCCTCTTAATACAGATAATTCAGTTTGCCTGGATTTAAAAGGTTGGGCAAGGTGAGGTAGATCTTGAAGAGGCCAACCTTTCTTAATCCAGCCTATAATAGGAGCCAATAAAGTGTCTTTGGCAGTCTCTCTGGCAATTTCAGCAGCATGTACTGGAAGCTTGGCAACAGTTTCTAGGAAAAAGGTGTGTGCCTCAGGTTCAAAGTCCTCCTTGTGACAAGGAAGTGGGCAACGACTCAAGGCATCAGCATGTACAATGTCCTTGCCAGGCTTCTGGATAAGGTTGTATGAATAAGCAGCAAGAAATTCAGTCCACCTCAGCATTCTTGGTGACAGGATAATGGGTGTAGGTTTGTCTCCTGCCACAATGCCTAACAAAGGATTGTGATCTGTGACAATGGTAAATGTTCTCCCATATAAATACTCATGAAATTTCTTGATAGCTGCAACAATTGCCAATGCTTCCTTGTCCAATTGGCTGTAATTCCTCTCTGCTTTGGTCAAGGTGCAAGAGTAAAATGCAATAGGGGCTTCCCTCCCGCTGGGAAGCCTGTGGCTCAAACCCCCCCTACTCCAAAGGGAGATGCATCACAAGTCAGTACAACAGGTAAATTCTCAGAGAACTGTATGAGTACAGCATCAGACGTGATTAGTCTTTTAATACTGTTAAATGCTGATTGTTCCTTCCTGCCCCAGACCCAAACAGACTTTTTGTCAAGCAATCTGTGTAATGGTTCTGCAATGGTTGCCTTCTGAGGTAGGAACATGTGGTAAAAGTTAATAAGTCCAAGGAAGGCTTGCAAATCTGTTTTGCATTTAGGTCTAGGGGCTTCTTTGATTGCTTGAACCTTGGCATCTGTAGGATGGATGCCATGCTTGTCAATCATGTAGCCCAAGAATTCAACCTTGTCAGTTCTAAGAGTGCATTTTTCTTCCTTGACTTTTAACCCCGCTTTCTTGAATCTGGTAAGGACTTCTCTGAGTCTCTCTTGTAATTGAGTGTCATTTTCAGCAGAGATTAACACATCATCAAAGTAAGGCACTACCCCTGGCAGTCCTTGGAGCATCCTTTCCATAAGGCTTTGGAAAATGCCTGGTGCCATGCTTACTCCAAACTGTAACCTTTTACATTTGAAGGCACCTCTATGAGTCACAATGGTTTGGGCCTCTGCAGTGGCATCATCAACTGTTAGTTGTTGATATGCCTGGGCCAGATCCAATTTGGCAAAGACTGTACCCCTGCCAAGTGAATGTAACAGATGATGCACAACTGGCACTGGATATGCGCTCTGCTGCAGCGCATGGTTCAGTGTCCCCTTATAGTCTCCACAGATTCTTACTGACCCATCAGTCTTGACTGGTGTGACTATGGGTGTTTCCCATCTGGAGTGGTCAGTGGGCTCTAAAACTCCTTGAGCTATTAGTTTATCTAATTGTGCATCAATTTTTTCCTTTAAGGCAAATGGGACCCTTCTGGGCTTTAAGCGAATTGGGGGCACCTTGCGATCTAGGTTGAAAGTGATAGGGGTCCCCATATACTTGCCCAATCCGTCGCTGAAGACCTCTGGAAACTCAGACTTCAGGCCCTCCTCCCATTCAGTGTTGCTCACGTGATTGATGCCAGTCACCTCGATGCCTAGTGGATTGAACCACTCAAGTCCCAGCAAGCTTGGGC
This sequence comes from Naja naja, assembly GCA_009733165.1. NCBI lineage: Eukaryota > Metazoa > Chordata > Lepidosauria > Squamata > Elapidae > Naja > Naja naja. The sequence goes on along the minus strand of CM019148.1, from coordinate 114,248,898 downwards.
GGTCCTTATCCACGATGGTCAGGGGCAAACGTTTGGTGTGGCCTTTGAACTTCACAATGAATTCTCTTGTTCCAACTACTGGAATCTTGTTCCTTGGTAGTCTTTAAGAGTCAGTGCTTGCTTCTGGAAATGCTTCTTCTGAATGTTGGGAAGTAGCCTGTGAATAGTGTCCCATGACACCATAGATAAATAGGAGCCTGAGTCCACTTCCATTTGGCAAGGCCTTCCTTCAATTAGTACCTTCACATGTACTTTTCTGCTTCTTAAGGTTGAAGAATGACCAATGGTGACTGTTTGATGAGTTCCATTCTTCCCATTTGCTTCTGTATTGCGCCCCATTTTCTCACTGAAGTTGTTAGGCTTGAAATCTTTGTCAGGAAACTTCTTTCTGCTTGGTGGAGTTCTGGATGATTTGCAGATTCTTACTAGGTGACCTTTTTTTTCACAACGGAGACAGATGGTATCAAAAAACTTGCATTCAGTGCGGGGTGCCCCCACAACCTCTGCAATAAAAATCTTGCCTCTTTCTTCCAAGGTCTTTCCTTTTCTTCTCCATTCTGAGTCTATAAATTCCTTCCTCCACCTCGCTACAGTCTGAATCAGAATCTAATTGCTCGCAATGGGTTGTTGTGGATTTTTCCACATCAGGATGGCTTGTGGCCTTGTTAATTTTCTTCATGGCTGCTGCTGAGGACTTGGTAGCTTCCGCTGAAGAAGCTTCTTCTAAGGCCTCCTTAAGCATGATCTTAGGTTTCATTAATAATCTGCTCTGCAAAACCTTCTTTTAGGCCTAGAACAAATCGATCGCACATGGCCTCTTCTAAGTTGATAAATTCACATGCACCCCCAATGTCCCTTAAACTTGCCACGAAGTCATTAACGTTTTTGCTTTCCCCTTGATCCCGACGGTAGAATTCGTGTCTCTTAATGAGGCACGATACTTGTGGCGTGTAATGGGCTCTTAATAACTTTTCTAAATCGGGCCAGTCCATTACCTTCACATCTGCAGCTCCCGCCAATGCCTTCGCCATCTTGAAAACAGCCGGACCGCAGTGGGTGAGAAAGACCGCCCTCTTCCGCTTGTCGGAAATGTCGGCGAGATCGTTTCCCTCCAAATACATTTGGAAACGATCTGCATATGAGTCCCAGTCTTCTGCCGTCGGATCGAACGGGGCTGGGGGGGTGTTCAGCACAGCCATCTCTCTCGGCTTCTTCTCCGTGTTATCTTCTCTTCAGGAAGGATCCCACCTTCATCACCAGTGTTAGATTTGCATGAAGAGTCAGATGCGAAGTGCTTCAGTGAAGAGTATTAGTGACTACAGCTCATAACAGACCCGATTTGGCTGGTCTGTGGCTGCTACTTAAAGCCAGCAGCCGCAGTTGCCAGCCAATCAGAGTGCAGGGTTTTCCTGCACTTTTAAAACCAATCATTTCTGACATTTTACAAGAACAGTTCAAACTTAATGACATTCAAACCTGCATACATAACAGTTATATTTGAGCAGAGATCCATAGAAATGGAATATACACATGCATACATGCATGCATGCATACATACTGTCATATGAAAGAGAATCCTTACTTAAAAGCAGTAAAATAGGTATCCAGATAGCATCTATTTTCAAATAGGGTAATTAGTGTATCTTTAAGTCAGGTACATTTGCATCTAGCTCTGCATAAAATTGTCTGCCATGATAACATCAAGTAGTATGAACCTTTTGACAAAACCTAAATTTGAAATCCTGTCTAATTAAAATCCATCCCCAACCTTACGTTTTCATATCTTCATTTTCCCTTGTTATATTATTTCTCCTGTAACGCTCCATTTCTGAGCTACTGTATCCTAGGAAGATAAATAGATTCTGATTTATTATAAGTATATTCTAAAACTATATCTTTTTGTTTTATAACAATTGTGCTGAAAAGGGGCTTCCTAAGCATTCAGATAAAAATACTTCATCTGTTCTTCATATACTATTTATTGTTTGAAGTTATGAAAATGTAAGAATCACATAATTGTCCATGATATTAATTTAAGTTATTACCAATACAATAAAGTATCATAGGAATGCATAATATAGCAGGGCCTGCACATGCAATAAGTCTATTTTAAATGCTAGAGGATGTGAATCAGTCACAATCTGATTTTTGAGTCTGAGATTCAAAGCAAAAGGTTGAGTTGATGTGAATCATTTTACTTTTTAAAAAATCAGTTGATAAATGTATATATAGATATCCATAAAAGTGAATTAAATATTTTAATTGATTCAGCTTGACATGTTACGCAGTCCTATTAATTGTGTCTCAAAATAACTGAAATTCATGTTGAAAACCCCAGGTTCTTCAGTTACTTGCAATTAGAAGCCTTGTATTTATAATGGCTTTTATATAATTTTTTTATGTCAGAAACACTGGATTTCTGGCTGCTGTATTAAAAAAGGAGATGCATGGTTGAGCTTGTTATGTATTCCACAAATGAGTAGAGAAAATGATTAGGAGTTTGCTTCATCTTAATTTTGAGAAAAAATTAAAGTGACATGACATTTAGGAAAATAATCACTTAAGTAAAGAGGTACATGTAGGTTTTCTTGGTGATAACACAGATGCAGTTCTCTTTGTTGTCGTCTGGGATATCATTTTTTTTCTTTTGACTTCTTGCATCCCTGAAGTTATGAGGTAATTTGCCAAGGTGTGCTTAGGTTTTGAGGAATCAGCTAAGGTTTGAGCAGGTAAAATATTACAAAGATGTATAATGGTAAGCATGTTAACATGCTAAATTCTGTGGCTTAAAATCTTTTTTTATAACAGAACTGAAGTGTAATTGATGAAATTGATTAGCAGTACATTCGGAATAAGAAAAGCACATTTCATTATATAACATATAATTAATTTATAGAAATCTCTGGCATAAGATGTGGTTGTCATTAACTTACACTGATTTTAAAAGGGATTTATATATAATATAATATATATATGTGTGTGTGTGTGTATGTGTATATATGTGTATGTATGTACACACACACACACACACACACACACACACACACACATATATATATATATATATATATATATATATATATATATATATGTTCGTAGATTTTCACGGTAAGGTATGTAGGTCTTGGTGTTTGGTCTTGTCCGTGTAATTGAGAATACCTTGGCAATGTTGAATCTCATCCGTCATCTTCAGGCTGGTGTCTTCAGCTTCTCCCAGGAGAACGAAGCTGAAGACACCAGCCTGAAGATGACGGATGAGATTTCGTCGAAACGTTGCCAAGGTATTCTCAATCTTACACGGGACAAGACCCGAATACACCAAGACCTACCTACATATATATATTGGAGGACCAACCTATTTGTGAATCTGTCACTTTCTGGGAAGGAACAGCAGAAAAGCTTTTTATTCCGATGGCCTAATAATAATCTTCTCAATAATATGTGACACATTTAGGAACAACATTTGATCTAATGAAATTTTAAATAATAGCCTTCATTCTAGCATCTGTTGGGGAAAAAGTAGAACTCTGAGGTTCTCTTCTGGCAAAACAGCCATTTTATTTAGAACAAAAATGTGAATCAGCATTATTAAAATTAATCATTCAAAATGTTGATCAGCATTTACTCTGGAAATGACACTATACACCCACAGCTATTTTTGAGGTCTCAGGGGAAAGAATTAAAATGTCTCAGGCAATAGAATTACAAATGAAAAGGTTTTTGCAACTAGATTTCAGTAAAACATAATTCACTCTTTATTTGTATTTCTTTTTTTACTGACCAATGCATGGCTACACTGGTACCAATTTTTGTCATATTATTAGTCATTTATATCTATATATATGTAGAGTTAGTATAAGAAGTTGTCTTTGATTTCTAATAGAAATATAGGTTGATTTTACTTAGTACATTTTTTCCAAGAAAATGCCATTCATGTATATAATGATTTTAATATAGTTTCTGTATTTCTAATGCCCTGTATTATACGCTGTTCATGTGCATGGAGATGCTTGAATGAATTTTAGACTTATTTCCCCCAACAAAAATCAGAACTGGCATATAATCTCATTTCCCAATCTACTCACCATCAAAAGGAGATCAAATAAGTTGTGTGAGTTGTAAGTTATGTTCAGAGATAAAAGTCCATATGAGGCCAAATAGAGTGTGTAGTCTTTTCTACATGGAATCCATAAAGCAAACTCCTATATTTCAGTTTCTAAAAAGTACACAGACTAGGCCAGTTTGAGGTCCGTAATATTTTCCTCAGCTTCCTATGATTTATCCAATAACATTATCTTTTCCTTTGCCGTTAATACTGGATTTACAAAAATAATAAAAGAGTAGAATAAAGTAATCTTTAGTTATTCTGTATTTTATTTTTTTTCTCCCATGTATTTGATCACTCCTAGTTTTTTGTTTTGAATGAAGAACCAATCAATTGAAAGAAACTATGAAAAAAGGGAGCCTCTAGGGCAAGGGTGTCAAACTCATGTTGTCACAGTGGTGTCACATGACATATCAGGACTTTCCCCTCCCTTCGCTAAACTGGGTGGGGGCGGGGCCAGCATGTGATGCATCTGGCCCACAGGCTGCTCTAGGGAAATGGACTAATGCAGAAAGGGCAGCTTCATGACTTGAAGATATTAGTAATTACAGTTCCTGCGAGCCTCTACCAACATGGCCAATGGATAGGAGAATTCAAGTTCAGAAGAGGTAGAAGCTAGTTTACAAATTACTAAGAAGTTAGCTGCATATGCCAAGAAATACATGCCTGGCAGCCAATCCCAAATCCTTACTGAACTGGAAAATGTGGCACATTCCTTTAGAATTCTTATGTGTGATACATTCAAAAACAGTCTGTAATTAAACATTCAAGATAAAAAAAGAACCCTAAATTTCTTCTTCAGCAGTTATAGAAAGCTACCATGTATAAGTAGCTGCCCAGGGAGACTTACATGAGTCCAGCATAGCAGACTTAGGGATTATGTAAAGGACAACAGAAAAGGGATGCCAATCATTGAGTAGGTTTCTTCAGTTTCAGTTCCAACAATCAGCATGGTGAAGTAGTTGAGGTAATAGGCTAGGAATAAAGAGACTCAGATTCTTCTCTATCCTCAGCCATGGAAGGTCACTAGAAGACTTTGGGCATGTCACTTTCTCTTCCAGCCTAACATAGCTCACAGCATTGCTGTTTGAGGGGGGGGAAATAGGAGAAAGGAGCCTATATGATACTTTGAGCTCTTGTATAAAAGGTGAGAAAATAAATAAATAAAAAATACTCCCTTATATATTGTTGTAAGACACAATGTGGTGGTACAGGTTCTTCCATAATAAAACACCACACCACTTCCTGTGTTGAGACACTTCTAAGGAAAACAACCTTTGGAACAAAAACCAGAAAACATATAAATGAAACATCCATTTTGGATCCAAAGACATTCAGAGAATTCTTAATTTGAATGTACTATTGAAGCCAGGCATGTTTCTCCTGGGTTTGATGGAGAAACATTTTTTTAATGGAACTTTGTTTTCATATGTGGCCATAGCAGCAAGATTTATGTATGCCCAAAGATGGAAGAACTCACATTTAGCCAGCCATGAGGGAAGAATGGATTATGAAATTAATGGAGTTGGCAGAGACAGCGAAGTTGACTGCTTTGATTAAAGAAAAGACTTTCTACTTGGAACCCATTGGATTTTTTGTTTGAAACTGAAAGAATTGAAATTTTAACCTTGGGCTTTGATTATTAGATTTGTCTATGATGACAGAAGTACCTTTTGTTATGGTTTACTCTATTCAAAGGGTAATTGATTTTTAGATTTTTATCTGTATCAAATAAATCAACTTTTTAAATAGTTTTTTCCCTTTTATTTGCAACTCCCAAACTTGCTTTTTTTTCTTACTCCTTTCCTTTCTTTTTAACTCTTTCTTTTCTTTGCTACTTTGTACTTTATACCTTTTTGAAATTTTAATAAAGTTTGGGAAAAATTTGTGCTAATTGAAAAGGCTTTTATTTTTAGTTTTAATTACAATACCGCATCCTCGATGTGTTTTCTCAAAACTTAAAAGTAGAAACCACTTCACACATCATAGCAAAAGCAGGTGTGTATTTAAAAAAATGGTGAATATGAAGAGGCCTACATGTCTTCTTTTCTCACCACATACACACCACAGAAACACTTCAGAGAGCTGGGACCAGTCATCACATCCCTCAATGTTTCAGCAATATATGTGTGGTAGGAAAAAATTATGTAGCTACCTGACACGACATGTGTGTACCCATGTCTTCTGAAGCCACAGTTAAAACAGAGGGACATTAAAGATTGGGTTGCTGTCTTGCTGTGCAAACCCTAACTGGAGAGACAAAATAGAATTGCTATTTTCTTTTGATGAATTTATTGAAAATTATGTTCCTTTTATAATCAAGTGTTGTAACTGGGATGCTGAAAAAGCTTTAGGAGAGTAGCACTTTGCCAAAAAATTATAATATCCCCACTTAAAAGAATCACGCAGAAAAATTATTTATGCAATTGGTAAAAATCAACACTGACTTGATGGTACATAATTAGTTCCAAAAGAAAATGTTTCCTTTGTAGAAAGAACTTTCATGCCATTTCCTGAAAGTTATAATACTGGGGCAGAGGAAAATGCTTCCTTCCTACATTTTGACATGCAATTGGACTGTCTGAATGATGATCAAAAATTAGAATAAAGCTATGTAGATGTCAGGAATCAGAGGCTCATGCTGTTTTCAAAAGAATTTTTGAAAATTTGCTTTTAAATGTTATTTGAATCATTTTTTAAAGGATACAGGATTTCTTTACTAAAGCATTTAAGCCCCACATTAAAGAAAGATGGTGTGAGCTGAGAACAAATGTAATAGGAAAGTACTGACAGATTTTCTACAATTTAATATAAATAGTTAGTGGTTTTATTTCCTTGAGTTGAACCTAGTACTTTTATTTCCTTGAGTTGAACCTAGTACTATTCATTTTCAAAAGCCCAAGACTGATTCTTTTTTTAAGATAGAAGTTAATGCTCAAAGCGTTTTCAAAAAATGTATGGTTGACAAGGGTTATCTGTCCTCACTTTGATAAGACTTTGATAATACTAAAGCATTTGAATCCATCAAATGCCTGCAAATGTCTTGAAATACTCATTGCAAGAAAACAAGCAAGTTCAGAGAGTAACAGGCACCCCACACTCATTGCTTGTTTTGTTCTTGTATTTCAGCCCAAAGCCACAATTGGCCAAAGCAACAAACCTGTGACAAAGATGAACTTTTTCAGAAAAGTCTTCCTAGAAGAGAACATAGTGTGAAGGAAATCCTAAAAACTGACTCCAGTCATCCTAGAGGAAGGGATTTGTGCTATAGCCATGTTATTACACATACTCAAGAAAAAGACTTGGAGGTCTTAAGGAAAAATTGTAGTCCTGAAAGGAGGCCTTTCTATCCTCGAGCTGTCTATCCCATCCGACCTCACATTCCAGAAGATTACCTGAAGGTTTCCCTAGCTTATGGGATTGATAGGCCTGGTTACCTTGCTCACTCACCTATCCAGCCTTCTACTACTCCAAGTCCTTCAGCAAGAAGTAGCCCAGACCAAAGTTTAAAAAGTTCAAGCCCTCACAGCAGTCCAGGAGTTACAGTTTCACCCTTAGCTTCTGTGATTCAAGAGCACAGGGAGCCTTATCCTTACTTGAATGGACTGTATAACACAGAAGGATTAGGGTCATATTCTGGATATGCCCCCTCAAGCCATCTTTCACAAACCTTTCCCTTTCACCCCAAATTCCTATTACCACCATATGGCATGAGCATCAACAATCTCATCCCAAGGATGTATCCTTTGTATAGCAACTTCTTCAGCGGTGGAAACCTTTCCCCTCATATCCTGAACTCATCTACCCTTCCAAGTTCCTTGCCATCAGATGGCAGCCGTCACCTCTTGCAGCCGGATCATCCAAGGGACCTTCTGATTCCTGCACACAACAGTGCCTTCTCCATCACAGGAGCTGCTGCCAGCATGAAAGACAAGCCATGTAGCCCCACAAGTGGGTCACCCACTGCAGGCACTGCAGCCACTTCTGAACACATCATGCAACCAAAACCTACCTCGGCAGTATTAGGTGCCACTAGCAGCGAAGAAGCCATAAATCTCATCAAGAACAAGAGGAATATGACTGGTTATAAAACCCTTCCCTATCCCTTGAAAAAACAGAATGGCAAAATAAAATATGAATGCAATGTCTGCTCCAAAACCTTTGGCCAGCTCTCAAATCTGAAGGTAAGCTTTTAAAGAGAGACATAATGACTAGGCAGATTTCTCTGACTACCATTTCCTCAAAAATGACTTTTGGGGAAGGCCTAAAAGAAGTTGACATGCTAAAGAGTGTCGTCCCCCCCAAATATTAGTACATACATACATGCTGATATTATATTTATGCCTGTGGTTTTACATTTTATAAATATTTGAAATTCATTTTAAAGATTAACAGTTGTGCAGTAATCATTTCTTAATTGATTCATTAAAGTGGCTATAATGCAAAGTGGATTTGACTTGGTCACTTTAATTCTGAGGGATTCCTGCTCTGTGAAGTTTTGATAACTGAACTAAGAAAGTGAGTGCATCTAATATATAAAGTATTGGATGTGGGCAGAGATGATGATGAGCCATATAAAAACTAGTGGCACCTAATAAGAAAAGTCTAAGAAAGACTAAAAAGGAGAATGAATTGTACTAGGAGTCATTGCAGGAGGAAGCTGACATTTCATCAAATGCTGGGCTGCCACTCATTTGCCTAAAGCAAGATTCTTCAAACTTGGCAAGTTTAAGACTTGTGGACTTCAACTCCCAGAATTCCTGAGCTAACATGACTGAAGGAGGAATTCTGGGGGTTGAAGTCCACAAGTTTTAAAGCTGTCAAGTTTGAAGCCCCGTGGCCTAGAGTCTAGTTGCACTGAGGTGATATCTGAATTTCTCAACAAACAAACAGATATATAATTCCTGACCTCTGCAGTCCAGTCATTTTTTTCTTTATAGTATTTGAGGCAATAAGTTCTTAGCCATCATTGTTCCATATTCTTTTCTTACCCAACAATATTTAATGTCAATCTGGAAAGGAACAATTCAGCCATGGATCAACCCTGCCAAAATATTATATAGATAAAAGAGATTAATTCCTTGATTTCTGAGGCTTCTGTCACATTAGTAATTTCCACAAGTGGTTTTATCTTTTTAAATATTGCTAAGTACATATTAAAATATTGCTAAGTTGTAGATCTTGGGTAGCAGCAGTATTTAAATAGCAATGTACAAAACTGTTTCTATTTTCTTCCCCTTTCATAAATAATGCTTATAGAAAATGTAATAGCTAAACAATAATATTAATTCAATAAGAAAACCATTCTGAATGTGTTAACAGTTTCTAATCATTCTGTTTCTTGAAAGGTTCATCTTCGAGTACATAGTGGAGAAAGACCATTCAAATGTACTACTTGCAATAAAGGATTCACTCAGTTGGCTCACCTCCAGAAGCACTATCTGGTACACACAGGAGAGAAGCCTCATGAGTGTCAGGTGTGTAGAGTTTGCAAGGAATGACTTTAGCAAAAAATGTAATCAAAGTAAAGATATCCTTGAGTCACATTAGACTGTTGGATACTTGATGAATGTATATATGACTTGAGAGTGGGGCAATGCAGATTTACTTTGCAATAGTACAGAAATATTTTCTTGTTGGGGGGGGTGTTTCTTTTTTCAACTTCTTAGTCTAGTTTAAAACACTGCAATGTGCTGGTAGCCTCCCATCCAACCCTGAGTTGGATCCACTGAAGACACAACCAAAACATTATATTATATCAGTCTGTTCTACCCATCCAGCCCAGTGAAAAAGGGAAACTGCTTTTCACTTCTAAAAAATAGTCAGGATTTCTTTTGCACCAGTTTCAAATCAAGTACATATCGGTTCTGGTTGCATGCTTTGGAGGGAGCAGATCCTTGCTAGAAGAATGGAGACATGATTTTACAAAAAGTGATTACACAAGATTCATCCTAGATAGGAAAATGTGGGGTTCGAGAGGTTGGAGTTTATTTGTTTATGCTTTTATGTTAAAGTAGACATAACTCCAATTTACTTCCTCCCAATTTTAGGTCTGCCATAAACGATTCAGTAGCACAAGCAACCTGAAGACCCATCTGCGGCTGCATTCAGGAGAAAAACCTTATCAGTGTAAGCTGTGCACTGCTAAATTCACCCAGTTTGTGCACCTAAAGCTACACAAACGACTCCACACCAGAGAGCGCCCACACAAGTGTATCCACTGCCATAAAAGTTACATCCACCTTTGTAGCCTCAAGGTCCACCTGAAGGGAAACTGCCCTGTAATTCCTGCTCACAACCTTTCTACAGACGACCTTAACCGGATCAATGAAGAGATTGAGAAATTTGACATTAGTGACAATGCGGACAGGTTGGATGAAGTCGAGGACAGTGTTGATGTAGCATCGGTGATAGGGAAAGAAATACTCACTGTGCTTAGAAGCGAGATAGAAGGAGCCACGCTGAAAGCATCATTACAGAGAAACCTGGGGAATGGGCTGGTCTCCTCTGGATGTAACCTTTATGAAACCTCAGATGTATCGGTTGTGAAGTTGCCTCATGCCCATCCACTACCTCAGGTACCTATCAAGGTCAAGCAAGAGACAGACGAACCAATGGACCCTTAAGTGCAGTGGGATGTATGTGTGCATTGTGTGAGAGAGTATATGTGTGTGGTTTAGTATGTGTGGCAAAGGAGTGATGTTTGTTTGTATTTTAATTTATGACCTGGCAAGTCAGGGTGCCTGTAGCAATTACTTGTACAGTATATTGTATCAACGCTGCAAAACAACCTCAGCTTACAGTAGCTTCTCCAGTTGAAAGAAGGAATTTCCATGTTGCATTCTCAGGGCATGAAAAGAGGCCAAGACTGTTCATTGCCTCTCCTGCTTCCCAAAAAGACTGTCTAATATCCATAATCTTTTTGTAATAATAGTTCTTCATAATTTATTATCCAAATTTACCATTCAAAAAGCAATAGGGTATTTACAATGACAAGAATATTTGTGCTTTTTGGAATATGTGTGCTTTTCATTTTTGTGTTTGTTTGCCCTGTGGTTGTTCTCCATAGAGTTGATTCCTGTACATCTGTTTAATAACTGCAAAATAATAGCAAAATCCATGATTGACTAGGCTGCAAGGGTGAAAATGTTTTAACATGCCTATTTCAGACATGATTGTTTTGTTTTGCCAAAGGTAAATCCTTAATAGTCATTTGGTTGTAATAGTGCTGTATAACTGAACAAAATAGATAAACATATAGAATTGTTTATAGAAATATATATACAGCAGAAGGGAGAAACTTATATGTCTAGAATGAGTGAAAAGGTAAAATATTAGCCAGAATGCATCAAGCAGAGTCCTCACCTCAAAGCCCATAGTTTTACCTCATGGTTGTGAGCAGTACTCTTAGAAAAGAACATTTTCTTTCTCTTGCATCCTGTTTATGTAAGTAGAAAACTTAGGATACTCCAAAGATTCTCTCTGCAAAGAGGGGTATTGAAGAGGCGTTAGCTGGCTACACCCCAAAGCTCCCATTGAGATTCTGGGAGAAATAGGACAACTTTCCCTAATCGCTTCATTCTCCATCCCCTTTCTTGGATAGAAATTGGGTGGTAAACTCTTTTCTCGGCATACCTAACTAGGTGTTTTTTTTCTCCTTCCTGTATCATATGCATCAAGTTTTCCCTCAGTATTTGTATTAGCACATTTTGTGGTTAATTGAATGAAAAATTAAAAGGGCATTGCAAAGTTGCTGCACAACAGTTACCTCATCGAGTGTGTCCAGTGATGCAGAAAATGCTGTCTGTCTTAATGCTTTGTCTTAATGCTTTGCTAATCTAGAAAACAAACCAAAACATGTAGAAAAGATGGAATGCACATTCTAAATCTTTTTCTTTTGCTGAACCCAAAGATTATCATGATATAGGGCATAGCACATAATTATATTTATAATTACTTATACCATTATCCTCTGTGTGCACGCAAGCACATACTTTTGTGAGCCAAACCTTATAATAAAATACTGATTTAAATAGCTTGTTTCACTATCACAAAGGGTAAATTCTTAACATCAAAGCCATAATACTGTAAATCTTCTTATTCATCATGAGGCATGATTGTGCACATTTTTATTTGCTTCAAGAGATTTATTCACGTAGTACTTTCTAAATTTTCCAAAGTATTCTCTGAAGAATAACTGACTTACTCTTACATCTCCTCATATTATCGTTGCAAACGTCTGCCTTGGGAGATGGAAAAAATAATAATCTAAACATGCTTGCTAAAGGTCAAACAGGTCCCATTATTACTCATTTTTGAATGCTGTATAGATTGAAACATTAAGAAGGATGAGTTGTTTAAAGTGTTCTGGAAGATCTGTCCCTTTTCCTACGTCTTAAAAGGTGGCCTCATCACCAGTAAAAAGGGCAGTGTTACTTTTCTTGCAGTATGTATATCTTTATATCTCATAATAATCTTAAGGAATTAGGCTGTTACAAATATGACATTTTTCTAATGCCTTCTTATATAAAGCACCAAACATATCCATAATCTACAGGTAGCCCAAGAAAAACTTTATATATGCCTTTTGAAGGAAGAGTTACAGTTCATAACATTTCTGTTCCCATAAATTGTGATACAAATATAATTCAAATGTAGCATTGTTTCATAAACATAGCCATTAACTATTGGATAAACCAAAGTACCACTACTCGGATCACTGGACACACACGTGCTTTTATTAATTGCCTATAGTGCTTTCTTGCATTTGATACGAATTTTACAGATTTATATGCATCAGCTTTAAAACTGCTTCTTTGTCTAATTGTCTCCCCTGTTTAAAAACTTTGAATGTAGCAACAATCAGTGTTTCCCCTCCCTCCTAAGAATAAGTTCTGACCAAAGTTGATAGGCTTTTTACTTTGCTACAACAAAATATCTTACGTTTACGTACTGTTTACATTGTTATTTATGTGCAAAAATGTCAAAATGTAAATTAAATATAAAACGTTCCTTGCTTTACCAATGATGGCTTCTTCTTCTTTTTAAATGTAAGCAGTGTTACTTTAGTTCCAACTTTCATTTACTCCCCGGGCCAAAAACATTTAACATTCACAATGATCTTTTTCAATAGAAATCTCTGGTTCTAAATTGACTTCCTGTAAATTGGCCTTTCTGAAGGTGTTGTGCCACAGCATGGCTAGGAAAGGCTCTTCTTTTTTATACCTATTTAGAGGCCTGCTTTAGATTCACCAGATGGGACCTGTAAAAACAGGCAGGTCATGTTTTACTGCACAAATTTACTTCCCTTTATGTGCAAGGAAAAACAGCAGCATGGAAGGAAGAATTAAAGCCCGAAAGTCACTTAGAATTTTGAGATTTCATAAAATATACAAAGGTCAAAAAACAAGGCCCAGTATCACCTGTTTGCTCATCAAACTGCACTATGCTGATAAAATTCTGCACTGCAGTTCAAACATATCAAGTAGGTCTTCAAGATTAATGGATCAGATGAATAGACAGAGTTAGGAATTCACAACGCAAATATTAACTGCTTCAACCCAAATCCAGGTTTCATTTCATAGCAAAAGTTCTGACATTCTTTAAAAAATAAAGGACCTTTATTGTTGCAGACTCAACCGATTTTAGATACATGCACTCATGTTTCACCTGTGCAACTGTTTGGGCAGGAAGGGTTGATGTGGAAAAGACCTGCATGTTCTGTGGTCTTCTCTGGAGTACCACTCAAACCGAGCAGCTGCAGTGCAATCTTTTTCATTTCTACCCAGAATAAAAAGGAGATCCATCACATTCATATCTCTCTTCAGTCTACCATGTTCCTCAAATGATACAACAGCAGAAATTTAGGAAGAAACCCTGCCATTCATGAAGAGGTGTATATTTCATACACATTACCCTGACAGCACTTATGCAAATTAGAGTTCCAGATGAGCTGGAAGTTCACAAAAGGAGCCAACAATCTTTGGCATCCAGTAGGGCTACAATTAGAAACAGCTTCCAAGAAAATGAGAACACGTTTACCTTTGATAGAGAAGCAGTTTGGTCTAGTGGTTAAGGCACCAAGCCAGAAACCAGGAGGCTCTGAGTTCATGTCCTGTCTTGGGCACAAAGCGAGCTGAGTTACCACTCTCTCTCAGACCTAGGAAGGAGGCAGTGGCAAACCACTTCTGGAAATTGTTGCCAAAAATTGCAAGGATTTGTCCAGGCAGTCACCAGAAGTCAAGAATAACCTATCCCCCCAAAACCACATCCTTAACACAGTTTTATTATAGGCCCCATGAAGATTATGCTTCATAATTTACTTTATACACTTGTTTCTATTGAGCAACTGATGCAAAATAAAAGGAACTGCATAACAACAAAGCTTACACCAATAAGATTCTTACTAATTCAGGTACAAAGTATAGGATCCATGGCTGGAGTACAGCACAATTCAATGGTGTACAGTAATAAACAGGATACACAGGACAGGCTTATCACAAAATCTATCATCTTTTTCACACACTTGCCAAGTTAGTTTTCAGATTACGCTGGAGAAATTCTGCAAATGTTGCATTGGGTTTGGCCTGGTTAAGTGAGTGTTGTTTTCTAAATCATCTGCATATTTGAAACAGCTACATTTTTTTTTAAAGAGAAAGCTGGAAGGTGAAATGCTAGGTGGTTAGGAGATTTGAAAATACTCTTTGAGCAAAGGAGTCATCTGGAAAGCTCTTGCATGATCTTAAAGAACTGCAAAGCTGTTATTCTAATCTCTCATTAAATGAATACATGCTGTCTTTGTGGGTGTAATCCTCCTACCAGCAAGTTTCATTTTTATTTACCTTTAAGGAGGACAAGCCACCATTGATTTATTACAACAAAGTAATAATGGGATGATTTCATTATGGACCCATCAGGCAAAATCTACTTTTCACAAGTAATATTAAATAATCAAAAGATAGATCGGTTTGTCAGATACTCCCTTCCTTCCTTCCTTCCTTCCTTCCTTCCTTCCTTCCTTCCTTCCTTCCTTCCTTCCTTCCTTCCTTCCTGGAAGAATAAAGATAGGATGCTTATTCTAAGATTTCTCCTCCAACAATTCAGAAAGTTTGTAGAGAAGCACAACTTTTTAACTCATTTTCCTGTCTCCTTTTTTTGCTTCTAATTGCAAAATGCCTGTCAACGGTTTCTTCAAAACAAAGAATTGATGCCTTTTTTCCTTTAGCCTGTAACGCTGCTATATTTGTTCAAGTTCATTCAAGAGTACATGTGGGGCTCCACAGGATGGGAGACCAAGGAGCAGCCTCATTGCTTGAGTGAGACTCCATTAGCAAGATGTTGGATGGAGATCGATGTATTTTTGATGCCTCACCCAAGGTGTGTTTCCTTCATTATGACTTCTGATATTGTTTTAGGCAATGAGAGGTTTGTAGGCAATAGGACTCATTAGGGCTTGTAGGCCAAACTGTTGCTTAGTCCCACATATCATGATTACAAAAAAACTGGAAGCTCTAAGCATCAATTTCAGTTATAGAGATATAATACCGTAGATGGGGAATCAAACCCATGCAAGAAGCTAAGAGACCTCAAGCTTCAAGGAATGAATCATCTTCCTGCTAGGCTAGCTTTTATATCCTGGAGAGCTATTTGGGTTGTTTTTATTGTTGGAAATATAGTGACATTTTCTTTTACTGACATAAAACATATCCAATATAACTTAAAGATCTAGTTTAGTCTAGAACTGATTCTGTGTGAAATGGGAAGGGTGGAAACTTGGCATTATTTTCTAGTATTTATTGGCCCATACTTCAACCCTTGGCTTAAAACACACTCCAGTCTTTCCTTCTCCGAAACGACAGTTGCTAACTCAAAACTCAAAACAGCTCCAAATGGAGATATGTTATTTTTCTTTTCTTAAACAGACATTACCTTCAACCACATTCTCTGCTTTAAGAAGCAGCGGGGACAAAAAGGGAATAAGGTCATGCAAGAAAGGAACATAGCTTTGGAACTGACAGAGAACTTGTTGTGTTAATGGGCACAGATGACATTGGATAGCTAAAACGTTCTGCAGGAATTTTGAAATGATAGGGCCAGAAGTGGTGTCTGCTCCTGTGGAAGGCACTAAGCAGTCTAGTCCTGATGGAAATTATTCTTCTTGAAAATGGATGATTCTAATTGAGGGCTTCAACAACGCATTTTTAATCCAGGTGGTTTGCTGCCTCCACTGTGCAACCTAATTCAAATTGGCAGTCAAGGGACTAAGAGTCAGGACAGCACAAACATACATATCCTGCCAGTAGTTAGTGTGCGGTCCCATCAAGACAGGATTATAGAAGAGCTTCCTCGAATTATGGCTGATCTTCTGCTTCTCCTTCATCCCTGACTCCTGGTTTGTTCTTTCATACTAATATCTGACTTGCAATTACTTGGACTCTTCCATTCTGGAGCAGAAAACTGGTTGCTGAACTACAGCTCTGGATTAAGCTCCAAATCCATGGTTGTTGTTTTTTCCTGGTTTGAATTGCCGTGTCTGTTATGTATGTAGGTTTGAATGTTATTGGTTTATTTGAACTGTTCTTGTAAAATGTTAAATGGTATTGGTTTAAATAGTGCAGGAAGAAACCCTGCACTCCCATTGGCTGGCAACTACGGCTGCAGGCTATAAGAGGCAGCCGTAGCCCAGCCAACTCGGGTCCATTCGAGCTGTAGTCACTGAATAAACTCTTTACTGAAGTTCCCCGCGTATGACTCTTCATGCAAACATAACAGTGTCCTCATAAAGCAATAACATAACTGAGGAAAGTTTAAAACGTGAAGTCAGAATCTCAGAAGGAATCAGAATGGTAATTTCACCAACCCCAAGTATCTATAGAGTCCTAGGGTACGCCGGGTCTCAAAAGTGTTATTGCAATTACAAAGGAATGGAAGGGGTGGGGTGGGTGCCGTGTGATACTCCATTTCATCAGACCTCCTGCTTAGGCAAAGCATATACAGGGATGAGCTTCAAAAATTTTAGCAACAGGTTCTCCGCCTGGTTGCTCGGTGGGCATGGCCTAGTCGGCCTCCTGCACCACAGCAGAGGGGCCTTTTGCCCTCCCCAGACTCCAGAGGCTTTCTGGAAGCTGGAAACAGGCCAGTTTCTGGCTTTCCCGAGGTTCTGGGAGGCCCCATTTTTTGCCCTTCCTGAGCCTCCACGCATACCCTGCCCTTACCTGCATCTAAAATGGGCTGTGTGGGTACTCCTGGGGGGGAGGGGAGAGATGGCCAGGGCCAAGCAGGAGTGGGATTTGGGGGTTCTCCAAACTGTGCAGAATCTTAGCTAGAGGAACTCCCAAACCCCTGTGAACCCCCAGCAGCCCACCCCTGAGCATATACCTTTGAATCCAGAAACCCAGAAGATGGAATTGAACAACAATCCAGAGTAGGAACAAAGAAGCAGAGATAGAGCTGAACTGCAATTCCAGTATGATTAGTACTAAGAATAAGTGGAATTGCAGTTCCATTCCAGAGATCACCCATATCCCTTTTGACTTTTTTTGTTTCAGGATAAATGTTGCCTCATTAGTAATTCTGGGGAAACTAGCCCCCCTCCCCCCCATCTAACCCTGTTGTACAAAAGACCTAAAAATGTAATTCCTTTAATATAAATCATGAAATAAATTGTGAGAGCAGTTTGGTGTAGTGGTTAAGGCATCAGGCTAGAAGCTAGGTGATGTGAATTCTAGTCCTTGCCTTAGGCACAAAGCCAGCTGGATGACCATGGGCCAGTCACTCTCTCTCAGCCCTAGGAAGGAAACAATGGCAAACCACTCCTGAAAAACCTTGCCAAAAAAACTGTCCAGGCAGTCTTTGAAAATTGGACATCATGGAACAGAATTTTAGAAAATGGAATAAGTAAGGTTAAATGGTTTCTGGTAAAGACAATATTTTCTACTTACAGCCAAAAACAAAACAAAAAAGAGTGTCACTGCATTTTTTTTTTTGGTTTGTCTGTTCAAGCTCCTAAGCTCATATTATAGCAAGCAGGTGTCTGCTAGCCAGCACTGTGTTATCTTGTCTCCATAGTAATAAGATAAGAAAGTCTTGTGATATTTTGATCCACTGCGCATGTGTACCAAGTTTATACTTCACTTCCTGTAACTTCCGTTCTTAATATTCCTTTGTTCTTTTTCTGTATGCCTTGGTGGAGATTAGGTTGCAAACATGTAGCTCTGTGTAGGTTTTTCTTATTTTATAAGTAAAAAATGTTCTTAGATTCCTTTCCGGGTCTCATTTTTATCATCATTGACAGCAAAGAAGAACACGGTCTATCACCTCTAATTAGCAGGGATGTTTTGGAAGAATTTTTACTCCCTGGCAAAAGGTGTTTTCCAAGCCTTTGAAAATGGTAGCAGAGAAAGGCTTGACAGAAAGAAATAGTATAATTTTTTTTAAGAAGCTAAATCAGCATTTAGTACTAAGCTGTTATGCAAATAACAACTCGATTCTACCTAATCAAGTAAAAAAATGACACATGTTGTTCAGTAATGAATAACTGGTACTAGAAACCTTGAAACTCTTAATGCATCTTTTAAAAAGCAATCAAAATGGATATTAAAGCAAATTTTAACTTTTCTCTAGTCTCTAGGCTAAACCAGACATTGTCCCTTTTCTATCTCCCTCCCCAGAATGTGTTTCCTAGTCTACAAAACTGCAGCTGGTCTTACAGTGCTTCCCAGTCAGACATATGATCTCTTTCTTATCTCTTGCCAGAAATTCTCCACACAATCTGGATGGCTGGAATCTTCAAAACCAACTGCTCCTCCCACCTCATGTCATTTAGGAATAAACATGTCCTAGACTAGACGCTCATTTTTGCTCTTGTTTCAGATCTTGAAGCCAAAAAATCAGTTACATTTTCTGCAGTGTCAGAAAACAGAGGAAAATTCCTTCAGAAAATCTTGGAAGAAAATCTTCTGCTTGCATTGTCTGGCACAATTCAAATTTTCACCCCATTTTTAAATTTATTAGGTAGATGATAGATTGATAGATGATAGATTGATAGATGATATATACATAGATAGATGATAGATGATAGATAGATAGATATAGATAGATAGATAGATAGATAGATAGATAGATAGATAGATAATAGATAGATATATAGATTATAGATAGAAGAGGGGGGGAGAGAGAAGAGCAGGATTTTTTCCAGGTTTTTTTTTTTTTGCTATTTAAAAACCTATGGTTTGCTACTAATTTACCTTTGGTATCAGTAGTTGTTCATTACATAAATCATCTTTAAAGCAAGCGACCTAGGTCTCTCAGGTAAGAAGAATGTAATAACATTAAATGAACTGATGAATGAATAAATACACATGCTCTATATCTAGCTCCATTGTCTTATCTATCATCTATATCAGGAGTGTCAAACTCATGTCATCACGTGAAGTATCGGGACTTTTTTCCCCTTTGCTAAACTGGGCGGGGGCGAGGCCAGCACATGACGCATCTGGCCTGCATGCCGTAAGTTTGACACCCCTGAGCTATATCTATCATTTATCTTCTGACTCCCACCTACCCAGATGAACGAAGCAACAGAAGCATGAGAGATAACTTGACTGGAAACATTCGTTTGCACTATGGGTTTTAGCAAAATTAGCTGAGATATAACATTTAACAAATTATGAAGATGCAAATTGATGTAGAAGTGATGGGCTACTTATAGAAATGGACTTAGTTGCCTAAAGAGCCAGTTTAGTGTAGAATACTATGGTGGTTAAATCATCAGACTAGAAAATGAGAGGCTATAAGTTCCACTTCAGCCTTAGGCTTAAGTCCCTTTCTAGCCTAAGAAGAAAGTAAGGACAAGCCACTTCTAAGCAAGAAAGTAAGGACAAGCCACTTCTAAAAGTCTTGTCGAGAAAACAGACTAGTGCAGGTAGTCACTGCCAATCAAGAATGAGTTGAAGGCAAAGAAGATGAGAAAAGAATAGGAGGAGGAGAGGGGAAGGAGGAAAAGAGGCAGAGGGAGGGGAAGAAGGGGGAGGAGGAGGAGGAGGAAAAGAGGGAGACAAATGGGGAGGGGGAGGAGGGAGGAGAAGAAGAAAAGGAGAAGTACAAGAACATAAGGAGAAGGGGAAGAAGGAGAAAAAGAAGGGAAGATGAAGAGGGAGGTGGAGTTCTAGAAATTGAAGTCCACAAGTCATAAAGTTGCCAAAGTTGGCCATTCTCTGACCTAGACAGAAAACCTGGGGGTAAATTACTCCTCTAAATTCAACCACAGATGAAAATGTGTAGCATCAAATAGATACGTTTGCACTAAAACATTAAAACAAGCAACATGCAATAGAAAGCTTTGCCACGTGGTAAATTATGTGCCTGAACTATCTTTGTTTGAGTATCCTGTTTTTCTTTAGTTAGAGAGCCAATGGGCCAACACAGAGCTGGTTATGTCAGTGGACATTTCCTCACTGATATTAAATGTGGGAGCTCCATGTGCTCCACAGCTGATCCAAAGGAGAGATCAAACCTCATACCTAATTAGTCTCTTGAACTTGTCCTTTGTGTAGAATAGAGTGGTCCTTCCAGTTCAGCCTGTTTCTTAGCACACCCTTCTGACAAGGTAAGCCATATTAGTTTAATTGACCATGCTCAGGGAAGGTTGCAAGGTATCATTAACTTCACATTGAAAAAGTATTTAGCCTTGTGTCTTCAGCCACATTCTGCTACATAGGTATTGCACAACTGTCTTCAGTTTTTCTATTCCCACAATGGTGCCTCTGCTCCACTTTTACGTCATCCACCCTGGTGCGGTAAACAGAACCTGGAACTGATGTGAAGCTTTCTAGTTCTTATGCCGATATCGAGTGCCATCCGCCCTGTGCGGGCACACAGGCAAGGACTCCTTGGGGTCCCGTCGGCAAGTCAGTGTCGGCTGGCGGTCCCCCGGCGACGAGCCTATTCTGCAGCGGCCCCCGACTTATGGAACCAACTGCCTCTGGACCTCCGTCTGGCCCCTGACCTCTGCACCTTCCGCCGCGATTTAAAGACCTGGTTGTTTGACCAAATCGGGCTGTGACTACCTCACCAGGGGTATGGGACAATTTTAAGTATTTTAATTTGGTTTTATTGGGCTTTATAATTGTTTAATCCTTTTTAAAATATTTATTGTATTGTACGTTTTAATTGTGAGCCGCCACGAGTCTTCAGAG
The DNA here is from genome assembly GCA_009733165.1 of Naja naja. NCBI lineage: Eukaryota > Metazoa > Chordata > Lepidosauria > Squamata > Elapidae > Naja > Naja naja. The sequence continues at coordinate 114,227,598 of CM019148.1, read as the reverse complement.
ATGGGGTGGCATATAAGTCCAATAAAATAAATAAATAAATAAATAAATAAATAAATAAATAAATAATAAATATGCAGGCCAAAATTGTTCTGATTGACCAATGACTAAGTTCTACCAAGGCAGCCCATCAATCAAATGTGTGTCACTGTGAAGTGTGTCACTGTTCTTTTACTCCAGGGTGTCAACTTGCAAAGCATCCCTGAACTGCTCTCAAGTTGCCATGGGCAAAGGGACATGGGAGAGTGAACTTCACTGCTGCCTCAAGGAGCTGGTATCTCAGTCAAAACAAGGCACATTGAATCACCAAGACCATCTCCACAGGAACCCACAGTGGCCAGAGGGAAGGACTTTTACAACCCACAAAATTGCTTTGTTGGGGAATGCGACTGATGACACATATTGGGGGAGTGGGAAACAGGGTCAGAGGGAAAGCATGAATTAACTGAGGTCAGAGTTGGCTCTACCTGGTCCGTGCTGGCATGAAGCTCCTAATAAATAACTGGATTTCTTTTGAAGCTTGGCTTGAGACTCATGATTTAATTAGGGCATCTGTCAGAACCCTGACACAAGGATCTCTAATCTTGCCATGGCTAGCTGGGCAATTCTTAGCAACTCTGAGAATTGTCCAGCTAGCCATGACAAGATTGGAGATCCCTGGAGTAAAAGAATGATCCACATCTTAAAGTGGCCAGGCTGGACACCCCTGTTTCATTCAGTTTATCAGTTTAAGTTGCAATACATAGAATATAAATAAGCTTTGATATAAGTGTATTTTGAAGGTCTTAAAGTAAGTGTGCTATTTTTTTCCAATTTCAAGGTTTCTTTTGTTATTTACTGCTTCTTGTTAAGATGCCAGCATCAAAATGCTATTGTTAATAGATCTGTCTTCATCAATCAATCAATATATGTGTTCACACAGCACATTTGGTCACAGAGCAGTGAAGTCATTAAGTTCTAGTGGAACGTATGAATGCAAATTTTGCTGGTGCAAAATGCGGCCGCAAGGGTTGTGATGGGAGCTTCCCGGTACTCCCATGTTACACCCCTCCTGCGTGGCCTGCATTGGCTACCGGTTGCCCTCCGAATGAGATTCAAGGCTTTGGTATTGACATTCAAAGTACTACGAGACATGAATCTGGGCTATCTACGGGAATGTCTACTGCCGGCATCGAATACCAACCGCCCTGTATGAGCTCACAGGCAGGGGCTCCTCGGCGCGCCGTCTGCGATCCAGTGTCGTTTGGCGGTGACGCAGGGGAGGGCCTACTCTGTGGTGGCTCCCGCTCTGTGGAACCAACTACCTCTGGGGCTCCGCCTGGCCCCTGACCTCCGCACTTTCTGTCACGACTTGAAAACCTGGTTGTTTGAGCAGGCTGCGCTGTGCTGACTCCTTGGGGGGGGGGTCTGTTTTTTACTTAATTATAAATGGGTTTTTAGTTTAATTTGGCTTGGTTAGTTTAATTCCATTTTAGATAATTAATTTATTGTGTCGGTTTTAATTGTGAGCCGCCCCGAGTCCTTTTTGGAGAGAGGGCGGCATACAAGTCAAATTAATAAAATAAAATAAATAAATAAATAATTTATTAATGGTAAGTTCTGAGATGCATAAGCAGTACTTGTAACCATGGTTTGCTGATGGCATAATGCTCAAACTATGGCATAGTACTGTCCCCAAATGTAAATTCATCACTTGTTGATTACTCTCTTCTTGAACTGGCAAAGAATGAAAATATGCAAAAAGAAAAATTATTTATCACAGTGGCATCTTCAGTACTGGTGCTTTTGCCGATATGAATCCTTCCCCACTGATTTTATTTTAAAAACACAGAAAGTAGGAAAAAACACTCTTCTGCCAAGACTAACTAGTTTGAAGTTAATCATTGGCATCTTAAAAAATGATTCTAAATGCTGTTTAACTTATTCAGGAAACAGAAACTACCTAAACTGGCACAACAATGAAACATGATCACAGAAAATCAGACTCCAGTAAGGGTTTTTGCTTGAACCTACACTGTGGTGATAAGTGTGATATACTTATTTCTCCACCCTTATTGCATCATGAGAATGTGCTCAAGCAAGCTTTTTAAAAATGACTCACTCCCTTTTAATGAATAAGAGGCCAATAAATCTATTTGTGGGATATTGTGAGTTGTGTGGGGGCAGAATTTTGCTGATTAAAAAAATCACTCAGATTCACTTTTTTCTTGAACTCTGCATGGGTGGGATCAGAAGAGGTGAGGAAGGCAGTCACATTACCTGGGATTGATTTGGCTTGTTGGTTTTCAGGTGCTTTGTGGTGTGAGTCCTGTGATATGTATGCTTATCTCACACACCTCTTGGCCTCTCTGGAAAACAAAGGCACCGAGGGGGGGTTCAGTTTGGGGTGGGCTCTGCATACTATGTTGAAGACGGCAATGGTACAACCCCCCTGAAAAGTCGCTCTAGACCAGCTGTGGGCAAACTACGGCCCAGGGGCCGGATCCGGCCCATTCAGCTGTTCTATCCGGCCCACGGAGCCGAAAGAGCGGAGGGTTCTCTTGCTCTCCCAGAAGGCTACGTGAAGTAATCTAACTTTGAAATTATATTAGTTCACACAAACACTCCATCCATGCTTTTGTTCCAGCCCTCCGGTCCAGTTTAAGAACCCATTGTGGCCCTCGAGTCAAAAATTTTTCCCACCCTTGCTCTAGACCCTTGAGAGATTTAAACAACTATCACCCAGTTTCCAGAGAGAGCAGTTAGATTACAACTACAGAGACTCGGTGGTTTTCGGTCTAGCAACCATGGTGTTTATTTGAGTGGTTGCCAAATCAGGATTGGGGAAACACTACAGATAGTCCTCAACTTACAACAGTTCATTTAGCAACTGTTCAAAGTTGCAAGGGCATTGAAAAAGTGACTTATATATATTGAAAGAAATTGAAAAGATGCTTAGATGGAAAGTAACAGTAGTTAAAATCTGGAAAAGGTTATATTCAAAAGAAATATTAATACTTAAGAAATATATTTGAAATGAATTGAAATGAATTGAGAAGATGTGTAGAATGAAAATAATATTAATGATTAGAATTAACTTGTTAGTTCTTTCTTATGTAAAAGTGGAGAGGTAAAATGAGAAAAGAACATTTTGGAAAAGGAGGTGGTAAAAAGTAATGTCAAGGTTAAGAAATATATTTGAAATAAATTGAAACGAATTGAGAAGACATTTAGATGGAAAATAACATTACTTAATGGATAAGATAGGATGTTGAATGGTAAAAGTGAATATATAATTACTATCATATTTGCATGTAAAAAGAGTGACTCGGAATTATGTTGTACACTGAAAAGAGCTTTTTTTATGTTGTTTTGGAAAAATTGAATAAAACTTGTTATTAAAAAGAAAAGAAAAAGTGACTTATGACTGTTTTTCACACTTACAACCATTGCAGTAACCCTGTAATCACGTGATCAGAATTTGGATGCATGACTCATATTTATGATGGTTGCATGTCCCAGGTTAACGTCTTCTCCTTTTGCAACCTTCTGACAAGCAAAGTCAACTGGGAAGCCAGATTCACTGAACAACCGTGTTGCTGACTTAACCACTGCAGTGATTCACTTAACAACTGTGGCACGGAAGGTTGTAAAATGGGGCAAAATCCACTTAACAAAGGTTCCGTTTAGCAACAAAAAATTGGGGCTCAATTGTGGTCAAGGAATACCTGTATATTGCAATAGTTGCTGGTGTTATTTTTATCTTTTGTTGTTGATGTAAAGTAGTGGGAGTTTTGGGGGGGAATGGGTCCACTTCTCTCTCCTTGGGTACAGGAAGTTGTATTTCGTGATCTTTGTGCTTTTACTAGGCTGTGGTGCAGCAGGAAGATAGGTTGGACCTCCCAATCCCATCTATCTCTGCATCTGTCTTCTCTGCACCACAAACTTGTCTCATAATTTTGGGGAGCTGATGAGGAAAGATTTACTTATCTATTTTATTTATTTATTTAATTTGTCAATCGCTTGCAAGATAATAGGTATAAGTATAAACATGAGTAAGAATACAGGAAATAGGGGACAATACGACAAGGATGGTAGGCACGATTGTGCACTTATGCACGCCCCTTAAGATGAAGGGAGATGAAGGCGGCCAATTAACAATTGGATTAAAACTCTCTTCAGATGGTTTAAGAATTGTCTGTAAGATTCCTAGAACCGTTCGTCAAAAACATTCTGGCCTTTCAGGCATTGCCTCACTGATTGATTGAAGTTCATTCCAACTGATTGATTGAAGTTCATTCCAACTGATATGAACCCATCTGGCCAGGATGATTAGGGAGACAGCTCACTCCAGAGGTGGTATTCAGCAGGTTCTGACCAGTTCTGGAGAACTGGTAGCGGAAATTTTGAGTAGTACAGAGAACTGGCAAATACCACCTCTGACTGGAGATTTTACGGTATCCTTCCCCTGCCATGCCCACCAAGCCACGCCCAAGAACCGGTAGTAAAAAAAAATGAAATCCCATCACTGGCTCACTCAATGTACTGGGTGAGAATCAAGCCTTTTCCCAACACACAGGAACAGACTAAGATGCAGAAATCAGTGACTGGGCTGGGAAGACGTAGTGAATGTTCAGAGTGTAAATGAAAAGTCTCCAGATAATCCATGTAAATATTTGAAGGAGGAGATCTCTAACAACATATTACTAAATTCAAAATGCCGGGATTTTATGGACATGTGTTTTACATTACAATCAGTTCAATGAGTAAATCTTGAAGTATGTGATGTGTCATTAATTTTTTTAAAAGTTTCAGTATCTGATGTGTCATTTAAAAAAAAATCTTAAGTATGGTAGGCAACTTTTATATAACTACACACCCATTTTTATATTTTGGAACACTGCATTCCTAAATTGTATTTATCCTTCATATGTATCCTGACCTAATGGATCATGTACTAAATTAAGCATATTGTGCAATAAAAATGCAGAGGAACAAGTGACATAAAATTGCTGCAACGTCTTAAAGTTTTCTGTTATTGGGCAGAAGAAAACTAGAATAAATAAAACTAATATGAAACAGCATCCTATCTTCCATATTTACTCTGTAATGTTATCTTCTCAATATATATAACAAAATCTATATAACATTTCAATAGGAAAACAAGAAAAAGAGCTCCATTATTCTAATACAAAATGGAACTCTTCAGACACCAAGCTGATGCTTAAAATGTCCTTGAGGGGATCCAGCAAATCACCTCATAGGGTCTTCCGTAGAAGAATGGAACATTCTATAGAAGAAAGAAATATGAATATAATGTGTGCATATTCTCCTCAGTCCCCGGTGTTCCGGGGACTGAGGTGGGGGCCGCGATTCCCAGGGTGGTCGGGGTTGGCAGCAGACGTCGAGGCATAGGGCCATATCATATGTTGGGAGTGCGCACCCGCCACCTCTGTGCGGTTGCTCGCTCCGACCCTATGGCCTTCTCCCTAGGGAGCTTGGGAACTGGGACCCCTGGGCTCAGACTGGTGTATTTTAATGCCAGGTCCGTGGCCAATAAATCTATCCTCCTCCGTGAGATCATTGAGGAGGCTGCGGACCTGGCTTGTATCACTGAGACCTGGTTGGGCCCGGAGGTGGGTGTCCCTCTGGTTGAATTATGCCCTCCAGGTTTTCAGGTCATGCACCGGCCGTGGGCCCAGGGAAGGGGTGGTGGGGTGGCTGTGGTTATCAGGGAGACCTTGCTTCCAAGGGAGGTCACTATCCCAGAGATAGGCGGAAGTGAGACCCTCCTCCTGAAGTGGGGGCCAAATGGTCAGGTGGGCTTGCTGCTCGCATACCTTTCTCCCAGCTGTGTGACAGCAGCCCTGCCTGGGCTTCTTGACATCCTCTCGGGGGTGGCGGTGGAGCTCCCAGGCTTATAGTCCTGGGGGACTTTAACCTGCCTTCCCTGGGGCGGGATTGGCCCAGGAATTCATGGCTTCTATGGAAGCCATGGGCCTGACCCAATTAATTCATGGCCCTACTCATGAGGGGGGGAACACTCTCGACCTTGTTTTTGTCTCTGAGTGGTGGCATAGTGACAGAGGGCAAGCCACTTTTACGACTTTGCCCGTTCCATGGTCTGATCACTATCTCCTGCGGCTGGTCTTCCAACAAGCCGCCCCCCACTGCTGGGATAAGGAGCCACTTAGATGGTTCCGCCCCAGGCGTCTTATGGACCCTGAATGGTTCCAGGCGGAACTGGGGCCTCTTCCCCCTTCCCTGGCTCACAGCTCTGCTGAGGATCTGACGGCCGCCTGGCAGCGGGCTGCGTCGGAGGCCCTCAACAGGGTTGTCCCCATGCGACCCCTCACACGCTGTGGATCCCGGATGGCTCCTTGGTACTCAGAGGAGCTCCGGGAGATGAAACGCCGTCGGAGGGGCTTAGAGAGCAGGTGGAGGGCCACCCGCTTCCAGGCCGATTGAGCCCAGTTAAGAGCCCATATTAGGACTTACCTGGGATCTATGAGAGCGGCGAGGTCTTATCTCTCCGCCCTCATAGCGTCCGCAGATAACCACCCGGCCGCCCTGTTCCGGGTCACATGCTCCTCCTTCGTCCAGAGGAGGGGCCGGACCCGCTGCGGGGAAGAGCTGAGGAATTTGGTCAATATCTGTCGGATAAGATCGCTCAAATTAGGAGCGGGTTGTCCTCTGATTTGCAGTGGTTGGAGGAACGGGATACAGGCAGTCTGGCCATTATGTTTTGGGATGAGTTCGATCCTGTTTCCGAGGATGAAGTGGACAGGATTATGCGGCACCTGAGTTCCACCACATGTTTGTTGGACCCGTGCCCCTCCTGGTTGGCTTATGCCGCCAGGGAGGTCACCTGCGGCTGGATCCGGGCAGTTGTCAACGCTTCTTTAAGGGAGGGTGTCTTTCCTTCCGCCTTGAAGGAGGCGGTGGTGAGGCCCCTCCTGAAGAAGCCTGCCCTGGATCTGACCATGTTAGACAACTTCCGTCCAGTTTCCAACCTTCGCTTTCTGGCAAAGGTTGTTGAGAGTGTGGTGGCTCGGCAATTTCCGCTCTTCCTGGAGGAAACGGACTACCTGGATCCGTACCAATCGGGCTTCCGGCCTGGTTTCAGCACGGAGACGGCATTGGTCGCACTGTTGGATGATCTCTGGAGGGCACGGGACAGGGGTTTTTCCTCTGTCCTGGTCCTATTAGACCTCTCAGTGGCTTTCGATACCATCGACCATGGTATTCTTTTGCAACGCCTCGTGGGGTTGGGGGTGGGGGGCACTGTTCTTCGGTGGCTCTCCTCCTACCTGCGGGCGGTCGCAATCGGTGTTGGCAGGGCGGCAGAGGTTGGCCCCAAGGGCGCTCACTTGTGGTGTCCCTCAGGGGTCGGTCCTCTTTCCCCTCTTATTTAACATCTACATGAAACCGCTGGGTGAGATCATTCGTGGTTTTGGGGTGAGGTATCATCAATATGCAGATGATACACAATTGTATATCTCCACCCCAAACCAGATCAGTGATGCCCTCTCCGTGATGACTCGCTGTCTGGATGTGGTACGAATCTGGATGGACGGAAACATGCTTCAACTCAACCTGGCCAAGACTGAGTGGTTGTACATACTGGCATCCCGGTCCAGTTTGGAATGTCCATCGTTGACCATAGGGGGAGTGGTGTTGCCCCTGTGGATAGGGCGAGGAACCTGGGGGTCCTCCTGGATGCATGGCTCTGGTTGGAGGAGCAGGTGGGAGCCGCGCCAGGGGCCTTTGCCCAGGTCCGGCTGGTTCGCCAGCTTTGCCCGTTCCTGGACCGGGATGCCCTGTGTACGGTCACTCATGCCCTTGTTACTTCGCGACTCGACTACTGCAATGCTCTCTATTTAGGACTGCCCTTGCATACCATCCGGAGATTGCAGCTGGTGCAAAATCGGCGGGCTGGCGGTGATGGGAGTTTCCCGGTTCTCGCATGTTAGCCCCCTCCTGCGCTGCCTGCATTGGTTGCCGGTTGCCCTCTGGGTGGGATTCAAGGTCTTAACTTTAACATACAAAGTCCTACATGACATGGGTCCTCATTACTTAAGGGAGCGACTGCTGCCGACATCGAATACTAACCGCCCTGTGCGAAGTCATAGACAGGGACTCCTTGGGGTCCCATCGGCCGGGCAATGCCGGCTGGCAGTCCCCCAACAACGTGCCCACTCTGTCGCGGTCCCCGACCTCTGGAATCAACTTCCCTTGGGGCTCCGCCTGGCCCCTGACCTCCGCACCTTCCGCCATGACCTGAAGACCTGGTTATTTGACCAATCCGGGCTGTGACCCTTGGGAGGGGTGGTTTTAGAGTTTTGACTGATTTTAAGTTTTTTATTTGGTAACTGTAATTGGGACTGTTAGTTTAATTCTTTTTTAAGTATTTATTGTTGTTGTTTTATTGTAAGCCGTCCCGAGTCTTCGGAGATGGGGCGGCATACAAGTCCCACTAATAAACAAACAAACAAATAAATAAATAAATAAATAAATAAATAAATAAATAAATATGTATACATTTATAGGAGCATGTCTAAAATATCTTTGTTATCCAGAAGTGGTATTCAGCAGGTTCTGACCACTTCTGGAGAACCGGTAGTGGAAATTTTAAATAGTTCAGAGAACCAGCAATTACCACTTCCGCCCCCATCTATTCTCTGCCTCCAGAGTCCCAGCTGATTGGCTGGGTCTTCTTTTGTTGCCCTGCACAGGAGAATGGAGCTGAAAAGCAGGTTAGCGAGGTGGGGTAGGGATGGAGTTTTACAGTATCCTTCCCTGCCATGCCCACCAAGCCATGCCCACCAAGCCACACCACACCCACCAAGCCACACCACGCCCACCAAGCCACACCACGCCCACCAAGCCATGGCCATAGAACTGGTAGTAAAAAAAAATTGAAACCCACCACTGTTGTTATCCCTTTGGAATCCTCTTGAAACTGAGAGCTGTTAGCGTCAAGACAAAGAGAGAACCTGAATTACAACCATAAGGCATTTAAACTACAAACAAATAGTTCTAGGGAAGGACAGATGCAGACATGGGCTTCCCCTGAAACCTTCAAGTCTGGCTCTTTTTTTGACATCAGAACTCCACATGCCAGAGAAAGGAGAAAGAAAAGAAATGGTGGGGTGGGCCAGAGAGGCTGTGGCTGAGCAGCAGGTATTGTTCCCCTGCTTCCCTAGGCAAGTCTTGCCATCAAACCAAGTGTGAATCTGTTCTGGAACAGACAGTCTCTCCAGATCGTATCTACTTTCTGAACCTTATTGAAGTTCTTCTCCTTACAGCAATTGTTGACATCAGTTATGGTGAGACCAGCTTAGGGAAGATCTAGGAAAGTTACACATTTTTAAGATATGTCCATCAGAGGCCAAGGGGGTATATCCTTTGGCTTGGACTTTTTTCTGTTTACCATGACAAAGCCTGACATTCTGTCTGTACATCTACTCATCCCAGTACAAAGTCTATTTGTTGCGGTACCCCCTAATAGTTCATGTTAGGCGTGATTCATGCACAGCATGTCTGCCCCCTAATATTTATGCCAGCATCGAATACCAATCGCTCAGTGCGCGCCCACAGACAGGGCCTCCTTGGGGTGCCGTCAGCTAGACAATATCAGCTGGCGGTCCCTAGAGGGAGGGCCTTCTCTGTGGGGGCGCCCACTTTGTGGAACCAGCTTCCCTTGGAGCTGCGACTGGCCCCTGACCTTCGCTCCTTTCGCCGCAGCCTAAAGACTTGGTTATTCCAACAGGCCGGTCTGGACTAAGGGGGGAGGTGTTTTAATATTTGTAAATGTTTTTAAATGGGTTTTAATGATTATTTGGTCGAATTTGATTTAATTTTATTTTAACTTTTGTATTTGTATGATTGTTTTTTATGTGAGCCGCTCTGAGTCCTTCGGGAGAGAGGGCGGCATATAAGACCAAATAATTAATTAATTAATTAATTAATTAATAAAATAAGTTAGCAGGCTTATTTGACTTTCCCTCATCTATGATTTCTCCTAATTTTTCTTTTTAAAAAAATATGTTGTGGTTTAAGGCTGCCCAACCAATAAAGGAAACCTCCCCTTTGTTCTATGGAAGATGACTCATTAAAAATGAAAGCACCAAGGCTTCACTGGCTAAGGAGGGAGAAGAACAAAAAACACTTCCATTATTTTGTTCTTTAGAACTCAGCAAAATTGGTTCTCTGTTTTAGGTTTTAGCGTAATGTGGAAGTTAGATTAGAGTTACAAAAAAAACCCACCCTATTTTCTTGTTGCAGCTTACAACATTTTCAGCATAATAATTATGAAAGCTATATCCATGCTGGGCAGAGAATAAATTAAAATAAAGGAGAACTGGCTGTATATTTCTTGTTGCTTAAAGTTCTGTAATATAAGATTCTTTCGTCTTTCCGAAGAAAGATTTTAATTAGTATCTATTTTTTAGGTATTACATAAGCATGTCTCAGCTGCTCTGTTTTTCACTGAAGAGAAACTTGACTCCTGATGACTTTTTTGCTGTTTAGAGGCAGGGCAGGCTGATTTCCTAGTCTATGCTCTTAAGAATCATTTCTTTTCAACATCAGCCCTGCTGGCTTTTCTCCAAATAGTTTACTCATCTGTTAACAAAAAGTCCAAATAAAGATCTTGGCACCAAGTATGTCCCATTTAACAGTAACAGTTATCGGTATAAAGCTTTTAACCCTTCAGTGACTCATCTATATTCCGGAAACGTAGAACCAGATTTTTCTAACAGCCTTGTTTTACATTAGAATGCAAGTAGGCTGTGCTGAAGATGGGTTATAGTAGCACCTATTCAGCATGGACCCATATCATCCTCTATCACTATTAGCTGTTATCCGACTTTTAAAGAAGTAAATATTTGTAATTTGCTCTCTCTGTCTCTTAGGTAATATGCTTGAGCCATCCCACAACTTCCTTCTCCTAGATGGAGTCATGATCCCTGTGTAGCACGACACAGCTGTGGCAACCTACATAGGTGTTCACTCCACCTTGAATGTTTTTGTCATTGGGCTCTTAAGTCTATTAGTTAGGAATCCAGTTATAATCCTATTTCTTATCCATTGAAAAGGCTGTCTTCTTTCTTTCCTTTCCTTTCTTTCCACATGTAATTGTTACTAGTTCTTACTATTCTAGTTTTCTAACAACCAACTTTCAATGTACAAGAAATAGGTTTAGAAGCATAAACACACCAAAAAGTGTTGAGTTAAAAATGAGGGAGAATGGAATGGCAAAGACTGTATTGCAAACAACAAAAAATAAGATTCATACAAGATTGGCATGCACAGAATGAACATCTCCGTCTCAAGATGAACTACATACATTTTGGCATCAAATAAAACAGGCCCCACTAAAAAAACAGAAAACAATTATACTCCATCTGATTTTTATGAATTACAGCTGACATACATACATAACTATGAAATATTAGCAATAAAACCAGACAAACGGTCACATCACGTTTCTGGGACTATTCAGTAAGGTGCTATTTCCTTCCCACCAATTAAAAAAGAAGTTCTATCAACATACAAACCTGATAGCTCACTAAAGGTTGTAATTAAATAATCCAGTTTCTTTTAGTCATGATCATCATCTATTTTTCCTTGTATCATATCCTTTTCAACACGTGGATATACTCACACAGAGACACATTAATTCTTATTGTGTCAGCCACAAAAACCTGCAATCCAAGGAAGTAATTTAATAATGTTCATATATGCAGCATTATATAAGCAGACCATGGCACTCATAAATCTATTCCCTTTAGACAAAATTTAGATGAGTGAAGATGTGTGAAGTGCACTTTCAGAAGACCTGAAAGACCAGGTTAGGGACAGTTTGTCATGGAGAAAATCTATTTATATGGTCACTAGGAGTCAATGATGGCACACAATCAATCAGTCTAAACAAATTGAACTTAATGGGACTTAATCCAAATATAATATTGCGCAGTAAATCTCCCAATTCAGTGTAAATTCTAAAATTGTTTTGTTTTTAGCTGAAACATTATTCAACCCATTTATATTCTATTCCATTAGGGTGGGTGTATTTTAAAGAATTTCTTATATTCTCTCATTTCAGCCTAGTTGACTAGAACAGAAGGTAAAGCAAGACTAAGGTCTGATGAATAATTGAGAAGGAGACCACTAGACCAGGGGTCGCCAACCTTTTGGACCTTAGGGACCACCAAACTCATAATTTTAAATCCCGTGGACCAGAGGCCCTGGGAAAATCCCAAAAAAAGTCTACAGGAAAATTCCCCACCCCTTATTCCTACCGATTGATCATTCTTTATTTGGGATCGCAGGATTCTGTCTCCAGCTCCGTTCTTGGATGGGAGGGAAGTATGTATGTGTATGTATGTATATATATGTATGTATATATATATATATATATATATATATATATATATATATATATATATAGGCTTCATGCAAGGAAAGCAGCAGAAGCAGCAGAAGTCTTTCTTTCTCTCCCCCAACCTCTGTTAGAAATGAGTCTTTGCTGTCACAGCCTCTTGGAGAAGGATGCCTTGCAGGGTCCCAAAGTCTGGTTTCTGGCGGAGTTTGAGGGAAGAAAAAGACTTTTGCTGCTTACCTTGTGTGCAGCCAAAAGCAGAAGTAGAAAGAAGTAGCGCAGTGGCCAGGCCAGGGGCATGGGGTAAGTGGGGCAAGTTCCCTCCCCCTCTGCCTTTTCTCCTCTCCCCTCACTACCCTGTGTTGTTCGCAATGCAAGCCATGCAAGCCATGTGTTCCCACGGGCCATGTGGGCGGCACAGCCTTGTGTTCCCGCGCATCGTGGATTAATTGCTTTGGGGGTGATATTTCTCACCAAAATTTTCTCGTGGACCACCAGTGGTTCCCGGCCCATTGGCTGGCAACCACTGCACTAGACCATACAAGGTCTGTAATCAACAGGAACGTGGCCCTGAAATCAAATCATAATAGGTGACTCTAGTTAGGTAACCTTAACTAAAAAAAAAAAAACCCAGCATGTTTATGTTTCTGTAGGAGCCAAACTTATTTTTGAAATTTTGCATTTATATTTATATTTAGCCTCAAATCTAAGTAAAGTTTTTGCATTGTTGAAATCTGTAGATGAGTGATCTAGTTAACTGGTATCAGATTTCACTTCTTTTGATGTAGGCTAATAAAGAATAAGATTAATAATTGGTTATATTGTCCTAGCAATTGTCCTCAAGTCTGACATTCACGGCCTCTCAGCTAGGTTGAGTCAGACAGATCAAACACTCCTCCTCTCCCGGGCTTTTGCATCTAAGCAAAAGGTAGATGTTCCCAATCTCTCCATCCTACAGGAATAGATGGGTTGGTACTCTAAAGTATTCTGCAGCAGATCTCTGGAGGCATAAAACTAGAAGGCCCAGTGCCTGAGCTCAGATGTACCATCACCTTATAGCTCTGTTGAATGGCTGGAATTATCCAAAGCCAGTGGAGGTCGTGGATCAAAGAAGAAAGCAAATAAGTCTTTGCTTCAAGATTCAGTTATGTCTGTTAACCACTCTTACTAGATGCTAAATTTAATTTTTCTCTATATATATTACAAACATTCTCTCTTATTCAATTCTGTGTTCAAATAGGGCATTCTATGTACTTTCAGACTGAGTTAATGATGTAGTTTTCTTAATACTTTCCTAGAAGTTGATGTAACCTGAAAGTCTACTGAGATCACTGTTTATAACAAACCTGACTTAGAGACCATTGAGTATATTATTATAAATTGGGTTTATATATATTTTGAGGTGTTTTTTTAAACAAAACATGAGTTTTATCTTTTGCAAGATTGCTTTCTCTCTGAAAGGGAGAAAAAAGAGCTAAAGTCATTCATACTTATGCTGTAGGATTATGAAGTTGCAAAACAGAATTATTTCCTTAAAAAACATTTATTTGTCAGGTTGTGGGAGCCCTAGCTCTGTCTCAGGCTGGGGTTAAGAGGAAGAATGTTATTTTAGAAAATACAGGAGATGATACAAGCAGTATAGCCAAGCAGCTATACAAGGCAAGTGTCAGCTTTGAAATTCAGCTGCCACATAAAAAGGGGGGTGAAGGAGTTGAAAAGCTCAAGGTTATTCTGTATGTCTACTAAGAAATTCCAGTTGCAGTTAATTGGTTCTCGTGATTTATAAAGTGTAGAAGTGGGAGGAGAAAAGGTGGATTCTGTGTAACCCTCAAAAATGCTTTCACTTTGGGAAATTGCCTTAGACGTACCAGATCTGTTCCTAATAAATCAATTGGAGAGAATATGTCTCGGAGTGATTGATATCATGAATACTTTCTGGATGCCTTACAGCAAGGATGTGTAAACAAGGTGTCTAAAACCAAAAGGTTTCTGGAAAATAAAGTTTGTGACTTACAGTGTCTCACTCTAGTCTACAGGTTTATCTGTTTCTACAGATAGAGAATTACACAGTTGGAAGGGCCTTTTAGGGTTTCGATTCCAACCTCTGCAGCACTGGACCCAAATTTAAGTGTCTGCTTGACCAAATCCAGCATAGAAGTGTGGTCCGTACTTGTAGGCAAGTATGCCTAGAACTACTCTTAATGTTTAAACAATCAAAACCAGCCATCTTTAAATCTATTGTTCTATGTCCTGATGCTGGAATGATGGAGAATAAGTCTGGACTTTTTGTGTGTGAGATCCATTCAGATATTTGAAGAGTGCTATCAAAGGTTAGTCTGTAAATAGATAAGATAGTTATTGCATAAGCTACATTGGATCACTGCCCACCCTCACTTCTTAAGAGGCCTCCAACCAAGCATCACTACATTTCTGCTGTGGCATTTGAAAATCCCTCTCCCCAGATATTCAACTACACTCCCTTTGCAGCAAATCCTTATTTAAGATAAAAGCCATCCAGGAATGAAACTATGGAGCAGCGGAATCCCATCGCTTCATTCTGCATTTGCTGCCATGTGAATCAAATGTTGATCCAATTTTATTTCAGTGCGAATAGAATGACATATTGTTTTATATTGAACTTACTTCAGCATTTTATTCTGCTCAACAAAGGATACAAAAACACTTAATTGGTTTTTTTTAATTAATTTACTTTTGTAAACCATACACCCAGAGTAATAAAAACTTAAATTAGAAACCTGTCAGAAGCAGATAAAACATAAAGAACCTGCCTAGCTACACATATACTTTGGGAGACATAAATGAGAATAATTCAAACTAGATCCATGTCACTTGATTAAAACATGTTTAATCAGATGTAGGCACCACCTCATTCACCCCAAATATTTTTTTATGGTACTTATTATTTCTGAGTAAGTGCATCCAACAATTCGAAATGTAAATATTACCTTTACATGGCATCCTAATGCATGAGAACAAAGACACATTCCTAACTTTATACACACTGAATATTCCCACCTTGACATTTTTGTGACCACCAGAAACCATTACTAAGATAAAGTGGCCACCTTTTTAGTTATATTCCTACACTTGCTGGAACTTAACAGTACAGGTTCCAAGTTGCATAAAAGCCCTATCCGAGCTGTGCATATTAACTCAAACTCAAAGAGACAAGATAGCCTCATAATGTAAAGGAAGTGGCTACTCTGCACACACCTGTTCACATTTCAAGACAAGAGGTGAGTAAAAGGCGTGACTAGAATTGGACTCTGTTCAATTAAAGTAATGCCAAAATAAATGATGCAAATATGCAGGTTTTAAAATCCAAGATCAGAGAGCCAGTTTGGTGGAGTGGTTAAGATGTTGGCCTACAAATCAGGAGGCTGCAAGTTCTAGTCCTGATTTAGGCATGAAAGCTAGATGGCTTTCGACCAGTCATGCTGTCTCAGGCCAGCCCACCTCACAGGTTTGTTGTTGTGGGAAAACACAGGAAGGAATATTTGTGTTTTCTGCCTTGTAATTGTAAAGTAATAAAGGTAGGAGAAAAAAACTTTTTTTCTCAACAAGAAAAAACAAGATGGTTATCGTAAACTCTGTACAGCTAGAACCCACAATGGAGTGTAGGAGTGATATGAGTTACACTGCATCAAAAGAGCTCTATTCATACATGCTGCTAACCAACAAGAACATCTCATCAGCTTGCCCAAAGTAGCACTCTTATGGGACGATGTGGAAGCCTGGTTTGGAATACAAGGAATCAAGTCTTCCAATAAAAGTTGACATTTTCCACCCTTTTCTGACAGCAAGTACTAAAAAAACAAAACAAAAATGGATGCCATCTGTAATCAAAACAACTGTTTTGGAACTGATGAGCAATATGAATAACATAAAAGATTTTAACCAAAAGTTAAGGCATTTTTCAGTCCTGTGAGCCCTTGAGTGCCTCCCTCATTAAAATCACTCCACTTTCTATTATATCAAATTGATGAATCATATATTTCCTCTACAGCTAGCTCAGTTTGTTTTCCTCTCATCTGTTCTTCAGAAGAATGATTCAACCCCTTTTTAATCTCAAATTCCTATTTGCACTCCCCAGTGGTTTTATTTTAGCTCCCTCCACAAAACCCATAAAGCAAACATGTCTTGGCAGGCCTTTTCTGAGAAGCTGCTTCAAGGACAGCTATTAACCCAAAATAAATCTTTCTTCAATCTAGTGATAGGTAGCACTTGTCAAAAAGGGTGCTCTTCATTTCCCTGTCTTATATTGACAAAGCGCTTCCATGTTTTCTCATGGCGAGTGCTGTTCATTAAATCATTTGCATAGCTTCCCAAAGTCTATGGAGTGAGCAGTTAACAATTCACTTGCCCTTTTATTTAAGAAAACCACCTGTCTGCCACAGCCATTTATCAGCTCACCAAGTGGTAGTGCAATTTCCCTGTGCAAAACTATTTCTCTGCTCTCCGCCTCAGCTTTTATCTGAACTGGGCTGGCTGCCTGGAAATGTGGTGGCCAAGTTCTATGTCAAAAGCTCAGTCTTCTCAAAAATGTTTCAGAAGCTGTGAAAAGGTTACCTCATGTTGGGTAATCCTGCCAGACACAAAATGCTGAAAAGAGAATTCCTTTCCTCATGAAAATACTGGCTGCATGCTTTTGTCAGACAAAGATAAGCTGCTGCTTAGGACAACAGCTGGCATAGCAAGTTTGGCTTCAGAGAACCAGAAAATGAAAGGGAATTCAAAATAAGATCAAACTGACAGTCTTATACATGTCAATGGAGAAATCTGGGTGTGTTTAAAATATACTGTAATGCCATTAACCTTTGAACTACTGTGTATACAGGTGAAACTCGAAAAATTAGAATATTGTGCAAAAGTTCATTTATTTCAGTAATGCAACTTAAAAGGTGAAACTATATATGAGATAGACTCATTACATGCAAAGCAAGATAGTTCAAGTCGTGATTTGTCATAATTGTGATGATTATGGCTTACAGTTCATGAAAACCCCAAATCCACAATCTCAGAAAATTAGAATATTACATGCAATCAATAAAACAAGGATTGTACATAGAACAATATTGGAGTATAAGCATGCATATGTATTCAGTACTTGGTTTGGGTCCCTTTTGCAGCAATTACTGCCTCAATGGGGCGTGGCTTGGAAGCTATCAGCCTGTGGCACTGCTGAGGTGTTATGGAAGACCAGAATGCTTCAATAGCGGCCTTCAGCTCTTCTGCATTGTTCAGTCTCATGTCTCTCATCTTTCTCTTGGCAATGCCCCATAGATTCTCTATGGGGTTCAGGTCAGGCGAGTTTGCTGGCCAATCAAGCACAGTAATCCCATGGTCACTAAACCAGGTTTTGGTGCTTTTGGCAGTGTGGGCAGGTGCCAAGTCCTGCTGGAAAATGAAGTCAGCATCCCCATAAAGCTCATCTGCGGAAGGAAGCATGAAGTGCTCCAAAATCTCCTGGTAGACGGCTGCGTTGACCCTGGACTTAATGAAGCACAGTGGACCAACACCAGCAGATGACATAGCTCCCCAAATCAACAGACTGTGGAAACTTCACACTGGACTTCAAGCATCTTGCAGTGTGTGCCTCTCCTTTCTTCCTCCGGACTCTGGGTCCTTGGTTTCCAAATGAGATGCAAAAGTTGCTCTCATCAGACAAGAGGACTTTGGACCACTGAGCAACAGACCAGGTGTTTTTCTTTAGCCCAGGTAAGACGCTTCTGACGAGGAATATGACATTTGAAGCCCATGTCCAGGGTCAGTCCACTCCTTGTGAAAGTCCCCTTTTGAATGGCCTTTTCCTGACAATCCTCTCCAGTCCTCTGCGGTCATCCTGCTGCTTGTGCACCTTTTCCCTGCCACATAACTTTCTTTTAATGTGCTTTTGATACAGCACTTTGGGAACATCCAACTTCTTTTGCAATTACCTTTTGAGGCTTTCCCTCCTTTTAGAGGGTGTCAATGATGGTTTTCTGCGCAACTGTCAGGTCAGCAGTCTTTCCCATGATTGTGATTCCTACTGAACCAGACTGAGAGACCATTTAAAGGCTCAGGAACCCTTTGCAGGTGTTATGGCTTAATTAGCTGATTAGAGTGGGACACTTTGAACCTAGAATATTGCACCTTTTCACAATATTCTAATTTTCTGAGATTGTGGATTGGGGGTTTTCATGAGCTATAAGCCATAATCATCACAATTATGACAAATCACGGCTTGAACTATCTTGCTTTGCACGTAATGAGTCTATCTCATATATTAGTTTCACCTTTTAAGTTGCATTACTGAAATAAATGAACTTTTGCACGATATTCTAATTTTTTGAGTTTCACCTATATTATATCTCACTAAAATGATCTATAAATCAAGATGAATCAAGACATTTAAAAAACCAGGGTTTTGTATTTATTCATATTTATATTTTGCTGCCTGAGTGGAACATTTTCAATAACCGAATAGAAATTATTTCAAAGATGAAGTATCTAGCACAAAAAAATGTAAAGAAAGGAAAACCACAATTATGTTTTGCTTTTGTGAAGGGAAATTAGTAGTCAATGAAGTTATGACATTGTCATACAATACCTGGCACTTCAACTTCATTTCTGAATAAATTTCTCACACATAGACACGCACAGTCATTTAAGCAAGACTATTCCGTATAATCAGCTGTTCTGACGTTCATCAGTTTAAAGGCTGATTTAGAGCTGACTACAACTGTTCAGTGGTCACTGCAAGCTGGTTGATGGATAAGTGGAGGTTGCAGGTGGCTGAAGATGGGCTGACACACATACCTTCCAAATCCCAAACTGTGCGTTGTGTGAAGGTGCGCACCCTGCATACTAATTGCTTGATCTGACTTCTTTTTCTGTGCTTTGCCCTCCCTAAACAGAAAGTTAAAATTTGCTGATGTATAAAAGGAACATCCATACAACTGTCTCCAAACAATAGACACATATATTCTCTCCCATGCAATGCTAAGAGATGTCTGCTTCAGCCTAAAGAGAAGCAAGCAGACTCCCACACCAAGTACAGAAACTGTAGCATTCAGCAATCCTTGCTGCTGATGTTCAGTGTGCTGTATTACTTCAGTTTGGGCATAGTGTGGCCACAACCACACATCTAGTATGTACTGAATCCAAAATTAGACACACACTTTAGTCACAAGTAATTTTTTTAAAAAAATTCAATGAACTATGGCTTTAAATTCATTGGAATATTTCCATTCTTCTGTCCAATAACCGCTATGTACCTGGCAAAGTATTTTTAACATGTTTCTATGAATACCTTAATCTAGAATGTCACTCAGTATTATGAAGTGATGGGTAGGTACACTCCTGCAGAGTAAGGGTTTTTTCTCCATTTAAAGCATTGGAATATCTTGCTAATACTGTAGAAACATTAACACTTCCTACTAAATTTATAATGAATAAAATATTTGCATTGCCTGCAGTGGTACAATTTTCACATTTTCCTACATGATAATTGCAATTTATGGTGGCTGGCTGCAGTAAGAGAAAGACTACTCCTTGAGTGGATTCTCATTTTGCTTGAGTTATACTTAAGCATGGTCAATTAAACAGTCATATTGCTTAAATCACAATTAGTTATGCCTGCCCGATATCTTTCAGTTATAAACTGTGGTTTACAAAATGTTTGGGTTCATATCAAACAATGAATCAAAACTAAAGAGAGCACAATCTGGGTTGGCATGTAGTTCACAAAAGGCAACTAGGTCCCTGAATCCCAGTGAGTCAAACTGGAAAGTACAATTGGTCAGGTATGTTTCCAAGAAGTTCTCTATATAAACAGAAACTTAAGCCTCTAATGCCCTCTTGTCTATATAAGCTTCCATCTTCTGAGAAATAACAAGAATATACTGAAACAGTATTTTCCTTAAAGAGACTTGTAACTTATTTTCCTTACCTAGGAAACTCATGTTTACTTAAGAACCATTCATGACCTCTTTTATAACACCGTAAAAACAAAGATCCTCCTACAATCCTTTTTTAACACTCATATCAGTTGACAACAATCTATTTGCAGTTCTTTAAAAAATCAACAGGGTGTTAATTTATAACGAGAATGTTGGCCCTCATTTTTCTCTGGTACTGTAATAGTATGCAGGAATCACAGAAGGAATACCTGCAGCCTACAGAATAGTCTGATAAGTTGAATTTTAATCCAAAGGAGGGGTGGAGAAAGCTTCCTCAGATGTTGTTAGCCATTTCAACCCAGAACATGTTAACCCTTTTAAGGTAGTCCAGGCAAGAAGCACAAACAGGAGTAATTGTTAAGATTATGTTGAAAATCTCAAAGTACCCCTCTTATCCAGTGGTGGGATTCAATTTTTTTTACTACTGGTTCTGTGGGCGTGGCTTGGTGGGCGTGGCAGGGGAAGGATACTGTAAAATCCCCAGTCAGAGGTGGTATTTGCCGGTTCTCCAAACTACTCAACATTTCCACTACCGGTACTCCAGAACTGGTCAGAACCTGCTGAATACCACCTCTGCTCTTATCCATTTCTTCTCCTGAAACTAGGGAGAATCCCTTCTAAGATATTTTTTCTATCTCTTCTCTTTCAGACTCAAATTTTGTTCACCCTTGTTTAGGCTGAGGCTTCCTCCTCCTCCTGTCTCCCAAGATCATTCCCATATACTGTAGATACACTACATTCCGCAGATTGGACACTTCAGATATTGTCATGCTTACCTTGAAATTAATTATTGAAATTAGCCTTTAGTACAAATACTATATATTTTAAAAAACCCTCTGATTATTTGACATCTTCCACGATACCACGACCTTCTTGAACTGACTGTGAGTAGGGCAGATACCTACCCATCTCTTTCATCAAGAAGAAGTATCTATAATTGTGCAGTTCTTCTTGAATTGAAGGTAGATATCCCTACATGAATAAGAAGAGTTATTGGAAAATTTGTTTTCACTATTTTCAGTTAAGAGAACTGACTTGACCATTTTATCAATCATTCCTACTAACATATGTCAGAAAGCATCACAAGAGTATTTCATTCACTTGAAGATACTTGTGTTGATAAAAAGAACTGTCTGAATGGAAAGAAATCAGATGTCATGTTTTTGTTAAATTACCAGAATAAGACTTACATTTTCTTGTAATGGAACTTTTTTCTATTTTATTGTCATGTTTTTGTTAAATTAAGTCATAACACATAACCAACCCCGGCTAATTTTGAAAAAGTGACCATTGGACTTGCTTATTGTTACATGAACTACTTTTATCTTTAGAAGCCCAGGAGTGTGATGCTAAAATTTAGATAGAAATTGCAAAATAATAGTTCTAGTCTTTGGCTAAAACAAATACAGTAAGCCTCTGATATACTTAATCTTATTAATGGTGATTCATTTTTTTAAAAAAAGATATAAACAGGAGACAGACCAAAAATGCAATCCTTACAGTGATAGATACATATCACTGCCAAACTGCACAGTCTCTCAGTCCTCCCATCCCCTTTAAAAGATAATTGTAGCATTCCTGGCTTTGACTGTATAACCCATGTCCCTAGACATTAACATTAATTTTGAACTCAAAGAGCTTCAAACTGCAGGAGGCTGGTGCTGCAATTTCAAATTCTAAAATGTGGTTATAAAATGCAATTAAGAATGTCTTCATTATGCCTATTTGTTCTGTTAGTGTAAATTACATATACCAGAGGACAAGATCTGAATTGATACGTTGAATTCTAGGAATAAATGATGATGAAAATTGGACCATGACTGTATTTACATGTTGCCCATACATGCAAGCATGAGCTGTATTATGCTTATTTTGAAGTAGATGATTCATGCAGATATGAATGTCTTTAATAAGAGACTATCAGCTGCACAAAGAATAAGCCAACTCACAACTTCCCTGCTTTTCCCCTGTAATCTCATATGGCACCTCACGTAATGCTATGAAACTGGCAACAGATCTGAAAACTTGTAGGAAGGAGAAAGAATTGCCAAAGTAGAGACTTTTGGTTCTACTGATCATGAAAGTTTCTGTCAGCAAAGGAACATCAGAAAGATACAAGTCAATGTTCTTATTGTGGTCTCTTTGACAGCAAATGGATTAGTTCTTCTGTTCTGCACATGTAATGTACAAGGAGAAAATGTTTGAGTAAATCACATTTGCCCAAAGCTGGACATCACTCTGGGTTTAAGAAGACACAAGCATTAAAAAGACACAAACATATACAACTTGCCTCGTGGTGTAACCAGAACAATCTGGAACTGAACACACTCAAAATCTTAGAAATGGTGGTAGACTTTAGAAGAACCCCCCCCCCCAATACCACCACCTCTTACAATACTAGACAACTCAGTATCAACAGTAGAAATCTTCAAATTTCTAGGTTCTACTATATCACACGACCTAAAATGGACACCTAACATCAAAAACGTCATCAAAAAAGCACAACAAAGAATGTTCTTTCTGCGCCAACTCAGAAAGCTCAAACTGCCCAAGGAGCTGCTGATGCAGTTCTACAGAAGAATTATTGAGTCTGTCATCTGCACCTCTATAACTGTCTGGTTTGGTTCTGCAACCCAACAGGACAGACACAGACTTGAGAGTAATTAGGACTGCAGAAAAAACAATTACTACCAACCTGCCTTCAATGGAGGACCTGTATATTGCACGAGTCAAAAAGAGGGCTGTGAAAATATTTACAGACCCTCACATCCCGGACATAAACTGTTTCAACTCCTTCCCTCAAAATGACACTATAGAGCACTGCACACCATAACTAGACACAAGGAAAGTTTTTTTCTGAAAGCCATCAGTGTTAAACAAATAATTCCCTCAACACTGTTCAACTATTACAACGTCTGCACTACTATTACTGTTAATCTTCTCATCACTCCTTATTACCCATCCCCTCCCACTTGTGACTGTATGACTGTAACTTTGTTGCTTGTATCCTTACGATTTATATTGACTGTTTCCTAGTATGATTTGATTGCTTATTGTACCCTATGACTATCATTAAGTGTTGTACCTTATGATTCTTCACTCTTGATGAATGTATCTTTTCTTTTATGTATACTGAGAGTATTTGTACCAAGACAAATTCCCTGTGTATCCAACCACACTTGGCCAATAAAGAATTCTAGAAGTATTTTCAAATATAGTAGTACATTGTTCTTTCGTTATCTAAAGCATTGCAGGTACAACTGTTAACTTAATAATGGTTCGAAGATATAACAGCTTTGGAAAAAGTGATTTACAACCCATCCTCAAAGTTTTAACTGTCACACCACCCCCATGATTCTGTAATTGTAATTCAGGGTACTTGGAAACCAGTATACATTTACAACAGTTGCAGTATTTTGTAGCTATGTGATTGTGATTTGCCGGCTTCCAACAAGCAAAGTCAATTATGTAAGCTAGATTCACTTAGTGACTGCTGTAACAATTGCCATAAAACCAGATCCGGTCATGTTACGACTCGCTGAATTACCGCATTGCTTAGCAATTGAAATTTTAGTCTCAGTTGTAGTCACAAATCAAGGACTATCTATTCTTAAGTATTACTTTTCAATGTATTCAACATCATGAATTCATTTTAGCATCACAGTTCTGTTTGAATTGACTAAACTATTACAATATTTTGTACGTAGGTGAAATACTTAAAAAGCAAACAATTCTGAGAATGGCAAACTTTATTTCAAGAAAACTTTCTATATTTTATAATATCTACTGGTCATGAAAAAAATCTTATTTATAAGGTGATACAAGGCAGTTAGGTAAAAATTCAGTATACATTCATATTCCCAAACATTACTTCTCTTATTTACTACTGGAATAAAGGAGGCAATTCCTACTTTGGTAAGTCCTCATAATCAAAGCAAGACTTTCAGCTTCTTTTGAAAAGCTCTGGAACAAATGTTAGCCAAAACTATGAAGAAATCTCTAATACTTCCAAGTATAATTTTAAATCATGGATTATAAAAATAAATCCCAAACTCTGCTAGAACCAGAAACACAAGACATAATTTAAAAATGGCCTTTTCTGATATCAAAAATTATGAAAAGCTTTGATCTTGGAAAGCTTTTTTTAATGTATCTATGATAATATTTGATCTATCCGACTTGTTTTATGTTAGATGCCCAGAACTAATGGGCTAAAGTTGTCCTATGCTGGCATAAGGTCTTGTTGGAAGCAGGAAGACTTTTCCATTTGACTCTTACTGAGGCTTCAGCATACTTGAAATGTCTTCAGTGTCGCCTACTCAATACTTCTTTTGGAGTCGAAAAAAATCCAACTCTTGAAACTTCCAAAATCTTCCTACAATCTATTTAGAAGGACTGTCAAACTTTTTTGCTCCATATGACCCCACCCACCCCCTTAACTGACACCAAAATATTTCTGATTTAAAAAAAAAGTCCCGTAGTTTGGGACTCTACTCAGTGCCATATGACTAGGCATCTGGCCATAAAACAGGGCTTCTCTCCCCCTTCTTATATTCATCCTACTTTCACAAACCTCGTTCTTTGACTTGCCAGAGCAGGTGGTGGATTATATAGGAAACTGCTGGGGGGGGGGGGAGAAACCTTCCACCTGTGAGGTTGTTCTGCTGATAGAGAACCCAATTATCCAACCATCTTGAAGCATGCATCCAAGAAGTCATTTATCTGAGCATATTCAATGTTACATAAATTATGCAAGAAATGTTCCAGTATTATTTTGAACTAAGGCATAATAATGCCAGTAAGATTATGATGCTAGTAATGTGCTTAGGATCACTAATATAATTTATGCAATACAAAACATGTGGCTGTTTAAAAATTCAGTTGCCAAGTATAAAATTGGAAAGAAACTTTGTGTATGAAATCCCAGGGAAAGGACGTTAGCATGCCATCTTTTTCTAAAGGGATACTACACATTAATTTTTACAGGATATTCATCTAATTTTCTAGAATAAATCAGATTTTATTTTAAAAGTAAATCATTACAACTTTGGGAAACACCCCCCTTTATTGATTAATAGGAAACAAAGTGGTGCATATTTCAATTTATTCCTCATGCTCTCCACTTCATATTTACCATTAGAAAAATAGAAGATTTGCAGTAGCCTTCATGCACCACATTCAAAGTTAATGATGACATTAGGGGAAAAAGGGGCTACGCAAAAATTGGCCAGCTCAACTGCTGTTATCACATGAAGGATCTTTCTTCCTCTTCAGCTTGCAGGAGCAAAGATTTTTGGTCAGGTCAATCTCACCAAGCTTGATTGAACTTAGCTGTAGATTTTGCTGTCCCCAACAATGGCTGATCCTCAGACAAACATGATGACACTTCAATCTGCAGATAATGGAATAACACTGATGTGTAGAAAGTTATCTGGGTAACTCATATGTTCACTTAGCCATTGTACTGGTGTCTCCAACATTGGTTCTATTCCATGAATCATCACTTGAGTCTTCTTTTCACCATCTAATTCACAGAGAGAGGGAAAGAGAAAGAGAAACTGCTAAGCTAGCATTTGTCAGATTTAAAAAGAAACAACTATATTGGAAGTATGATATTTAGTTTCATAGTGAAATTCTACAGAATCCTTGGTTTATTGCTACTGATTATTATCTTATCACTGTTCAAATGAATTTGTAAAGGCACATGGAAAGTTCTAGTAAGTGAAGTTTCATAACATCAAGAAGCTGCTGCTATTTTTTTAAAACCACTGTAATCTTAAATACATCAACCTTTCTCTCATTGTGCACATTGAAGTAAAAAACAATAGTTTTAAGAACAGAGCTTCAAAAGATTTCTTAAATTCAAAATTAATTTAAGGGGCAATAATTTACAAAAGGACAAAATTTTGCATAATTGTGTAATAATTAACTGGATCCAGACTAAACGGTCTTAGAGCAGATTGAATGAAATCATTTGGATCAGTTCTTCAAGATTTCATTGGTTCTACTATAAAATACAACTAAAACAGATATAATCTTGTACATGTCATAGAAATGAAATATGTACAAATAATATGGGGGCGTGTCAATAGAAGGTTCAGAGATTATGACAAGAGCTTTGGCTTGGCTAGACACCAAGGTTGGTCAATTTAATTCTGGTTTACAGTTTATTATAGAAAATCCAAATCAAATTGCCATATGAAAGCTGCAAGGGACTTTTACTACATTATTTGGGGTCTTTTGAAAATGAGATTTGCTCAACTCTGCTTTCTAGGGATTTTTTTTTTGATGTTTTGAGAGTGATATGTGGAGGGGATGAAAGTGCCTTTGTTAATTGGGATGAAGCTGTAAAAAGACTGAGTTATCTGTACACTTATTATATTGCACACTTTTTATATTGTATCTGTATACTTATTATATCTGTACACTTATTATATTGTAGTTACTCCTGAGTAAATAATGCATATAGTTTCAAAATGATAATTGGAGAATTTTTCCAAGAGGAGACTTCACAATTCAAGAATTTCAATATGGATTAGATTTATTGGAACAATTTAAATTAGCATCTTACATCAAAGAGAGGTCCTAAAGAGGAGAACACTCTAAAATTTTGGGAAAGATTAGAAATTGTGGGCACTTTCATCAAAAGTGAATTGTATTAAACACTTCAGTGTGGCAGAAATAGCTACTAAAAACTTTATATTAATATGATAGATCAGCAAACAAGAGTGTCCCCATTATTTTAGAAGACCTTCTAAAACCTTGTGAAAAGAATTTAGACATTTAAAGGTTAATACTTCTTGTTTCAAAATATCAAAGTCAAGATCCGAGAAGTGGCAAGAAGATAGCTGAGAGCTTATTTATACTTCACAAATCTGTTTGGGTTTTTTCAGAACAATGACTTCAACAGTGCTTTGCTTTATTTGTAAAATTCTTTTTAAAAGGAAGTATTCCTGGCTCCACTTTTATATACTTTTGAAAAGTTACAGAGAAAAATATTAGAAAGCAGCTCTCAGAAAAGACAGAGACATACAAGATCTGATATGCAATGAAGTATAATAATAGTGGAGACAAGATACATTTATCTTTATTAAATATGGCAAGGTCTTTGTGTAGGTCATGCCAGAACACACAAATTATTAGGAGTAAGCAATACACTGGAAAACAGGATTATTCTTCTAAGGAAATTTTAGACAAATAAGCAGCTTGTATAAGAACAGAATTTGGAGGAACAGAATAGTTTAAATGAGAGTGAGGGAAATGTGCATTTTCATCATATTTGTTTAACTTGTCTAGGACATAAATTATCAGAATAATGGACCAAATCAAAATAGAAGGTGAAAATACCAACAATTAAAAATAAGCAAATGATACTGCTTCTAAAGAAAGCTCACTATGGAAGTAAAAAAATGAAAAATCTGGGTCAATATTAAGAAAACTAAGACAATGTTAACCATCAAGCTTAGTGAATTAACAGTTAATAGCAATGAAGCAAAAATTAAGAGATAATTTTCTTGGGCTCAACAATACATGAAGATGGACAGTGCACTGTATAAGTACAGTAAACAGGAGATTAATACTAGGAGAAAGGCAATGATCAACTTAGACAAGATCATGGAGCTAAGAATATTTTTATGATAAAATAAATCAGAATAGTCAAAATCCATTGTTTTCTACTGGTATCATATGCTTGTAAAAGCTGACATTAACAAAACACCAGAGAAAATAAGATAGGTATCCTTAAGTTATAGATCTCAAGTTGGTTGTTAAGAATTCCATGGACTGATTTAGCCTGGATAAAGATTGCTCCCATGAACTGATGACCAGGAAACAGTAAGATCTAGATTCAGGGTAAGGGTTAGGGCTACGGTATATGCAGCAAGTAACAATTGACAAAGAAACAAATGACTGTATGTCTGGAAAGACTAAGAGAAACTGAATCCCTGAAAGTTCTCAGAAAAGTTGCGAATTATCACTGTCCAGATAGTGGACAGTAGTGAAGAATTAGGCCTAATTTAATAATTTAATGATTTAATTAGGCCTGATTTTTAACTAAAAAGCTATTAAATTTTATTTTATGCTATTATTTTAAGAGCTATTTTGTTTCCTTTTCGGCATCTCTTAATTGCTGTACTAAATTTATGTATTTTATGTTATTAAATTTATGTATTTTAGTTGTTAAACTGAATTAAAAGAGGTTTGCCCTGAATAAATGTTGGAAAAGCATATTCAGCATTACTCCAACTTAAACCATACAACTATACCTTACACCAAACTAAAAAGTTTAGCCACCCTCAAATGTTCTCCTAGCTGAAAAACATGTTGAGGGAAAGGATGTGTTCATTCAAATGGCAATAATTTGTCAACTCATCTTTTACTCAACATATTTTATGTCCTATAACAAAATATAAAAGCAGAATCCTACTACATTCTACAACAAAGTCATTTTATGCTGTTGTATTAGAAATGCCTTACTTTCATTAATTAAACAGCTCATTATTTTCCAAATGTTCACACTTACAATATGAGCAACAATACTGATTAAGATTTTTAACAATGCATTACAGACAGTAGTTTGTTGGTAGTAATAACTAATATTTGAACTAAGACTTGAAGCATAAATTCTTAACTTTACTAGGTATTCTATATTAGTTTAGACAATTCAACAAGTTCACATAAATAAAAGGAATACACAGTGAAATGTATAGGGGAGGGGCTAGTTAAAGAGCCATTTAGATATTTTCAGAAGTTTGTTCAAAAGCATTTTTCTTTTTTGTGGATCAGTAAAATTTTGCCTAATTGAATCCACTCCACAAATAGCCCCTGACTAAAATTCTAAAAGATGTCAGTCACAGCCATATTGGTGACAGTCAGTGGTGTCAGATGACAGAGGGGTAACTGAGTCAGGATATGGCCACAGCAAATACATCAGACACTAACTTTAAAAGGGCAATTAATCCTAGGCAAAAACACTTGTGGAAGAGCGAATGAGATCAAAATCTGAAGAATACACTACATGATGTAGCAGTAAAAATGTGCATTCAAGCCTTGATAGCTTTTATCCAAAGCTAACAAGCAGAAGTCTTATTCATACAAATAATACAAATTCAAATACCTCCACCCAGGCTTACACACAAATCATGGCAAACGATACCAGGGTTCAACTAATTTTGGGTGAATACTAATCATTACTTTAAAACATTGTTGAATTAGTGGATACAAACAATTATGTTCAGAATATAAAGCAAAAGAGAAGTAGCAGCAATACCGAAGTAAAGAATACTTTGCTGCTGAATTAGTTTCATTTCAGGTAAGGACCTTGGTTTATGAGCACAGAAACCACAGGAAAAGGTCACCGTAATTACTTTAAATCATGACAGCCTGTGGCAAGGGATTTTTTTTTCTGTTTACTATCCAAGGGTAATGTGACCAAATACCATCCTCTTTATAGGTCATAAGAAGAGAGTTTGTCCTTATAATCTGTACTATGTTTCAGAGTTCTGCGAATCTAAGCAGTATGGCATAATTATAGGAAATGTTTTCCCCAGCAAAAACATTGGGAGGAACCCTTGAGTTCTTGTTGACCTTGTTGTACACCTCAGAAAATGTAACAATGACAATCTGTCTCCGCATATTAAGCTCCATGCTGAAAGAGAGATTTGGGGTATAGAAGGACTTAATGTTATCTACAGAGTATAGTGCTGTAGTTGTCAACTGAAGTTTGTTAACTTTTAAGGAAGGAATCTGTAACTTAAATAAAAGTATCCCAGCAAATTCTATCATATTAAAAAACCAATGCCATATTCTCAAAAGAATGGCAGACTAAGCAATGTGAGAACACGCCAATGTTAAGAATAATTTAAAAAACAAGTTGAATACTGAATTAATTTAATTCTTTTAATCTGGAGAACATTTATGGATTATAACTCTGCATACAGACTTGTAGCACATCCAAAATTTGGGTCTCTCCTAATGTAACTTTTTAAAAAATACTAGATTTTGCCTGACTTGTTATGATAATGAAACTTTCTCAGATTAGATAGAAATTCTTATTGTGTGTTTATTCTGATTAATGATTATGTTGGCTGCCTTCACTGATTATCAAATATTTATTTGGTTTTAATAATTTTAAAGTGCTTAATTATATAAAATGCCTTTGTACACACACACTAATTGAGTGCTATTTCCAAATCCTTATTCATTTTGTATATCTTGTAAACCTCTTTTCTATTTCATTTCTTCTCTTTCTTCTTGGTTGTGCTTCCATACATTAATAAAAAGAAAAGAAAAAAATAAAATTCAGGTAATAGTAATGTTAGACTCATCATACTAATCCTTAAATCAGGGATACAAAATTATGCATAAGAGCTTGTAGATGCTATGATAAATTCTGAATTGTATTATAGAGTATTAATCTGAAAATTATTCAATGCTTTTTCAGGAAATATGTTTGGGTCTTAGATTCTTTCTATTCATAGATGATCATAGATTGTTCTAGTCATAGATAATATTGCTCTTTATTCCTCCTGTAATCATCCAACATATATACATACCATTCCAAATGTCCCTGAAACTTTAGGAAGAGATTTACAAGGGTATAAAGGGAAATGAATGAAACACTCTCCTCCCCATACCCATAATGGCTGAAACTCTCTAAACCTGAGGTTCACTCAAGAAATGATTGAACAGTTCATGAATGTGAAATAGTTTGAATCAATTGATTCCAGACAATGAAACGTAACATAATGTAAATAATGCATTCTCAACTAGAAAATGTTGAGTTGTTGCTGCTGGACATCCTCTTGAAGCTGATTTTCTCTTCTTCCCTAGAGGAACAAATTTCAAAAGCTGCAAACTAAAAAACAATTTATTCTGATCTTGCCAAACATAGAAAAGGAGCAGAGGCTATATAGGCTTTTGGCAAAGCCTTCTCATTGCCCAATTAAAAATCCAAAATCTGATTCTATTGCTTCTGCTCTTTATCATCTATATTTCATGACAGGTAGCCCTCAAGTTACGACCATACTGAGCTTGGAAATTAGAGTTATCAGTTGTGCCAGTGATAAAGCAGGTCATCATGTGACTGGACCCAATTTTATGACCATTTTGAGGGCAGGCATTGAACAAACACCAAGGTCATTAAGCAAACAACATGGTCATTAAGTAAACCCACTGTTTACCGTGAGGCTTTTTTTTTTTTACTGGAAATGAAATGTAAAGGCCAGTTTCTGGCAGAAATATCATAAATCGTGGTCACATGACTGTGGGGCACTTCAAACAGCCATAAATGCAGACCAGTTGCCAAGAACCAAAATATGGTCTCATGACTTGGGGTTGGGGAGAGAGCGAGGTCAGAACTTCAAAACTAGGTTGTAAGTAGATTTTGTGGGGGTGTATATTGTAACTTTAAATGATTGCTAAGCATGGGGTCATAAGTCAAGGACTACCTCTATGCTTCAGTGTCATTTCAAACTTAAGATTAACACTGTAACTCTCCAGAAAAAGAGGTGGTTAAAAAAACAACAACATCAAAATATTTCCCAAGCCCCACTCTATAAGCAAGAAAAACATATTCCATTACGTCTCTTAACTGAATACCTTCAGGATTAATTGCAGCGGGACAAACTTCTCTTAGGAGATCACCCAGGGTATGTAGCTGTCCATCTACAGCAACAGGACGGAATAGCTTCTGTATAAAAGGTCGTTCTGATGTTGTCTAAAATAAAGCGTTAATATTAGACAAAGCTCAGCTAGAATAAGCTATACATAATTATGTCACAAGAGCATGAGTGGTAAAATAAAACATAGCACATAGCAGTAGCACTTATATAGAGCGTCACAGTGTTTTGTAGCGCTTTGCTTCTCTAAGCGGTTTTTACAGAGTCAGCATATTGCCCCCAACAATCTGGGTCCTTGTTTTAATAACCTTAGAAGGATGGAAGGATGAGTTAACCTTGAGCTGGTGGGAATCAAACTGCTGGTAGTCAGCAGAATTAGCAACAGTTACCCATGTCTTTGTCACATAATAATTAAAAATCAACTATATGTGTATGTGTGTGTTTGTGTGTGTGTGTGTGTGTGTGTGTGTATGTGTGATACATATATATATATATATTTTTTTTGAAGAGCATTCTGAAACTTTTTGATAATTATAGAATATAGTAACTATATTGCTGACTGGTTCATGATAGAGTAATTGCATTATGCCTATGCTGAAAGATCTGTATCAATTTTTTTAACTGCAATTTTTTTAAGGTGCTCTATTAACTTTTAAAGTCATTAAGTGATATAAGGCCTGATTATTTATAGTGGGACATTTCAGACTGAATTCTGGTCTCAAGTAGTCACAAGGGACTAAGGAAACAACAATGATTTTAAAAAACCTGTCGACAAAAGACTATGCTTGAAAAGCTGTTGACCTAAGGGACCATATGGGTATATCTGATCAGTGATAGAAAAGACCCTAAGATGATCTGACAAAAAAAGGAAATACAACTGTTTGAAGTTTTGATTGAAAAGCATCACTGTGAAACCATCTAAATACAAATGTGATAAAAACTGATTTATCAATTTGCACTAGATAATTCTACAGTGGTTCCAAATTAGATAATTATTAAAAACTAATGATCTATATCAATTCAGCTCTTCAAATCATCTAAAAAAAATTGAATTGGCTCTTAATTGAAACACATCCCCAGTGGAAAGCCTCCCTTATAGCTGCTATTGGAATTTTACTCTTAAGGAGTTGGGGCACTTGTCCACATCTTTCAAGTTGCTTGATAATTATTTTAGGTATTACATATGTATTATTCTTAACCCATAGTACCTGAAGAGTTCTGAAAATGGAAAGTTGGAACATCAAATAAAAATAATTTCACCAATTTAGTCAGGGAACTTAGTTTTATTTGAATTTTAATAAAGTTTGTTTCATTTTGAAGTCTCCTTAAAAGAGCATTGATTCTATTAAAGCTAGTATTAAAGAGGTAAAGCTCAGACTTCAGCCACATATAGTAGATTTTTAAAAATACGAATGTTTTTTCAAAGTAACATGTACCATTACATAGTAACCTCTTCCATAGGTAAGCTGACTAAATACTACTGTCTTCTTCCTAAGAACACTGTCTAACTGGCTTTTAAGCAATATGTATAAGCCAAACAATTTATACAGGATGTAATCATAACATAAAAAAACATAAACCACAAATTGTAATTCTTAAGAAATGAAAGCCAACAGACTTACTAGTCTTTACATCTACATAAAAGAATGGATTTCCTAATTATATTTAAACCACAGCAAATTGCCTTAAATGTTAAACCCACACAATACCCCTTATGATTTCCACATGTCAATTTTTTAGCCATACAAAAACTGAAGATCTTTACATTAAAGTTCCTACATTACTTCCTCAGTGTACCAAAATATCAGATTATGCGCACTATCATATTGCTTCTAAATAAATAAAATATCAAATAGCAGCATTTTAACAATGCTGAACTTTGGTTTAAATCTGATTCCAATCTTTTCAAATGACTATCAATTCCCTAAAAAACAGGTCTATGTATACTATTTAACCTGATGTATTAAGGTTAAAGAAGTATTAAGATGTAATTACAGGCTATTCCTAACGGTTCTTATTATTGCATCTTTTCAAAATGCTTACAGATCTCTTGCATTATGAAAAGTTCTATCTCTTCACAGATATCAACAACAGACTGACCAACCTGTAGTTTCCCAGATTCTCCCCATTTTTCTAAATTTTGGGACACTTCCTGTCCAATAATCATTAGGCACTACACATTGATTGTCCAAAATTTTTCTTTATTTAGCTTAGCTGAGGAAGTACAAACAATGAAACCTCA
This sequence comes from Naja naja, assembly GCA_009733165.1. Taxonomy (NCBI): domain Eukaryota; kingdom Metazoa; phylum Chordata; class Lepidosauria; order Squamata; family Elapidae; genus Naja; species Naja naja. Next base: position 114,193,416 of record CM019148.1, on the reverse strand, counting down.
AGAGAAAGTAACAGTGTAAGGAAAAGGAATTCCTGGAAAGTCTGTCTCGACTTAAACCATGTCAGGAAAAATGTCTTTAACATTTCATGTCTTCTTGAAAGAAGCTTGATTTTAGAATATGTTTGTGGTGAAATAGATGTGCCTGAGTCTGAAAGTAGGAATAGCTTTCAACACAATCCCTTGAAGAAAAAAACATAGCTCCTTTAACCATGGGAAGAGAGATGCTTCATTTATGCTATGGTGTTGCAAAGTCTTTTCTGTCAGATCATGATCTTACTTTTACTCCTCATCACAACACTGATCACAGTACAGGTAGTCCTCGACATATGACCACAAATCAGACCAAAATTTCCATTGCTGACAAGACAGTAGTTAAATGAGTTTTGCTCCATTTGACAACCTTTCTTGCCACAGCTGTTAAATGAATCACTGCAGTGGTTAAGTTAGCAACATGATTCTTAAGTAAATCTGGCTTCCCCATTGACTTTGCTTGTCACAAAAGATGATCACATGACCCTGGGACACTACAACCGTCATAAATACATGCCAGTTGCCAATTGTCCAAATTTTGATCACGTGACCATGGGGATGCTGCTATGGTGGTAAGTATGAAAAATGATCATAAGTCACTTTTTCAGTGCCATTATAACTTTGAACAGTCGTTAAACTAATGGTTGTATGTCGTGGGCTACCTGTATTGCTCTTTTATTCCTTTCTCTAGATATTATTTTAAAACCCCAAGTCTCTCATGAACATTACCATATTCACTTGCATTTTTGAACAAATATGGATAACTGCTTTTCTTCTGCCTTTTCTGTTTCTGCTAAAAAAAATTAGCAAATTATATCCTTGAATTGCTATATTCCAAACAACAAAATCATCAAGTCCCAATTATACCATTTAATTTCACTGTTAGTACCCCAGGGAAATAAACTTTATATTAATTATATTATCAAAAAAATTTACAAGCACAGTATGTTTTACATCCCCAAATTTCTGATAGATATAGTAACAAGCAGTTGACTAAGTTTTTTTTTAAGGAAGAATGGATAGATAGAGAAGATTTTAAACCCATTCTATGCCTTTAAGCAGCAACTCGTATCTTTCTAGTGAAATTTACAATAAGGATGTAGGGGAAGTCAAATAAGCAAACAGATTAATTTCCATGATTATATGAGGAAGTGGAAACAATGAAACTTCTAGACAAAGTGACAGGGTAATGATTGTAAGGAAAAAGATTTCCTGGAAAGACTGCTCCTGGAAAGTCTGTTTTTAAAACAAACTGAATAAGATAAACTTTGTTGTTTAAATAATGTCAGGAAAAATGTTTTGCCCAGAAACGAGCAAGCATCTTAATTGTATTTCTCATTAATAATGACCTTTGCATTAATGACAAAGAGTGTTAAACACAACTGTATAACCTTGCTGTTATATTTTTCAACCCAACCGGACTTCTTGGGAAATTTGTCACATGCGAAACTAATGTATGGACATGGGTGATTCACTACTTAGCTTCCCATCTGGATAGTTACAGGTCTCTCTCCTCGAACTAGATTCATCCTGGCCTCTTAGATTCATGCAGGGAGGGGCTTCTTGTAGTTCCACATTGCTGAGATGTCAGAAGAGCTGAAGCCAGAAGGCACTGTTTGTCTGTAGCACATAAATGCTACAGAATTGACTCCATTAAGATCAGACTCCATTAAGATCAGAGAGAGAGAGAGAGAGAGAGAGAGAGAGAGAGAAGGAGGGAGGGAGGAGGAGGGAGGGAGGAAGGGAGGGAGGGGGGAGAGAGAGAGAGACTAAGACTGAGACTGAGACTTCTGGCTTCATGCAAGGAAAGCAGCAGAAGCAGCAGAAGTCTTTCTTTCTGTCTCCCAAACTCCACCAGAAATGAGTCTTTGTGAGACTTGTCATGCCGGCACAGTCTCTTGGAGCAGGATGCCTTGCAGGGTCCCAAAGACCGCCCTGTGCGAGCACATAGGCAAGGACTCCTTGGGGTCCTGTCAGCAGGCCAATGCCGGCTGGCGGTCCTCCGATGAGCCTATTCTGTCGCGGCCCCTGACCTCTGGAACCAACTCCCCCTGGGGCTCCGCCTGGCCCCTGACCTCCGCACCTTCCGCCATGATTTAAAGACCTGGTTGTTTGACCAATCCGGGCTGTGACCCTTTTTGGGGGGATGGTTTTTATATTTTTTAAGTATTGTAAATTTGTCTTTTGGGCTTGTAAATTTGGTTTAATCTTTTTTAAATTATTTATTGTTGTTGTTTTTAGCTGTGAGCCGCCCCGAGTCTTCGGAGATGGGGCGGCATACAAGTCCCAAAAATAAATAAATAAATAAATAAAAGACTCATTTCTGGCAAAGTTTGGGGGAGAAAAGAAAGACTTTTGCTGCTTTCCTTGCATGCAGCCAAAAGCAGAAGAAGAAAGAAGAAGAAAGAAGCAGCCCGGTGGCCAGGCCAGGCACGTGGGGGAGTGGGACAAGTTCCCCCCCTCTGCCCTTTCCCCCCTCCCCTCACTACCTCATGTTGTTTGCAATGTTGTGTTCCCGCGCAGCCTGGATTAATTGCTTTGGGGAGTGCTTTGGGGGTGACATTTCCCTGCAGACCACCAAAATTTTCTTACGGACCACCAGTGGTCCCCGGCCCACTGGTTGGCAACCACTGTTTTAGGAACAGTGTTAAAAACAATCCTTTTTTTTGAATACCCTATTTTTTTCTTCCTACTTTTTTTTTCAAACTTGGAGTTATATTATATTACTTTAATTTTTTTTTTATTTTTTTCAAAATATCTAGGAATTAATATCTCAGCACTTTGCTCAACAATTAAGGAGGATAATTATGAGAACCTATTGAAACAAACCAAAAAAGATCTAGAAAATAGGAATAATCTTCAACTATCATAAGTAGGCAGAATTTCAGCAATCAAAACAAACATATTACCCAAAATTTTGTGTCTATTCCGAAATATACCGATAAAATTAGAAAAATATTTCTTTAAAGATCTGAATAAAATGTTAAATTTTGTGTGGCAGGGTAAGAGACCAAGATTAAAACATTTACAAAATGCAAAAGAAAAGGGGGGATTCGGCTTTCCGGGTTGGGAACTGTATTATCAAGTGGCTGTCTTAACATGGATTAAGGATTGGATAAATTTGGACAATAAAAGACTTTTACTTTTAGAAGGGCATGATTTACAACAGGGCTGGCATGCATATTTGCGGCCCAGTAAACATATGACACACCAATATTTTTTGAGGCACAAAATCTGACAAGCTCTAATCTTAATTTGGAGCAAAATAAGATTGCAAAACTATATGGAAACTCCAAGCTGGTTCTCCTCCTTAGAAGCAATACCATATCTGAATCTCTACAACCAGAAAAGGGCAATTACATATGAAGATATTTTAACAGATAAAGGCCGGTTAAAACAAAGACTGGAACTTAATCAGGAAGGTATAACATTGGAATGGTGGGCATATCTCCAAGTACAATCTAGATACGAAAGGGACAAAAAAGAATGGGGAATTAATTGCCAAGATACAATATTAGGTAAAATATTATTAGGATCAGAGAAGAAACAAATAAAGAATTTGTATAACTATTTACTAGATTATAAAATGTATGAGAAGCAGGTTAAAGAACCAATGTTAACCTGGGCTAGAAATTTCGGCTGTAACATAAATTTGGATCAATGGCAGCAAATTTGGGACCGGAATAAAGATTACATTAGCCACACCCTATAAAGAAAACCTGTTTAAGATGTTTTACAGATGGCATCTTCCACCTGCCAGGTTAGCCAAAATGTATAGCTCTAAACCATCTACATGCTGGAAATGTTTGAAAGAATAGGGTACCTATTATCATATGTGGTGGAAGTGCAAGAAAATACAAGCGTTCTGGCACAAAATATGGCAATGGCTAGAAGAAATGTTGGATTTAAAAATAAATTATACACCAGAAATTTTTTTATTGGGAATAATAAATGAGAATTTTAAAAAAGCAGATATTTACCTAATCATTACAGCTGCAAGATTACTAATTGCCCAAACATGGAAGTTAAAAGAAATATCAAATGACGAAGCAATAATAGAAAAGTTTTTCCAATGCGCTGAGCTAGATAGTATGACGTTAGAATTGAAAGAGCGAAATACTTCAGAATTCTATGCGGTATGGGAAAATTTCTATGTATGGAGGGATTATGAAAGGAAGTCTAAAAAATACAAACTAGAAATGTGAGAAGAGTTTGTACTGTAACATAATGTCTATGATAAAAATTGATATAAAGATTAAATGTAAATATGTACATAGCTGTTATATATATATATATTTTATACTGTTTGGTGGTATTTTGCTTATATAACAATGTAAAGATTGATATATATCTCAAAAAGATCACCACGTTCAATGTTTTTAAAGTTTAATTTCAATTTAAAAAATATAAAATTTATAAAAAAATGTTTTTACTATAACATCGTAACAGTTGAGAGTGATGCAATTTTAGTAGAATAAAAACTGAATAAATAAATGATACATCTGTGTTATGCATTCATAAAATAATGTATAAGGCTTCCAAGAAGCCTTATTTCTCAAAAAGGGCAGAGTCAAGAAACTCCAAGTTAAATTAAATACTACTTAAAATTATTTGCCTATAAACAAAGCATGCCCTTTACAACATTCCTATTGCAACCATTCTCTAATATGCAATGCTTCCTCATATCCAAACACCCGTTATACAAACTATGCATTTCCCACTTATTCCTTTATTCCAGCAGAAACAGCAAAATAATTTCAAAAGGATGCGTTGGGGGGAAAAGGAAATATGACTATCAGGAAAAGAAAGAGGTGAACATAACTGCAGGCAGATAAGGTCAGGAGAGGAAAAAATAACTAGGCAAGGAAGGAAAGAAACAAACAAAACTCCATTTAGATATATAAAAAAAATTAAATTCCCAAGCAGTGGCTAATTGAACTTGGCAGCTATTTATATCCTGCTAATTTTTTGTTTTCAACTGTTTCTTTTCTTATCGGTGCATCTACCAATTATTTGATATAAAAAATCATGACAAATAAAATCGTAAAACTAAATGTATAACTGTACTGTTAAAGTCTTTGTTATCCTATAGTACCACAACAGTGATTTCATATGACATTGTTCATTCAAAACAGATAGATTTATATAGTACCACGATTACTAGCTTTATTCTCTGTGAATTTATATAATTTCCTGGTTTAAAAAAATCTCAGTAGGTGGTAATCACTACATTTTATGGCAACAACTTGGTTAATTTAATTGTCCTACAATACAAAAGTAATTGGAAATGATCAGCCTTCATATGACTTATAAAGGCTTTGCTACATATACTATGTCAGTTCGTTGTGTGTGTATGTAATTATTTATATATACATACTTTAAAGTTACTTCTAAGGAACTTTGAAGCACTACTCCTTGTTGAAAGTTAATAATTATACAGTCCTAAAGGAATCTGAAACAAACACACATGTAGTACACCCGTAACGGAAACCTTCAATTGCCATGGTCTGTTATTTAGTAAAATGTTATCATTATGTCTATAACAGTATCAAAGCAATGTCAGTGATACTTAAGGTAAATAATATGAATGTCTCAGAGACTGTGGTTAAATTAAGGGCAGTCATTAGAATTACACACACATCTGGAATGAAGCTAGACTTATTTATTTTTATATAGTAAGGATTATTACAATTTTGTCTAGACAATAGACAAAGATTTCGGTCACAAATAGTTAAGGACAATTTTCCTAATCATATGTGGGCAACAACCCATGTCTTCCTCACATCCTTTCATTTGGCAGGATATGTCGTAAGGAATAATGGAACTTTCCTAATCTTCTACATGATCAAGAGAAGTATTATTTCAGCAATGAGGGAGAAATTATGGCAACTGTTTAGACTGAGTCTCCCACACAGACTGCTCTTAAACCTCCTTTATGGTGCTACCCACTATCTAACAAACTAATTTCATTTTATAATTTATTTAAATTGCCTGATTCTTTCACTAAGTGTTTGCATCATTTACAAAACAACATAAATGATTTAGGCACAGTACTACAATAAATATGCAGATGAACCATGAGCATAATATAGATTTTTTTTCCTAAAAGAAAACATTACAATTAGCCTAAAAAAACAATGGTTGGGATAACTGCACTTACATAAGTCAGCAGCATCACTATGTGTATTAGACAGTATATAAACTGTGAGCCAAAATATAGTTTGAGTGCTGGGATAGTTTAGATGGCACCCAGGTCTTCAAATGATTATTGGTAAAGTTTTGGATTCTTCCCTAACCTGTTTACATTGCTTTGTTCTTGCAGTTCCTTGTCACACTCCTCCACCACCACCACATACACACCTCTGACTCTTCAGCAAACCATAATTCACACATGAAAAGAGGGAGGAGCAGGATATGGGCAGCAGAGGGAAGTGTTTTCAATCAACCTAAAAGAACCTCTGAGAGTTGCCCACCTTATACAGCCAATTAAATGCTAGTTAATACTTGAACTGAAAGTTCAGTAAGGAATAGTACATTTTAAGCTCCACTGCTTTTATCTGCCCAAAAGGAAGTGGGAGGAGAAGAGCAAGAAAAGCCAAACACAGCTGATTGTGTGCATTTTGTATTGGGAGCTGACGAAGGATGAATGCAGACATGAGTGAGTGCTGCAGCCCTAGTGGCTACCCCACTGACAAGCAACTTAGCTCAATTCTAGAATTCAATACAATTCTATTTCTTTTTCGTCTTTCTCTATTTCTACTTCGATATACAGATGAAACTCAAAAAATTAGAGTATCGTGCAAAAGTTCATTTATTTCCGTAATGCAACTTAAAAGGTGAAACTAATATATGAGATAGACTCATTACATGCAAAACAAGATAGGTCAAGCCATGATTTGTCATAATTGTGATGATTATGGCTTACAGCTCATGAAAACCCCAAAGCCACAATCTCAGAAAATGAGAATATTGTGAAAAGGTGCAATATTCTAGGCTCAAAGTGTCCCACTCTAATCAGCTAATTAAGCCGTAATACCTGCAAAGGGTTCCTGAGCCTTTAAATGGTCTCTCAGTCTGGTTCAGTAGGAATCACAATCATGGGAAAGACTGCTGACCTGACAGTTGTGCAGAAAACTGTCACCCTCCATAAGGAGAGAAAGCCTCAAAAGGTAATTGCAAAAGAAGTTGGATGTTCCCAAAGTGCTGTATCAAAGCACACTAATAGAAAGTTATGTGGAAGGGAAAAGTGTGGAAGAAAAAGGTGCACAAGCAGCAGGGATGACCGCAGCCTGGAGAGGATTGTCAGGAAAAGGCCATTCAAAAGTGTTGGGGACTTTCACAAGGAGTGGACTGAGGCTGGAGTCAGTGCATCAAGAGCCACCACACACAGACGGATCCTGGACATGGGCTTCAAATGTCATCAGAAGCATCTTACCTGGGCTAAAGAAAAACAGACCTGGTCTGTTGCTCAGTGGTCCAAAGTCCTCTTTTCTGATGAGAGCAACTTTTGCATCTCATTTGGAAACCAAGGACCCAGAGTCTGGAGGAAGAAAGGACAGGCACACACTGCAAGATTCTTGAAGTCCAGTGTGAAGTTTCCACAGTCTTTGTTGATTTGGGGAGCCATTGTCACTGCGTTTTTTTGGTTTGTCTGTTCAAGCTTCTAAGCTCATATTCTAGCAAGCAGCTGTCTGCTAGCCAGCACTGTGTTATCTTGTCTCCATAGTAATAAGATAAGAAAGTCTTGTGATGTTTTGATCCACTGCGCATGTGTACAGAGTTTATACTTCACTTCCTTTGTAACTTCCGTTATATTTCCCTTTGTTTTTTTTTTTCTATATGCCTTGGTGGAGATTAGGTTGCAAACATGTAGCTCCATGTTAGGTTTTTTTTTTTAATTACATTTATATGCCGCCCTTCTCCGAAGACTCAGGGCGGCTTACAATTTTTGTGATACAACCCAGTGTGATCAGCAATAGCCTTCATTCCATTGTATATGCCTGCTTATTACTAAGCGGCATTTTTACAAAGTCAGATTATTGCCCCCAACAATCTTGGGTCCTCAGTTTACCTACCCCAAGAGGATGGAAGGCAGAGTCAACCTTGAGCCTGGTGGGATTCGAGCCTACAGTAATTGTAGGCAGCTGGAACTTAACTGCAGGCATTTAACAGCCTGAGCCACCAAGGCCCTTATAAATAAATTTTATTTATTTTATAAATAAAAATGTTCCTAGATTATTTTCCGGGTCTCATTTTTATCATCATTGACAGCAAAGAGGAACACGGTCTATCACCTCTAATTAGCAGGGATGTTTTGGAAGATTTTTTAGTCCCTGGCAAGAGATTTTTCCAAGCCTTTGAAAATGGTAGCAGAGAAAGGCTTGACAGCCATGTCATCTGCTGGTGTTGGTCCACTGTGCTTCATTAAGTCCAGGGTCAACGCAGCTGTCTACCAGATTTTGGAGCACTTCATGCTTCCTTCCGCAGACGAGCTTTATGGGGATGCTGACTTCATTTTCCAGCAGGACTTGGCACCTGCCCACACTGCCAAAAGCACCAAAATCTGGTTCAATGATCGTGGGATTACTGTGCTTGATTGGCCAGCAAACTTGCCTGACCTGAACCCCACAGAGGATCTTTAGCGCATTGCCAAGAGACAGATGAGAGACATCAGACCGAACAATGCAGAAGAGCTGAAGGCCGCTATTGAAGCATTCTGGTCTTCCATAACACCTCAGCAGTGCCACAAGCTGATAGCTTCCATGCCACGCCGCATTGAGGCAGTAATTGCTGCAAAAGGGGCCCAAACCAAGTACTGAGTACATATGCATGCTTATACTTTTCAGAGGTCCAGTATTGTTCTATGTACAATCGTTGTTTTATTGATTGCATGTCATATTCTAATTTTCTGAGATTGTGGATTTGAGGTTTTCATGAGCTGTAAGCCATAATCATCACAATTATGGCAAATCATGGCTTGAACTATCTTGCTTTGCATGTAATGAGTCTATCTCATATATTAGTTTCACCTTTCAAGTTGCATTACTGAAATAAATGAACTTTTGCATGATATTCTAATTTTCCGAGTTTCACCTGTATATCTCTCTGTATTTTTAGGAGTGTGTAATTAGGCATGTTTCCCCCTTACTTCTTTCCTAGAATTGTTTAAAATAAATCAAAGAAACACCTGAATCACCTTTCTTCTCTCTCTTTCTCCAAAAAAAAAGGGGGGGGGATTTTTCTGCCATTCATAACCTGGCAATCCAGCCCATATGTTCAGTAACACATTGTCCAAGTCTAACCTTATTTTCTAGCAAGAAAGCTTTTATAAGAAGAGAAGCTGAAAGCAGATGAGATATTCAGGATAGGTAGGAAGGGATAGGAAACAGTCCAGATTAGTTTTGCTCTAGCCCATGTTGATCCTCTTTCTAAGGTTCTTGGATTCACTGGTTGGTTCTGTCCTTTATAGTACATCAGCTTCTAGATAACAAATGTATACATACTTTTCAAAATAGAGTCAAGATAACCTTTCCTCAGATTATGTTCTGTCTGAATCCAATAACCAACTGTCCATACTATATCCAAGGAGAATCAATATGGTTATAAAAGCTAGGATATTTGTACAGTCATGGACCATTTACTGAGAGAGAAAGTCTCAGGAGAATGCTAATGGACAAAAATATTAACATCCTTTTAAGAAATATTTCTACTACAACTAGTATTCTATTTAGCCAGTATTTTTCTTTTTCAAACTCAGAGCCAGTATAATGTAGCAACTGAAGTAACCGAACTAGGAGTGGGGAAACACACATGCTGGTCATTAGGCATGGAAACCAGCTGGCTGTCTAGGTTAAGAGGAAGTCACTTCCTCTCAGCCTAAACAGTCAAATGTCTGAATGCCCTATCATGCACTCATGGATTCCCTGTAAGAAACTGAGACACAGGCACAGTACAAGGCAAGCCAACCCTATAACTAAGTGGGATAAATGCTATGAGCCTTTATTGTTTTTGAAATGGGACTGTACTTTATACAATTAAATATGTCCATAAGAAAGTTAACAGTAGAAGGATGAAAGGAAAAGCAGAGATTTTTTTTTAAATCAATTTCAATCACTGTGAGCAAATTTTGCTCCAGAAAAGGCAAAATCTTCAATACAATTTCACTACAATGATTAAATGCATGTTATTTTTCTGACAAATAAGCAGTTAATTTTAATGGTTCCTTTTGTTAAAAATGGCAGTTCTTCCAATCAACTGTTTGTTTTACAAAAGAATAAATGATCTCAAATCCAATTCAAAGTAGATTTGTATAAAAATCTGGGAGGAAATAAGTTGTAAGATATGCTAATCTTGCAAAAGAAACACTTTTCATGAAACTTCAGGTAATGATCTACATTAGACAAAAAAGGGTTAAAAGGAAGCATACTGACCACTAATTAAGTAACTCATCACTATTTTAAAGCCAGAGCAAACTTTCTGGGGTGAAATGATCATTTAACATCAAATGATTATATTTTACAGCTATGAAAGCACTGCAGCCAATGAAACCAGTACAGAACACATTTGGCACAATTTACATTGGACTTATTGTAGTAGAAGCCCATATCACTTAACCCAAGAACACCAAAGGAAGAAGTTAGCATTTCGTCTTCCATACTATTCTTAGCACCATGCATTTTTGTAAAGCTTTCCAAATTAGACCAAAGAATAAAAATTTGCTCAATGGCTATATTTTTAGTAAGTCACAAATAGCAAGGCTGAACAACATTGCTATTAAAAACAATATTCATATATTCCCTGACCTGGTATATTCTAAATGGGATGTAGCGAAATCCATTATCTTCTGCAGGATATTCCATGAGTTTCCGGTTTATAGCCCAAAACTGTTCAAATTTGTCTGAAAATGAACAGCAATTACTAGGGTTAACAAAAACAACTGCAAAACTGCAAATACCTAATACATAAGAAACACAGGGAAATAGATATAAACAACTTGACTACACTGTTAAGGTTTTATTTATTTCACATTACATCCATATTCCTATGAATGGAAGGGTCATATTCAATTTGTTAGGATGAATTATTTCTAAGCAATCAAATACTGTATATTAAAGTTTGCTGAGGCTGGTTGGAAAACCAGAGACTTTTTCACAAATAAATATATTATGGTAGTCCTAGTCTGTTGCTGCAGATAAAATATTTTAATATTTTAAACACACTTCAAAATAATTTTTAAGCACACTTTAAAATAAATTGTTGGGATCCATTTAACCGAGTAATTAGTTAATGTGCCACATTTTGTGATACCATATTTGCATATTTGAATTAAAATGTAAATTATTTTTTTCTATTTGATTAGGAAAGTGAGAAATAAAAAGAAAGTTTGGGAGTGCAAAATTGCTTTGATTTCCCAATTCACAACCTGCTTGAAGGTCACTCAGAGCTCCTGGAAGTTTGCCAACAGATGGAGGGGAAGACAAGGCAGTTATCCCAATCTTTGTCTCCCCAGTGTAGCTAAGATTTAAAGATTAGACCTCATGAGGATTAGCCTCCTAATTGTGTAATGCTGTCATTTAAAACATTAGCTAATCATTCTGGCTTCATATTTTTCTAGGCACTTTAAAGTTTTATAATTGAAATTAAAAACATCAGGTATAAATAAGTGTCTCTAAACAGGAATAAAGTGGAAGAACTATAGATGAAAAAGCTGTGTTGCGTAGTGCTGAATAGTGTTTTTATTTTTCTCTGACAGTTACATTCACCTACAAGAATAATTTCCTGTAATATTTTTGGTATGCAAAAATAATCTCAGGGAACCAAATGCAGAGTGAAGCAACAACTGGAGCTAAGCCTCCATCTCATCACTCTTCTGCACCAAAATGTTATGGTTTTGACATACATTTACATTTTTAAAAGCTTGAATACCAAGCACTACATATCTGGTGCTGATCTTTCTACCGATATAGAACCCAGTTTGTTATAAATGAAAAAGATTTGATAATAGTGCCAGTTCAATTTATTAATATCTTCTCATGGGTTGAATGAGAAGAAATGTAATGCAACAAATGATTTCCACTCAGAAATAATTTCCAGAGTATTTATTGCCAGGGAAATACAAAAATAATTGAAGCACTATGTTATTATATACCCAGTTTGCTCAAGATATATTTTCTAAATAAATAAAAACTCAAACAGGTAGTTTCAACAGAAGGAAATATATAACACAAGATTTAGAATAAGTAGATGTAGTAGGTTATTATCAAGGGTGAAACTTTCTCTATATTACTCTAATCCTTTTGTTTTTAATATCATCCACATTTCACTTTAACAGAACAGTAAATTAACAAATTATCATGAAGTACTATTTCACTCTTTCTTACGTCAGTTTTTGTTATGTAAACTTCCACTACTTGCATGAATTTCTCCACAAATTGAGGAAAATGGTAAAATAAAAAGGAACTTTAGAGGCTTCATTGTGTCAAGTAAAGAGTTATACCAGAACACTATTAAGTAGAAAGACAAATGCACAATGTTTCATAGAAAAAGCAACTTGCAGATGTATCATTAACCATCAGGCAGTTGTAACAACTGCTACTTTCTTTTCTTTTTTGTGGTCATGAATATTGTTTCACAGAGGAGTTTAACATCATCTCATATATAATGAAAGCCATACTGAAAGATGCAGCATGTATTTTAAAAAGTTATCTTGGTTTCATACGTTTTTTCTTATTTCTCTTTTACTAATGGCTCAAACACAAAATTAGCCTTTGAAAGTTTTCAAACTATTATCTGTTGGGTTCTACAGGTGCAGTTTCCAGTGACACACATTGAAACCTATACAACCAACATTTCTGGTCAACTTCTTATCTTGGATCACCACAAAGTTCTCCCATTCAACCCAAGCAACATTTCTGCTCCAAATCTTGAATGTCAAAAATCTTAGAGAAACTGATTAAACAATCCTAAACAGTTCAACTCATTTTTTAATTATTAATATTTTCAAGTGTCCTCTTTCCACACATTTCAAATATTAAGCTATTAGTGACACTGACTATTCTAATTTTTGCTGAGATGAAAATAAATTAAATAATGTGTGGTTAGATAGTCTTATATAAGGAAGAGTTTTATAACAGCACCTAGATCAAGGCTCTTCAAACTTGGCAAGTTTAAGACTTGTAGACTTCAACTCTCAGAATTCCTGAGCTAACATGTCTGGAGGAGGAATTCTGGGAGTTGAAGACCACAAGTCTTAAAGCTGTCAACTTTGAAGACCCTTGACCTAGATCATTATCAAAAGAATGGAACTATTGATTGATAAGGTCTCTCTCCTTGTCCTGCTTTTATTGTTCCCTGTCCTTTGCAACCTGGTGTGACTTATTGCTGCTTCAATCGATTAGTACCCTCAGTTATTCTTATTAATGCCAGCAGCCCAACACCAAGTTACTGCAAATCACTAAGAGATGTGTTGTTCAGATCAATGTTTGGCATGATCTACCACTTCTTAATCAAAAGTTGACAAAGGATAGCAATGGTTAACCTGTGTGTCTCTTGTTATAACAAGATTAAATTATGTCCAAATAACTAAATTATGTCCAAATAACTTAAGACCTTGATGACAAAATATATACAGTTCTTTCATTTCAATTACTTGAGTTTCAGAAGTACAAGTAGAAACTGGAAATGACTCACAACAGGGGTTTTCAAACTTGACACCTTTAAGACTTGTGGACTTCAATTCTCAGAATTCCTCCTCCAGTCATGTTAGCTCAGGAATTCTGGGAGTTGAAGTCTACAAGTCTTAAACTTGCCAAGTTTGAAGAGCCTTGATTTACAATATTACTCAGCCCTAGGTTTTTTTAAGTGATTAAATATACATACTTCACTTAAAAGTGGCTCTTACCATTCTGTAACCCCATCCAAAGTTGCTTATGATCCTTTTTTTGCATTTCATTGATTACTTGACTCTTATGCTTTAAGGCATCTGCTTCTTTTATACAAGCCATGAAATGAGCTTCAATTACTTCCTTAGAGGAGCAATGCAGAAGATCTTTTTCTGGAAAGTTCTAGAAATATAAAATTGTAATCAAAATTCAAAATATACTCAAAAGTACTTTAGAGGAGGTAGTTCTTGTTTTACAACCATTTCTTTAAAGACTGTTCAAAGTTTCAACAACACTGAAAAAAATGACTTATGACTATTTTTCATACTGACGACTATTGAAGCATTTCTATAGTCACATAATCAAAAATTGGACACTTGAGAACTGATAACGTGTTCATGAAAGTTAAATATCCTGGGGTCAAGTGAAGACCTTCTGCAACCTTCTGATAATTTTTCCCAAGGTACTTTTTCCAAAATTCAACTGGACTTCCTTGCTTGTTTGTTTTTTGAAAATGTTTTTCCTTTTCCTCCAAAAAGTTTCTTCAGTTTTTCAGTTCTGAAGAATTGAATGAAGAAACTTCTTAGATGAGAAGTGAAATATTTTCAAAGAAAAAAAACCAAGTTGCCTTTTGGAAAAAGTAACTTTGGGACAACCATGACCTGGATGATTGAGTATCTCCATAGACATTTTATTGTCTGACAAGCAAAGCCAATGGGGAAGCCAGATTCACTTAACAACTATGCTACCAACTTAACAACTACAGTGATTCACTTAACAACTGTGGCAAGAAATATTGTAAAATGGGGCAAAACCTATTTAACAACTGTCTTGTTTGTAAATGAAAATTTTGGGCAAATTTGTGGTCATAAATTGATGACTACCTGTATTAGTAAAATTTGGTAATATATCAAGACATAAAACGACAGAAAAATGTTGTACTTTACCAGGCTTACAATTCAGCAATAAATTCATAGCAACTAGTTTCCAACAAGGAAGAATGATTAATGATCTGTACATTCAATGGTGAGCCAACTTTTAGTATTAAAGTCAATATGCAGAACTATGGCTTATTCAAGAAAGCCATGAATTGCTCATAGTATATTAACTACATGTATCTATATGTAAGAGCCCTGGTGATGCTGTGGTTAGAATGGAGCAGGCTAACTCTGCCCACAGCCTGGAGTTTAATCCTGATGGGCTCAAGGTTGGTTCAGTCTTCCATCCTTCCAAGATGGGTAAAATGATAACTCAGATTGTTGGGGGCAATATGCTGACATTGTAAACGGCTCAGGGGTCTCTACCCTCCAAGTCACAGCCTGCTGGGAATCAGGCCACGCAAGCATTGGGCAAGCATGCGAAACTCCATTTGTGCAAGCAGCAGGTGCACATGCACCAACTTGTGCAGAATCATTCCCTCTCCCACCCACCATCGCCACCCCCACCAGTCCGCAGAGCTGGAAAGGTTGGGGACCACTGCTATAAAGTGCTATGGAGTGGTATGTAAATCTAAGCGCTATTGCTTCTATTGCTATTGCTATTATGCATGAAAGTGGGTAGGCAACTTTTAACAAAAATTTCAATTTTTCTTCAATTCTTTTCAGTCCCCCCCAATGCTATTACAACTACATTTTTAAACTGATAGTGAGATTGGAGAGTATTAAAACATACTACTCTGAAAACAAATAATAATAATATATAAATTATTTACTTGTTATCTGTTGATATTTACCATTTCCTTTCCATTCCAGAAATTAAGGCATAAATCATGCTTCTAATACATCTTTTTGAAGTATATATTAAAGAGATATATTGCTTATATACCTTAAAATGTACTGTGATATTCCATGGAAGGGTTGCATTTGAAGCATGGAGATCAAATAGTAAACCAATGGGATAGTGCCTAAAAAGCAGAGAGCATGATAATAGTAATAATCTGCATTGCAAGAATTGTAACAGAACATAGTAACTTATTTAGTGGTGCCTAGAGCCCCTGAAAATGATAAACAAATCAAACTTAGTGCATTCTTTTTATTTATTTAAAATATCCTCCTAAATTCTGAAAAGATGAATGCTTAAACTCTATTTCCTTTGTAATTAGGTCATTACATTCCCCAAACTTTGCTAAAATGTGTAATCCCATGTTAAATAGATTAATAGTATAACACTTTCCATAAAGTTTTAAAACCAATAGCCAGCCATGTACATCAGCTATTTAATGTTCCTTATAGTCTAGTACATAATCATTGTGCACAGAATGGGGTCATAATTTTTGGAAATCAGTTACAGAAAAAAGATCAAATAACATCCTAGTTATACCAAATACTTTCACAATGGTCCAAAGATCAAATGCTGAAATAACTAGCATGATGGCTGCTGTCAGTGGTAGTTACCCTAATGATTCTGACAAAACAATTCTAACCAGGTCATTAACCAAATTCATTTTAGCAATAAATGCTGAATTGCCTTCTAGCAGATTTTTGAGGAATTGGAGGTTTCTGCTCTGATCTTCAACTGTTTATTATTTGCAAACTTGGAATTGTGTTTCATTTTTTATGGTTCAGGACAGTAATCCAGAATCAGAAAACATGATTTAAATTTACTGGTTTCCTAAACTCATTTTTCTCTGATTTGAGTCTCTCTGGTGATTTTCATCTACACTATATTTAACCATCAGCCATGCTAACAAGTTCTGGTAGTAGCTGATAAACTCTTGACAGGATTCAGATTCAGAAAGTATACCTTAGTTTTGCATTTAAAATTAACCACTTTCTATCCAAATTGGTCATCATGAAAAAGTGTGCTATATGAAAAATGAAAAGAAGAATTTGTATGCATTTCTCTGGTACACCAGAAATTCTATATTTACACATACTTTGACATACCTGGTTTGATCCTTTTAATAAACAAAAGCAGTTTGAGCAGAAAGGAAGGGCCATCTGCATCCTCACACTATAACCCACTTTCTGTTGCTTAGTTGGCAATAAAATTTATTTGCTTAAATAAATAAATTAAATAAGATAGTGACATCACTCTTACAGAAAATTAGGCATATTAATAAGCTGCTAAGTAACCACAACTCCTCTATTATTTCCAATGAGAAATATACTAACATTGTAGGTGTAACAGAATTAAGCTGAATGATAGAGAGAACATGAATTTGACAGGTATCTCCAGATAAAAATATTAGCAAATTTGACATACAGTATGCATGAATACACTTCAATATATTTTAAATAAGAATTGAGGCAATACCTTTTTCATATTTAGAGGAAATATTTGAGGAAACAGCAATAAGAGCAAAAACAGCTACAACTGTATACATATCACTCATCTTCTAAGGTAGTTTTGCCTATGATACATTAATAATATCCCACAAACAAAGGTCTATCCATATCACACTAAGAAAAGCACTCACTACTCACTGTTCCACCTTGAAAATTCTTTTTTATCACTTGTCTTGTGTGAAGAAAATGTTTTTGTTGAGATACAGCATGAGATACTGCATAGCTACACTATGTTACTAAGAAATCTCAAGGGTTTATGTCAAGAGTCTGCTACTGATAGCAGCCATAGCAAAATATCCAAGTACCATAATTTTATAGGTAAACTACCATCAGTGCTACAGTTCTGGACCAGATTTTGATTGGGGAAAATAACTACTTCTTTATTTTACAACGCCGTTTGTCAGAGACAAACTCTTTACTTAGGTCATTTTGCTTTTCTGTAAAGCAAAAGTGGAATAAATTTGTGTCTTATTAGACTTCTATCAATCACAGTAAAAAGGAGGGGTGGGGGCATTTCTAGCTAGCAGATTGGCTAAAATCCTGCAAGTATAGGAAAATTTGTAACAGCTTTACAGAAAAAGAGAGCACAGGTTAAGAAAAGTAGAAAGATGGTTTTGAGCTCTCTATATATTAATTTATTAATTTATTAATTTGACTAGTATGCCGCCCCCTCTCCAAAAAGGACTCGGGGAGGCTAAATTTTACCAATGAGGCCCTGGGACCCCTCTTTCTACCCCTCCCAGGACCCCAACCCCTATCCGCACCATGCCATCTCTCTGGGTTCCATAACCCGTCCTTGAGATAGGCCGTAGAAAGTCCGGCAGGCCAAACCCAGGAGAGAGGGGACTCCCTTAAGGCCTGCAAGTCCGTCGATGAATAGGTCCAAATACTATATAGGTGTAACATATAGGGGAGTGGTCGGTAGATGAAAAGAAATATGTCCGAATGTTAAAGATGTTAAAAACCCGGTCTAGTCCTAATGTTCAGCAGCCGGGTGGTCCAAGGTCATAAACCAGGATTGCCCTCTCACGGCAGTCCTGTGGGTTGATGGTAAGGGCCCTCACCCGGACCAGCCACCGCGCTCTCACCGCAGGCATCCCTGGCAAACTGATCAGGACAATAATTGATGACAAAGTTAGTTGAAGAAGGAAAAGGTGCTCCCACCATGCTGCCCTCTCACTGCAGCAGGCAGGACGCACCCAAATCCCACAAGCCAACATCCACTGAGTATAGAGGGGGAGGAGGGAAACAGTCCTGGCAGACATCGAAGCCGGGTCTGTGCCGGATGGCAAGAAGCAACATCCCATCCGGTGTCCACAAACCGAGGTGATGGTAAAGGTCCTAGGCCGGTGGCCACAGTCTCTAACCAGGCACAGATAAAAAGGCCATGGGAAGATAAAGCATTACGGTCAAAGGAGGGATGGGGGGTGGGGGGTGGGAAAGGCAGCCAGACCAGTTCCGAGACAGTCTGATCACAACAGAGCTGACGACAGGAAGCCAGGGCTGACAGCGACCTATAGGCAAAGTAAATCAAATGGTTCTTCTAAACCAGAGGTGGGCAATTATGGCCCCTTTACAACTTGTGGACTTCAACTCCCAGAATTCCTGAGACGGCACAATCATGGCAATTCCTGGGCATGGCTGGGACAGGAATTCTGGGAGCTGAAGTCCACAAGTTGTAAAGGGGCCATAATTGCCTACCTCTGTTCTAAACTAATATTCAATTCCAAAGAGTCATGTTTATCTTTTAGATTTTTGAGAAAGTCATCAAATAAAAACCTCCAACCCATGTCTAACTTCATGTTCTCTAAGTTTTACTAGTTTTACTGGTGTCAAACTTCAAAGTTGATGCTGACAAAACCTGAAAACAATAAATATTTAAAACAATAAAGCAGGCAGATGGATTCTCTAAAGCTGCAAGATACGTAATATTTGCCACAGAAATCCTATTATTATTTAAAAATCTTAATTCTTAGCAAAAGATGCCATGTAATGCTACAATGCTAGGATGTGTAAAAACCCTCACCAAAAATAAATACATTTTTGTACTATAAGACAATATTTTTGTACTATACAATGAAACTTTTACATTACAGTAATGATACAGTTTCTCAGGTCTTATATTTTGCATGTGATTATACAGCTGTAAACTGTAACTATGTGGTAGCAATATTTTTCTACTAACTTTCAGGGAATTTTGAAGTTCTTAAAGCCCTCTGTGAAACATAAGACTAAAAACTTTTTATAACGCAGACAGAATACCGATTATCAGAATGGGAATGCATCATGGTTTTTTTAAAAAGTGAAACTGTATCATTCACTAAAAGGGAATCTACTGTAACATGAATATTCATCTAACAGACTCTGGTCAAGAGTGATATGAAAGACACTGTTCTTTCAACAACAAAATGGCCGAGAGCTAGATCTAGATTTACATATCCTCAAAACTATATTGTCATTAAAACTTGCAAGTATCCATAAATGTTTGTTACCCATAACTAAATATTAATATTAATAGAAGAAACATAAGATTAGCATAACAAAGCACAAGCTAGAATTCCATTCTAATTTGGAAATATGATATTCATTATGAAGCATACACATTATTTAATAATTTCAGCCTAATAAAATAGGTCATACTTTTTACTTGCTTAATTTACCTACCATATACAGGAAAAGCTGAACACGGCATATAGAAGTGTTATATGTAGTTATTTAGCACCATCTGCTGGTTGTGATAAACTAAAGTCTCGTATCAATACACATATTCAATAGCCAGTTGCAAGAATGTTACAGCTCCTTGAAGACTAAATCATTTATGCCACAATTGCTACAAAAATATGTTAGACTTCAATATAATGTTGCAACACATCATGTTTTTAAACAATATCAGATAATATTACTATAGATTAATATAACCAAACTCATACCTGTCTAATATAGATGTTCTAAAATGGTAGGACAGCTCTATCAATCAATTAAAAAAAACACCAGAAAAAAACAAATCATTCAACTGGAATTATTATTATTTTAATATTGTGCAACTGAAGAATTGAAAAAAATGTATTAAAAATAGTTAACAGAATGATCGTCACAGACGAAAGTCTATGTGAAGTAGTATACAGTAGCATAGCCCAGAAAGATGATCTGCAATGACTAAAGAGATAAAAAGGGAGAAGTAGGTAAGTGGGAATAAACATATACAGTAGATATAGGAAGTCTACCACCCTATTAAAATACCAGATTTCTGAGATATAAAAAATCAGAGAACGGTAAATCACTTCACAATTTTTTCCACCTTTAATATAGCATATCAGCTGTACAATTCAACTGAAAACAAATTGGAAAGTGTAAGTGGAAAGAAATAAAAAGCTTACAATAACATGGTTTCACAAGTGGTCACATCCTCTGGCATGTAAGGATGTGGCTGTGTTCACTATTCATCAATCACATTCAAACTGATGGTAAAAAGTATTCAGTGTGCACCTACCATCAATTAAAGTGACTCTGATGAAGCCCATTTAAGTTCAACTGTTCTAGTAGGATTTTTCTGACATTTATTCAGTTGTTTTTACAACAAAGGCCATGGTCTTCAAAGAGCTTACAAAGCATCAAAGAAATCTCTTTGTTGGAAGGTATCAGTTGGAGAAAGGGGCAAAATGTTTCCAAGATATTGGATATACATTGGAACACAATGAAGACAGTCATCAACAAGTGGAAAAAATATGGCACCCAACTGTGACATTACCAAGAACCGGATGTCCGTCCAAAACTGATGAAAAAACAAGAAAACTGGATTGAGAAGCTGCCAAGAGGCCTTCAGCAACATTAACAAAGCTGCAGGAATTTCTGGGATAGGATGGCAGGACATAGCCTTTTTCACAACAAAAAACATCCAGGTCTGGCTACGTTTTGCAAAAACCCTACATCAAGTCTGACAAAAGCCTGTGGGAAAATTGTCTTATGATCTGATGACACCAACATTTTGACCATAATTCCCAAAAGTTTGTTTTGTGCAAAAACAGCACTGAGCATTACCAAAAGTACATCATACCTACAGTAAAGCATGGTAGTGGCAGCTTTATGCTTTGGGGCTGCTTTTCTTCAGCTGGAACTGGGGCTTTAGTCAAGGTGGATGGAATTATGAACGGCTCCAATTATCAGTCAATTTTGGCACAAAACCTTCAGGCCTCTGCTAAAATACTGCAGATAAGAGGAATTATCTACATGACAATTACCAAAAGCACATTATAATTTTCCCCTAAAAGATTTGATGTTTTTCAACTGAGTTGTATAATTTACTGCATATGTTAAAGGTAGAAAAAGATTTTGATTATCTTGGTCTGGTTTTTTTACCTCTCAAAAACCTGGCACTTGAAAAGGATGTATAGATTTCTACATCCTCTGTATGATTGCCAATAGCAGGCTGTCCTCCAATAGTGTTCCCAAGAGCTGCACTGAGTCCTATATGGCTGGCCCTGCCATTCATAATTCTGAGTAAAGCCCCAGAACACTGAGATAAGAAAGCTGAATCTGCCTCTTTTCGGCATCGACCCAGATTCTAGGAACTATAAATTTTGTACATAACAGCAATTGTAATGTATTCCTGACCTTAAGCTCTATGGATTTAACACAGAAAGAATATCAACAGCATATGCTCTCCCTTCATTAATGCATTTGCTATAAAAACAACACCGTTGGAGAGATGTATCAAAATATTATTTTGATCACTCACCTTTGAAGAAAATCATGCAATTAAATTATTTTACGTAATGGGTACAATAAACTATCAGATCAGACATAGGTTTTTAATGGTAGGTCATAAAACTTACATAAAGAACAGGTTTTAAATAATAAATTAAACAATAGTATTCAAAATGGATTTTTAAAAAAAGACATGGAAGAAAAATGGAAGGAAAAAACTGAAATTAAAATGAGTATAAAATGAGTGCGGAACAAGCAAGCATGCACCTCCTAACAGCATGAGCAGAAAGATGTAGAAACTGCTTGGAATGGAAGAGGAAAAAACCCCAAATTTTGGACAGTCTCGTAAAAGTGTGTAATGTTTGACTATTAGTAAATACGAACAAGGACGCTTATTGACATTATGTGAAATGGTGTGTGAATAAGTAGAACAATGCACATATGAAAATGAGAACTCCAAAAGTGGGTATGAAAGAACAATGTTGTGTAAATATGTGCAGAGGAAGAATATGGCTGCCAAAATTACAGGTAAGAAGAGCAAGGAACGTTTAAAATGGGCCTTGGTGGCTCAGGCTGTTAATTGCCTGCACTTAAGTTCCAGCTGCCTACAACTGCTGTAGGCTCGAATCCCACCAGGCTCAAGGTTGACTCAGCCTTCCATCCTCTCGGGGTAGGTAAATTGAGGACCCAAGATTGTTGGGGGCAATTAGCTGACCTTGTAAAAATGCCGCTTAGTAATAAGCAGGCATATACAATGGAATGAAGGCTATTGCTGAGCACACTGGGTTGTATCCCAAAAATTGTAAGCCGCCCTGAGTCTCCGGAGAAGGGCGGCATATAAATGTAATTTAAAAAAAAAAAATGAAAAGAGGAACAAAAGTTGGAAAGTGATTTTGATGGAAATATAAAATTGCATTGAAAGGGAATGAAAAGCATAGAACTTCTAACAATGAGTATAATTAAAAATAAAACTTATGAAATAACTGCCAAGTTAATATCCAGGAAGAAACAGAGTAATGGAAACCATAAATGTGTGAGAATGTTCGAAACTATTAAGCTATACCAGTAGATGATTTTACTGCATTGTTCATATTATACATAATGGGATTAAATGTTTTAGGATAGCTTGCAATTGTATTCACTCCTTTATTTGCAAAATGTATAATACAATAATTAAGTGCATGCAAATGTTTTATGTCAGGAAGAGACTATAGGAACATGATTTCTATTCTGCCCTACCCCTTCCTTGCTAAAATGCTAATTACTTGGCATGTGTATTAATAATTAAGTACCATATTTAAATATGCTTAAAGCTAAACAATTCCAAGCTCTTTTCAAATTCTAATTGAGATTAGCAAAGATTCTTGCTTAATCACAATCATTACTACGCAGTTATGGATATGGTTACAGTTATTTATATCCTAGAAAATATGGGTATGCAGTAGCAGAAGAAATATGATAGGCAGATTCCATATGTGCCAAAATAAAAGAAAAATTGATGCAAATAATCTCATCAATCACTCCTGAATTAAGCAATGGGAGAATTATCTCTGTACAAGATATAACTTTACTGTTACATAATAGACAAATGTTAAAACTTTAAATCCATAAACTAACATTTTATTTAACAGAAAGAATTAACTCATGTCTAGATATATGCAATCTTTTAAAAACATGCCTCATGAAAATAAATTTTATTTGGCATACCAACTATGTTTAACAGGATTTTTGTTTGTTTTAGAAAAGTTTGATACGATCTTTTATTTGATTGTGAAAATGTTAAATGGCTGCCAGCAAATCTAACTTTATAAAGCATTGGTTGGAATTTTTCACTCCATTTAAGATTGCTGACTTGTAGAAAATACACATTCAAAAACTCACCATTTCAAAGGGGTACCTTCATTCTCAAACCATATTTCTCCTATGTCTTCTCGTCTCATAACTTTTTGAAAATGTTTTTTCACTTTGTCAGTTACAAGTGTCAGGTAGCTTATCCTAGGTAAAAGCAGCTGAAAAACAAAGTTTGAAAAATGGATTTTGCACATTTTGTGAACTAATTTCAAACAGAATGTATGGATTTAATTCAAAATTTGTGATTTAAACTAAAATATATACTATAAAATATATATGCACTACATGGGATTACCATAAAAGGAAAGAGAAAGATAGAGGAATATTTCCTATTCCACCATTATAAGATATTGCTAAAACAATAAGGCATTATTGTCTATGGGGATTCTCAGTCATCCAGGTGATGGTTGTCCCAAAGATGCTTTTTCAAGAGGCAACTGGACTTCCATCAGCTCTGAAGAAAGCTCTTGAATAAGAAGCAAAACGTCTTCCAAGAAAAACCAGAAAGTCCAGTAGCCTTTTGAAAAAGCACCTTTGGAACAATAAGATATTGTTGTGGCTTCAGCCCACAAATACAAGGCTGAGCATGTTATACTTTACAGGGCAGGAAAAAGAATGCCTTTTTTATTTTACAAAACACAATAAAAATTTCTTCAGATTCCAGCCAATGAAACATAATTATGTGATTTTAAAAAACATACTGCACAATAACACCCTGTAACCACAGAAGTGAACTTTATTGAGTTTTAGGGGACTGACATTCAAGCAATTAGGTTGAAAATTGTGGGCATAAAAGTTAAAGATACAATCCACAATTACTTGCATACTAGTTAACAGATTCAGGCAAACCTTCATAAACAGAATAAAAAATTAATTAAGAAATGTATTTGCATTACAAAATGTTACAATAATCATGAGTTGTAAGACATCAGTAAAAAAATTTGTTAATTTGCATTTCATTAATGAATGCTTGTAAAATAGAAAATATCATCATACTATTATCTCAAAAAAGAAAAGAAAGGACTAAGAGAACAGAATGAAGAGACAAAAAGAAAGTCAATAACTTTATCAGGTCAACTCAAAACTTACAAAATGGTGGGCATGTGGTTTGGTTTCTCAGAACTTTTCACCTGGTAAGGTAGTAAGTGAAGTCAGAAACCTGAATCAATCTAAAGTCTTACACAGCATGGATTTTTGTTCAATGTAAATTACCAAAGATACTCTTTTTTTGTTACCTAACATACTTTATCTTCTCTGGTTGATGAAGTCTAGTTCATAGAACTTCAGAGACTGAACAACTGGCCATATGTTTAAACATATATTTTTAAAAATTGAACATATATTAGAAACGTGGGACAATGTGCCAGATAGAATAGCAGAATAAGTCCTGTAACAAAATGAAATTCTACTATCAAGCTTGTTAATAATGCTGATATGAAATATTTATCCAACAAGGTTTACTGACATAAAATATTTATCCAGCAAAACATCAATTATTTCTTAAGTCAAATATGCAAGACAATTACTAGATTTATACATCCTAAGTTATAGTTTACTGAACCATAAATTACTGAATAATTATCTGGGTTGATACATCATACTAAGCCACAACTAAGCCACAATTATACTTCGTATGATGTGTAAACCCAGGCACAATATTCTTCAACTATAGGCCTTTCATGGAGTTAAAGGCTTACATAGTACGGTTCCGCTTCTCTTTCGGTACTCTCATCTTGATACAACATAAAACAGGTTGGTATTCTTCCAAACCACACATCTCTGAGTACATCTTTGTCATCTGTCATTCTTCCAGGAAGTGCAGAAACACATCTAGGCTAAATTATTCCTTAGATAATCCACTACGAACAAAAAACAAAGACTCAGCTTTTAAACCCGCATGAATATCTGAATCATATTACCCCTTTAGTATAGGATTTTTTCTTCTTGAATCTTCAAATTATGGTTAGTTGAAAAAAGTATTACTATCTTCACATTGCATAGCATCCTAACCTATGATGATATACTTTATGAATTGATAACCTATGCTCTGAATTTCTTTAGTTAAAAATAATAAACTTGTATAATAAACCAAATGTAGTCTAAATATTGTTGTGATGTGATTTCTTCTAACCCATTTTTCTGTTTAAGCAAATGGTAGGTTTGAAGACAAAAAGCAATTTTAGTAGGGGTGCAACTAGAAGGGAAGACAGGAACAACTGCATAGGAAAAATATGTACATGAAAATCAGAACTGATCTGAAAATTCTTCTTAAAGCTGGAGAGATATATTTGCTTTAAATAATGAGCAGCTTATCAAGTCCATTCTAACTTCTCAGTACACCACCAATTAAATAAACCAAAACGACAGCATGCTTTAACACAAATCTGTAATTGCCTAATATGAGGGCTTTATTTACAAAATTCTCTTTAAAAAAATCCTTTTACCAATCTCAGGATAGAAGGCCAAGTCAACTTAAGCTGATCAGAATCCAAGTCCTGGCAGTGAGTTAACTTTTTTGAGTGGCAATAGTGGCACTAGGGTTGAAGTTGTTTATAAGAAGGGGGTGACATGCCAGCAGAGTCAATTTAGCCATTTTCTGACACACCGAGCCCAAAGAATTGCCATCTTATTCACACACTCACATACACACATACACAAATACTCTTTTGAGAGTGGGCATCAGAATTTTATTTTTAATGTGTGCCAGTGTGTTCAACAGGAAAAAGTGTCAATAAAAGTTATATTTTATCAAACCTTTTGCCAATCAATGAAGCCATGGTGGTGCAGTGGCTAGTATGCAGTATTGCAGGCTAACTCTGCCCATTGCCAGGAGTTCAACTCTGACTTGCTGAAGATTGACTCAGCTTTCGATCCTTCAGAAGCTGGTAAAATGAGGACCCAGACTGTTGGGGCAATATGCTGACTCTCTAAACTGCCTAGAGAGGGCTGTAAAGAACTGTGAAGCCATATATAAGTTTAATTGCTATTGCTACCACTGTTTTAGACTTTTTGGAGGCAGTTACAAGTGGGGAGAAATTGTCCCCCACAGAATGGGTTCGCAATCTGGGTGTCCTCCTAGACCCATGGCTGAAATTGGAGCAACATCTATCAGCTGTGGCTAGGGGAACTTTTGCACAGGTCTGCCTTGTGCACCAATTGCAACCCTACCTGGACCGGGAGGCTCATCTCACAGTCACTCATGCCCTAGTCACCTCACAACTGGATTATTGCAACACGCTCTACATGGGGCTACCCTTGAAGAGCATTCAGAGACTTCAGTTGGTCCAGAACGCAGCCGCACGAGCTGTTGTGGGTGTCCCGAGATACACCCACATATCACCAATTCTCCGCGAGCTGCACTGGCTTCCTATTAGTCTCTGGGTGCAATTCAAGGTGTTGGTCATTACCTATAAAGCCCTATATGGTTCAGGACCAGGTTATCTCCAGAATCGTCTCCTACCCTGCGTCTCCCTGCGACCCACAGAAGATCCCACAGAATCGGCCTCCTCTGGGTTCTGTCAGCTAAACAATACCGGCTGGCGGGCCCGCGGGAGAGGGCCTTCTCTGCAGCTGCTCCGGCTCTCTGGAACCAGCTACCTCCCGAGGTCCGGACTGCCTCCACCCTACTGGCCTTCCACAAAGCAGTCAAAACCTGGCTTTTCTGGCAGGCATGGGGCTGTTGATCTCGCAACTGAGATCTAGCGAGATCAGGCCCTTCTGTTGTTTGTTGTTTTTTAAATTGTTTTTTAAAATTTTTAATGTAATTCTTTTGTTTTTTGTTTTTTTTTTGCTGTGAGCCGCCCGGAGTCCTTTGGGAGTTGGGCGGCATATACGTTTAATTAAATAAATAAATCCCGTGGCACTGTGATTCTGGAAATAGGACAAAGTTTCAACTCTTTTCCTTGTTTTGGGAAGAGATTAAGAGGGGAACTGAGAACAAAAAGCATCTGAGAAGGAAACAGTTCCTTTCCTCAAGCTCAACTCTCCAAATTGCGCTGAAGTTCACGAAATATATTTCTCAATCTCAGTAGCGCAGGGGTGTCAAACTCATGGCCCACAGGCCAGATGCATCATGCACTGGCCAAGCCCATCCCTGGGGAAAAAAGGGGGGAAAGTTGCGATACATCACACGACACGATGACACAAATTTGACACCCCGCAGTAGCAGGATCCACTGACTGACATTAAACAAACCTAACTTAACCAATTTCACCCCCCCACAACATCTGCATTAGCTTTCTCCAACTCAAGCACTCTCCGGCTGACGAAATGTGGACTTGTACAAGTAGCCCTCGACTTGTAACAGTTCATTTAGTGACTGTTCAAAGTTACAACAGCATTGAAAAAGGTGACCTATGACCATTTTCCAGTTACAACCTTTGTAGCATCCCCGTGAACATTTAGATCAACATTTAGATGCTTGGCAACTGGTTCATCCTTATGACCATTGCTGTGTGATCACCTTTTGCAACCTTTTGATAAGCAAAGTCAATGGTAAAGCCAGATTCAAGTTAGTAACCAAGTTACTAACTTATCAACTGCAGTGATTAACAACTGTGGCAAGAAAGGTCATAAAATAGATCAAAACTCATATAAACAAACATCTCACTTAACCAAAGAAAGTTTGGGCTCAGTTGTGTAACTGGAGGACTGCCTATACTCCGGAGTTTCCCGCCCACAGGAAACTGAAGTGAATGCTGGGAACTTGTCCAAATAATCTGGAGGATGGCGTTGGACGAATTATATTATGGCAGACAATCAAGCTTACTTAGGACTGGGAGAGAGGCCACCTGGCATTTCCCAACACTTTGGATCTCATAACCCCGGAACTCACCAAATAGCCACGTTAGTTGGGATTTATTGGATTTAAAGTTAGCACCGTTAATTCACCAGATGTCCAATGAACACTTTGGGGGAAACGCCATGCAAAGGCTAAGCCGCATGCAATCTCTTGAGGCAACAGAGTGGTTCCCTCTTTGGAAACCCACCCCGGTGTCTCCCAAATTAATTCGGGGCGGGGGACGGCTCTTCGGCACGACCTTCTTATGCCGTGGGGATAATGCCGGGGGAAGGGAGCGCGCTCGTATGCAATGCATCTCCTTGCACGATTAAAGCGCAGCCTGCAGCGCCGCCGGGAAAGCCCCGCGGAGGAGGAAAGGGGCGCGAGGAAACCAGAACTTTCCGTCTCATTGGCGGAGAGGGGAGGGGGGTGGGTGAGAGGAGCGAAGGTTCCTCCACGCCACACACACACACACACCCGCCGCATCTGTCGTGCGGACGCCCCGAGACCAAGAGAGGGTAGAGGCAATGCAACCGTTACCTGCCAGTTCGTTTCCGTCTCCAGCCGCGCCCCCACCCCACCCCCGACTCTCCACCCTTCCGCTATCCACTCTCTCACTCGCACCTCTCCACAACGCGCAAACTCCACTCGCCCCGCCCACCAAAGTGGTCTTCCTTTTAAAGACGCCGAGTCTTGGGGGAATCACGTGACTCGAGTCGAGTCTTCCAAACCTCCCAGACCAGAGAGCTATTGTTTTGGTTTCTGTTGCAACCCGGAAGTGCTGGTTAATCATAGAGACTACAGAAACAGGACGTCCTCGCGAGCTGCGTTCGGCTTTGCTGAAGCTGCCCTCCAGGGGGCAGTATATTCCCCAGATTCATTTTTATTGGTGGCCTGGCAGGTGATTCTACGGCGCGTACGACAGTCAATGAATTAAGCCTCCCAACCTTTTTTGCAATCAGCCATGGGAGCCGGGACTGCTGGAAGTTGAAGTTCAGCAAAGTTGCAGGCGGTGTAGAGCAGTGTTTCTCAACCTTGGCAGCTTTAAAGTGTGTGGACTTCAACTCCCAGAAATCGCTTTTACTGAGGGACTTGAAGTCCGTACATCTTAAAGCTGCCCAAAGTTGAGAAATAGTAATGTAGCAGTTTGAATTGCAGCCACTTCTGTAGAACCAGGAAAAATAAAGTGTGCTAATTTGGCTGGAGGGAAATTTTTAAAATCCTGTTAAGGTGATCGTTCGCTATACGATCTAAGAAAATAACAAAGCAATTTATTAGGAAGGTGGATGAGGCTATTCATTGTATTCATTGAAATGATTTATTATTTCCAGGAGGCTTACCCTGTTTAAAATGTAATGACAGCTACATATAAGACCTACAAACTTTCCAAAATGGAAGGCCTGGGGGAAAAGGAGTTAAGATCTAAATGGAAGTAACTCCTATCAACTTCGTACGTTGTATGAATCCAGCCTTGATGATTTGTAAATCATACTGTATAATTTAATGACAGAACCTTGCGAGTTTATTTCAGTCATCAAGCCATGATTAAATAAGCTGTGTCTTAGCTTGCTGTATATGTATTTGTATATGTATTTTGATATTGAAAAATGTAATAGCCACAGGTAAGAGAAAAGTAAAAGAAAACACATTTAATGAACTCTAGCTATAAAAAGACTATTGGGCGAGCTGCAGCTTCAGTCAGTTTTGAAGCAACCAGATAGTTTTACCTATGTGCAATTCCAAAGGAAATATATTTGCATTGCTTTGAACATATATATAATTAGACATTCAAGGTGGGGTTCTGTGAGAATGACAAGCTTGGGTGAAACTCAACATAACCAAAAACTAGACAAACTGGTTTCCAGTGTGATAAATAAGACAGAATCTTGTACAATAGCAAACAAGTTGAACAACTAAAAAAGGAAAAAGTATGTAATATAAAGTATAATACAATACATTACGGCAGAGGATAAATCTTCAGATGACAAATCAGGAAGAATTCCCATTGGGAAGTCAAAGTAATTATGAAAATCCTGTTCTTAAATATATGTAAGGTCTGGCAATTAAGTTTTCACATGGATTCTTTGCACATTCCAGAAAATAAGGCCATATCTCTGTTTTATCATAATGCAAACTCTAACTTAACTTGTATTTGATATCAGGGTGCAAGTACAAAAACAAGGTATTTATCACTTTGGTACCAATGTACATTTTGTTATTTAATGTCATTTAGTTAGAAGGAGAAAAATCCTTCTCCCTAAAGCTTCCTTCTCAAATATTTTGACCCCCAAATGAAAAGAGAGGATTCATTGGAAAAGAACCTGATATTGGGAAACACTGAAGGCAAAAGGAGAAGGGGAGTGCAGAGGATGGTTAGATAATGTTATTGATGCAATGGAAGGTGAGTTTGGGCAAACTCTGGAAGACAGTGGAGGGGAGGACTGCTGTGCTTTGGTCATGAAGAATCAGACACAACTTAGCAAAAGGCTTCCTTAAAGGATCTGCTTTAGCCATTGCTGGAATTTTTTTATTTGACTGAATAGGTTTAAAAAAATACTTTTATTCCTCAGGATCAGACAGATTGCATTACTTTCAAAATGCAAAACAAAACCTTATCTTAAAATACAACATTATTTAAATGGAGGCAAAAAATAAGCATGATAAATCTTGCAGTTTACTGTGAAATAAAAATGTGTGGTAATGGTAGAGAGTTACAACCTCTTTAAGAGAGTCAGGACCTGACTGCTACAGTAAAATGATTATAGCACACAGCTGTTTTTCTGCCATTCTGTGATGCAAAGCTGAGATTCCTAGTCAGAGGAGGTCATTGGACAGGTAGTTCATTCTTTAGTATTTCTTTTAAAAGGGACTCTAGCATGCTGGAAGCAAAATGCCATAGTCCTTTCCAAACATGCTTCTGTGTCCTCACTTTCACTCCACAAAACAATCTTGAATATTCATACAAGATAAAAATAATGGCTGCAGCCTGATACTTTCTTTGAAACTGACTGCTCCCCACCCTCAAGTAAAAAAGGGAAAGGTAAACTGACTTAAAAACTAAATACTTTTTTTTTAAATAAGGAAAAGTTATGGACCAGAGTGTGGTTTCCTGTAGCTGAGCAATTTCTGTTAATTGAACTATTTGCAGTTTTAAACCAATCAGTAGTTTAGCATAGTATGTTAAGTCAACCAATATAGCTTAGTGAAATGAATGAATCTTGCCAAATAGTATAGCAATATTTTCTAACTTTCTGTCTTAATGTTATTTCAAGAATCAGATTGCAATTGAAGTTTCATTATTATATCATAATTCATACAATGTGCAAATAAGTTCTAAATAATTTAATTATTTTGGATAAAATTGAACTGTATTTGTTGCACTTTAGTGCAAAAGGAAGTGGCTGGATTAAGTAAGGGACTAATTTAAAAAAAAATTACTTCCATACTTCCATACAGAATTTTGCAGTAGTTGTCCCATGAATATCATAAAGTGTGCTCTTGCAAACTTACCTTAACACCACTAGGTGTCGTAGTGTTTCTATCATTTCTGTAACTTTTCTCATGATAAAAAGCACTGCAAATTCAAAAATATTTAAGGAAAGCTTAATTTAATGAACAGTTGTTTGACAATTCATTAACCAAAATGTTCCAAGAGGGCACTTATTTTTCCAGGTTTAAAAAATAAGACAGCAAATAGATGTCTCCACAGACTGACTACTACACTTGTTTAAAATAATAGCCCACAAAATCTCAAATGAAAATACCAAAAATATTGGTCCTCCCTTCCCCTCATATTACTGAGAGTCACTGCTATGCCATCTGGATTTTGGTGGTGGCTTATTTTTTTAAAATGTAATCACTGGCTAGAAAAGTTTAGTACTTTAACCATGATTTGTTGAATAATCCACAAACTACATAATGCATTAAATGTCATACAGACATGGTGTATGATTGCAGTCAACTTCTTTGTTGGAGAAAGCTGCAATATTTCAAACACCCATTGTATTATTGACTAACAGTGCTAGTTGCATAATGCAAATTCCATTACAAGTTCGTAAAATTTAAATGATGTATACATTAAAGCAAAACTAAATGGGAACTCTAAATTAGTCTATCTCCCTCTGCTGTATTCCTCCTACCTGCTGCAAAATACAAAAACCAGAAAGGCTTTTTCCTCTTTCTGCTTTGCCAGTCTATGATAGCAAGTAAAACTTATTGGACTCTACATTCCAACCATGGAAGTAATGGTGGGAGGAAGCGATGAGATGTGCATCATAACATTATAGCACCAAGGCTGTTCTTTTTATACTTGTAGCATCATATTGTGAACATGTATGTAAGGGGTGGGATTTGCAGTATGACATCATGATGCACATTCCATCATTGTGATTGAAACTATGATTTCAACCAATGAGTAGGTTGTACATCCCTACTCTGGAATCATTGGCACCAATCTTATTTAATTAATGTAATTTTTGTACTTATTTAATACTGTACTTTTTACTATTAATATTTTATTAGTATTATATATAAACTGCTTAGAGTCTATTGATATGGGGTATAAATCTCATATACAAAGTTAACCATGAGTCCACTATGAATTGCAGTTAAGCTTAACATTACCATACTTACAAAAGTGATAGAAAGTTGATAATATATCTTGAATCCTCAATGGTTATTTAAGTGCATCAGATTAATCTCATGTTAAAATTGTTGTGGCTTGTGGCTTAGTTAAATTGGGGGAAAAACCCATGAGAACATCTAGGGTTTATTTAAAACTGCCTCTATTAGGGATTTAGGGTGTAGTAAGATAAATTGCCAGGATAAGTTTGCACCATGGTTTGGTACAATTGTACAAAGGCCTACAATTGCAGGAAAAAATGAATATTATTGCTCAGATGTTTCCTTTCCTATAAATAGGAGACACATTTTAATACATGTGGTATTTTAATACATATGACCGGAATTGAAACCTGCAAATCCATACTATTTTTTAATATTTTTAACAAAAGATTCCTGCAAGTATGACAGTATTTCCAATAAACCAGGTTTTCATCTGTGATTCAGCTACACATTTGTTTTTAAAAAATCCATCAAACATATTAAACTTATCCCAGAAGAAGAAATGAAGTTAATGAATACCTAATTATTTGGAATTATAGCATGGTTGAAAACTTACACAACTGCTCCAACCAGTTCTAGATGTGTAATGGACAGGCATTGGTAGCACCATGCAGCCTACTCGATTGCAAATACTATATTGCTAGTGTTTGCTCAGCTCAGCTCCCTGAAGTAATAAAACTACTGCTAAATAGAGAGTCTGCTTTCAGTAGCGTACATGATGAGGTGGACGGACTGAATTATATCATTAGATAGATTTATTTTAATGCACTGTTGACAGTAACAAATATTATACACATATACTTAATCTTGTTATATATACTATACATACATACTATATACATACTCAGAAGCATGAATTAAATTTATTTACTCTCTCAGGTAAGCATGGATAAAGCTCAGCAAAAAATAGTAATGTACACAATTTTATTTCTAGCATCTGTTGTTGTAGTTACTGTTTGCTCAAGTCATATGTTTAGACTGGATTTGGCATTCTTGTCCACTTACCAAGTCCTTTCTAAGGACTAGGATAAGCAGATGTTATTGTTTAATAATATAGATCTCACAGGATGTCTAACTAAAGGTGCCTTTTGCAAATGACTGGTGGTGATATTGTCAGTGCTGATGATGTCCAAATGGTGTTACAGATATTTTTGGGATTGCACCCAAGGCACCTAATAATTACTATTGGTACTAACTTTGCTGTCTGTTGTGGCAGACCTGTTAGGGTTTTAAACATTTGTTTGGGTTTGTTATTTAATACCTTTTAAATAATTTTTAAATTTTGTATTGTGTGTTTTTATTATTGTGAGCTGCCCTGAGTCCTTCGGGAGATAGGGTGGCATAAAAATCCAAATAAATAAATAAATACATACATACATACATACATACATACATACATACATACTTCTATTTGCAATTCTTTGTATTTTGAGATTTTCTCTAGTTCCTTATCTTCTGTTCTGTTATTTCTTGCTTACAGGCAAATGGTAAGTCTTGCAGATATTCCAATGCACTATTTTTGCTGCATTGTCATAGTAATATTATCATTATTACTTCCTTCACTGAATGACGTGCAAACATGTGAAAGATAGTGCTTTGCTACTTTCTTTAAAAGAACAATTGAGATATGTTTTGCTAAGTGTCAGATGCCCAGGCAATTGGTTCTTTTGGATCCAGAGACAATAATAAGCACAGCAGTAAATAAATGGATGTTAAACTTTATTATTAGCTCAAGCAAACAGATTTAAAAGCATAACATCAAAAAGCATACATACCAAGCAAATCTCTTACAAGCTGCCAGGAGCTCCTTAATAACAACAGCAAAGATGCCCCATGGGTAGTCAGTTTCCACAGTACCTAATGGTAGGTTCTGTATAGCTCTTCCCTAATAACAACCCCACAGTTTTTGTCAAAACTTCATGGCCTTGCTGGACATACGACCTTGACATTGAAAGTCTGAGACTTTCACAGGAAAAGAAACTTCCTCCCCCCTTATCCTTTTGTGCAGCAAGCGAGAATGGGGGGGGGGGGGAAGCAGGATAGCTCAGAATCAGCTCTGAACTTCCAGACTTTTCTTAATATGGAGAAATCAAAATAGGTCACTAAGCTCCTTGAAGTAATAATGGTTCCTCCACTTTGCCACTACAGGATAATGTAGTTGCAGGTTTAGTCTTTTAAAGATATACAAAAAGGTCAGAGAACATTTATTAATTTAAACATATTCCCATATTTTAAACCCAAGATTTGGGCTTCTTTGATCCAAAATTATCACCTCTCTCTGTTTTCTAGATTGTGAGTCAATAACAAGTAATAAACTAGCCGAATCTGATTTCTGCTGGAGTTAATTTTGTCATGGAGCCATTGGAAGTAACAAGAAAAGTCTGAAGTCATCCATACTTCAGATGTGTCTCCACTGGTAGAATATCAGCTTCCATACTATGCTTACTGGAATCATAGATTGCTACTTTAGACTAAAAAGGGCCTTGGTGGTGCAGGCTGTTAATAGCCTAGCACTTAGCTCCAGCTGCCTGTAATTATTGCAGGCTCGAATCCCACCAGGCTCAAGGTTGACTCAGCCTTCCATCCTCTCGGGGTAGGTAAATTGAGGACCCAAGATTGTTGGGGGCAATAAGCTGACTTTGTAAAAATGCCACTTAGTAATAAGCAGGCATATACAATGGAATGAAGGCTATTGCTGAGCGCATTGGGTTGTATCCCAAAAACTGTAAGCCGCCCTGAGCCTCCGGAGAAGGGCGGCAAATAAATATGAATTAAAAAAAAAATCACCAGCTATGATTGTCTCCTGTGAATACTGGCCCAGTTCTCCTAGTTGTCCATTTTAAGCATTTAGAAGAAATAGGAGAATATGTAGTACTGTGCAACCTCACCTTACAACAACTTCATAGATCTAACATAGATTTGTAGGGTGCATGATAATATGAAGGAGTAGTTGCTTTCACCCATCTAAGGGAACTGACAAAATAATTTGGTAAATAACTGGCTAATATTGTTATGTTAACCAGATACATGGATATGTTTATTATACTATTTCTCAATAAATAAAGTCAAATATTTGTCTTTTAACCAACTAACCACACTATTGGCAACCTGCTTTCTTGTATATGCATGAAAAAGAAAACTCTGAATTAGGGGTGGGGTGGGGGTAATTTAAATCCAAATATTAAGTTTAGCTTAAGTCTTTTGTTATAACTTAAATAAATTAATGTTATGGATCACAGCAAATTAATAAATATATGATACCACTGAAAAATCTAAAATATAGACTTAGCAATAGCTATTTACTGCTGTAATTTGGGTAATAACTGTATTGCATCAATAGTTGTGCAACAACTCTTGGTCTAAGCTTGCTTCAGACACAATATAAACTGTTTTACTGCAATAGTAAAACCCAAAATTATTTTCTTTTACTTAGTCACACCCAATACCCTTTGGCCCCAAATAGTTGCTGTGTTAGTATGCTTCTACTCTTTCATGTACTTTCAAACAAAAATATTTAATTGAACTTTGGGCTGAACTTTCAAGTTGACTTCCTATATATTTCTTTTTTAAAAGTGCATTTCCTAATGGTAGATAATGAACAAATTATCAAATTGAGAGATTCAGCTGATGGTTTGCTATAATCACCTATCTTTATAGCACCTAAGGCAGGGGTCTTCAAACTTGACAGTTTTAAGACTTGTGGACTTCAACTCCCAGAATTCCTCCTCCTCCAGCCATGTTAGCTCAGGAATTCTGGGAGTTAAAGTCCACAAGTCTTAAAGTTGCCAAGTTTGAAGACCCTTGACCTAAGGTATGAAGGCAAAACAGTGCTTTACATACATGGCAGGTCAGACTGTCTGCTTTCTTTAGACTAAAAATGTCTTCTCCCAGGATTGCACAGCTATCTTGCAATCCAGGGCAAAGATACTACTGCTTTAATGTGTTATACAGCAGGCATCTCCAACCTTGGCAACTTTAAGACTTGTGGACTTCAACTCCCAGAATTCCTCAGCCAGCTTTCTGAACCTGAAACATTCCCGACAGCTGAGTTAAGTGGCCTCAGGTAGCCAACCCCGGCTAACCTTTAAAACCCAGTAGTCTCAGATCTGTATTTAATACTTGGGGAGAAGATCACCAAGAAATCCCAGTTCTTTAGGCTACAGCGGGAAGCCAAACAAGCAAACAAACAAACAAAAGATCTGGAAGAAGGCAGAATGATTATTCTGTATAATTGCTATGAAAATAATATTCATGAAGTTCCTTGGTGTGAGACTCAGTTCAAGGAATTTTTTGAAAAAATAAATCTTTAACTATAGGTATGAAAGAATACCCACTTATAAATCAGGATGAATCAATTTACCCAAGACATTGGAGAACAGCTCTCACACTTATATGTATAAGCATCCACAATGGTTTAAGTGCTTCTTGCCAAAAATACCAACGTTTCATTTGATTTGTTCAACCTCATTTCATATGTATCTTCCAAAAATGCAAAAGAAACAGCACTTTCAACTCCAAGATACAAAATATTCGTAACTGACTGAAATTAGGAAATATTTGTCAGGTGCAAACAGCCAGACCCACTAGCTACTTTATTATTCTAATCTATGCCTATTTCACAGGAATCTTCCCAGACTGGCAGCTTTTGCTTAGGAAATTTGACATATTAGGCTTAAAGGTATTCAGAGCAGGAGTGGTGGTCGGGTGTCAGACCTTATCCTCTTGTGTTTATGTAACAAGTCCAGACTAATTCCCTGCTTGAGCCTTCCTCCCAACTTGGACAGTTGTTCTCCAACAATATAGAGCTGTGGTGGTGCAGTGGTTAGAATGCAGTACTGCAGGCTAAGTCACTGTTCACTCAAGGAGTTCGATCCTGACCAGCTCAAGGTTGACTCATCCTTCCAAGGTCAGTAAAATGAGGACCCAGATTGGGGGCAATATGCTGACTCTGTAAATAACTTAGGGAGGGCTGTAAAGCACCGTGAAATGATATATAAGTCTAAGTGTTAATATTAGCATCTTCTAAACATTAATTTTCCATAAATACATTCCATCTTCAATAATATCTAGAGAAATCAGAGATCAGTTAAGAAGCATTTGCCCTGAAAAGCTGGTATTCTCTTAATGGTTAATGCAGGTTAATGAAACCATTTGGATTTCAGAAATTTCTGGAGAATCTATCACACGAATCCAAAAATCACTGCGTGAGTATCCTTGGCTACCACCTAAAAAGACTTGTCTTCCTGTTTGGTACCACATCCCTATGTATTTCCAGTTTATCATGAACCTAGGTTTATGAAGGAGGAAGAGCTGTTGATTTTTGCTGAAGCTAGGTAGTTGTAGCATAATTCATTAGAACAATTTTGTAGTGCTAACAATTTTGCTCTGCCATGAAATATTTCTTCATTACTATTGTGGCTTCCTGCAGCACAGAAAGGTACTGAAAAGTAAGAATAAGCTAGACAGGGTGTATTTCACCCTTCATTAAAATTTCAAAAAGAAACTCGAGTGTTAGTTCTGAATAGTCTTAATATATATCTTATGAACCTAAAATATCTAAATTTAAACCTGGTGGAATTTAAATTCCACTGGGTGGGGAAACTTGCAAGAGAGGCTGGTAACCACATAAAACTCTTACTGTCTCTTTTTGATGCCACTAAATCCAATGTAATTATATGAAAACAAGGATCCCAGACATCAAAGTATGGTTAGTTGATGAGACATATTAATTTGTTCTTTTAACATCTACCTTTTATATAATATTAAAATATCAAACAGCTCTTGTTATTGAGAGATCTACTTAATATGTCATGAGGTAGTAATGTCTTTTGAAGACAGGACAGTCTTAGACTATAATCTTGTACTGATTTACCTGATAGGATTGTACTGTCAGACTCTCTTCTGATTAGGCAACATTAAAACAAACCTCTTCTGTTTCTCAAGTAAATGAAAATAAAGGTGGAATTAGTTTTTAATTCAGTGACAACAAACTCATGGTCCTATAGTCATTTTTGCAGTACTATCAGTAAACCTTTAGGTTCCACTGGTGAAATTTGACAATCAAAATAACCAATTCTCTGCAAAACAATGTTTTGCTTTGTGTTTACTGTTTACAAAAATAAGGGATAAAATAAGTGTGTAAGATCTCTGGAAGGTTTAGCAGCCATTTCTGGTCTTCAAACCCACTACAGGTAGTCCTCGACTGCAATTGAGCCCAAGTTTTAAGTTGCTAAGCGAGACATTAGTTACGTGAGTTTTGCCCATTTTATGACTTTTCTTGCTACAGTTGTTAAGTGAATGATCGCAATTATTAAATTAGTAACATGGTTGTTAAGTAATCTGGCTTCCCCATTGACTTTGCTTGTCAGAAGGTTGCAAAAAGGGGATCACATGACCCCAGGACACGGTCATAAATATAAACCAGCTGCCAAGCACCTGAACTTTGATAACATGACCAAGGGAATGCTACAAGAGTTATAATTGTGAAGAACGGTCATAAGTTTTCTTTCTGAGTATTTCAAAAAGTATTTCAAAAAATTTCAATACTGAAACAAAAAACAACTTCTCTAAGGCAACCAAAAGGAGTAAGTTTCCACACAATATGCAGTAAAAAAAATTTTTTTTAATATACAAAACCTTGGCGCAATTCTAAATAAAACCAAACTACCATGTATATCTTGTAAATGAGCCAAGAATTTTAGCCAAATGTACCCAAAGAATTGGGTTCAGCTTATTTGCAAGTATATATGGTTTCTTTTTAAAAGTACCTCTATCCGACACATATATGCTTGTGGATAAGCCCATCCATGCATACATCAACTCTCAAATTTTTATCCAAAATACCATGAAAAATATCTAAGTGTAGATCAGCCAGTTTGAAAACGAAAATGTTTGAGAGTAAGCGTATCCATGGGTAATGCATTTTACATGGTATTTTGGTTAAAAATTCAAGGGTTGTTTCCTGAAATCACTACTCTAGTATCAGACTCTGCCAACTCTCTTGCAAAACCCACCAAATTCTTCCTTGCCCAAAATCTGATAGAACTCCTTTCTTTTCTATTGGTTGTCAGAAGTCAGGTGACACCCTTTGGGCAAGTTGGTTTGTTTTTGAAAGTCTGGCTGTACTTATTATGCCAGGAAATGTTCAACATATTTGCATGTTGCTATACAGTATCTCCAATGCCTTAAGAGTATAAATTATAAAAATGGTACAGAAATAAATTGAAAGTGCTTTATTAAAAGATATTGATACACAATGTAAGAAAAGTAAGTAGCACAATGGTATTTCTACTTACTTTGATGCTTGTTGATGTTAAATGGTGTTGTACTAAACAGGCTTTTATAATAAGTGTTCATAAAATTTTCAAAGACATGCTCTTACATGTATTTTATGGCTTTAAGTATAAGGGGCAACTGCATCTCCTCCCATCACCTTTTCTATAAGTGAAAGGTTCAGAAAAGGTTGTACAAAACAGGAAGAGAATATTTCAGGGTGCAGGAAAAACACAAGAAGGCTAATAATAAGTTCTGAACTGTCAAAAATAGAATAGCAAGAGAATGGAATAAGGGAGGGGTGGATTATACTAATACTAAGGAGTGCAAAAAGAGGGATGTGTGATTAAAGAGGTATGTGCTTATCAGAAAATATGTGTTATCATTTTCATTATTTCAAACAAACGTCATCGTGTATTAGAACTATGTATAATCCTTCAGGCACAACCTTGTTTGTGTTAGCTTAGAATAACACTGTGGTGCACCTGGTCTTTTGCCTTTCTTAAAATACATTACCCATATAATAGTCTATAACTCTATACAATATACATAGGAATTGAAAGTTGCATTTTCTTTTCTCCTCTCTTATGCCTTCACTTAATTTGCCTGTTGCATCTTTTTTTTAAGTAATTTGCATGATCGTCCTTGCCTGGAAAGGAATATTGTGTTAAATAGCTATCCATGTAATTTCTTCCTTATCTCATTTAAAATTATATCTATTTGGATTTTTTATGTTCTCCTTTAAAATATTCATGTGTTTATATTTTAAAGGGTTGAAGCCCCTCCCCACTGCTCTTCAATGTAAGCACAGCAGTGTATTCAAACTTTTCTTCATAGAATATTGTCACTATTACTCACGTTCTCTGGACTGCTGTTTACTAAAAAAATAAGAATTTTTAATCTATAGTAGAAGAGCTTAGTGTTACACAAATGTGATATTAATAGAAATCTTTATGGCACCCAATCCATTTGAAAAGGTATTAATATGTATATTTCATATCTATGTAGGATTGCCTCAGGATCTGCCGGTAATAAGTTGCAGCTTTATTGATAAAAAATAAAAACAACATAAAAGCTATGGAAGATTATTTATGATTTTATTAATAATTGAAATTTATGCAGTTTTTGTTTCTTTTTTGCCAATTGTTTGCTACAAGTGGCTTGTGTAATCATCTTTTCAAATGCATTCTTTATGCTATATCTGTGCAATATTCATATAACCAAATTATTGATTAATATAAGTTCACAGAATCTGCCTGTGCAAATATATCTGTTGTTGGGCAAAAAAATTGGACATAACATTTTATAACTAAAAATATCTATTAAATATTACTCATTAAATTACAGCAACTAAAGCTTATTAGAAATATTTCTAACTCTTCTGGTGAATATTCCTCTATTGTCATAATTCGTTACCATTCATTGGGAGGTTTTATTGAGCAATTGTATCATTTTCTAGATCCACAATTATTTTAAAAGGTGTACCATATTCTTCATAATATGAATGGTGAATTTATAATACATAATATATATTTAAATTTCTGCCACAGTTCTGGATTTTGCAATATTTGTCTGATAGTATCTTTTCCATCACTATCTAATTATTCTTTGTTTATAGAAATTTTCAATAATGTCAACAGTTTTCCAGACATCCAAATTAGCTGAGATAATTTTTCATCAACCTAGTTTTTTATTTAGTGACACCGCCAATATAACTGAATTAAAATATTTGATTACTTGTCAGGGTTGTTTTATCTTTCATCATTTTGGAAAGACTTATTTACCTTTTAGAATTATGCAATATGAGATATAAACATTACATTCTGTGGCACCACTGGAGGAAAACAGTCTTTCTTGAGTTGAATTTTGGTAACTTCCCTGGGTATGTCTTGGCACTTTTCTAGGCAATAGTATGGAAGTTATTTTCTCACTGCTTTCTTTAGGAGTATTTAACTTGATTGCTATTTAGATTTTATTACATCATGTGATATAATAAAACCCTAACCCCATATAAAGAACTAGGTTGGAAGATAACCTGTGAACCTGAAGCCATCTGGATTGCAAACTGTTTTCTCCCTTAGGTTTCTTGAACAATTACTGTAGTGAGTATGTGAGAATGAAAAGGACTCTGTGTGTGTGCTTAAGTAAAGTTTTGTGCTATATTGTAATCAATAGTGCTAAGTATAAAATGTGTGCTATGTATCAGGGTGACAACAGGACTGATATCTCGTGACAAGTGTTTGTATTCCCCACATAAACTCCTAAGCACTGAACAAGCAAATATCTACAGTGATCTCAAGATGTTGTCAAGTGTGCAGTGTTGCAAGTAGGGAGACCTGGTAGCATGTGCCCCAATTGGTGGCATAAGTAATATTAACTGGCTGTGAAAAGTAACACTGAGATGTGTGAACCCAAGCACTGCAGTTTATGCTTTCTTTCTCTGAACCAAAATAGCCTGGCATGGTGAATAACTATTAGCTTTTTTAAAAAATTGAAAATCATTTACAACCTCCCAACTATAAACATAAAGTTGGATAATAATACACCATTAAACAGATATCAAGGTTGCAACCATATACTGCATTAGCATGTATTTCAGGTTATCAGACATACAGGTGTATTGGAAGAAACAATAAATTATAAATTGAAAACTAAGATAAACAAAAAGATAAACATAATTCTGCAAGCCAACATTCTTTAAAACAGTAGTGGGGTTTATGCTGAGACATCTTTTAACAATGGTATATTAAATGATTCTCTTGTAGAATGTTGCAAACCTCTGTCCATAGTTCTTCAGGCACTCTATCATATCTAACTCCTTAAATCTGTTTGTCAAAAAATGCGTATAGTCAAGGCTATGGTTTTCCCAGTTGCAATGAATGGCTGTGAAAGTTGGACCATAAGAATGGCTGAGGACCAAAGAATTGAGGCCTTTGAACTATGGTGCTGGAGAAGACTCCTGCGAGTCCCTTGGACTGCAAGGTGATCAAACCAGTCAGTCCTAGAGGAGATCAACCCTGACTGTTCTTTAGAAGGCCAGATCCTGAAGATGAAACTCAAATACTTTGGCCACCTAATGAGAAGGAAGGGCTCACTGGAGAAGAGCCTAATGCTGGGAAAGGTTGAGGACAATAGAAGAAGGGGATGACAGAGAATGAGGTGGCTGGATGGAGTCACTGAAGCATTAGGCATAAGCTTAAATGGATTCTGGAGGATGGTAGAGGACAGGAAGGCCTGGAGGAACCTTGTCCATGGGGTCGCAATGGGTCAGACATGACTGAAACTAAAACAATAACATTAAATGATTCACAACTGATTGGGCTGATCAATAAACTATGCAAATCACAATGGCTAAGTCTGTAGAAAATGCAAAGCCAAAACAAAGCAAAATGTATAATGTCTGAATCCAGTGATATGATTTAGCACCTGATTTAGACTCAGTCACCCTATGTCAAACTATTCATTTTGTTATTTTTACAATAATGTATGTGCCACCTGATTCGGAGGGCTCCAGCTCCTACTGTCTTCAAGGGTAACCCCATATACTGTGAATCGCAATAGTCCAAACACACACACAAATAACTGTTTTCACTGCTGTATCTAGGAAAGGAAGTAAGTTGCAGATTAACCACAATTGGCCACAGTCACTATAGCAGGAACCATGTATCTAGGAGAACTCCCAAATCACATATCAGCTCTTTGAAAGATAACATCATTCTGCCAGAAACAACATCCACAGAATTAGATGTTTTCTGTAAAACAATTACATCCTGCCGGGATCCACTCTAAGTTTCTTTCCATACTGTCCCTCACAATCACCAGTCACTAAATCAGAATGCCCTCTGCCCCTTCCTTCTTGGCCTGGGATGACCATATAAGTTTGGCTAAACCAATTCACTAATGATACCTAACTCATGGAATGGCCAAGGACTTAAACTCTCTTCCCTGAACTCTGATTAGAAGCGTCCGTTCAGGAATAAGCTTAATCACTAGAAAACAGTGTGTTTGTTATGTCCCTTCTCCTTGCAAGCATCAACTCTTGCCGTATGGAATAGGCGCATACAAGAAACCAACATCAATACCATGGAGAATGAATGTTTAGTGAGGTGAAATGGAGACAACAACAACCATCTTACCCTACTTGCTCTATAAAATCAGGATCATTCCAGGTTTTGTTTCATCTGAAACATAAAAAGCCAAACCATTTTGGGTTTTGTTCCAAATGAATTCTGAGAAATTATGTTGGATCCAATTGTTCTAATTATTTCTCAAGCTCTTGAATTTGAATTCTTCCAG
The DNA here is from genome assembly GCA_009733165.1 of Naja naja. NCBI lineage: Eukaryota > Metazoa > Chordata > Lepidosauria > Squamata > Elapidae > Naja > Naja naja. Next base: position 114,148,693 of record CM019148.1, on the reverse strand, counting down.
AAGGCCTGACAAAAGTGACCTGAGACTCAGTGTGATTGTTTTTATAAACTCGATGATTATAGAATTTTACTTAATTCCTACCATAGAAACTACTTTTATGTTGCTTATAATTACTAAAAACCACCAAACAGCTTTGCAATATACACAATAACTCAAGTTATTTAAATTAATAAACAATCTAAATCGTAAGCACTTATAAATAGAATAATTAATTCAAAATAATTACAAATAAATTATCCAATTCAATAATCCAATCCCAAATGTCTGAATGTGACACTTTGCCTTGGGCTTGAAATAAAACTTGTTTCCTGTTTTGTGTACTTTTAATCACTTATAAATACACCGCTATATTAAAAAACATGGAATTGAATTTTGTATTATAAATCAGTTAAGAGTTCACTAAGAAATAACGTTTGGTTTAAAGTTTTGATGAAAGAATTTAACTTATTTCTTAATGACTTTCGCACATGGTTTCCTTAACCACAATTGGTTAGGTTCACATAATTTATCAAGCTGAAGCTGAATAAACGTTTTGCTTTATTTGAAACCCAGGATCATTAAAAGAAAAATGGCTGGCCTGAAATATGTATTTCAACCTATGTTTCAATGAAGTAATAGTCTATCTACTCATCTGGAAGCAAATTCCATCCAGCTTAATATAACTTTTGAAGAGTCATGCATAAATATTTTCTCAGGGAAGTGGAAGTAGACTAGAAAAAATATAATGGAAATAATAGATGACAGGAAAACAAGCAAAACCACAGGTTTGCCTGACAAACAAACTCTAGGACCTACAAAGACTTATGGCAGTAGCAAACATGCCCACTCCCTTTATTCTCTTTATTATTTCTATGTGTTTTTTATGGTAAATTGGCTTAGATGTCAAAGGAAATTAAATATTTGATGTGTGTTTCTGAAACCTGTATGGAATAAAAATATAGGCAGTTAGGCCAAGCCTTGGCCCTTTTATCAGTTCAGATTCCACTAAATTTCTTTTAAGCACTGCAGTACTTCAAATTATTGATTATAATGAAGATCCACTGTTGTCCACAGGGACAGAAGACATCCTTTATGTATTATTTTTAATCAAACATCAATCTAATTTTAAATTTTTGCATTTTTGGAGCCAAAAGATAGAACTTTTTTCCAGCATAAATTGAAGGGTGGCAGGTAATTCCTAGAGTATCAGGTTTATTATCTGGGAAAGAAAAGTTACTATTTTAAAAAAATGTGCCTACAATTCATGAATAGGATAGTTACAGTACACACCACTCCAATGCGCTCTTTGCTTGCTTTTACTCTTTCCCTATGTATACATTTTTCCGATATACAAAGCTTAGAATCAGGTTTAGAGCGCAAGCTACTACACGCCTGTATTCTCAGAAATAAATCTAAGTTCAGTGACGAGGATTGCCACATAAATGGAGAAAGGGTGGAAGTTTTACAGCGAAGAAAACAGCATGTCACGGACTACCTTAAATGTATAAATGTATCTTGTTCATACGGTTTTTCGAAACTTGAAGCCCTTGTGCGGGGGACCCAAACCGTTGATAATTTCGTTTCCAACAGTACTTATTGCTGCCTGACAATCACCACCCTCAGATAAGACTAGCCTATTCCTTCCTCGGCAACGTAACGCGCGAAAGGGAGCTGCAGTGGCAGCTTCAAGTTAACGAAAAGGCAGCCCTTTAAACAGGCAACAAGAGAGGTTCCCGACACCCGAGAAAAGTAGCTGCAGTCGCGGGAACAACGAGAAATGAAACTCGCTAAAAGGCGCCAAGAAACGCGGAGAGGAAAACCCGCGGAGACAGGCGAATTCATGGCTGTCGCTGGAAAGTTTGCACACGCACAGCTAAGGAGGTGGGAAGGGCGCGGTCCGAGCCGCGGTTAGGAGCAGCTCCTGCTACCTTTAGGAGGCGCTTTGTTTCTCCCCTCCTTCCTCCTCCTCTCCAACCGTCTCCCGACGGACCGCGCAAACCGAGCGCTTCTCCTCCCCGCCCATCCTTCAGCCGCTTGCCAAAGGCGGTTTGCAACCACCGCGCCAGGGATCATCCTCAGGTCCGCTTGTTCAGCATGGAGAAAGGAGGCTTCAAGAGGCTCGGGCGGCTCTTCCACCATAGGAGCGAGTCCGAGGACTCAGAACCGGACCTGGGTAAGGACACGCCACTTTCCTCTCCTTGTCCGTCGCCGTGCTTGGAAGGGCGGCGGGAACATCGCGCCAGCTGTTCCTCCACCACCACCACTGTTTCTGGAGAGCGCAAGAAGCGGTCGGCTTTCGGGCACTGGCGCTTGAAGAAGAAACAACAGCAGCAGAATAAGGACGAAGAGGCAGCGGGGGGCAGCGCGGTCCTCTCTTCCCTATCGCCCTCCTTCGATGCCTCGGAGCCCACGACTCCCACCAACAGGTAATCCCGGCCTGCTTGCTGTCATCTCCAAGCTCGCCCATCCACCTGCGCTTGCTCGCCCCCCCTCCCCACTCTTAGTACAACCAGAAGCCTTGTAGTTGCTACTGCCCACCACGCTTTCTCTCCGAAGAACAAAAGGGCCTGCCCTCATCCCCACCCCAGCAGCACCCGACCCCCACTTTTCCCGTTGCTCCTTCTTTTGCTTCAGGTGGTTTTGGGGTGACCCAAACTCTACTCCGATGGTTGTTTGCTGCCAGAGAGGAAAACCGCGCGCATCCCCGTCTCTCCTCCCGACGGACGCTGCTCTAGGACTTAGAGAGGAGAGTCCTCCTCCGCCACAGCCGGGTGGGCTTTGCTGAAATGTACCCTTTCTTCCAAAGTATGAAGCAAAAGCAAGCGCCGCCCTTGCATGATCCTTTCCCGGAGCTTTGAGTCTTAAAGGCACAGCACTGCTTGTTTTCTTCTTCCACCTGTTGTTTGTTGTGGTCTTACCAAACCGTTGGGACTTGGGAGAGAGCATTAGGTCTTGGCACCTGCCTCCCAGACCGCTGCACTTCTTTCCCCTCAAGTCTTTTGCCCTTCCCCAAAATCCTATTTACCAATCCAAAAAAATTACTCAATGGAATTGAATCCTGGAAGAATCGGGACAGGCGGAAGGGTTACTTTTAACAACACATAATTAAACTCTGGAATTTGCAACCACAAGATGTGTGGCTGCCTGCTTGGCTAGTTTCAAAAAAGAGTTGGAATCAGCCAGGGGATCAATAGCTGTTAGCTTTGATGGGGGAAGAGCTGCCTCTGAAGGCCACATGCTGGGGTAGTAGTTGGTTTCTTTCTGGCCATTCTGGCCATTTGGGAATAGACTGGTGGACTAGATGGGTGGCGGGGGGGACGGGGGACACTACTTATGTTATTATGTTCTTTGGTTGGCTAACCCATCATCCTTCACATATCTATGTTGCTTACCAAATAGAGAAGCTCTGTGATGTTGGTCTCTATTTTAAAGAAAATTCTTCAGTATCGATACATGTGTCACCAGTAGATGGAATTGATTTAGTAGTCAGACTGAAGTTTTTGAAATTGGTGTTCTTCCAAAGTATCGCAGACACAATGACAGTGGCAGGTAGAATATCAAGGTCTCAGTTTGTAACAATAATTATCCTGTAGTATGTGTCACTTTACATCCTGTATGTCTCTGAAATGCACTTGTAGGGATTTTCCTGCAGTTCTGATGCAAGAAGTCATCCAACTACTCAGCTTAGATGTGTTTTCATATTAGCTATTTTTCATTTTCTCAATTTTATTGGGTATTGTTATGCTAAAATATGATAAAGTATATATATCTTAGGTCCCAGAAAATCCAGTTTCACTTTTTGACAATGAAAAGAGATACATACCTATATAAGTAGTCCTCATTTACAATTTGGACTGGCAACTTTTTAAATTAGCGACAGGCTCATTAAGTGAGACATCATGTGATCATACTGGATTCAAACATTGGTTCCATTTTTAGTTAAGCAAATCATCACAGGTGGTTAAGTGTGACATCAAGTGACTATAGTTTGCAAACTTCCTGTCAGCATTCTAACTAACTTTGCTTGTTGAAGGTGGGTGTCAAGATCATAAAAGGCAATATCATGACCTTGTTACACTTTGACCATTGCAAATGTGCCCCAGTTGCAAAGTGGCTGAGTCAGGATCATGTAACTGTGGAGATACAGAGAGTTGCAAGTTCATGAACTAATTGTTAACCTACTTTTTCAATGTTGTCACAACTTTGAATAGTTACTGAACATGGCAGTTGATAAGAGAGGACTATCTGTATATTCTTTTAAGGGTGAAGTATTGACATAAGCAGTGTTGTGTTTAAAAAAAGTGAATTGTGGTCACTCTGTCATCCACATTTCTACCCTTTGCTGTAAGAGCCATTGCATGGTGTACTTTTGCTTTTAACACAGCTTTTTTTTAAAATTCGCATTTATTCGAGATTCAAGTCATCACATATAAAGTCCTTCATGGCTTGGGTCCAGGGTACTTGCGGAAGCGTCTCCTTCCAATCGCCCTGTACGCTCCCACAGGCAGGGCTTCCTGGGGGTGCTGTCGACCAGACATTGTCAGTTGGCGGTGCCCAGGGGTAGGGCCTTCTCTGTGGGAGCACCCACCCTGTGGAATCAGCTCCCCTTGGAGCTCCGGTTGGCCCCTGACCTCTGTTCCTTTTGCTGAGACCTAAAGACTTGGTTGTTTCAACAGGGCAGCCTGGACTGAATGGGGTGGGTGGTGGGTTTTTTTTAAATTGATTTTTAGTTTTAATTGGGTTTTAAATTTTATTGGGCTTAGTTTAGTTTAATTCTATTTTAATATTTGTATTCTTGTTTTTATTGTAAGCTGCCCTGAGTCCCTCGGGAGAGAGGGCGGCCTATAAGTCCAATAAAATAAATAAATAAATAAATAAATAAATAAATAAATATGCTGCCCTTCTCCGGAGACTCAGGGCGGCTTACAATTTTTGGAGCACAACCCAGTGCGCTCAACAATAGCCTTCATTCCATTGTATATGCCTGCTTATTACTAAGCAACATTTTTACGAAGTCAGCTTATTGCCCCCTACAATCTTGGGTCCTCAATTACCTACCCCGAGAGGATGGAAGGCTGAGTCAACCTTGAGCCTGGTGGGATTCGAGCCTGCACTAATTGCAGGCAGCTGGAACTAAGTGCTAGGTGTTTAACAGCCTGTACCACCAAGGCTCTTTTACCTATTTTGAATACATTTTAAATGAGAAGTTTAAGTGGAATACCATAACATTGAGGGGGGGGGTGTTAATATTTAGAATGATTGCATTATCACTGTAACAGTGATCACATACATTGGCACTATAATACTTTGGAATGCCTTGTTGAATGAAAAAAATGCAGAAAAGTATTTAATTGCTAATTAAAATATTAAAAACAAAATGGAATAATAAAATATGTATTATAATTAATGCATTCTGAACTTTCAATGGCCTTGTGTATTATGAGCAATGAGCATTATGGGATGTACAAAGAAAAACAGTGTAGTTCTGATCTTGAAAAAGACCACTTTAATTCCTTGTTCATTCTAAGACTATCAAGCAAACAAATTCAAGTGTTGGTGATGATTACCAATTTGAAAATAACCTAAAAGTAGTTTAATATATGCAATGTAGTCTTGTGTTGAAAATTTCTTCTGCATTTTTTTCACCTATACCTTTCATTATTTGATTAAATAGACATTTTTTTTCTATAGACAGACAAAGCTTGAGAAGATTCTCATGGGTGGGTTGAATTGAAGGGATACATATGAGTCTCTAATCTTTCATTCAGACACAATACTGTGTAACATCTCCAGCTTATTATCAGTTTAGATCCCAAGGGAAAACATACTGAGGATCTATTCCATGTGATAGATTTCCATCACTTATAAAAACAAATCAAACTCAAGAAATCACCAAAATAAATTAGTTTCTTAGCATCTTAAGAATGAGAAAGGGGGGGAAGTCTTACAGAAAAAACACTTATAAGAAACTAGTGTACAGGTTTTTAGACTTGAATCTACTTTAACATTTGCAAGATAACATAATCAGAGTTGGAAGGGACCTTATAGGTCATCTAGTCCAACCCTCCGCCCAAGCGGGAGACCCTACACCATTTCTGGCAAATGGCAGTCCAATCTCTTTTTGAAAGTCTCAAGTGATGGCGCTCCCACAGCTTCCGCGGGCAAGCTGTTCCATTGGTTGATTGTTCTCACAGAAAGTTTCTCCTTATTTCCAGGTTAAGAATGTGATGTTACCATCCTCAGCATGTAAATTGCACTGAGCTGTAAACCAAATACAGGTAGTCCTCAAGTTACAACCATTTGTTAAAATGGCATTGAAAAAAGTGACTTATAACCATTTTTTAGACTTAATGGCCGTTGCAGCTCTCCAAGTCATGTGATCAAAATTCAGAAGCTTGGCAACTGTATTTATGATGGTTTCAGGGTTCCGGGGTCATGATCACCTTTTGTGGGTTCTGACAAGCAAAATCAATGGGGAAGGATTACCTACACAAACACTTCTACAGTATTGTAGTCCTTGCTTATAGTAAGAAATCACTTGAGGTCTACCTAAGTCTGTTTCTGAAAAGACTCATTTTAAGAACTATAAGGGCTAACATATGGCGGAACTACCTCTTGCTTTCAAGTATGAAACAAGTTAATCCATATTTTTTTAAGCCATATAGGTCAATAACCATCTTTATACATTTTGGGACATAATTTCAGGTAGCTTAATTACGCAGTACATTATTTGAAGTATTTCCTTTTGTCACTGTTGAATCAACTGGTGATTAATACCTTTGCATGCCTTTTACAGCTAAGATTATAACATCCTAATTGGTAGAGTATAATTAATATGGCAATAGATAATTGAGATTTCCTGAACTATCATTCTGTAAAGTTAACACCCCAAATCTAACCAATGTTACTCAAAAGTAAAAATTAACATGATGAATAAAACATACATTTAAAGAACTAGATGACTTTTAATGTATGTTATCAAGGCAACTCACAAAATAAATTTTAGGGTTAGGATTTTAAAATACAGACAAATATAGGAATGATTAATTATGGAACATTGTGAGTCATGGTATGTATGGGATATTTAGACTTGATAATTTGGGGACAATAAATTCTGGTCTGTCATGAAATCAGCAAATTCCTTGTACTATATTTGAATTGTTTCTTACATACTCAGATTTTTTTTTCTGTGTAGTTCCCAATATGAAATTTATCCTAATGTCTCAAAGTTTTATTAAATTATATATAAAGTTTAATATATCTGGATGGTATCATCTGAAAATACATCAATGCTCTGAGGTTCTTTGGTTCATACTTGCAACCAAATTGAAATTGTGTAACTGTGAATTGCTGAATGAAGGTACAAAGCCTCACAGTTGACCAGACATACCGTGTTTCCCCGAAAATAAGACATTGTCTTATATTTTTTTTGGCTCCCAAAAACACACTAGGTCTTATTTTCAGGGTAGGTCTTATATATTTATGGTGCCAAATAGTGGGTGTGAGTGTGTAGGGGGGGTGTTTCGCAGGTGCACGGTTGCTCCCTGAAAAGTCTTCCTGGAACTGGAGATTTACACTAGGTCTTATTTTCGGGGTAGGTCTTATATTAGGGCAGGTTTAGAAAATAGTGCTAGGTCTTACTTTCGGGGTAGGTCTTATTTTCGGGGAAACACGGTACAACCAAAACTGAGCAAGCCATATTATGGGTTTGTCATCGTTCACAGCATTCAACTATTGGTCAAGGCAATCAGTGAAGTACAGCAAGCATTTATATGCCCGAGAATAAATGTGGTTCAGAATAAAAAAAGTTGTTTAAATATAATCCACCATTTCTTTTCCTTAATTAAATTTATTTGAGAAATTTGTTTTCCAACTAAAAGAATATTCATATTAACAATAAAATCAGAGTAAATACTTTAACTCATAATGAACATATTATTTAGATATATCTATGGGTGAAAAGAAATAAACTAAAAGAATTTCCTTTAGAAAGCATATTTAAATATTTCAGTCCCAATTTAAAATGCATTTCTATAGAAAGTAGGTTTAGAATGATAGCTACACTCAGTTTTCTTCTTTATAATTAATTTGTTAGTGAAAGATTACATGAAAATGAAGGTTTATGTTCTTGCTATTAATTTTATTCATAAAAACAATGACTTTTTACCATTATTTTCATAGTTTGGCAGCTATTACATAAATAGGTATAACCGCTACTGTTATCCAATGTTTGGACTTTTGGAATGAAGAAATTTATAAAATACAGTTAAAATCATTGATATTGCTTTGCAGAGTGAGATAAGTAGTATATAAATTTAATAAATAAATAAATGTCACCATCACTAAAGCTAACATTTTGATCCAAATTCAGGATATGTTTAATTTATTGTATGTACCACTAATTCGAGAAAAGCTTTGAATTAGGTAATAATAGAATTGTAGCCTGGATCTTTCTGTTTATAGAATCTCCCTGTTGTTGACAGATAGCATCTGAGAAAAATTCCAAGTCATACACTTAGTTATTAGGATTGCCTTTCTTCTATTTAGATTTCAGTGCAGTTCAATAATTTAAATAACCGTTGACTGACTATAAAATCTTTGGAAAATGACTTTAGAACTTGGGTTGTGTTGGAGTTGCTAAGCTTGGGAAGTCATCCTTCTTCAAGGAAAGTACAGAGTCCCCCTACTCTTCTTTCCTGCTAACCTCTCTAAAATGGAGAATCTCTGAGCTCTAAACAGAATTGGAATTCACTAAAAGAAACACAATGAGGATTGGTCAGGCTGAGCTAAAAATAGGTTGGATGCTAAATACCTATGAAGTAGCCTCAAATGCTGATTAGATATTTGCTCACATCAGGAGAGAATATTTATCATAAACAAGTATCACACTAGAAGTATCAATACATGCTGTTATAACCTGTATCTACTACTGTGTGGTTCCATTCCTGTTAGGGTATGTGAAATTATTGAACTATTGTTGGAGCTTTCTTAGATGATTCAGAATTTTCAGACTTGCTCCTGAAAGCAGGATAAAAACCAGTGGGTTTAATTTATGACATAAATTTCAATTGGTGACCACAACATGTTTAACAGTGGAACAGATTGCCAATAAAGGTGATAGCTTTTCATGCATTGATAACATTTAAACAGAGGCTAGATTATCATTTCTCAGAGATATTGTAGAGATATACTCCTACAGTGGGCAGGGAAGTAAACTAGGTAATTTCCATTATGCATTCCAACAATATTTTCTATAATTCTATGTAGTTAATAAATTAAATATATTCTGTTGAAACCATTATTTATATATATATAAATCTTCAGGCTGGTGTCTTCGGCTTCGTTCTTCTGGGAGAAGAACGAAGCTGAAGACACCAGCCTGAAGATGACGGATGAGATTTCGTCGAAACGTTGCCAAGGTATTCTCAATCTTACACGGGACAAGACCCGAATACACCAAGACCTACACACACACACACACACACACACACACACACATATATATATATATATATTCGTACATTTTCACGGGTAAAGGTATGCAGGTCTTGGTGTATTCGGGTCTTGTCCCGTGTAAGATTGAAAATACCTTGGTGACGTTTCGACGAGATCCCACTCACCATCTTCAGGCTGGTGTCTTCGGCTTTGTGCTTGTGCCAGTAAAGCATGATCTGAGCTGCCTTCTCTCTATAAATACTGGAGGGGAGGTGTGGTGTGCTGGCTCTGCTGTAAGCGGATTGGTTGGCTGTGTTGTTGGCTGTGTTGTCGCTTCTTGATTGGTTGATGGAATTGGTGTTTGCTGATTGAGCCCTAATCAACAAACGAGTCCCAGCCACAAAAACCCAACACTGGACCCAAAATAACACATGATGCCACCACCAATCTCCCTCACCAGACTCAAACCCAAGCCCACCCCACAGACAAAAGGCAAACCACCATCCAGAAACCAAACCATAGCTGCAACTCCAGCTGCTACACCCCCCTCCGGCCCCCAAACTAAGCAAACTGACACACGCTATAAACACATAGCCAGACCTCAAACTCGGAGCCAAACCAAGGCCCAGAATGTCACATCACAGCCTTCCACCCAGGATACTACATCATGGAACTCAGGAGATTACAACACAAAACCTCAGGAGGTTGCAACACAGACAACGACCCAGGAGATAACAGCACAAGACCCAAGATGTCACAACAATAAAACTCAGAAGGTCATCACACAGCCCACTACCCAGGTAGCTACAACACAAAAGGCTGAAGGACACACAGCCACTACCTCAGCCACACAGGCTCTTACAAAAAAGCCAACCAATCAGCAAACATCAACTCCATCAACCAATCAAGAAGCAACAACACAGCCAACAACACAGCCAACCAATCAGCAAACACCAATTCCATCAACCAATCAAGAAGCGACAACACAGCCAACAACACAGCCAACCAACCCGCTTAGGTGTGGTGTGCTTAGCACACCACACCTCCCCTCCAGTATTTATAGAGAGAAGGCAGCTCAGATCACGCTTTGCTGGCACAAGCACAAAGCCAAAGACACCAGCCTGAAGATGGCGAGTGGGATCTCGTCGAAACGTCGCCAAGGTATTCTAAATCTTACACGGGACAAGATCTGAATACACCAAGACCTACATACCTTCACCCGTGAAAATCTGTGAAAACAAATATATATGTATAATTCATTTTATATTACCCATCATTCTTTCTCAAAAATATTCTCAAGATTATTAATATTTTTGTTATACTATTTTATCAAAAAGTAATTTGACAAAATAATTAGAAGTTCAAAAATATTTTTCAATCTACAATTTAAAAAACATATTCAAGGAACTGAAAATGAATGCTTATTGGATGTTCTTCGTAAAATATTCTTAACTCATCCATTTCTCTGCAATCTCAGTGTCACAATGTTTACATATAAACTCTTCATGAACAGAATGAATGGAACTCAAGTTTAAAGGGATTTACTTGCATAGCTGTGGTGTGTGTCATGAATGAGAGGTGGTTCATTGTTGGTTTTTATTTTGCTTGGTATTTCTTCCTTTTCTCATTCAAGCCAATTCAGGCGACTCTATTGCATGTAGCTGTGTGGTTTTAAATTATACTTTATTTTTTTAACCTAAACTGCCATACATAGAATTACTGTAATAATGTTTTTGTAGGCTTAACTCTGCAGAAATCAGTGTGAAATGGCTTTTCATACGCTGGGACTGGAATAATGAAGTAAGATTGCTTAATAGCTGCCAATCTGAAAATCTTTGTTCAAAACAAAGATAATTGACTTTCATTTTCTGACTTCTTTAATTTCTTTTTAAGAGAGAGAACAGAACCAAATATTGATGTTATTACTTACAGTACAGCTGCAAAGCTGCAGTGCTATCAGTTTTAAATGTTTGTTTCTTATATTTCTTTGGAATGTTCTGTCCAGAATGTAGCAGAATAAACATTTATAAAATTAGATGCTTTTCTATGAATCTCTTCCCATGAACCTTCTTTTCCATAGGATGCTGACATGCATGACAAAGTAAGTGTGTGTGTGTGTTTCTGACACAGTTATACACCAAAGTTGCATAGAACGTTGAAATTTGTGGGCAGTAATACAAAAGATTGGAAGCATGTACTTAACAAGCTACGATATTCCTTTTACAGTGTATATCTGTTCCAAACAATACAAAAAAAATCTTTTTGCCAGAAGCAATTGCTTAATTTTCAGCAGGCTAATAAGAGTATTGTGATTGTAATATGCAATATACTATATAGAAAATTCCTTAAATATTTTGTGAAATTTACTAGTTATCTACAGCAATGGCCTCCAACTTTTTGGACACCAGGGACTGGTTCTATGGAGAGATTTTTCTAAAGACTGAAGGGGATGTGGTTTTGTGTGCTACCGCAGATGGTGCTTTGCCTGTTTGTGCAGACTGGTTGCTGGCATGTTGCAGACTGGTGCAGTCCACAGATCAAGGATAGGGGACCTCTGATCTAGAGCAATGTTTCTTACTCTCAGGATCCTTCCCAGTTATTATGGAGGAGAGCTTTTGTTTGAATAGGTTATATTAAAAATTAAAATCGACACATTCATATATGTATTTATTGAATAATGTAAGACGACAATATTAAACAATTAACTATTAACTAAATATTTTTCATTAAAAAACCCTGTATTTTTAACAAATGAATAAAAATAAGACTTGGGTTGTGTCAATCAGGGGTGTCAAACTCAATTTCACTGAGGGCCACATCAGGTTGTCTTTCACCTCAGAGGACTGGGGGGGGTGGCTGGGAGTGGGCGCAGCCATAGTGGGCATGACACGGGACTTGTGTCGGGGGCACCTGTGGTGACCAACTGCTAAGGCAGGACTGTTGTGAGACCCTCCCTCACTCTCATTATAATTTTCCTTCCTTCCTTTTGTTCTTTTTCTTTTTCCTTTCCTATTCATTTTTTATCCTTCTTTCCCCTCTTTCCTTATTTTTCCTTCCTTGCTCTCTTCCCATCTTCCCATCTTTTTCTTTGTATTTCTTCTTTCCCTTTCTCCTTTCCTGTCCCTTCTTGCATGCTCATAGCCCTTTGCCAGCAAAAATGGAGCTCGGGGGGCTGCATGGCCCCCCTGCACCCTGTTTTGGCCTGGACGGCCTCCTGCAGCCCTCTGCCAGTGAAAATGGAGCCTGGGGGGCCACATGCGGCCCCCACAAGCTCCATTTTCACTGGCAGAAGCAGTCTTATGCTGTTTCCAGGCCGGCCCCATGGGTCAGATCTAAGCATCTCAGGGGTTGGATGCGGCCCCCAGGCCTTGTGTTTGACACCCATGTTTTAAATTTTTACAAATATCTCCAATATTTGGCAAATAATTATGATTTTGTACACCCCTGAGAGGGTCTTGAGGAAGCGCAAGGGTTCCTTGGATTATACTTTAAGAAACACCAGCCTAGAGCAGACCTTGGTATCTTACTGGGCCACATCTCACACTTTGACTGTCCCTGTCTGGCCTATGTAAGGTCAGTTGGAAATTAGAAATCAAATATAAATAAGTGCACTGCAGGGGGTGGGAAAGGAAGCCAAATAGGTTCCAATTCTATGCAGTCACTGTGCAGTCCTTCAGTTGGCTGATGGGCTGTGGGAGGACAAGGAGAGAGAGCACTTTTCTGCATATGTGCAGAGCTCACCCATCACCAGAGCGGTTTGAGGAGGCAGTAGTGGGGGTAATCATGTGAGGGGACTCAGGCTCTGTCACCCACTGCCACCTTGGTTGAAGCACATCTGGGGGCTATTGCTTCGGCCCTCCACGAACAGTCCCAGTTTCTCATGCGGCCCCTTGGGAAAATTAATTGCCCACCTCTATCTAGAGCCATGATGGCGAACCTATGGCACATGTGCCAGAGGTGGCACGCAAAGCCCTCTCTATGGGCCCCCACGCCATCATCAGCTGCTGTTCTGGTTTCTGGTGCCAGCCAGCTGGTCTTCGTGAGTGCCAGAGCACCAGAAAACAACCCAAAAAACAGCCAAAAAACAGGCCATTTTGGGGGCCATTTTCAGGCTGTCTTGGGGCCATTTTCAGGCCAATTTCCAGGCCATTTTTGGACCACTTTCAGTCTATTTTTCAGACCAATTTTGGGCTGTTTTCAGGCTGTTTTGGGGCCATTTTAGCCTGAAAACAGCCCAAAATGGCCCCCAAAATGGCTCCAAAAACAGGCACGCATGCACCAGCCAGCTAGTGTTTGGGTTTCCAGTGCTCCAGCACGCACACATACATGCGCATGCATGCATGTTACTCAGTGCCAAAAAGTTTTGCCATCACTGATCTAGAGTTCATATTTATATCATTTCTCCTGTATGCCCTGTCTGGAAAGCTGAACCAGTGTTCCTTTTGAGAACATGACGAGTTCTCAAGGGACAGGTGATGAAATTATAAAGCAAATAATTAATGTGCAAACAGACAAAAGACAACTTTGGCCTGGCTTAGACTACATATTACTATGGTAGGGATGACAGAGTAAAAGTGACTTTCATTACTGGTATCGTATGCTCTCAATGCTGCCTTTCAAAGTTGCATGGCAAAATATTATCAAACTTAATAATGAAGGGGATAGTTTCTTAATATTCTTACATAAATTTTATGTTCCACATACATTCATTTGAATTTAATTCAACTTGGATGCCCCTGTTACAAATAATCACTAGAATTATTAGCCCAAGGAAAATGTTTGTTCTATTATAATCATCAATTTTAGCATGCTCATGAGAAGAGTTTACCTAATCTTCTGCTTTCTTGAACCTTGTCCTTTTTGTTTTAATTCTAAAATGTACTTTCCTTAAGGATTAATGGATTATTTACTTTTTAAAAAATCCAATTTTGGTATTATTCTGGCTCTGTTTAAACTTGTACCACGAATATTTCACCTAGATTTTAAAAAAAACAACATTTAAGCATTTGACTACAGAATAAAAGTATTACACATATTAGTTTGACATGGAAACAGGCTGTAGTTTTATAGTATAATAAAAAATGTAAGCAGATAAAGAAATAATAAAGATATGAATAAAAATTTCGGTGTCAGTGTGAAACTCCAAAATACTTCATGATTTATCCATATAGTTTGGCTTGTCTATAATTTCACAGTATTGTGTTGTACTTTCATTAATAAACTCTGGGAATGTGACCTCCAGGCATATCTAAGACTCAGCAGTTTGATGACAGATTAATTGGAGCTTATTAAGAGACGACTTTTCTCTTTATTTTTGTAGCAAGTGTAAAAAAAACAGGACATTTACAGATCAGTACTTCCATTCTTTTTTTAAAGCTTTCTATTTAATATATAAAATACCCAAAAGAAGTAGAAATAAGAAATTAGGGAAAGGAAAAAGAGAGGGGGAAAAGAAAATGTGAGGTACAAGGGAAAAAAAGAAAAAAAAGGCATTGAGTTCCATATCTTTTTAGCACAGTACAAGATAAAAATACTCCAGTTTCAACTTTTTGCTTTTACACATTAGTATATAAGCAGCCATTTCTATAACGACAAATCTATCCAATTAACAAAACCTAAGTCAATATTTCATTTTTTTTCATTACAGGCACAAAATCCAGAAGTGATATCCAAGTGAAAAACGTACTTAAATATATTATCTTCTTTGAATAAAATGATCAATTTAACCATTCCTGCTTTATCTTCCTTGCTATCGAAATAGTATGTATTTCTATCTAATAGTCTTTATGAACTATCATAATTTTTATTAACAAGGTTTACTGTATTCTTTCAGATTCTTTGACTTTACAGGGAAAAATACTCTTCCGCCCCACTTTTTTAAATGCTAAACTTTTCCTTAAACACATTTCTAAAATCTAAACTTTCTAACACATCTATTTCTTTAGCTTCTTAACATATAGGCTTTGAAGGATTAGTGATTAGTAATTTCAGTATTAAATTTAGATCCCTCTCTCCAAACTACCCTTATAGAATAATATTTTTTCTTTTATAAGCATCCTTATTAAAACTCAAAATTTTTGCATACTTTAAGAGTTATATAAGTGTTATGTATATATAAAAATTACATTTTCAAATTTTGGATTAAGATTTTTTTTCACTTACAAATATCAAACAAATAAAAATTCATCCTAAATCCAGTTAACTGATTAAGTTTAAAGTCACTCCTTCTAGCTTGTCTTCATGGAGTAAAATCTGTTTTTTCTCTGAAAAGTTTATAAGGCCCTGTTTTTATCAAGGATTTCTCAACCTTGTTAATGTCCTTAAAGAAAAGTCCCAAACTTGTCTTTTTAAAAATTGCTGATTTTCTTGAAGCTCTTCTTTCAGTTATGCGAGAGATTTATGTTTAAACCATCATAATAAAAGTTGGTGTGAGGTTTATATTCCAAAATTGCAGTTAGCTCCTCTGCATTTTTAGCTACTTGTGAAGTTGCCTCAGTAGTTTGGTAAATTTCTACACATGTTTGCATCTCTAAAGTAGTTTGAGAGGTTTTTTTCATCATCCTTAGAGCAGAGCTGATCAACAAATGGGTGGATTTTATTTAGAGTATGTTCAAATATATCTCTAATAATTTGCTCCTCCATCTTGACTCCCTCTTTGGTCAAAGAATAGCTATTTTGTAAGTCACTTAGGAATTGCTAGCCATTCTGGAACCATAAAATTGGAAAGTTTTAGCCACCCACAACAAAGCAGAGCAAGCCACAAGTTACTACAATAATAAACTAAAACCACCGCTTTCAGTCTTTATATTTCTTCAACAGCTTTTTTTTCTTTTTGCTCCATACTTAATCCCTAAAATGGCACAGGTCTTCAAAAAGGGGTAGCAAGCTACGACTAAAGAGAGCTTCTTTTAACTTCACTTAGTAAAGATTCATAGTCCTTAAAGGTGATCAAGAAATGAAAGGCACATCTTTGTGTCCATTTAAAAGGTAAAATTCAAAACGGAGACTTCTTCAACAGATTGCAGCCCCGTCCCCTGTCCCCCCGGAATTTGGCATGCAACAGCTTCGAAGCACTGCTTTTGAAGTTACTTGCAGACCTCAGGCTGTATCGGAGGATCTTGAGGGGTAATTCTTAGATGATCCCTGATCCAGGGGGGAGCAGGAGGTCATAAAAACTGAAGGAATGCCAGTCCCTTCAGTTAGTAGTTGAAGAGCTACATTCATCTTCATCGGAAGTACCCATCAGTACTTCCATTCTTAAAGAGCTATACAGTTGTGTTGGGATGGTAATTCCTAGAATACTTACATTATGAGGATAATTCAAAAATAAATTGCATTTCTATTTCCATTCTATCTGGAGGGCTAGGCTGCTCGAGAAAAGCCTAAAATAAAATATATGTAATATTAAACAGCTAGAATGTAGCACTCAGCAATATATAACTTCTAAGTGTGTAGCAATTTACATATTTAGGTGTGGGTTGGCCCCAGGGACAGTCATTCTGAGGCAACAATACAAGGTGGCTTTTTTGAGCAGCAGCAATGGCGCTAGAGCTGAAGTCAACGTCTGGGCCTATATTTCAGGCCCAGGCTCAGTGCTACTGTTGAGCGCCATCATTTAGGATGGCTTAGATGGGGGCAGTGGATGTTTTTCTTTTCTTCGGGGAATTCCATATCAGCAAAGTCAAGTATGAGAAAAATATTTTCGTTTGATTTTGTTTCATGAGGAATATGAGTCAAAAATGTTATGTATGCAGGTTTGAATGTGATTGGTTTAGTTTGAACTGTTCTTGTAAAATGTCAGAAATGATTGGTTTAAAAAGTGCGGGAAAATCCTGCACTCTGATTGGCTGGCAACTGCGGCTGCTGGCTATAAGTAGCAGCCGCAGCCCAGCCAAATCGGGTCTGTTATGAGCTGTAGTCACTAATAAACTCTTCACTGAAGCACTCCGTGTCTGACTCTTCATGCAAACTTAACAAAAAATATCAGCATTTTCCTTTCCTCCACATTAAAAAAATGACTGCTTTGGTTTTTAGTTAGTTTAGTTATTTAGCTGTAGCAGTTGGAATGAGAAATTTTTGGGTCAGAACATTTTGATCTTGAAATTGCACATCTCTACTGAAATGTACATATATTCTTTCAATATTGATTGGATTTCAATCTGGTTGTTTTTTTAAAAAAAACAGAAGTTAAGGGATCAGGCTGGAAACTAGGAGATAGTGAATTCTAGTCCAGCCTTAGACATAAGGCCAACTGGGTAACCTTGGGCTAGTGACTTTCACTCAGTCCAAGAGAGGAAACTGTGACAAAGCACTTCTGAAAAACCTTGCTAAGAAAACTGCAGGGATTTGTCCAGGCAATCTGCAAGAATAAGACATGATTGAGCAGGGGAAAAGGTCATCTGGAATATAATTCTTCAGTGTCTTGCCATATTCCAAAAGCATATCAACAGCACGTTACAACAAGTTTGCATTGCTGTAAATTAGTAATTAGCGTGGATTCATAAACTCTGTAATATATCTTTTTATAAAAAGTTGGAGGATAATTCCACTCATAAAAGAAAAGGTAATCATACATTGCAGAGGAATTGTGGAAAATTGATACAAAGTTCTGAACAATTTTGAGGTTATTCACAGTAGAATTTGGATGCTATGTGCTTCTACTGTGGAAAGCCTTTCTAGGAATAATGTTGTTACTCTTAATTCAAAGTAATGCTATCAAAAATGAGTTTGAATAGGCAGAGAATTTGCTGCTATAACTATTATTTATTTACATTCAACATTTAGCAATATTTTGAATTTTCCAATGCAATAACATTCATTGCATGTTTCAGCAAGTCATTGAGTCGTTAAGTACAAAATATATAATGTGTATAAGTTTATGTCCCTGCATGCATACATACGCTGTAATAAGGCACAATTGGTAAATGATTAATCATGAGGAACTTGGCTTTCCAATTCCATAATTGAGTTAGCATAAGAATTAAATAGAACTGTGATTTATAAAATAGAGTTACTGTCATTTTAATTTAATAAATCCCAGTATTCCTGTATTTCAGCTTTTAATTAAACTTTTTTGTTGGCGCTCCAAACTAATTAGGAAGGATGTAGAATGGGGCAATGGATGTATTTCAGGGCACATGAGCTTCTAACAACAAGCATTTTGGGTACAAGGTCAGGCATTTTCCATTAGTTAAAAAAAGAATCAGAAATCTAGCTAACATCATTTTCAACTAACACATTGTATTAAAAGGCATAAGCTTTTGTGAGTGCTTAAAATGACTTGTGTTAAATATAATATGCTAAAGTTGTATAAGGTACTTGTAATCCACTTCCCTGTAACTAGCTTCTGAGTACACAATGCGTCTTCCCCTCCCTTCTCCGTTCCTAATCCCAATTTAAAACCTACATTAGTCTATCCACCCTATGCATCTGATGAAGTGAACTGCAACTCATGAAAGTTTATACTTTGGTGTTAAAGAACAACCCTTATTGTCTGCAGTCCATAGACTTGGATTGTAAATAAACAGGTACCCAAAAACAGAAGGTGCAGAAGTGGAATACCTGTTAAGACAAGTAATTTACATAGAAATTGACTTCCTATGGAAATACCTGACTACGTTTTAATAAAGACTGTGCTTGCTAATAGTCCTGATAAGCAGACTATTTTGGCTGCAACCAGAGTAAAAAAAAAATTAAACCATTTGAACTTGTTCCTCTTTCATTGTATTAAAATGAAAGGAAGACATTCTTTTCTTTGTGCATTATCAGCATATTAATTCAACACTGATAACATTGATTCAAATATTAAATTTCTCCCATTTTTCTTCTGGTAATGAGTCACTTAAAAAAGTAATGTAATAATTTCACAAAACTAATAATGGATATGACTGTGTTATAGTTACCCTGCTATTCAGATGCTAGGTATTCTAGTTCATGGTATTTCAGGAAGGAAGGGAGAAGGGGAGAAAAGAAGGAAGGAATTTTTGCACTTTTCATTTAAACTATTAAGCTATGTTGTTAAAGAAAAAGAATTAGAGAAGCTGAACTATAAATCTCACAAACAGTAAACAAATGGGGGTTGCCAGGCTAGTTGCCATTTGATAACAAGCTTGTTCATGTAGATCAACAGCTGCAGACACTGCATAAATCATTGAGCATCTCTCCCAGACAGGCCCCATTGTGTCATGTCATTGGAAAACCCAGTCTTCCCCTATTTTGCTTTGCAATATTCAGCATTTTATTTTCATCTAATTCCAATTCACAATCATAAATACACTGTGGCCATTAGCAAATGTGCATTATTTCACTTCAAAGTGTGGTAGGCAACTGCACTATATTTGTGGGGTTTGTTGCTGAAAAAAATCTGAATCTCCCCCCCTCCAAAAAAAAACCCCTTACTCTTATGCAACAAATGTGAAGCAATTCATATTTTGGAAATATATGTATAGCACTGGGAATGACACCACAGTGGTTCTATAACCTAGTGAAACTATCGCCTGTAGAATAATGTCACAATTAATACCATGCATACTTTACTTTAAGAGATATGAGCCATGGAATATTCCAGAATGCACCTGAAAGCTTCAGCTGACTCAAAATTTAGTGCTGCAGGTAGCTATGAGTGCCCCTCAGTGTATGTAGGTTGCATTTCTATTCTGCACATTTTATTGGCTATTAGTATCCTTCCAGGTGCAGTTCAAGATAGTGGTAGTAACTTATAAAGCCCTTCATAACATAAGGCCAATTATCTGTGGAAGCAACCTAGAATCAAGAAGAAATTTCCTGACAGAACCATTAATCAGTAAAAACAACTTGTCTCCAGAAGTTGTGAATGCTCCAACATTGGAAGCTTTTAAGAAGAGATTGAACAACTATTTGTCTGAAATGGCATAGTGCCATAGGGTTTCCTTCCTAAGCAGTGGGCTAGGTCCCTTCCAACTCTGTTATTCTATTCTATTCCTCTCCCTGACTGCTTTTACTCATCCCATCAGTTACAGAAGAAGAGAGCTACTCTGTCCTATCAATTAAGGAGTGCCACCTTGCAGGATCTAGGAAGCAAGTCTTTTCTGTCATGGTACCTGCTGTTTGAAACATGATCTCCCCAGAGATCAGATTCGCCCCCGAAGCACTGTTGGTCTTTCACAAAGCCCTAAACGAGTGGTTGTGTTTCTAGGCATGTTTGCTGAGTTATTACTTACCATGAGGTGGATGTTTTAATTGTTGGCTGATTGTGTTTGTTTTTAATTTTATGTATTGTATTTTGTCGATCCTTTTGTTTTTAAGTGCTGTTAGCTGCCCATAGTCACCATAGTAATATTTTTTTTAAAAAGGTAAAGGAATCTCTGCGGATTTTATTTTGCCAGTGATTGCCGATTATAGGGGGCAGTGCTCATCTCAGTTTCAAGGCCATTGAGCTAGCATTGTCCAAAGACATTTCCATGGTCATTTGGCCAGCATGATGTCATGGAGTGCTGTTACCTTCCCACCATAAGGGGAACACTGATGGCTCAGTGCTTAAGAGACTGAAATTGTCAGTTGGAAAGCCAGGTTCAAGACCCAAGTGCCCACGATGGGGTGAGCTCCTGTCCTTTCCTCAGCTCCTGCCAACCTAGCAATTCGAAAGCATGCATTTGCAAATAGATAAATAGGTACCACTACAGTGCATTAGTACTATGTGTGGCCATAATAAATAAATAAATAAATAAATAAATAAATGCTTGGCAGGAGGCAAACTACAACAAATTGTTGTGAGGCGTATGGAAACAGAGGGCCAGATCGGTTTTGGGGAGTGAGCCCCCGCTATTTGCAAGCGGTGCTGCGCTCCGACCCTCTTGTTTCTGTCCACTCCCTCAGGGGTACGGGAGGTCAGGTCCCTGGGCAAAGGCTGGTTTATGTCAACGCCAGGTCCATGGTGAATAAAGCCCCCCACATCAATGAATTGATTGAGGGGGAGGCCGCGGACCTGGCTTACATCACGGAGACCCTGTTGGGGTCAGAGGGAGGGGTACCTCTGTGTGATTTATGCCCCCCAGGTTTCTGGGTGCTACACCAACCTCGGGCCCAGGGTAGGGGCGGGGGAGTGGCGGTGGTTATTAGGGAGTCCCTTTGTCCGAGGGAGGTCACTGTCCTGCAGATTGGCAGGTGTGAGTCTCTCCTCCTGAGGCTGGGCCCTGGGGGTCAGTTGGGTCTGTTGCTCATGTACCTTTCTCCCAGCTGCGTGACAATGGCCCTGTCCGAGCTCCTCGATGTCCTCTCGGCAGTGGTGGTTGAGTTCCCTAAACTTATTGTTTTGGGGGACTTCAACCTCCCTTCTCTAGGTGGGTCATCGGGGTTGGAGCGGGACTTCATGGCTTCAATGGCAGCTATGGACCTGACCCAAATAATTCAGGGCCCGACCCATGAGGGTGGACACACAGTCAACCTGGTTTTTATCTCCGGACAGTGGCATAATGATCTGGGTGGGGGATTACCAACTATTCAACCCCTGTCATGGACCGATCATTTCCTCCTTCGGCTGGGCTTCCATCACGTCACCCCATGCTGCTGGGATACGGAACCGACCAGGTGGTTCCGTCCCAGGCACCTGATGGACCCAGAGAGGTTTCAGTCGGCGCTTGGGTTGTTTCCTGTCTCCCTTACTCACAACTTGGCCAAGGCCCTGGTGGATGCCTGGCAACAGGCTGCCTCAGGGGCTCTTGACTGAGTTGTCCCTTTGCGGCCCCTGACCCATCACAGATCCCGGTTAGCTCCTTGGCTTTCTGAGGAGCTCCGGGAGATGAAGTGCTGGAGGAGGGGCCTAGAGAGCATTTGGAAGTCCAGTCGTTTCGAATCTGACTGATCCCAGTTAAGGTCCTTTACAAGGACTTACCTGGCGGTGATGAGAGCAGCAAGGTCTTCTTACTTCTCCGCTCTCATTGCGTCCTCAGAGAATCACCCGGCCGCTCTGTTCAGGGTCACTCGCTCCCTCCTGAATCGTGGGGGAGGGAGGACCCTTTGCAGGGATGGGCTGAGGAATTTAGTCATCATCTGCTGGACAAGATCGCTCAGATCCGGGCCAGCTTGGTGTCCGACTGGCTAGAGTCTGACGACAGAGTAGCGTCGGGTCTTGTTGTTACGACCTGGGATGAGTTTGACCCTGTGACTCCAGATGAAGTGGACAGGGCTGAGTTTCACCATATGTTTACTGGACCCGTGTCCCTCCTGGGTGCTTTATGCTGCCTGTGAGGTTACATGAGGCTGGCTTCAGGCAGTGGTCAACGCTTCATTGGGTGAGAGGTCCTTCCCGGCTGCCTTGAAGGAGGCGGTGGTGAGGCCCCTCCTTAAGAAGCCTGCCTTGGACCCAGCCATTTTGAACAACTTTCGTCCTGTCTCCAACCTTTGCTTTGTGGCGAAGGTTCTTGAGAGCGTGGTGGCATGTCAGCTCCCGAGGTTCCTGGAGGAAGCTGCCTACCTAGATCCGTACCAATTGGGTTTCAGGCCCGGGTACAGCGCGGAGATGGCATTGGTCGCGCTGATGGATGATCTCTGGAGGGCTCGGGACAGGGGATATTCCTCTGTCTTAGTCCTATTAGATCTCTCAGCGGCTTTTGATACCATCGACCATGGTATCTTATTGTGACACCTCGGGGGGTTGGGGTGGGAGGCACCATTTTTCGGTGGTTCTCCTACCTCTCGGGGCGTTCACAATCGGTGTTGGCAGGGGGCAGAGGTCGGCTCCGCAGCCCCTCACTTGCGGGGTGCCTCGGGTCAGTCCTCTCTCCCCTCCTGTTCAACATCTTCATGAAGCCGCTGGGTGAGATCATCCGCGGTTTTGGGGTGAGGTATCATCAGTATGCTGATGATACCCAGCTTTTCATCTCCACCCCAAACTGACTCAGTGATGCCCTCACCGTGATGTCTTGTTGCCTGGAAGCAGTGCGGATCTGGATGGGGAGGAACAGGCTCCAGCTCAACCTAGCCAAGACCGAGTGGCTATGTGTACCGGCATCTCAGATGATCCAGGATGTTTCACCTTTAGGCTTGGGGGGAGAGGTGTTGCCCCCCGTGGAAAGGGTGCGCAACTTGGGTGTCCTCCTGGATACACGGCTCAGTTTGGAGGAGCAGGTGGGAGCCGTGACCGGGGGGCATTTGCCCAGGTTCACCTGGTGCACCAGTTGCACCCCCACCTGGACCGAGATGCGTTATGCACGGTCACTCATGCGCTCGTTACATTCCGACTCGACTACTGCAATGCTCTCTATATGGAGCTGCCCTTGCAGACCACGCAGAGGCTTCAACTGGTGCAGAATGCAGCCACGTGGGTTGTGATGGGGATATCCCAATACTCCCATATTACACCCCTCATGCGCAAGTTGCATTGGTTGCCGGTTGCCCTCTGCGTGAGATTCAAGGTGCTGGTACTTACCTATAAAGCCCTATATGGCTTAGGGCTGAGGTACTTGCGGGAACGTCTCTTGCCAACATCGAATGCCCATTGCCTGGTGCGCGCCCACAGACAGAGCCTCCTTGGGGTACCGTCGACCAGACAATGTCAGCTGGCGGTCCCTAGGGGTGGGGTCTTCTCTGTGAGAGCGCCTACCCTATGGAACCAGCTTCCCCTGGAGCTACGACTGGCCCCCGACCTCTGCTCCTTCCGCCACGGCCTAAAGACATGGTTATTCGAACAAGCCGGCCTGGACTGAGGGGGGGTTAGTTTTTAAATGTCATGTCTTGGGGTTTTAGATAATTTGTTTGGTCGAACTGGGTTTAATAACTTTTAATTACTCTTAACTTTTGTATTGTATGTTTTTATGATGTGAGCCGCCCTGAGTCCCTAGGGAGATAGGGCGGCATACAAGACCAAATAAATAAATAAATAAACAAACAAACATCTTATTATAAACCAGAGATGCTGGATTATGTAGACCAACTGACTGCAAAGGAATTCATGGTTACCAAAACTTAAGCTTTGGTTATGGGTAGAGCTTTACTTCATTCAACCCCAGCATATTTTCAGGTAATTCAGGAAATTCCAGAGGGTGTCTGCCTTCTGGAATGAAGTTAACCCCCAGATTCAAATGACCCCCACCCTACTGGTATTTTGAAAGGCCCTGAAGATCTGGCTGTTCACCCAGGCATTTGGATTGTGTGGATTGTTTTTGTTCGTTCCCTTCTGATTTTGTCATTTCTTGTTTTAAATGTTTTAATTTGTAACTCATCCAGATATATGTAATACATTATTACGATTGGTTGCTCAGTCAGCCAGTACTGTAGATTGGATTTGGCACTTTGTCTATCTATCAAGTCTTTCCAGTTCTTTCTCTTGTTTTCCCTTCTGCTTTCCTTGGGTGCTATCCAGACTTTTATAGTTTTCTTATCAACAATCGTTAAGTGGGCCCTTGATTGCAGCAGCAGCAGGCAAGTAGGCTCTCTGCTTTTAACTAAGATTAAATTAATCTATTTTAACTACTACCTGTTTTCAAGGCTATTTTTCTACCTTATCCTAGTCTTCAAATTTTCTATTTTAAACCTTTTACACTTTTGAAATTTTTTGCAGTGTGGCCGCTAATCCACTTCCAGTTATATTTCAGCTACAGTTTAGCTGTATTTTTAACAACCCAAGTGGGGCCTCAGCTATGGGAGTGCCTTGCTGCTGCTTCTTTGTTGCTGTTCTATAGATCTTACTCCTTTAGCTTGGAAGTCTAGTAATGTCTAGCTCTGATGTGACTTTCTTATCTGATTTATTTTATTTTTATCTACTATTTTTATTATTTTATCATTTTTACTTACTCCCTGCTCCCTGCTCTGTCGGGAGGGCAGGATCCTTGTTATACTTGTGAGGAGCTCTGCCATTGTTTGTATCAGGACTTGTTTCCTCTCGACTCCCGACTCCTCTTCCTCTGGATTTAGGACTCGTTTAAGTGACTAGACTGTTTGCTATATTACACAGCTCCTCCTCTATTGTGCTACTTAATATAATGAAGACAAGGAAAAGGAGCAGATCCCTCACTGACCTGGTTCCTCAACCTTCTCTGAAGCAATCCAAGATTGAGGACTTCGTTTTAACTCGGCCTCTCGGTTTGAAAACTCCAGCTCCCTTTTATCTGGCTGCTGCCAGTTGTCACGATCCTCCAATGATTGAGGGTGTCGCCCCCTGAGTTGAGAACAAAGGCTCATCAAAAATTACGGCCCCCAATCAATCCTTAAATGAGCCCACCCTTACAGAACTTTTGGCCCAGCAATGTTTCTTGGTTGCAGAAACAACAGCGAGCATTCAGTTCCAGCTTGATAAAATAATAAGTACTTTATGGGATGGCTCTTCATACATCACTTCTCAGGTTTCCACATTTTTTTTAAGAGCTGTATCCATCAGAGGAGAACGCTGTAATTCCCCTCAGTCAAAGTTTCTGGTGACCAATTGTTCATGATTTTACTTTTCCCATGTTCTTCTTCTATTATACTTGTATTTTGGTCTGTGACCGCAAGAAATTAAATAAACATGAATCGTTAAGTCTGGTGTTGCATGGCAGATGCTTATCGGTTTGAATTCCAAAATACCAGAGCACTTTCATTTCTTCATTTTCTATAACTTTATTTTGTAGTCTTGCCAGTTCTTGGTTGCAGACAAATGATATTTCTTTCAGATATTCCAATGGGCCATTGTTGCTACTTCATCCTGCCTTTGTTTGTGCTTAGACTGTGGAATCTTCTTGTAACAGCTAAGTAGGTGGCCCACCGTTTCTTCGGGTTTTTTTGCAGAAGCTGTGTTTTCTGCCTGTTGCTGTCTTCTCAGTTTTGGCTTTAATATACATTTGTTCTTAAGACTTGGTCATGTACAGCTAGAATCAGTTTCTGTCTCTGTTCAATTTTCTTGCTCTTAGCCATTGCCAGGTCTTGTTATCTGCCTGCTTTTTTAAAAAAATAAGTATTGGCCATGTAATATTTGCCATCTCTCTTTTCTATTCTTCATTTGGTCTTTCCTCTAGGCCAGTTTTGTCTCTCTGGTGTTCAGTAAGCCTTCATAGTGTACTAGCTTTAATGCATCTTCTCCATTGTCTTTCAGATATTCTTCCAATGTCCTTTTTTCTTCATCAGCTGTTTGGTATACTTGCCACACTCCATGCCCATCTATTTTCCTTAGTGAATACATTCTGTCATTGTCACTGAATGGATGAAAGGCATGATTCATTATCATTATTTTTCTCATCTTCTTATCCAAGACTTCTAGATCTTCTTGAGTTCAGTCCACTATTCCAGCTGTATGCATAAAAACTGGAATTGCCCAGGTGTACATTTTACTCAGTGATATTTCTGTCACAGAATTTGGACTTTAAGAGCTTCGCTCATCTAATGTATTTACAACTAAACTTCTTGACTTCAGTGTGCTTGATATGTCAGCCTGAAGGATGCACAGGTATTTATGGTGTTCTTCATCGATACTTTTCATATTATTTCCATAGAGTATGTTGATTCTTCCTTTTTTTCCTATTGATGGTGAGAGTAGAACATTTGTATCAGGATCTCAACTGCTCCAGCACTGCACTCTTCTGGACAGAGAGCTCTGATGTCTTTCCTGGGATCTGTTGGAGCCACTCTTCCAGTTTAGGAGTCACTGCCCAAGTGCTTCTACCACTGCTGGGATCACTTTGGCCTTTACATTCCGTTTCATTTTTCAGGCCCTGATGTTTCTCCAGTTTCTCATGTTCCTTCCTCCTGATGTTGCTGTGACTTGGCACTGCTACATTTATCCCCATCTATCTCTATCACTATCTTCTGGACTTTGTCTACTACCACAATGTCTGTTTGACTGGCCAGTACCTGCCTGTCTGTCTTGATCTGGAAATCCCATAAGATCTTAATTTTATTTTTACAACCTTCTGTGGAATCTCCCATCTGAACTTGGAAAGGTCTAGCCCATATTCTGTAGAGGTGTTCCTGTATACAATACCACATATTTCGTTGTGCCATTCAGTGAAGGCTGCTCCTGCCTGCATCTTACAACCTGCCGCTATGTGTTACACTGTCTGAGGAATCTCTACATATTCTGCACTTTGGGTCCTGTCTAGTGCTATAGACTCCTATGTCTATGAATCTGGAACTTAATGCCTTTTTTAAAAAAAAAAAATTAATTCTTTTACCATCAAAGCTAAAATACAAAAGAAAAAAAAGAAAAAAACAGACTAACAAATATCCACCATTAACAACAACAACAACAAAAAACCATGTGTACAATCCCCTTCCCCCCCAAATATCAAATACATTTAAATAATGGTATTCAGCTTTGTTCGGGTATTTTCCCACGTCATTATAGTTGTGCTTTTAAAGTTGTAGCGATGTTTTGGCAGTATCTCATCTGCCATCATTAGGCTTGTGTATTGGGTTAGTCTGTGTGTCTGTGTATATATATATGTGTGTGTGTGTGTGTGTGTGTGTCTGTATATATTTATTTATTTATTAGTGGGACTTGTATGCCGCCCCATCTCCGAAGACTCGGGGCGGCTCACAATTAAAACAACAACAACAATAAATACTTTAAAAAAATTAAACTAAACAAGCCCCAGGACATAATTACAAAATACAAAGATAAGAACCACCCCACCCGAGGGTCACAGCCCGGATTGGTTAAACAACCAGGTCTTCAGGTCATTAGGGAAGGTGCGGAGGTCAGGGGCCAGGTGGAGCTCCAAGGGAAGTTGATTCCAGAGGTCAGGGACCGCGACAGAATAGGCACATTGTCGGGGGACCGCCAGCCGGCATTGCCTGGCCGACGGGACCCCAAGGAGTCCTTGTCTATGTGCTCGCATATATATCCCTCCCCTTACATAAAGGGTCTACAAATAGTTATAAATTCTCCCACCTTATTTAACTAAAAGCTATATTACATAAATAAATACCGCAGATGTGGAAATCTAACTAATAATCAATTGACCCAACATCTGTTCTCACACACAAATGCGTTTGCACGCACACTATATATATATATGTGTGTGTGTGTGTGTAAATATTTATATTTTATATATAAAAAGTCAACAAGCTACTGCAAAGTTAAAACTAATCTTCAAAACCCTGTTAACCATCTGTCATTGTATTTAACATGTAGAAATTCCACAGTCCCTTATAAATGTGTCTAATCCATTGTCTCTAATCAAAGCAGTTAATTTTGCCATCTCTGCTAATTCAATCAATTTTAAAATCTACTCTTTGATGGTCAGAGTCCCCCATTCCCCCAGTGCTTAGCATATTATACATTGTGGTTCTCATGTGATTGTGGGATACCAAGGTACTTGTAACTGGTCTGAATGTCTACTATGTGACCCACTAGTATAACTATCAGTCTTAACTACTTTCCCTCTCTTGACTAACATCCAGCTATGCTTTTCTAGTCCAAATGACATTCTGATGTCCTCATTTTAGATCCATGTCAGGTGGATCACTGTGAATCAATGTCTCAGTCATTCTCTGCATACAGCTTGGTTGGTTCTTAATGTCCTGTTGACTTTGTATAGTGTTAGGCATTCAGAGATCCATGTATGTAGCATTATAGATTTTACTGTAATCAATCCAAGCTGTGCTCAGATTGGTCTGATCAGACCATGAGTCTTGGGCAACTACTTTATCTATGAGCAATTGTTTTTTTGAGCCCCTGGTGTTATTCCCAATGCCCTTCTCAGCTGAGCTCATGTACTGGCCCATATGAGCCTGTAGTTTGGTGGCTATAAAACCTGATAGGATTTTCCATGTTGTGGAGAGGCAGGTTATTGGCTGGTGGTTGGCTGATGCTATTCCTTTGTGGTTCTCTTGTCTCATTCATGTATGGTTTGTTCTGGTAGCCCACTTATCATCAGGTTGTCTTGGTTTCTCAACATATGATGTGGATCTTGTTAATCCAGGCAACATCCAAATCGGCATGACTCTTCTAGTTCACGCCACTCTCATATTTTATTGTAGGTAGGTAAAGTGTTAGGGGGCTTGGCCCAAGGACCCCTACCAGTAAGATAGGTACCAGCCAGGATTTGAACTGTGGTCTCCCACATCAGTGGCAGTGCCATTGCTATCTAGCATATGTGATCTAGTCATTTCTGCACATGAATTGTATCATCAGGAACCCCACAGCAGGGGAAAAAAATCTGATTAAATATTTTTGAGATCTTTACACACACAGAGAGAGAAAGAGAGACAGAGACAGAGATACAGAGAGAGAGAGACAGAGAGAGTGAGTGAGAGAGACAGAGACAGAGAGAGTGAGAGAGACAGGGAGCATGAAAATTCCATTCCCAAAGAGAAAGAAATGGTGACTTTAGAGAATTGGAGGAATTGGTGAGAAATTTTGCCCCGCAACTTTTATTACTTGCAGCAGTTGCCTAACGTGTCTAATGATAGGGCTGACTCTTATAGTGTCACCTACAGTCACTGTTAAAACCTAATTGATGCAAATTATCGTAAGCTAGAGGCCAACAAAATCACAAAAAGAGCAGTCATAATCTTTATTGCATACACACTAACTCTTTGGTGAGTGTCTGTATATGCTGGAATCTGTATAGAAAGAAGCATATGTTTCCAGAACTTCATGCATTGTCTTCTGTGACAGGTTTTCCCCAAATATATGCTTTTGTGTAGCAAAACTAGACTTCTCTCAGCTGTTTGTTATTCTTTACTATTATTAACTGAAATCAGATTAAAGAACCTGTTTTGGATAGCATCTTAATGACATTTTGCATTTTATGCAGCAATCATGATTTCAGTGGTTATTCTGGTATATCCTGCAATAAATGTATTTAAAGATACTTCCATTTACTGAAGCTAAAGTGATACGGTATCAACCACAAGTTGATACCAAAATGACCTCATTAAGAAAACCAGATATTTTTAGGTGCTATACTGTTCTTGGTCTAATCCACAACACATTTCTTAGTTCCCTATCTTAATACCAAATCTTGTATTTGGGATATATTTGGGGAAAGGCCCTGGAATTTATTCAGGCTCATTGTGGAAAGGCAATAAGGAAGAAAATCCTTCATGCAGCTTTAAAAATGGGTTTGAATGATAGAAAATAATCAGTTTAATTTCCCACACTGATCCCAAAGTCTGAAGGATGCTACTCACCTCCTTGACAGTCAATTATACATACCATGGTTACATTGGGGACACATGCGGCAGGAGGGTGACAAGGTATGGCAGTTTGCCTTTGAGCATAAGAATAATTGCTGCCAAATAAATGCAGAAATAACTAAGCATTCGGCTAGCGATAATGGCTTTTCCTAAGTACCATCTGCGTACTCTGTGACCTTTTCTTATGTCACATTAATTCATTTTTAATAAGCTGCAGGCACAAATATTGTCATGGACAACATATCTTGTTTTTCATCTTCTTTCTATGTGTGTGTGTATGGTTGTTATTGTTGTTGTTGTTGAGTCGCTAAGTAGTGTCTGATTCTTCACAATCCCATGAACCACAGCATGCCAGGTACCTGTGTATGTCTGTGTCTGTGTGCATATAGTGAATGCTGAGCAAGTTCGTCGATTAGATTTTTAGGAACATGGGAATTTGGAAGTTCATTATGACAAACGTTTGCTTGCAATCTTTAGCGTAGCCTTTGCATTGAATGTTTACGCAAATCTTGGCTATTTTTAATAGTGATATTATGCAACTGTCTGGACAATTGTTTATTTAGTACTCCACCTCTTAGTAAAATCTCATACTTTTCATTCAGCTGTCTGAACCTAAACATAAATAATATATATTATGTTTAAAGCCAGCTTACTGCCAAAGCACGTACTTTCAATATATTGCTCAATGTGGAGATATATATATATATATCAGACTTCAATAGCTGCACCCATTCTTTTGCACAAGAGCCAGTAGTGATGATGGTGCTGGCTTAGAAACCAGGAAACTTTGAGTTCTCAGCCTCCCTTATGCTGGCCGTGTTATTTTGGGACCAGTTACTCTTTCTCAACCTAACCTACTTCACTGATTTGTTGTTTTAGGGGAAACAGGAAGCAGGTATATTAAGTATATTTTCAACTTTATAAATATGCACCTTTGTATGTATGTAAAGGTAGCATAATAATACAGGTGAAACTCGAAAAATTAGAATATTGTGCAAAAGTTCATTTATTTCAGTAATGCAACTTAAAAGGTGAAACTAATCTATGAGATAGACTCATTACATGCAAAGCAAGATAGTTCAAGCTGTGATTTGTCATAATTATGATGATTATGGCTCACAGCTGATGAAAACCCCAAATCCACAATCTCAGAAAATTAGAATATTGTGAAAAGGTGCGATATTCTAGGCTCAAAGTGTCCCACTCTAATCAGCTAATTAAGCCATAACATCTGCAAAGGGTTCCTGAGCCTTTAAATGGTCTCTCAGTCTGGTTCAGTAGGAATCACAATCATGGGAAAGACTGCTGACCTGACAGTTGTGCAGAAAACTGTCACCCTCCATAAGGAGAGAAAGCCTCAAAAGGTAATTGCAAAAGAAGCTGGATGTTCCCAAAGTGCTGTATCAAAGCACATTAATAGAAAGTTATGTGGAGGGGAAAAGTGTGGAAGAAAAAGGTGCACAAGCAGCAGGGATGACCGCAGCCTGGAGAGGATTGTCAGGAAAAGGCCATTCAAAAGTGTTGGGGACTTTCACAAGGAGTGGACTGAGGCTGGAATCAGTGCATCAGGAGCCACCACACACAGACGGATCCTGGACATGGGCTTCAAATGTCATATTCCTCTTGTCAAGCCGCTCCTGAACAACAAACAATGCCAGAATTTTTTTATCTGGGCTAAAGAAAAACAGACCTGGTCTATTGCTCAGTGGTCCAAAGTCCTCTTTTCTGATGACAGCAACTTTTGCATCTCATTTAGAAACCAAGGACCCAGAGTCTGGAGGAAGAATGGAGAGGCACACACTGCAAGATGCTTGAAGTCCAGTGTGAAGTTTCCACAGTCTGTGTTGATTTGGTGAGCCATGTCATCTGCTGGTGTTGGTCCACTGTGCTTCATTAAGTCCAGGGTCAATGCAGCCGTCTACCAGGAGTTTTGGAGCACTTCATGCTTCCTTCCGCAGACGAGCTTTATGGGGATGCCGGCTTCATTTTCCAGCAGGACTTGGCACCTGCCCACACTGCCAAAAGTACCAAAACCTGGTTCAATGACCATGGGATTACTGTGCTTGATTGGCCAGCAAACTTGCCTGACCTGAACCCCATAGAGAATCTATGGGGCATTGCCAAGAGAAAGATGAGAGATATAAGACCAAACAATGCAGAAGAGCTGAAGGCTGCTATTGAAGCATCCTGGTCTTCCATAACACTTCAGCAGTGCCACAGGTTGATAGCTTCCATGCCATGCCGCACTGAGGCAGTAATTGCTGCAAAAGGGGCCCAAACAAAGTGCTGAGTACATATGCATGCTTATACTTTTCAGAGGTCCGATATTGTTCTATGTACAATCCTTGTTTTATTGATTGCATGTAATATTCTAATTTTCTGAGATTGTGGATTTGGGGTTTTCATGAGCAGTAAGCCATAATTTATTTATTTATTATTTATTTATTAATTTGACTTGTATGCCGCCCCCTCTCCAAAAGGACTCGAGGCGGCTCACAACTAAAAACACAACAATAAATAATTACCTAAAACCATATTAAACAAAACAAGCCAAATGTACAAGTTTAAAACCCCAGAAACTAAAACATAATCATCACAATTATGACAAAGCATGGCTTGAACTATCTTGCTTTGCATGTAATGGGTCTATCTCATATATTAGTTTCACCTTTTAAGTTGCATTACTGAAATAAATGAACTTTTGCACGATATTCTAATTTTTCGAGTTTCACCTTTAGTAGTCTTTTTCTCTGACAAACATTCAAGGTGGCAAGAAACTTTAAAAGCAAAAGCAGAATACAGGTAGTCCGCAACTTACAACAGTTCTTTTAGTGACTGTTACAACAGCATTGAAAAAAGTGACTTATAACTGTTTTTCACATTATGGCTGTTGCAGCATTCCCATACACATGATCAAAATCCAGATGGTTGGCAACTGGCTCATATTTATGATAGTCACAGTGTCCCAGGGTCATGTGATCATCTTTTGCAACCTTCTGACAAGCAAGGTCAGTGGGAAAGCCAGATTCACTTAACAACCAGGTTACTAAATTAACAATTGCAGTATTCACTTCATTGTGGCAAAAAAGGTCATAAAATGGGGCAAAATTCACTTAATGTTTCATTTAGTAACATAAATTTTGGGCTCAATGTGGTCATATGTTGAGGAATACCTGTATAGAAAATTAAAAATGCAGGTTAATACCCACAAATAAAATCTAGTGAAAGAAATGTCTCTTAACAGTTCTTTTAAACTGAGAAAACTTGTCTGTGCCAGAAAGATGGGCCTCTGGCAATGGCATAGCTTCAGAAGGGCCCCTCCTGCAGATCGTTACGGCAGTTTATGATAATAAAAGTCAATATGTGCACTTTAAGTTAAAAAAATAGCAATCTATTAGCATATATTTTAATATAGCTGTGATATAAAGTGTATCCAAAGCCATTTCCACACACTTTTCAGGGATACTGTCTCAGCACATGGCGGTTGTTGAGATGGATTGTAGTAAAGGCATGACATTGTTGTCAAACCTGGATGACTCTGGAAACTATACAGCTTCTGTACTACATATAATTTGTGCAAAGATGCTCCTTAGTATCTAATCTTCAGTAGATTCAGTGACACCTGAAAATCAGGAACTTCCAAATGGTGAATCTGTTCTTTTGGAGAGTAACAAACATCTACAACCTGCTGATTTTCAGTCCCCAAGACCAGTTTTTTTAAACTATCCATCGTATCTCCATCTTGTCTGGATTATCTTCTCTCTCATCTAGTCCATAATCAACCGTATTAACAGCTTCCTTGGAATTGGATGGTAAGGAGTAATAATGCTGGGTTGTCTCATTCCAAAACCTTTTGTAACTTCCTATGCTGTACAATAGCATGATCCATAGCATTGAAAACCACTGAAGATCAGGAATGCCAGCAGAACTCTGGAGCTGTGATGTCATCGCCTTACCAGCCACCTTTCACAGAATTTTTTTTTTTTAAATTACATTTATATGCCGCCCTTCTCCGGAGACTCAGAGCAGCTTACAATTTTTGGGATACAACCCAGTGTGCTCAGCAATAGCCTTCATTCCATTGTATATGCCTGCTTATTACTAAGCGGCATTTTTACAAGGTCAGCTAATTGCCCCCAACAATCTTGGGTCCTCAATTTACCTACCCCGAGAGGATGGAAGGCTGAGTCAACCTTGAGCCTGGTGGGATTCGAGCCTACAGCAGTTGTAGGCAGCTGGAACTTAAGTGCAGGCAATTAACAGCCTGAGCCACCAAGGCCCTTAAGTTTTCAAATCTAGTTTGCAATTGTGCCGGTCACCAAGGCCAAGGCAGAATTTCTTCATGAAAGGTCTTACTATTGCTTATTTTAAGTGGGGGTGGGGGGTGGGATTGGATTAAATATATCCTGCACGAATAATAACCAGCTTCCTTAGTCATATTTTGTTCTGGTGACTTAAATTAGCCAGGAGGGCAAATGTTGAATAAGTAGGTGATGATCTTTATTTCTAATACAATCTGAAAACATCTGATAGGGTTGGCATGCTCACTATGCCTGCTCTCTGGAATAGCATCCTCCCCAAGAATTGGATGGCTGCAACTGTGACCTTCAAGATCTGTTTTTTATTCCTTCACACATTGGATTGGGAAACTAAATACATTGATTTAATAAATAACATATATCCGCAAGAATTGTAAACCAATTGTAAAATTATGCAGGGAGAGGGGAAGGGTATGGTCTTTTATGTGATTAGATAATTGATGTAAATAGCCTCATTTGCAGCAAAATCTTAATGGACATTATTAAATGGGGATGAAGTCTGAACAAAGACCTGTTCATTGCATGTCAAGTTTGCTCAGCTGAGGTCTGTTAACCGAGAGGTTACAGGATTTTTTTAAATACTTCAAAATCCATAAGAATACAGTTTGCTGTGGTCAGTATTCTTTTCCCATGGCCAGTAAGATGCATCTAAAAGCACCTACATGCCAAATACAAAGGCAGCAGTCCTGTTAGGTGTTTGCTTCTCAATGTGTGACAGCTTGTCATGACTTTGTTCAGTTCCTTTCTTAATATCTAATGCTTTTGTATTATGCTATTTTGTTGTATGCCATGATGATCATTGCCATTATCTTGTGATTATGCATTTTATATTTAATTATAGTTTAAAAGCATTATTTTTGTATTCCCTCAGTGCATGTCTATCAACTATCATTGGGTGATCTAGACAGAGCCATCCTTCCTCTCTCCAATTGTTACATTATTCATAATTTTTCATCCTTGTGAAAAATACTATAGGGCAATCCTACCTTACAAAATGCATTCAGCTATGGTAATTATTTCCAATGGTTGTTTTTTCTTTATCTTTTTGAGTGCGTGCAAGGACCTGTTTCTTGGCTAATTTAGCAATTATGGTGGGTGATTTATTCTTGGCTGCTATAGCAATAGCACTTATATACTGATTTACAGTGCTTTACAGCCCTCTGAAAGTGGTTTACAGAGTCAGCATATTGACCCCAACAATCTAGGTCCTCATTTTACCCACCTTGGAAGGATGGAAGGCTGAGTCAACCTTGAGCCTGATGGGATTTGAACTGCCAAATTGCAGGTAACCGGCAGGCAACAGAAGTAGCCTGCAGTACTACATTCTAACCACTGTTGCCACCAAGGCTCATATATATCTCTCAATCTTTGTATTTTTATAATTCTTTTTGTTTTTTAAAATTTTATTCACTGTCCAGAGACACTTGGTTAAATGGGCAGTCATACAAATAGAATGAATAAACAATAAATACATGCATAAATAAATAAATACATACATACATACATATCAAATGCAGTGCATGAAGTAATGTAGTAGTCCTTCATTTCCATCCTACCTTGGCACTTGGAAACACATTATGCACAACATTTCCATCCTACCTTGGCACTTGGAAACACATTATGCACAACATAATGATACAAATTTATATTATGTTCATTTATATTAGTCTTGAGGAAAAGAAAAACAAGCGAACCAATAATTTTCACTGAAGACAAGAGGAATAGAAAATAATTATTGGATAGTTAAAGGATGTTTTATTGACTGAATTGAATAGGAAGTAATTAAAGATAAAATGAACCTGGTAAATTTCATAGAACAGAATCTTGCTCATGGGGAAAACGTTTGCTGGAAAAAGATGCTTTCTCCCTGCTGTTCATCAGTCAGAGCCGTGCAAATATACAGGAAGGATTTGTGGTTTACAGAAACCTTACGGGATTTTGGCAGAAGACAAGATGTAGGAAAGTTTTAATAAAACTAAGATTGACAATACAACATCAAAGCTTTCTTGTTTGGAATCCTTCTGAGAGGATGTGAGGTAAGTATGTACATTTAATAACAGCCAGCTTGATGACAGCGTATAGATCTGACAATCCAGAAGAGATAAACTCTTCATCTTACAGTCATCTAATTTCATGTTATGAAATAAATTGCCTTTTGAAAAAGCACCTTTGAGACTCTGTTATTTAGCCATATACCTTTCCCAAATTAGTACAGAGGCTGTTACATCTTTGAACAGAGCCACAAACATTCATTTGCACAAGCAGCATAAATAAATAAAAGAATTCATTTACATAATTATGATATATATATATATCTTCTTGATATCAGTGAACATAGGAGTTATTTTGTTTTTTTAGGGTAAAAAGATAACAGTACAATAAAGTGTGATTTATTTTCATTTCAATGTGCAACCTGAGCAAACATACAAATGCTGCTTGTGCATATTTTAATAGAACCGGATTTTGAGCAAAATCATTATTACAATGACTTTTAAAGTACTCCTAATTCTTCAGTCTAACTTGTTGTATAAATTGGGTGTGGTGTTAAACGATGCTGTGTATTTATTTTGCAGTATTTATTAAAGCTGTTTTTTAACTCATTTGGCTAATTGTGCTTCACAAATATTCATTAATGCCAGGATATACTGTCCCTGGAGTTTCTGTTTCTACTTTAGTGCTACCTTTGAACAAGGCTGATTTCAGGCCAAAAGCATGCTTTCACTATGGTTAGTATAGCTGAGCATGAGTTATTTAGTTTCAGACTATTCATTTGACTCTTAGAAAACCATTTACAGTATAATTTGTCTTATCAGATAGCCATTGTTCAGGCAGCACCTTTTCTGGAAGAGCAGGCTGTTTTTACCAAAATCCCAGTAAGCCTCTAAACAGCTTGTGTAAGAAGCTTGCTCAGCATCTGCCCACACTTACTTTTTTTTGGCACCATATTTATCTCCTTTTTTGCATGAATGCTGGCATTGTTTATATACGGGTGTCTTTTTTGAACGCTTTTACTGTATATTGTGTCAACACTGACAGCTGGCAAAGTACCGTTAATTTTGAAAGTAAGTGAAATACAATACCAAATCATTAACTCTGGGGAGACAGTAAATAATGCTAATTGATTGAAGAAGTGAAAAAGCTTATTTTACAAGGTTGGTACATTTGCAGGGGTAATCTTGGAAAGAAAGAAAAAACATTTACATAAATCAGTCAGCAAAATCAAGAACTCATTGAATGCATAACTACAAAGGCTCAATTAAACCCCTCCCTGGCCCAGACAATTTTAAAAATGCACATACCTTTTAGTGAAAACCCCATGGCAGTATTGTAGTAATATGTCATCACATGATAGCAGGCAGGGGGGAATCGATGTCATTTAAAAGATACAATCAAGGAAGATATTTTCTTATTTTTAGAGCTATGTGAAAGCATCTAGAACTACACCGCCTTCGGTCCAATCTAAGTATAGTACATAAAATTATATATTGCAATGTCCTTCCGGTCAATGAATACTTCAGCTTCAACCATAACAATACAAGAGCACACAATAGATACAAACTCAAGGTAAACCGCACCAAATTTGATAGCAGGAAATACGACTTCAGCAACAGAGTGGTCAATGCCTGGAATACTCTACCCGACTCTGTGGTTTCTTCTCCAAACCCCAAAAACTTTAACCTTAGACTGTCTACTATTGACCTCACCCCTTTTCTAAGAGGTCTGTAGGGGGCGTGCATAAGCGCACCAACGTGCCTACCGTCCCTGTCCTATTGTTATTGTCCCTGTCCTATGAATCCATTTCATGTATTCGTAACTATGTTTATGCTTACACCTGTTATCTTATAATTGCTTGACAAAATAAATAAATAAATAAATAAAAATTCAAGCGTATTCTTAAAATTGTCCGGGTGTTGGAAAGCTATGTCGCTTATCACATGTAACATGACAGACAATACATTCAAATTACTATTTCACACAGCATTCAACAGTCTCAGAGGATTTTCTGGTGAGAAAGTGTCATTTACCTCCCCACACCCCCCAAACCCAATGAATTGTAACATTTAATAGATTGTGACAGCCCTACAATGGAAGATAATAGCAAACATCTGGTTAATGCAGCAGATGTAGAGCTGGTTTTTATAAAGGCATGCAGTGCCACCATGTGGCAACTGATGGGATTTAAATCTTTTTATTTTTCATTTTATTTTTTTATTTATGATGTGATCCTTCTTCAAGAAGCCCTATGTGTTTGTGGCTTTTTTTTTACCAAAGCACCTGAAGGCAGGACAAGAAGCAATGATTGGAAACTAATCAAGGAAAGAAGCAACCTAGAACTAAGAAGAAATTTTATAACGGTGAGAACTATCAACCAGTGGAACTTCAGAAGTTGTGGGTGCTCCAACACTGGAGGCTTTCAAAAAGAGACTGGACAGCCATTTGTCTGAAATGGTATAGAGTGTCCTGCTCAAGAAGGGGATTGGACTAGAGGACCTCCAAAGGTTGCTCCAAACTCTGTTATTCTATGTTCTTTGTTCATAGCCGGACCTATTGATTCTGAATGATCCATCTTTTTAAGGACACTTTTTAAAGTGATGATTAGGTTTCAGATGCAGGGGATTCTACAGATTATCTAGAGTCACTTAAACAGATTTCAGGTCAAATCACAGTATGAAGAGAGCATTAGTTGCTTTTGTTGCGGAGGCACTCTGGCCATATTTGGCTTCCTAAATCAGTAGATTTAGATTCCATTCATCACAATATCCTTCTAGATTGGCTGCAAGATTTGGGAGTAGAGGGCACTCTTCTGTGGTTTTACTTTTCTTTGTAGCTACTTTCAACCAGTGTTAACAGAGGGGAAATATCAAATCTACATCCTGTCAACTTCTGGGCTCTCACTTCTGTTTAACATTTGACTTAAAGTTTAATCCTGACACGACTGTGCGGCTGCAAATATTTAGGTCCCTGGCTCAGATATCACCTTAGAAATGTATTATTCCAATGTGCACAACATGGGGCTGCCTATGAAAACCATCCAGAAACTACTGCTCATCTAGAATGCAATGGCCCAGACAATGATGCCCGCACCTCATTTTGTCTATGAGGACTCCCCTGGTTACTATAGGTAGTCCTTAACTTACAACAGTTCATTTAGTATCTGTTCAAAGTTACAGTGGCACTAAAAAGAGTGACCTATGACTGTGTTTCACTACTAATGACTGTTGCAGCAGCTTTTCCCATGGTCATGTGATCAAAATTCAGATTGTCAAGCCCAAAATCGGCATATGCGTAGCCATTTTCGTTAGGCTTAGTATATATACTTTTTCTTACTTTCTCTGCGGCAGTCATGGGGGAAGAGTTTTGGGCTTGACACATTCCTAAGGGTGGGAGGAGTGGAGAGAAAGAGAGTATTTTGGCTAGGTGATCTTTCTTCCCGTGGGGAAAGAGCTGCCCGGGCTTGGACCCCTAGAGGTGGAGATTTATGACATCAAGTAACATTGAATTACTTCTATTGGAGAATGTGACTTTTGGGGGCTGTTTCTAACTTGTAGTATTGTGAGGTAATTCCGGGTTGAGTCAGATCTGGAATTATCATGGACTTTGCCAATTTGTTGCTTTCCTAAATAAAAGAAATCTTTTTTTGAAGATGGATTTTCTTTGTTTTTTTTAAAATTGATTCCATCACTTGGAAACCTGACACAGATGCTTGGCAAACTGACTCATATTTATGATGGTTGCAGTGTCCTGGGGTCATGTGATCATCTTTTTTGACCTTCTGGCAAGCAAAGTCGATGGGGAAGCCAGATTCACTTAACAACTGTGTTGCTAGCTTAACAACCGCAGTGACTCACTTAACTGTTGCAAGAAAAGTTGTAAAACAGGGCAAAACTCACTTAACAGATGTCTCACTTAGCAACAGACATTATGGGCTCAATTGGTCATACGTCTACTGCTGTATTTGGCTTCTGGGTGCAATTTAGCCCATAGTGGCATAGGGCTAAAGAATTTTGGAATAGTGTTTGTCCTCTAGTTTCTATGCATTCAGCGAGGATCGGCAGAATGGGTGCACCTCAGATCCCAATAATCAAGCAATGTCATTTAGTGGGATCCAGATAATATGGCTTATTTGTCACGGCTCTTGCATCTGGTATATCTCCCCAGAGATCTGGATGGTTTCCATTCTAGTGACTTTAGAAAGCTACTAAAAATTTGCTTATCTTCCCAGGCCTTGGATCATGGTGAAGGTTGAATTTGGGTTGGCTTTGGTTATTTTCAGATCATGATTTCTGTTCTATTCTTTTACCTTTTGTCTTTTTAAAAATATTTTTAAGTGTAAGCTGCCCAGGATCATTGGGACTAAATCAGTGTATAAATTGTATACGATAATCAGTCTTGATTTTTGTCACCTTGTTATTGTAACTCTTGGCTTGGAATTATGGAAGTTGTGTAATCTAGTAGACTTGATGACACTAAGATAAGGAAGAAAAGGAAAACATGGTATAGGAAGCTTGAATAAGGAATAGCTAAACACCAGAAGCAGAAATATTGCTGTAAATGCAACCAAGAATAAGAGTTCCTTTGTTGGGACTGCCTCAAACATCAATCTCCAACTTAATAGAATTAGAAAGTTCTCACTGTCTAATAAGCAAGGAGACTGAGCAGGAGTTTAGAGGAAGGTTGGGGTCAAGGGACCAGCAGGTGAAGCTACTTCCTTCTCCAATTTGGCAATGCCATTAATGGCCTAGGAAATCCCTGCTAAGATACCTGGGATCTTTTTGATGATTTTTGGCATGGTTGTTTGTTGTTGGTCCTAA
Source organism: Naja naja (assembly GCA_009733165.1). Classification (NCBI taxonomy): domain Eukaryota; kingdom Metazoa; phylum Chordata; class Lepidosauria; order Squamata; family Elapidae; genus Naja; species Naja naja. Next base: position 114,107,061 of record CM019148.1, on the reverse strand, counting down.
ATTTGCAATAGTGTTGTTCTGATTAATTGACCCATGGCTTTCATTACTGGTTATTATTTGTAAATATATATTTTTTAAAATATTTGAAGCACAATTATGTTTTAATAAACAAATATAAAATTTTATCAAGGAAAAATATTATCCTTCAAAACGTAACCTCAAAAATGCCATAAAACTTTTAAAAATTCATTTATTAAAATTTATTTTCATTTCAGTTTATTGTATTATATTGCTACAATGCAGGCTTAATATTAGATATTCTTTTTGACTTATTTTGTTATAGCAAAATCTAATTTTAGGTACCACATAATGAACATTACCCTTTTCTATTTTTAAAAATATTTCTAGGGCTTAAATACTGAGTGCTTGGTAGAATCAATTCACTAGATGGCAGACTTTACCAAACGTTTGAAGATTTCAATCTTCCTTGTTACATCCTAAGGATTGCTCTGCTATATTTTTCCAAAGCAAATTGTGATGAAAAGAAGGTTTCTCCTTGATATATCACATATAATTTTTTGCTACTTTGGAGGTATTTCCCAGCCAAAATATTCTTATCTGAAGTTTTCTTTCTTCCGGTCAATAATCCACAGTTTGCAAAGCTGAGTTGAAAGTAATATAAATATTTGATTAATTAACATGGTAGTAAAACATGCAGAGTTTAGCTTCTTGAATTCTTTTCAACCTCTTAATTCCACTTTGGTTCTTATGATCAAAGTGATTTGGACTAATTCTGGATTAGTGAGCAGCATTTCTACCTGCTGCCCAATTGCCATTCTAAAAGAGGGAACATTTTCTGGATTTTTCCCCATTTCCATCTGCCCAAACAGACTAATTTTCGAAGTCCAACTTTCTTTTGCTGGCTTCTTCTCCCACACCAGATCTGATGTTGTGCTATTCAGACACTAATCATGCTGATGGACAGACAGAATTTTTTGTAATATTAGTTTAAACAGAAAAGAAAATATCAGGAATGATCAGGCATGGGCATGTAACATCTGACAAGATTGGAGTTAGAATTAACTATAGGTTTGTGTTTTGCAATATGAAAGAATAAAATTTGAAGCGCTGCATTAATTTAAAAACAATGAAAGAAAAGCAACTTTTATCATAAAGGCAGTAAAATCAGAACTACACCAGTCAGTCATATAAAATTAACTCCTGTAAGAAGAAATTCAGAAGCATGTAACTGCTCAGCCCCAGAATTAGTCTGCATTTTTGTTTGATATGAATGTAAGGTATGCATTTAATTTACAGGGCCACTCAAATCCAGAAGTACATAGATGGCATGCAACATCAAAAGCAATAGAAATCAAAATAGTCCCTAAAAACAGAAAAATAGCTGGATGGAAAGAGGCAGTGTCATGGCTTCTACATTTCAAAGCAGTTTCGTCAAAAGTGGAAGATCTTCAGAAATAAGCTGACTAATCACTAAAGATATCTAATATCCATCTTTGGCCATAGGGGGAGAGGTGTTGCCCCCTGTGGATAGGGCGTGGAATCTGGGGGTCCTCCTGGATGTACGGCTCCGGTTGGAGGAGCAGGTGGGGGCCGTTGCCAGGGGGGCCTTTGCCCAGCTCCGCCTTGTTCGTCAGCTTCGCCCATTTCTGGACCGAGATGCCCTGCGCACAGTCACTCATGCCCTTGTTACCTCTAGACTCAACTACTGCAACGCTCTCTATTTAGGACTGCCCTTGCATACCATCTGGAGACTTCAGCTGGTGCAGAATGCGGCGGCGCGGGTGGTGATGAGAGTTTCCCGATTCTCCCATATTACCCCCCTCCTGCGCGGCCTGCATTGGTTGCCGGTTGTGCTCCGGGTGAGATTCAAGGTTCTGGTTTTAACATACAAAGTCCTTCACGACATGGGTCCTCAATATTTAAGGGAGCGACTCCTGCCAATATCGAGTGCCAACCGTCCTGTGCGAGCACATAGGCAAGTACTCCTTGGGGTCCCGTCGGCAAGCCAATGTGAGCTGGCGGTCCCCCGGCGACGAGCCTATTCTGTCGCGGCCCCTGACCTCTGGAACCAACTGCCCCTGGGACTCCGCCTGGCCCCTGACCTCTGCACCTTCTGCCACGACTTGAAGACCTGGTTGTTTGACCAATCCGGGCTGTGACCCCTCCCTGGGGGGGATGGGGTTTTTAAAATATCTTAATTATTGTTATTTTATTCTTGTAATTTTTGGGCTTGCGTGGTTTAATCTTTTTTTAATTATTTATTGTTGTGGTTTTAGTTGTGAGCCGCCCCGAGTCTTCGGATATGGGGCGGCATACAAGTCCAAAAAATAAATGAATGAATGAATGAATGAATGAATAAATAAATAAATAAATATCTTAGAACTGCTGAAGCACTAGCAGCTTCTAAAAATAATTTTATATAATGTGGAAATTTAAGACTCTTAATATTGAGAAAAGAAAATCTGGACAGATTCAGCAGCAGCCTAGGGAATCATTGGTTAGGGTTTCATTGGAATCTCTGAATAGTGATGGAAAATGAATAGTGAACTCTGCCCTCAAGCTGTGATGGAAAACTCAGATCAAATAAAAAGTAGTTTGGGGCTCTAATGTCAGCTGTCCCTGAGAAACATGATGAAAAGTAGTTTGCAACCAACCAAACAGCATGACTCTTTTAATGCCAAGAGAACAAATATATTTTATGGAACAGTTGCAAGCATCTGATACCGTGTTTCCCCGAAAATAAGACCTACCCCGAAAGTAAGACCTAGCACTATTTTCTAAACCTGCCCTAATATAAGACCTACCCCGAAAATAAGACCTAGTGCAAATCTCCAGTTCCAGGAAGGGTTTCAGGGAGCAACCGTGCACCCGCAAAACACCCCCCCACACACACTCACACCCACTATTTGGCACCATAAATATATAAGACCTACCCCGAAAATAAGACCTAGTGTGTTTTTGGGAGCCAAAAAAAATATAAGACAGTGTCTTATTTTCGGGGAAACACGGTAGAGCTTAATTTGAGTATATGCTGTTTCATTCTATATATCATCTTCAGATAAGATTATATCCCCTTCAAGCCAAGCTCTACCCCTGCTCTCTTTATGGCACACCAAAGTTGTTTTCTTCCATAGTTTGCAAGGGGATTGCCATTATGTTTTACCATTTTTTTCCCATATGGCATTACCTTTTTTCATGTTTTATCCTGCACTTTCTGCCATATTTCTGATTGCCCAATCTAACCTAAAATCGTGACTTTTATCCTTGCAGGGATAAACTGCACGGGACAGCTTTGGTTTTAACTAGCCTTCTAAATATCAGTAGGTCTGGCAGACTTCCCTACAAATAAAATTTCATTAGACTGATGCTGCCATGGGAAAGTTCTGCTAGTGTTTCCCATCGTCAACCTAACATCTTTAAATTATGGAATCTAGATAGGGCTTGTTTTGTGCAGACAGAAAGAGGATGGTATACAGCATTGAAGAACAAACTGAGGAAATTGCTATAATTCAGTGGGTTGAATTATCTGCATAATCTAAAGAACTGATGATCATAAACTGCCTAATAACTGCTTTTTAACTGCCCCATAGGCATTGTGGTGAGTAATTTCATGCTCTTGCTTGAGTTTTCAAAAAACTTTAAACACAAAAACTTTAAACTTTTATACAATTCAATGTAAATGTAATACTCCAGCTTCTCTTCAAGCAAATTTTTAATCTATTTTTCAGCTATTTTGACATGCCTGATGTGCAGTATGCGGCTCAGGAAAAACAGCAACCTCTGGTTCCAACACAAAATTCACAGCTTGCTCATGGTATCTCGATGGATTCAATATCTTTGACTACATTGCCAACCTCATTTAGAAAGGTAAGAATCGATTAAAAGTATTTGTACTACATTTTATTGCAGAAAGAAAATCTCTGAATATATTCTAAATAACTTGTTTTGACAGAAACAAAAGAAGCCATCTATTTTTTTCATTTGCATAATGTAAAGTACAAAAATTCATTATTCTGAGTTACACTGAGTTTTCATCTGTTGTGTGTTCTTATATTGTTGCAGTTGAAGCTGAAGTAGTCATTGACTGGTAGGACATTGTAGGAAAGGAAATTTTAAAATGTTTTTTCTATTTTTTCGCACAAATGAATTATTGTGATAGATTTAGATGGAGGAATTGGTATATTATCCATCTAATGTCTATTCTTATTCAGTCCTATGAAATTAATTGATTGGGTTGACTTACATCTCTACTGTATATTGGAAAACATTGTTTTTGTATTCATATCATCTTATTCATATAAATATGTCAGGGAGTAAGCAGGCAGGAAGAGTACTGATTATTTCTCTTCCAGTATGGAAAATAAGTGTGTAATTATCTTAGAAGGTATTTACGATAAGTTTTAAAACTGACTACTTTACTTTTTGCTGGAAAATTAAGCCATAAAGATAACAAAAAGAAGACTGAATAGAAACTAATTCGTATTGCTTTTCAAAGTGTAGTTCTTTGAAAACAGGAAACAGCAGAACAAATGACGACCCTCACTCTGTCAAGGACCTTGGAGTAAACATAACAAACGACCTAAGTGCCAGAGCTCACTGTAACAGCATTGCCAAAAAAGCATTAAAGTTGTAAATCTAACCTTCTCCAGTAATATTGAATTGCTAACTAGGGCATACAAAACCTTTGCTAGACCAATACTTGAATACAGCTCATCTGTCTGGAATCCACACTCTATATCGGACATTAATACAATTGAGCAAGTCCAGAAGTATTTCACGTGAAGAGTACTACACTCCTTGCTCGCAACAGAATACCCTACACCACCAGACTTAAAAACTATCTACTATTGACTTCACCCCATTCATAAGAGGTCTGTAAGGGGTGTGCATAAGTGGACAATCGTACCTACCGTCCCTGTACTATTGTCCCCATTTATTCGTACCTATTTCCTGTATTCATACTCATGTTTATTCTTATACCTATTATCTTGTAAGCGATTGACAAATCAAATAAATAATAAATTTAAAAAATGAAGCATGCAGGATAAAGGTTGATTCTTTCACTGGAAGCTCATCTATATATGTATCATCTGTCACTTTACAGTACAAAAACCTGTATGGCTTGGTGAACTGCATTTTTATATTATGCATGTCTTCAGCTCAGAACTACGTGGAATGTTCATAAGTGGAAATTATAAACATTCAGGCAGTTGTTTTTATGGTTTGAAGACTCCTACCTTGTTCATGGCATGCATATGTACATTGTGTTGATCTGGAATATAGAAAATGGCTCCATGTCTTTGCAATAATAAGAGACATTTAATATAAAGCTTGTTCTGTGGAACTTCTAAACAGGTAAATGCTTTTCAGAGAATTCTGGTAGTTGGGAAAGACTTTAAAAGATGGACTTTCCCTTCAGAACACTTGGTTGGATAGCAAGTATATTTTCTGATTCTTTCTTTTTTCATGCAGCAAGTAAATTTTTCATTATTATTATAACACAATTTATATGATCAGTTTGATTGATTGATTATGAGCCATTGACTGGTTTCCAATTCCTAACAACCACTTACATAGATTTTCTCCATAGTGAACTGTTCGTAAACTGGTCTTTCAGATCTTCCAACATTGTACCTATTGTCACTTTAACTGGGTCCACCCACCAGGCTACTGTTCATTCTCTTCTCTTTCCTTCCAGCTTTCTCAGCATTAGAACCATTTCAGGAGAGTTTGGTTTTGCATAGCGAGTCTGAAATAGGAAAGTTTGAAAGTTTAAAAAATGAAAGTTTTAAAAACTTGCTATAAAACGTTGATCAAGATGTTGTGTGTATCCTTTCATTATTTTAAATGTGTAATTAAATATCGGAACCTGAAATTCCAGGGTGATAATTCTATGCAATTAATTCACATATTGTAATATACTGCATTCTTTCCTTAAAAACTATAGTTTTTGTGTCACTTTTATTTCTGTTTTCAGTATTTCTTGCCTAAAATGCCCCAAAAAGCTATTTGTGTAACCTTTATAGTTCATAATGAACAGTTGCACAATGTTTTCTTTTGTTGGCAAACCAGATCAAGACTACTTTCAGTTTTGCAAATAATACGATGAAATATGCAGTCGTCACATCCTTGCTTTCTGATGAAATAAATGTTTATCTTCTGAAATGAACAAAATGTAAGCTTCCTTTAATTTTGCCCTATCATTGTTCTCTTTTATTTAACCTACCTGTGACATCAGTATTTTGTATGATCTCCTTATGGTATGCCAAAAGTTCTAGGATTCCTCCCAGTGTTATGATTTTGGCTGGATGAGTGACTTCCCAAGGTGGCCAGACTAATGTACTTTTCATATTTCAATCCAGAGCTAGATAAACATTGAATCTAGCAGAAGATGAGCACAGCACAGGACTTATTTTATGTATTTAGTTATTAACATAATTTTTACACTGTTCCAATCTCATCATGGTATATTTCCAAGAACCTCAAAACAGAATTTTAAAATATAAGCAGTACATAATAAATTATAATTTTCTGAATTCAACAGCCTAAGGCAGGCCTAGTAGAAAATTCAAGTCATTTATGGCAGTGCTTTTATTGGGCACTCTGTGCTTCTGGCTATACTTTATTATGGTCAGTAGCTAGCTTTCTTTTTATATATACTGAACTTTCATCAGGTCTTTGTATCCATTGACCAGAAATTCTGTGGAGATCATTTGTAGGTAAAGCTGAAGGTAGTGCATTTAATGTTGATATACCTATATCAACAACTACAATTGGGACCAGAATTTCCATTTCTAAATAATGCAGTTGTAAAGTGTGATGTCACATGATCATATCGCTCAACAGCGGTAATCACAGCAATCCCCATTGCTGTTGTTAACCAAATTCCATCAGCCATTAGCTGAGGACCTATCCCACCCCAATTATGGACTTGGTCCCTCGAGACTCAAGTCTTGGTGAGGTGCCTCATCTTAAACTTTCCCTCACCTATCTACTCCCCCATCTCTACCCTTTTGGTTGCCCTGAACCCTGCCTTGCAGGGCAGTAAGTTGCATTGGAACTGAGTAGCTCTGGAGCTGCTTGTCACACTGAAGATCAGAGGCCTGTTGGTGCACCACAGGTCTGAGACTGCAAGACACCCTTGAGCCTCAGCGCAGTGCAAAGTTGCAGGCACCCTTGGAAACTTCAACCATCCCAGCAGCACAGTACAAAGCCACAGTGCCCGTAAAGACCCAGCCACTCCAGCAGCACAGTGCAAAGCCAAAATGTCCCTGGATGCCCCAGTAGCACGGTGCAAAAGTACAGTGACCTGAGAAGCACCAGCTGCCCAAACCATGTGGTACAATGCCATAGCCACTCCGGAAAACCTCAACCACTGCAGCCTAGACCCAGCTGCCCTTGACACCGTGCACTCTAAAATTCTTTGTTCTCCAGCTGATCTTCACAGGCTTCCTGGTCCTGCTGCTGTTGAGGCATGCCCACCCTAACCCTTCACAAGGCAACTGCTGGCCACATGAGGCCATCACCCCCACGTTTTGCAAGGAAATCACCTTGATGGAGGAGTTAGGTGGTTTGCAGCACCCCTTCACAAACATGTTGCCAAACTCCTGAATTTTGATCACATGACTGCAAGGGCACTCCCGAACTCCCACATTTGGAGATGACATAGAGCAGTGGTGGCTAACCTTTCCATCCTCGCGTGCCAAAAGTGTGTATGCCAGCACCCATAAGGCAATGCACGCGGAGGAGCCCACACCCCCTGTGCATGCGTGCATGACCCCCCTTGCATGCACAGCACATCTCTGTGCATGCACACGTGATCCCCATGCGCCCTGCATGTTTTTGCTCATGCATGCATGTCTCCCACACGTGCCCCGCCCCCCCACATGCGCAACAGCTACCCGATGATCAGCTGGTGGGCGGGCAGCACGTGCGCATGCTCAGTGGGACCTGCTCCAGGGTGACGGCTTGCGTGCCAGCGGAGATGGCTCTACGTGCCACTTCTAGCACACGGGCCATAAGTTCGCCATCGTGGACATAGAGCATTAATTAGAGTTCGATCTTGTCATCTATGAGTGAGCAAAAGCTGGTTGGGTAGCAGACTGCTTTTCCAAAGGTAACCAAGATTGCCAGAAAGGATTACTTCTTGTGCTGAGAGGTATCTAAAGTTCTTATAATGCTCTTAAAACTCAAGCATTACTCAGGTAGACTGACAATTAAGATTCTAGAAATGATGCAGAATGATTTAGCAGTAAAGTTTTCTAGCTTTTAATAACATGGCTAATTCTTGTAAAGTATTGCTTATATTATCTATTTTACCATACATGTAAACATTATGCCTCACATTACATTATTATACATTATCTTTGATTTGTGGGTTGAAATATTATATTTATGGATTGATAACTATATCGCATTATTATATATTCACTAACATCTTATCTATTAAATTATACATTTAAGTAAAGGTACAACATTAAGCAAGCTAAGCATGTAAGCATTATTTTAATACAAGAATTTGTAGGGTTTCTCGTTTTGTTACAAACAGCATATTTAGTCTTCTCATTTATCATTATGAGATGAAATCAGTTTTGTTAGTAGCTTTAATAGATCCTTCTGTACTTAAGTTTTTCCTTATTAATGAAATTCTAGTTTAGGAAAGTAAAACTATTTTCAGCACGATTTTTCATTCTACTGAGTTTTATTGATCCACAGGATGCACAATAGGTGTGGTACTGGTTTGTTACATATCATGTCGCATACTAATGTGATAGCCTGCATTAAAACCATATTATTTGGAATTGCAGTGCTTATTTTGTGTGACCAAGAACACCATTTTATTAAATGGTTCTAATTGAGATGTATTTTAATAGCACTTCTAATACAAGTAGTTACAATCATTTTAGATGATGCCCTAATTATAGCTCATCGGGCTCTTGCAATATTTTTTCCCCTGGGGCATGTTTGAGTCATGGCCTTCATCTCAACTCCACCCTATCAGTGAGAAAAGCTTAAGTCATTTTTAGTTGCATTGGTGTTTAAATAAGTGTTTTTCGTCTAAGAACAGCATTCAATAATATCTGCTAGTATGCAAAATTTGTTACCTTATGCAGACATGAAGTTAGGTGACCGTAGTGGGTGTGTCTTATTATTTTAGGCTGGTGTGTGGATGCTTCCTTCTCTCTGATTCCTTTAGATCTGCAAAGCAGTGGTCCTCTGCTGACTATTTCTTACAACAAGGGCATGTCTTTCTACACAGGTAGTCCTCTAATTACGACCACAACTGAGCCCAACATTTATTTCTATTGTTAAGTCAGATGTTTGTTAAGTGAATTTTGCTCTGTTTAACAGCCTTTCTTACTACAGTTATTCAGTGAATCACTGTTGATAAGTTAGTTACTCGGTTGTTAAGCGAATCTGGCTTCCCCATTGAGCTTGCTTGTTAGAAGGTCGCAAAAGGGGATTGCATAACCTTGGAACATAGCAATGGTCTTAAGTATGAACCAGTTGCCAAGCATCTGAATTTTGATCATATGACCCTGGAGATGCTGCCAAGGTTGTAGCTGCGAAAAATAGTCATAAGTCACTTTTTTCAGTGCTGTTGTAACTTTGAACGGTCACTAGATGAACTGTTGTAAGTTGAGGACTACCTGTATAGCACAGTATCACATATGGATATCATCGCTTGCGATGATAGTAGGCAAGATTAGGCAGGCCACACCCGAATTCACATGATATATAAAAGCAGGTAGACAGGAAGCACAGTAAGATTCTGTAAGATTTTGTTATTATAGTCAATCTTAATACAAGTAATACTTTGTAGTGTTTGTTTCTCGTCTTGTTTTGTAGGGCTGACAACAGGAGTTGCTAAGAGTCTTGGAATCTATTTTCCTTTGTTAGCATCCCCCATCTCTGAGTCAAACTTACATTCCATCACTCCACTTTATAGAATGGTAGAAAGTGATGGTTGATAAGAATTGCACGATAATACTAGACTAAACAATACAAGCATTATTGTAAGTGGCACAAATGTTATAACAGGTGAATGATGGAATCTCTCTCTCTCCCCTCTCCCTCCCTCTCTGTGTCTCTCTCACACACACACACAATAAGGAAAATGAAAGAGGTTTGAGATTTTAAATAAATCTGCTGCTTGTGATTCAAATCCATTTGTGAATCCGAACAATGATTTTATAAAAATGCTTTATTTTAATTTGAATTGTGACAAGTTGAGGCATAGAAGCAAATGCACAAGAAACCTAGAGATGATGGATGGAGCGCTATGCAAGTAGACCAGGGGTGGGCAAACTTTTTGACTCGACAGCCACAATGGGTTCTTAAACTGGACCGGAGGGCCGGAACAAAAGCATGGATGGAGTGTTTGTGTGAACTAATATAAATTCAAAATTAGATTACTTCACGTAGCCTTCTGGGAGAGCAAGAGAACCCTCCGCTCTTTCGGCTCCGCGGGCCGGATAGAACAGCCGAACGGGCCGGATCCGGCCCCCGGGCCGTAGTTTGCCCACGGCTGAACTAGACCAACCTCATTCCTGCTACGATGTCATGACTGGCAGATGTCTTTCCCACCATCTGGTAATATGCTGAAGAAGGAGGACTGCAAAAGTGTTCAACTGGTAAATTTGCACTATATATGAATAATCCAAATGACACTATCCAGGAGCAAATCAGGAGAGAAGCAATAAAAACAGGACAAGGATTTGGAGTTGCTGGGAATAAATTCCATGTTGATAGATTTTGCTAACTCAAAGATATTGGATCACATTTTAACTTCATGGTAGGAAAAGGTCCTTAAAGGAGGCATTGTCTCTTTCAACTTAAGGAATGTCATTTTTAAAACAATATTTGTAATTACTTTTAGATGATGCACGTTTTTATTTAAAGAGTAAAAGAAAAGAAAAGAGCCTTGGTAGCTCAGGCTGTTAAATGCCTAGCACTTAAGTTCCAGCTGCCTGCAATTACTGTAGGCTCGAATCCCACCAGGCTCAAGGTTGACTCAGCCTTCCATCCTCTCAGGGTAGGTAAATTGAGGACCCAAGATTGTTGGGGGCAATTAGCTGACCTTGTAAAAATGCCGCTTAGTAATAAGCAGGCATATACAATGGAATGAAGGCTATTGCTGAGCACACTGGGTTGTATCCCAGAAATTGTAAGCCGCCCTGAGTCTTCGGAGAAGGGCGGCATATAAATGTAATTAAAAAAAAAAATTTCCTAATTCTCAAAAAGATACAAGCAAACTATTTGATGAACCCTTTCCTACTTGATGGTGAGCCCCAGCCATCTGCAAGATTCAACTGAGGTTGTTCCTGAAGGCCTGGTGCATTGTGCAACTAAAACTCTAGTTACTGCTTCCAATGATAAGACAGCAGAGGTTTTGGATCATGTCTTTGTGGTTTTTCTCTGCTCTCAGGGCTTTCCTTGTTTTACAAAAGAGGCGAGGGAGATAAAATGGAGAAGAGACACTTAGAGTGGTTCTGGAGAAGCAACAAAGAGTGAATCTAATTAAGCACAAGCCAAACCATTTAAAGGCATACTTTATGGCAGCAAAACTTCAGCATATTTTCAATCTTATTGCATCCATAGACTGCCATCCAAACTGCTTTGTTTAGAGCAACTTGGTTCCTCCTCAACAAGGCAAAAGTAGAGATTCACTTGTGAGGATTATATCCTAGGCTTCTATCAGATAATTTGAATTTACTCAAAATTTGGGTTTGATCATGAAGCAGGTACATGGAGTTGACTGAGACCTGTTCTTGCTTGGCTACCTGGAAATTTGATCCCATTAGTCTTGAGAAAGTACATAAGTTTCTTGTGTTATCAACTAATTAGGTAGATTTCCTGAGGGGTGACACACAGTTGTGAAATCAGCCTTGAGATGGGGCAGTCCTGCCAATGTTTAAGGGGGCAATAGTTTGGCCCCTTATAAAGAAGCTGTGATGACCCGGGGCGGGGCACAAAAATAATAAAGTCACCAAAGTAGATAAATTCCCTTTAATGCCTCCAACTTGGCCCCCATTATCCAGTTATCCTCAGCTGGAGATCAAACTCTTCCAAAAACAGTCTACGAAGGAAAGAAATGCAGTCCAAACCTAAAGTAAAGATAATTAGAAATAAAAAACCCAACACAAACCACACTGAAGTAATTAACATGACAGGCCAGGATGATAAATTGCAGACTTCGAAAAGATAATGCAGCACCCACAGTTGGGAGGACGCCAAAACCCAGATAAGCCTTGACAAAGATAATGCATGCTTTGCTTCCAGCAACTTTGCCATGCGCAGTTTGCCCTTTTAAACAGTCTTCCCAGCTGCAGCCCATGAAGGGGATCAGGGCCCCCTCCTCCCCTGCAAACCATGTTGCTCCCTTATCCGTTCCTCCCTGTGTGCCCTAGGATGAAGAGGGGGTGGGCCTGGGTCTTCCTCTGAATGCCCAGCCAGCCTGTGCCCTTCCCCAGTTTCCTCCACAGTCACCGGAGCCACACTCCCACTCCCTGTCAGCTCTTCCGCCTCTCTCTCAGAATCAGATTCCAACTGGGGCATGACAGAAGTCATTAAGAGATGGTCCATACGGGACAATTTCTGTCCTGTCTCCAACCTCCATTTTTGAGAAAGTTGTTGAGAATATGGTTATGCTGAGGCATTACAGCCCCAGGGTCTCTTTTAGTCAGATCTTAGACCTGTGCTTGGGATCAAAATAGTATTGAATGAGTTTGTGATAACCTCTGATGTAAACTGATGGGGATCATGGTATCTTTCTGATCAGCTGTATACTTTAGAATTGGTGGGGGGGCATGGTGTTTAAGTGGTGTTTCTTCTTAGAAAGGAGGCAAACTACAATTGAGAAAAAGAAAAAACTACAATTGAGACGTCCTTTTCCATAGGGGTTCTTTATCTAACTTTACTGGCAATGGCACATAAAATAGGGTTTTAAAGAAATTCAAAAAGCTTGACTCAGTCAGGAAAAGTCAATATCAAGACTAAATCCAAAATTATTCCAGATTTTAAAGTAAGTAAACCTGTGATCCTCCACCTATTGCTAAATTCCAAGATATTGATGCAACTCTCAACCAGCAAGCTCTCTAATGCGAATGCTAAAAAATGTAGATCAACAACATCTGTTTGTTGAACTGCCCCTCCTTTGAAGGTATAATCATTATTTTGATATAGACATGTAAATGAACTGGAAAGCAGTTAATATAATCAAGTTGCCCTGTTTCATTTAATAGAACTGCAGGTGCATCAACAAGAATTTTCAAATATTTTCAAATGCAGGCCATGCATTCATTATTTACATTCATAAAAGCTGATAAACAATGCTCTTATCTAAAGACGTCAATTTGCAATATCTAGACCATGATTATACTACAACAATAAAGCAATAACTTTAAGGACAAGATAACCATAATAGTTGTGAGTATGGGAGTAAGGCCAGTATGAGATACCAATGGCATAATGAAAACATTTGTAGATCTGCTTCATTTCACAGGAGAGTTGATATAATAAAGCTAGATTTGTTTTTTTTTTAAATCTATAGAAAGATAATAATAAATAATTGGAACACTGGTTTTAATACCTGTATTTTATAGGTGACTGACAAAGTTCTAATATGTGGTCAAAGGCTCAAGTTCTACTAGGTTTGATTCATTACAGTCATTTATATTCATATAACAAACAATTTTTTCTAAAAAGTTTTACAATTGAGTCAAAGATAATTAGACTTAAATAAGCTTCTCATCAAGAATGGGTCCTATGGGTCCCCTCAGGAAGCTTTTTCCAGAAAAGAAATGATGATTGACCTATAGTAAATAAAAAGATAAAACTATAAACTTTTCTTTTGGGTTTAATGGAAAAAGACTTGAAATTTTTTATGGAACTTTGATGTTATATATGTTGATGGCAGCAAGATCACTTAATGCACAAAAATGGAAGGACACTGATTCCGAGAATGGAAAAATGGCTGCAAAAGTTAACGGAGTTAGCAAAGATGGCTAAATTGACTGCTTTGATAAAAGAAAAGAAAAACATAAGTACTTTTGTTTCTACTTGGAAACCACTTCTGGACTTTCTACTTGAGGTGGAAAAAAACAAAACTTTGATTTTGGGTTTTACCAATTACATAGATTTGTTGATATAGAAATGGCTAGTTCATACTACTATGTAAAAGTAAAAAGTTGAGGTTGCAAGTTATTATCTTATTATATTTTACCAAAGGCAGTCGGTAATCAATGCCTTTTCTTTCTTTTTCCTTTCTTTTCTGCATTGTTCCCTTTCCCTCCCCTATTTTTCCTACTATTTGTTTTTATATTTTTTGTATTTTATGTTACAAACAAATAATAAAAAAGAAGTGCTTCATTCTCTCTCAGTTTTATATATTTATTTATAAAGGATTTGCTTCAAGTAATAATAAACTGTAAAAGTCCCTTAGAAAAAAAGAGTGTGCAATTTTAAAATAAGTAAAACATGCATATAATCCTAAAATAAATGAAAGGTCAGCAGAGTAGTGGCCAGCCTAATCTCAGAAGGGGTGATATTCCAGAGGATAGATATCGTGGCAGAAAAGATTGTTCAAGAACCCACCAGCCGACACTTGGCCGATGGTACACACATCATGTCTCTCTTGTCAAATTGTGTAGGATGGGTAGAAGCACTGGAAAGGAGTCTGTCCGTCCATCCATCCATCCATCCATCTTTGTCTGTCTGCCTATCTATCCATCTATCTTTATCTATCTATCTATCTATCTATCTATCTATCTATCTATCTATCTATCTATCTATGCATCTATCTATCTATGCATAGGCATTCCATCTAAGTCTAATTAAAAATAATTTACTTACATTTAAAATTGGATACCATAATGAAGCTGAATAATCCAGACAAATATGTTATTTGGAAAAACTATAAGTAATGATTGGTCAAATAAGCACATAGCAAAACTTATTAACAATTCAAATAACTTTTTTCATAAAACTCCTCAGTTTGAAAGGCAAAACTGAATGTGCCCAAATCCATACATTAAGAACATTAGATGAAAAAAAAAGTTGTATTTTCATTGTTACCAACATGCTTTCTAGCAGAAATAGCTGGGAAAAGAGGGAAAAAAATCAGAAGCTTTTGGGTTTGTATTATATTAGTCCCTTATTAAAACCTCATTAAATGCTTTGTTGCTGTGTTTTTCCATTAATTTGGCTTCAGGCAGTGATGGGTTTCAAAAATTTTTCCTACCAGCTCCAACTCACCTTCTGCTTTAAGCCCTGTGTGTAAAACAGCTGATGCACGGCAATCAGCTGTGCCGCGCGAAGCAGCTGATAAAATAACAAATAACAGATAATCGGGGTTGGAAGGGACCTTGTAGGTCATCTAGTCCAACCCCTTGCCCAAGTGGGAGACCCTACACCATATCTGACAAATGGCAGTCCAATCTCTTCTTAAAAGTCTCAAGTTATGATGCTCCCACAACTTCTGAGGGCAAGCTCTTCCATTGGTTGATTGTTCTCACAGTCCTTGTTCAGTTTCCATCCATCGTTCCTTGTCTGGCCTACAGGTGCTTTAGAAAATAGCTTGACCCCTTCCTCTCTGTGGTATCCCCTCAAATATTGGAAGACTGCTATCATGTCTCCCCTGGTCCTTCTCTTCACTAGACTAGCCATGCCCAATTCCTGTAACCATTCTTCTTGGTTTTAGTCTCCAGTCCCCTAATCATCCTGGTTGCTCTTCTCTACTTTTTCTAGAATCTCAACATCTTTTTTATAACGTGGTGACCAAAACTGGATGCAGTACTCTAGGTGTGGTTTTACTAAGGCTTTATAGAGTAGTATTAGTACCTCACTTGATCTCAATTGTATCCCTCTGTTAATGCAACTTAGGATTGCATTAGCTTTTTTGGCTGCTGCTGCACAATGCTGGCTCATATTTAGTTGGTTGTCCACTAAGACTCCAAGATCCCTCTCACAGTTACTGCTATTGAGCCTCGTTTCACCCAGTTTACATGTGTACTTTTGGTTTTTCTTGCCTAAGTGTAGGACTTGACCTTTCTCTACATTGAATTTCATTTTGTCAGATATAGCCCAGTGTTCTAGTCTGTCAAGATCCATCTGGATCTTGAGCCTATCTTCTTGGGTGTTAGCTATTCCTGCCAGCTTAGTATCATCTGCAAATTTGGTAATTTCCCCTTCTATTCCCTCATCTTAGTCATTAATGAAGATATTGAAGAGTACTGGGCCTAAGACAGAACCTTGTGGCATCCCACTGCTTGCTTCCCTCCATGTAGACTTAGACCCATTAAGGACTACTCATTGAGTACGGTTTGTGTTATCTATTCCATGTTTTTCTAGCTTACCAAGAAGTAGGTTGTGGTCTACTTTGTTGAATGCCTTGCTGAAAGCTGAGGTTGAAAAGCTGGAAATAAAGGTCAGTATAGAGCCGGGACAGGTGGGAGGGCCCAGCAGCTGATCGTCGGAGTGAACCAGTTCACTCACAGATGATCCTAGGAACTACCAGTTTGGCTGAACTGGTAGAATACCACAACTGGCTTCGGGGTTTTTGTTGAAGTTGCTAACCTGAAATAGTGGATAATCTTCACATCTGAGATTAACAGGTGGTAACTAAGGAGCTTTCTTGACTGTTGCATCTTATCCAGCATATCTTCTTGGAAAATCTTCCATAATGCCTAATTTGTTATTGTTAGTCACTCTCAAAGTTTTTACAGTACTTTAAAATATGCCCAGGAATTTCTTCATATTGAATGGTTACTCTAATAATGCCATGTTAAGCCTTAGTCAGATTCATTGTTTCATGCTGCTATTTCTCTTTTGTGTTGTATCATTGTTGATGACTGAATGGTGTAACCTGTGACACTCTAAAATGTTATGTTGAAAAGTGGCAAATAATTGTTAGCTCTTCAAGGTAGTTTAGGTCAAAAACAAACACTACAGGGATTCCAGGAATGCTACTTTATTGTTGTAGGTTATAATATCAAAATGTTGAAAGCCGGTCAACAAAATCAAAGTAGAATGAATTTCTTTCTTACTCTTATTTCAGTCTCTGCACTATATAATATTTTCTACAAATCCCCCCTTAGTGGTTGTTTCATACTTTCCTCTGGGTCATCTCTAAATTCCTTTACAATAATAAAAACAGACAACAAACATTGTTTCACATGTTCATTCAATTTCATCTTAGTAAAAACTTGTATAAATAAATATTTGTATTTATATAATTAGATATAAAAGCAGTTCACTGGAGGTTGAGGGAATGCATGTGATGTAAAATTTATTTTTATATATAGAAAGTACATCCATACAGACATACTTACCAAACTGAGCATTAATATTTGAATCCCTATCAAATTTCAGGGGTGAGGATGTGACATTCCAGATATTATGGCATAACAGCTCCCAGAATTACTCACTATTGGTCGGTTGGTCTGTCAGTCTCTGCCAGGACTGGAACAGCATTTCTTGGAAAAGATGAATGGATGATGAATGGAGGGTGGATTCTTCTCTCCCCCTCAGCATATGTAGATTTAGTAGACCCTTTATATAAAGAACTAAAGAAACTCTTATTCTAACTCTACTTTACTCCCTATCCATTAACACACTAAGTTGTCAACTTTCTGTTAATTTGGTTGCCCATTTCCATTCATTCATTGTAGTAAGAGAAAGCCCACAATTCTTTTTTTTGGGGAAGTGCTGAACATGAAGAACTGCTAAAGCATCAGTGTCAGGTTTCCAAGTGATGAAATCCATTTAAAAAAGGAAAGTACAAAGTCCCTCTTCCAAGACAATTTCTTTTATTTAGGAAAGCATCAAATTGGCAAAGTCCATGGTAATTCCGGATCTGACCGAACCCGGAATTACCACACAATATTACAAGTTAGAAACAACCCCCAAAAGTCACATTCTCCAATAGAAGTAAGTCAACGTTGCTTGATGTCATAAATCTCCACCTCCAGGGGCCCAAGCAAGGACCCACAAGAAGAAAGATCACCTAGCCAAAACACTCTCTTCATCTCCATTCCTCCTCCCTTAGGAATGTGGCAAGCTCGAAACCCTTCCCTCCATGACTGCCACAGAGAAAGTAAGAAAAAGAATATATACTAAGACAAACTAAAATGGCTACACTTATGTCAATTTCGGGCTTGACAATCAGCATATTTTAATAGTTTGGCAATACGATTATATATTATAAGAGCCTTGGTGGCTCAGGCTGTAAATGCCTGCTCTTAAGATCCAGCTGTCTACAATTACTGCAGGCTCGAATCCCACCAGGCTCAAGGTTGACTCAGCCTTCCATCCTCTCGGGGTAGGTAAATTGAGGACCCAAGATTGTTGGGGGCAATTAGCTGACCTTGTAAAAATGCCGCTTAGTAATAAGCAGGCATATACAATGGAATGAAGGCTATTGCTGAGCACACTGGGTTGTATCCCAAAAATTGTAAGCCCCTGAGTCTTCGGAGAAGGGCGGCATATAAATGTAATTAAAAATTTAAAAAAAATTAAAATTAAATTATAAAACTAGAATGCCTTTTTAATTAGATCTGAAAACAAGCAAGTTATATATTGAAATTCCTCAGATGCCAGCTACTCCTTTACTACATACAGTATGGCAACCAATTTTTGTACTGATATTTAAATTCAATTTATAGTTTCCTATCAGAGAATTTCCTGTTTTAAATCTATTTGGGAATAAGGTAATAACAATCTAAAGTTAAACTTGGATGAGATTTTCACAATTGACATGCAGTGTAAACTGCAAAATGCATAAAATATAGAGCACGCAATTTCTCTTTTAATTGAAGTTGTAGAGGTTGGGATAGAGGCAATCTTGATTAAATATTTCATACCTACTGAGGGTTGACGGAGGAATATTGAATCTTTCTTCCTGAGCACAGGTCATCTACAAAAACCTTTCCCGATCTTCTTACATTGTGTGTGTGTGGTGCTTTAAAAACTGCAGAAAAATATCTCCATAAATTAGTTTACATACAGCATTTGTAGATTAAGACTGAGAAGTCATTTTCTTAGCAGAAAATCCTTGTAAATTCAATATTTTACAGTGGTATTACAAGTTCTGGATGTTGTAAATCCAGTCCAGAGAATGTCAAGATTGCACTACAAGAGGCAATTAACTGGTAAGGCTGACACTGTGATTCTTGGCAAGAGTAAATTTCTAATAAATTACAATATAGGCCTTAGGAAGAATCTCTTTCTAAAATATATGTCTTCAAGAGATATTTAATTTAATTAATTATTCACTTTAATTCGACTGAATCCTGCATAATTTGCATTGTAAATGGGAGAAACACTTTTTTTTGACTCCTAAAAAAAAGAATTAGATAACTTCTCCCAGCCAGAATAAATAGGGGATAGTTTTTCAGAAACAGAGTAGTGTAATGTGTTTATGCATGAAAGCAAAGCAGTTAATACATATTAATTGTAACATATTATACTTAGTTTAATGTAAACAATGCATGTATGACTATTTTAAAATGAAGATTCACTAACAGCTGAGCCTTCATGTACCCAATCTTTTCCCTTGCTTTTTCTATCCTGACTCCTTAAAGTGTAAATCATAAAAATTTCTTACACAGTCCTTGGTTCTTCATAGAACAAGAAATAAAACTTTTCTTTCTAATAGCAGTGAGGGAACAAGATTTTTTTTCTTTAAGCAAACAAATCAGGCACTGCTTGTTGAAAAAAACATATACTAAACATTGGAGATTTAAAAATTAAGAACTTGATTCGAACATAATACATTTTGAAATATAATTTTAAAAAGAGAAAGGTAAAGATCTTAATAATTAATCAAATGTTTGTTATTAAAAGAGAAAAAAGCTAAGATTGTGAAAAATGGTCATTAGTCACATTTTTCAATGCTGTTGTAACTTTGAATGGTCAGTAAACAAACTGTTGTAAGTCGAGGACTACCTGTGTATCATATAAATATAATTGTACTGAAATGATATATTGTATCAACAGTGAGAACATGGAACAACAGATGGCCTCTGTAGTTTAAATTTAACAATATATTAAAGGATTGAGCTAGTACTATATCAATGCTTTATAGGTGTGTTTTAATTTCTATATATGTCATTTATTTAATTACATTTATTATTTATAGTCTTTCCTAAGCACAGTTACATTTTTGGCTGTACATCATTGTCTCTTGGTTATTAGGGTTAGGGTTATTTACCTATAAAATAAAAAATCATAGTCATGGAATGCAGTCTGATCAGTCTGACTTAACATTGCAGTCATTCCTGTGCTTGCGTTTGGTAGATATTATGGTCTCAGCACATGGCACTATCCGGCCCAACCTATCTGCACTTAATTAGCACATGGACAGCAGATTGCTATCAAGTTAAACTATGGCTGTAGACTTGATGCAGTTGATGAAAACATCCTTATTGCTGCCATGAAAACTGCATGATACTTGGAAGGTTATTTTTATTTTAGATATTATGGAAGATAACAAGATCATGTAAAGTAGCTTCATCATAAGCTTTCTCATTTCTAGTAAGATGGAAAGTTACTTTTCAAAAACAATAATGAAATCACCATGTTTCTTCATCTCATTTCAAGAAGATTAACACAATCTTTTTAATTATAGAGATTGAAGATAATGTAAAATTGCAACACCAGATATGCAAGACCAATAATTACCAATAGCAACACTGAGTCCATTCCGAATAGTTTCCTGATGAACTTTTTTTTAAAAAAATAGGGCTTTACTGAAATTTTCAGAAAAAAAGATTGTTTGGTCTTCCATAAATGCTACATAGAATTACTATGATTTATGTGCTTTTATAATGCTAGCTAGCAGACATAAGTTGACAAACCTATGCACTGGATATTTACTTGCAGTTATTATTTTCATGGAAACGTGAATAAAATTATGCAGGGACACTGATATCTGCTGCACTCAGTATTAACATTTATTATTTACTTAGTTTATTTAAATTTATTTAAATATTATAATAATATTAAACATTTAATGTAATCTTTCAAATATCATATGCCCCTCTGAGTAATATAGTTTAGGAGAAATGAAAATGAATTTGTATATACTAGTAAATTTTGAAAAAGTATGATTAAGCTGCCCACATATTTATATTATTCATATATTTGTTTATAGATTTGGAATCCTAACAGTAACTGATCATTAGTTACTTGGCATCTCTTACATGTTTTTTTTTTCTTATTCTTCAAAACATGTTTCTGTTGTTTTTTCAAAAACTGTTAGCTTTCTAAACATTTGTAGTCATCAGGAGTTAAGAGAAAAACTATCCTATTTTTCAACTTAACTGGATGCCATTGCCTAAGAAAGCATGCTGTTTTGAATTATGCTTTACTTTATGAGATTCCCTAAGCATAAAATCAAAAAGTTAACGTAAGAGTGGGAGGGACAGAGGTAGTAGATGTATTACATTAGTGTACACATGACTTCACCTCTTATATCCTTGCCTGTTTTCCAAAAAGTGGAAAAGAGCTCTAACATCACAATGGTAAGGCAGTATTCTTAACTTTTTTGTTCTAATCTAAGATTTATTGTCTTAAGTTAAATCTTTCTAGGCATATGTTTCAGAATAAAGACTGTGGTGTTTCTTTAATTAAAAGGAAAAAAAGATTGCAGCTGACAGATTGGGATGAAGAATAAGGTTTGCAAAGTATTTGCTGTTAGATATGGCAAATTTAGAACAGGAATGTCTTACCTTTTTTGTTGATATTCTTTATCTTTTAGCCTTTTTCATGAACACAACTTTCATTTTATTTCCTTACAGCACTTAACAACAAATAAACTTTTGTTGTAAGGAAAATAAGAGACAGGTGTATTCACTGCCCTGAGTTATATAAATAAAGCTGGAATAAAGACAACTAATAATATTAACAGTCTTGCTTAGAAGTAAACTATTCTGAGGAAAATAAGGCAACCTTTTGTTACAGAGAGCAACAAACTATAGAGCATACCAGAATACTTTTGATTTAGAAATAAAGTGTCACTTTTATTTTGCTTTTTGTAACAAGTAAATCTGATTGGTCAATAGTCTCCCAAAAGTAAAAGAATGTGGGAATGTCTCTAGATTTTATTTAGTGCTACTAGATCTGGACTGCACAAATGTAGATGATCACTAGTTGCAAGGAAAATATATTACAATTTTTTTGCTGTAAACTAGTGGTTGTCTAGATTTTTGCAGTACAAATTTGGTATCCCTATTTTCCTTAAATTTACAAAAATGATTTTTGAAGAAATGTATGGTATCCATTGCGTTTCCCATTTAATTTCAGTGTTACCAGTATCAATTCTTTTGCTTTTGTTGAAATGTGTTTTAATCCAAGAAAGTCCTCCAAGAAGCAATTAAAAGTAATTTGATACATTTTCCATATTTATTGCCAATGTTTTAATATACACTATATATATATATATATATATATATATATATATATATATATATTCTCCCATTTTTAATTAACTCAATACCAAACACCCCCCCCCCAAAGAATACCCAAAGTTATAAGGAAGGTAAAAGAAGAAATAAAAGTACACAGGATACAATATATATTGACATACATATATACATACATACATTTGTAGATAGAAATGCTTTGTATTAGTCCCGAGTCATGTACGGACAATCTTGTTGCATCAGTATCTATCTGGCAGCTAAGCTAATTTAGTTCAGCCAAGAATGTGGTATTTCCATTTGCAGTCCTGAAGCAATTCAGAAATGTGGGTGGGCTGTTTTACCATTGGCAGAAATTCTTGCCTCATCCACAACTCAGCTCCTTAGCATCAAGCAGGAGATACAGTGTTCTGTTCTCAGTTTTTTAATGGGAGAAGGTAGCTTGATGGTTTCTACAGTTCTCCTTCACAGAAACATCTCAGATTTATTATCCATGCAGATACATACTACCAAGTTTACTTTAAAATATCATCAAGATTTATGAGCATTTGACTTCCAGTTTTAAATAATAAAGTAGTAGGTCATAATCTCAAATCATTGTCAAATCCCACCATTATCAAATCCCACCGCACTGCAATCTTCTGTCTATCCTTTTGGTTATCTCCTGGAAAATAGAACCCAAATTCCTAAATACTGGCCAACTGTGTCTCTTGTTTCCCTTATTAAAAGTCCTTAATAAAGGAAAATATTTCCATTGTCTGAAAGAAAGAAGACAATTGAGCGGGCAACAAATTGATAACTCTAATGAATTTAGTCTAGATCACAGACATCTATAAAGATTCACATTGACATGAAAATAACATGTTCATCAAAGCAGAAATGGCAATTACATAATTTGCACCAGCTGTGTAGACATGTTGTCATTCCCCTTCTCAAGTAATCTACCAAAAAAGAGAAAAGGCAAAACTGTAGGTAAAGAAGAAAATTGGTAGAAGTTCTTCCTTTTGTGGAAAAGAAGGCTGGCCATTGTGGAGTAAGGCCTATGAAAACAAATTGAAAATGACAAAAATTGTGTCTCCTAAGTTGAAAAAACGTGATATTGTGGGTTTTTCATCATTCAAGAAAAAATTAAGATCCCTTAAGAGAATTAGTAAAAGTTTGTTAGCAGTAATATAGATACTTTATTATTCCTAATAAAGATGAACCTAACTGACAAAGTTATTGTAAAAACGATGCTGCAGTTACTTTAAAATACCTGGTGGCCAGATTGTCAGAGGAGTGGAGAAATTAAAATGATATGAGGTGCATATTATGAAAAAATGTTTTGTACCCTTCATTGTATGGGACCTCCCGTCTTCTGCCCATCAAACAAAAAAGAAATTACTAGACTGAAAACTCTGTGAAACACATTGAAATAGAAATAGAGAGAAAAAGTATGAAGCTAGGGGCAAGTCTGTTGGGAAAATAATTCCTTTATAGAAAATTGTACTATAGTTCCAAATGTGAGCTTTGAAAGGATCCAATTAGACTGGGCATTTTTATTTACTAGGCGTCAGTTAAGGGATGAGTGCTTTTTGTCAGTTTTGTGCTATGGGTGAGATGGGTAGGAAAAGTAGCCATAAACTGTTACCAGTTATTAGTGAAACTATTTATTTGTTTTATTGATGGTGGGGCATGGGGGATTGAGCACAGTTGACACATTAATGGTCAGCTGATTTAACTCATCTAAAAACATCAGTTTAACAAAAAGTAAAGATATAAACCTTTGCTAAAGCTTTAGCAAAGGTTTATAAAGCATTGAGTCTGCGACTCAATGTCGCTTGGCGGTCCCCTGGGGAAGGGCCTGTTCTGTGGCGGCCCCCGCCCTATGGAACCAACTACCCTGGGACTCCGTTTGGCCCCTGATCTTCGTACCTTCTGCCATGATCTGAAAACCTGGCTCTTCGAACAGGCTGGGCTGTGCTGACCTCCGGGGGGGGGGGCGTTAAATTTAGTTTAGGATTTGTGGGTTTTAGAGAAATTTGGCTTGTAATATTTAATGCTATTTTTAGGTAATTATTTATTGTTGGTTTTTCGTTGTTAGCCGCCCCGAGTCCCTTTAGAGAGGGGGTGGCATACAAGTCAAATAAATTATTATTATTATTATAATAAAATAAAGTTAAGCAAAGATAAACAAACAATAATAAATAATACCTGACAGGCTCAGCTAACTGTCTGACCTCCATACCTGAAAGAGCAGCCTAGTTTTAAGACCCTTTGAAAACCAACAGGATTGGGGCCAGCCAAAACTGGGGTGTGATGTTCTAAGAGGGCAAGTGCAGTGACACAAAAGGCAGGCTTCCTGAGTCCCACTTGATGACATGGTTTAGTAGGTGAACCTGAAATATGCCCCTCCTGCCAGACCTGATGGGGCAGGTGGAGAGAACTGGAGAAAAGTAGTCTCTTAAATAACCCAGAGTCAGGCCATGGAGGGCTTTACGATGACAAACAACACTTTGAATTGCAGTCAGAGCCTTATAGGGAGCCACTGCAACTTGAAAAACAAAGGAATAAGCCTGTTCTTCCCATTGCAGAAGCCCACAGCCACCAGGACAGAATGTCCACAACAACAACATTGGCCAGAGATGCACAATTGGGAACCATCAGTATACTGATGATGCCATTGAATGATGTCACCCAGTGTTAAAATTAAATAGGAATGTTGAGACCACCAAGTGTCCTGTAGAAAAGTGGGTATGGGTTGGATCCCTGTCAACTCTGACTGAAACCACTCATGGTACTGAATATGTTACCTAGTCTGGCAATGACATGTCTGCAAGCAAACAACCCAACTCGGGAATTCTACCTTGAAAGAAACCAATACTGTTACAAAATTGTGACAACTCCCAACCCCTGAATTGTTCTAGAAAGGTATCATCAGTGGTTGAGAGGTCAAGAAGAGCAATGATGGATGCACTATCACTATTCCACTAGAGGCCATACACAATAATAGCCATTGGCTTTCAATCCCATTGGCCTGAAACATGGCTACAAAGGGTTCAAGTAATCTGCTTCCTCCAGGGCTCCCTGATGCATACAATAACCATCTCCTCAACACCTCCCTTAAAAGGGAAATATTGGAGACTGAATAAAACTTGTTCAAAACAATGGAATCTATAGAGAAGAGGGGGAATATTATTGGTACCTTCCCAAAGTTAACTAGAAAAGTAATAAGATTTATCTTGACTTAAATCTTGTTCCTTTTTTTTTTACTCCCATTCCTTTTGCCTGCTAAAATCTCATGTCCAACATTTCTTATATGCCATGGATGTAAAGTTGGTTCCAAATCCTTGGTTATGGATTAGGTACCTACATTTACCAAGATAACCATACTCCAATGCTAACCCATTTGGTGAGTAAAAAACACAAGATAGCTGAAAAAATGAATATAATGAATTGGTTCACAAAATTTACTGATTGGCATAAAAGGAAAAGAGTTGGCTTTTCACTAGATTTCCACTAGATATCCAGAGGAAGCAGCTATACAGGCCAATCACAGGAACTACCTTGCTAAGACTTTACTTCTGGTTAAAGCAAGTATAGACAATGGCAGCAGAACTTGTATGCAAAAGCACACATATTTCAGCTATGCCTGAGCTTGCCTGCAACAAGTTCCACATAGCAAGAGCCCAAAACAGCAAGGGGGAACATTATTCAGTCATGATCCAAAACTATAAGCATTGCAGGTAGGTTGTCCAATCAGATCAACCAATTGGAAAGCAAGAGTTTGAAGACTTCAGGTGCAAAGTCCAGAGAGGGCAATTGTTCCCAATACGTCTTGTTGAGTAACAATAGTTTTTAAGTACATCAGGGGCCAGTCAGGGCTGGGAATGGCTTTCCTAGGTAAGTAGTGAACATAGAGAACCTTTGTTCTGTTTGCTGCAGAGTGTGGTGTGCCTGAGGGCTGGGCAGGCACTTCAGCTCTTGGTTCTCATCAGCTGACTGTGGGAGCAACTGTTCTTGATAACCAGATCAGTCCCAGGTTCATGATTGCTCTCCTTGCTATCAAAATCTTCTGAATTAGTAATGGCCATAATAGTAATTTTGGCACCTGGGGATGTTCTGGTGGGGAGCATTTGCACAGCTTGATTTTTGAAGTGCAGTTATTTCAGATTGTTGAAATAACTTCCTGTCAACGTACAGTATGTGAAAATGTGGTGGCATCATTCAATTAAAAACCGCAGCGTATTGTCTACGAACTAATGGCTTAAGAAAAAGAAGTAATGGAACTTTAAAAAGCAAAATAAAGACTTAACTGTTCTTTCACCACAGTTAGAAAACCCAAATACTAGGATGCAAAGTTACAATCATTTCTGTTTACCTAACATATAGTACTTCAGGAAAACCAAACTTTTCACATTTTGAGCTAATCTTTGGTAGGAAAGTTGTAGATCCTCATTATAGTTTCACCGAGTGATATGGGCAGACAGACTCAGAGGATAAAGAGAAATGTGCAAGCGTGATCTGGTATATTGTTAAAAAATCACAGAAATCTTAGAGGCAGTGATGAGGTTGTTAGAGTAAAACGTGAGCAGATCATAAGTTTCCTAGATACATTGGTATGCACCTGCTATGCATTGGTGAAATCAGGTACATTATAAATGGAGAACTTCAGTGAGTACTGGATTCAAGCTATTACATATGGTACTCAGATTTTTATGTTGTTAATAGAGTGTAACACTGAATATCCTTGCAAATGAGTTTCAGGATATACCATCTCACAAAAAACATTTTGCTTGTTTTATCTGCATTACTGACGTCACTGTGTTTCTTACCTGAGTGTTGGAGTACAGATGCTATTCACTAAAGTAATAAAGTAAATTATCATATCATATATAGGGATAATAATAATAAAACAGTGAATGCTCAGTGAAGAATTTTAAACCTTTATTATTTCACTAAAGGAGCCAGTTTGGTGTTGTGGTTAAGACGTCATAGAAACTAGAAGGTATGAATTCTAGTCCCACCTAAGGCAAAAAAGCCAGTTGAGTGACCTTGGGCCAATCACTCATCCTCAGTCCTAGGAAGCAGGCAATGGCAAACCATGTCTGAAAAACCTCGCCAAGGAAACTCAGGAACTTGTCCAGCCAGTTGTCAAGACTGACTCAAAGGCAATTTTTTAAAAAAACCTATATTCAAATAAGTTATGAGGATTCCTATACATTTCATGAGGATTTTATGACACTGTCTAAAAACCTAAACATGTTATGTGTACAGCAGATCAATTATATATTTAAAGAATTGTAGAGTTGACATTGGCCTTATAACAATAAAGTATTCTAGTTTTTCTGGAATCCCTGCAAAATGCTACTTAAATTGGCCTAACTCAAAGGGCTGACAAATCTTGAGTTCTGCAACTGCCTTGAAAGAAATTTATTTATTTATTTATTTATTTATTTATTTAATTTATTTATTTGGATTTATATGCCGCCCTATCTCCCGAAGGACTCGGGGCAGCTCACAACAATAACAACAAGCAATACAAAATTTAAAAAATTATTTTAAAAATATTAAATCTTGAACCCAAACAAATATCTAAAACCCAAACGACGCTACACATAAAAACCCATAAAAACCCACCCCCCTCAATCCAGGCCAGCCTGTTGGAACAACCACGTCTTCAGGTCACAACGGAAGGAACGAAGTTCAGGGGCCAACCGCAGCTCCAGGGGCAACTGGTTCCACAGGGTGGGCGCTCCCACTGAGAAGGCCCTACCCCTGGGGGTCGCCAGCCGACACTGTCTAGCCGACGGCACCCCAAGGAGGCCCTGTCTATGGGAGCGCACAGGGCGATGGGCAATCGTTGCTGGCAGATGTTCCCGCAAATACCCCAGTCCTAAGCCATGTAGGGCTTTATAGGTAATTACCAACACCTTGAATCTCACCCGGAGGGCAACCGGCAATCAATGCAGTTCACGCAGGAGGGGTGTAACATGGGAGTATCGGGATACTCCCATCACAACCCGCGCGGCCGCATTTTGCACCAGTTGAAGCCTCTGAGTGGTCTGCAGGGGTAGCCCCATGTAGAGAGCATTGCAGTAGTCAACACGGGAGGTATCGAGCGCATGAGTAACCATACGCAAGGCATCTCGGTCCAGATAGGGGCGCAGCTGGCGCACCATGCCCCCTGATCATGGCTGCCACCTGATCCTCCAAACTGAGCCATGCATCCAGGACACCCATGTTACGCACCCTATCTACGGGGGGCAACACCTCTCCCCCCATGACTAATGATGGAATATCCTGGAACACCTGAGATGCCAGTACGTACAGCCACTCGGTGTAGGCCAGGTTGAGTCGAAGCCTCTTCCTTCCCATTCAGATCCGCACCGCTTCCAGGCACCAGGACATCACATCAAGGGCATCACTAATTTGGTTTGGGGTGGAGATAAAAAGCTGGGTATCATCAGCATACTGGTGATACCTTACCCCAAAGCCACGGATGATCTCACCCAGTGGCTTCATATAGATGTTGAACAGGAGGGGAGAGAGGACTGACCCCTGGGGCATCCCACAAGAGAGGGGCCTCGGGGTCGACCTCTGTCCTCCTGCCAACACTGACTGCGAATGACCCGAGAGGTAGGAGAACCACTGCAAAACGGTGCCTCCCACTCCCAACCCCTCTGAAGCGACGCAGTAAGATACCATGGTCGACGGTATCAAAAGCCGCTGAGAAATCTAATAGGACCAGGACAGAGGAATAACCCCTGTCCCGAGCCCTCCAGAGATCATCCACCAGTGCGACCAATGCTGTCTCTGTGCTGTACCCGGACCTGAAACCCGATTGATACGGATCTAGATTATGGAGAATCTAGCCAGTTGTTCTAAGTTTATTAGAGTTTGAATAAAGAAAAAATATGTAAATGTGTACAGAAAGTACTGTAACTTTATTTCTTCTGAGTTGTGCTTCATCTTCTGAGAAGAAATGAAGTTGGCTGCTCGTTAATTAGAATAAGAAACTGCATGTGTGCACCTGATCAGAAACATGCAAATATACCAAAGGGAGCATTTAATTATCTCGTGGAAGTAATAAAATATACATAGAAAAGTGCAAGAAGCTTTATATTGCTCAGGCTTAAAGAAAGGGAGGGTGTTTTTTTAACTATACTCTCTTGCTTGGTTTAAAAACTAGAGCCCTCACTAATACAGCTCTTACACAACTGAAGTTAAAGATAGGTAATAATATATTTCTAAAGCTAGACTAAGCTATCATTCATAGACATGTTTACTAGGAAATATTTCAGAACTTGGGTTTAATAACATGAAAAGCGTTGGATTACTGAAACCTTGTTTCCAGCCACAGAAGGCAAATAAAATTTAGGTCCCTATTTAGGCTGAGCTGTTTTGAAGCTTGATACAAATTAGAAAAGGGGAACTTCAGCATCTGGTTGTGGAACACCTTTTTACACCTACCATCTTTTTAATGCAGTAGCTTGTTGCTAAAAAGCAAAATGGGTGGTTAGCATTATATATAGTATATCTTCTTAATTTTCATAGTCTGCTGTGTGAATATATCACTGTCTATTAGCCATTTAAATCAGCAAAACTAGTATTGTATTGGAAAAGCAAATCAGCTGGTATACTGCCTCTAAAATTTTTACTATATGATGTCCCTTTTCGCATTTCAAAGCAGCAGGGGTGGAACCTGTCTGGCACATATATTGTACTGTATTGTATCTTTTCTACAACACTATCTGTTAAGGAATTATACTTGCATTTAGAAACTAAGGAAAAAAGGAAGGTATTTTTAGAAAATGAAGGTTTGGTTTCTTGTTATCTAAATTTAGATCTAAATTTAAACAAATCAGTATATAGTGTATTTCTTGTTAAGTGACTCTTCTCAGAAAGTAATTCTAAACTGTATGCAGTAATGTAATATGGAAAGTTTCGATGAGTAAGCAAAAGCATTGGATCTTTCCTTAGGCAGAAAAACTAAGCGGCTGTGTTATTTGAATTTGTTTACAAATTACAATTGCATTTATAATATATCAGATTTTTGTGGAAGGGATCAATAAAGGGGCCTTGGTGGCTCAGGCTGTTAAATGCCTGCACTTAAGATCCAGCTGCCTACAATTACTGTAGGCTCGAATCCCACCAGGCTCAAGGTTGACTCAGCCTTCCATCCTCTCAGGGTAGGTAAATTGAGGACCCAAGATTGTTGGGGGCAATAAGCTGACTTTGTAAAAATGCCGCTTAGTAATAAGCAGGCATATACAATGGAATGAAGGCTATTGCTGAGCACACTGAGTTGTATCCCAAAAAATTGTAAGCCGCCCTGAGTCTTCAGAGAAGGGCGGCATATAAATGTAATTTTAAAAAAAATATGGGCTGAATAATTTTCTTCCAGATCATTGGCACAAAGATGAACAGGAGTAAAGATTCACTATTCACCAGATACAGTTCTCTAAACGCTATTAGCTAATGAGCATGCCCTACTCACTCCACATTTATTTTGAAATATATGTTTCATACCATGTCTTGTTTTATAACCATGTTAACTTCAGATGTGGTTGTTGATTAAATAACCTAAACCATTTTTTTTAAAAGCAGAAGAATCTTGGCTTTTTACCATACCATCGAAGTGTCAGTTTTGCTTAAGGCAGTTTTTCTGTCTGAAAAGATGAGAATAGGCAGTGTACCAGCAGTGTTTCAGATTGCTCAGGCTTGTGGAAGCATTTTTAAGAATAACATCTTTTGTGAGTTTTGTCATGCTTGTTGGCATCCTTCCTTTTTTTCTTCTGGAAAGCTCTGCCTGATTACATAGAACCTTAAAATAATTGGTTCTCTTTGCTTTGTTGCTACATTTATATGTTTGTGTGCACATTTGTGTTCACACATTACACTAAGGCATGATTTGTGATTTATTGACTAAAGCAAAATTGGCTGGGTTCCCACAAAACTGAATGTTATTTTAACTAACGTTGATTTTAAATTACCCAGGTGGAATACATATCATGAGATTGAGGTAGAATTTTAAATGATAAACCTCTGCCCTCATCCTTTGTCTGTGATTAATACATAAAATGGCAAATTTTAATTTGGTGCTCTGCTGATTATGCTCAAAGTTAAGCAAAAACTCACTGTCCCACTGGATCGTGTTTTTCTGATTTTTTTTTTAATGTAGTGGTTGTCCGTTCTTAAGAAATACTTTCAAAGAGATGTTGCAGTTCAAGTGAACCCGGAAGTTAGCCGATGTAATTTCGAATCCTTGCGGGACCGCTCCGAAACCCAGATTCGAAGCAAAGTTTGGAGTTTCGGGGGAAGAAATCGTCCTCCATAATCCGTTTCGTAATCCGCGTTTTATAGCTCGACTCCGAAACCAATTTCTCCTCACCGTCCTCCTCACCCACTTGCTTTGACTCTTCAGGCGCCTGCTCCCGAATAACCTTTTCCCGCCAGCTTCTGAGGACCACATTTTTCCCTTCCCAGAATTCGGCCCGCCCTCCATCCGTCCCACCTGTGCCAGGTAGAGCGGCAGCAGCTGCTGATACCGCAGGCGAAGGCGGGCCTCACTGTCGGGCGGGTGCGGCTGGTTACTCTGCAGTTGGCGCCTTCCTGGGAGCCGGCCTTGGCGCTCTTTTCTCAGGAGTTGCCTGCGGACCAGAGGTCGCTTGGAGGCGGCCATCGAACTCGTGTCCGGGACTGTTGGAAGAAGAGCTGCTTAGTGAGTAGCCGACCCGCAGAGAAAGAAGCGGGCATGGGGAAGAGTCGGGGAGGTCGATCCCGACAGGGCGGGAAAAGTTGTGGAGAAATCCCGGGAGGTGAGAGAGCGATCTGCCCTTTGGTCTTCCCCGAGTATAGGGAAAGGCTGGGAGGGGAAGTCCGTGAGCTTCTGCTGTCCGGGGGACGCGCCTGCCCAACCCGTTTCTCCCTCGGAGGCGAGGCCACCGCGAAAGATGCGCAGGGCTGGAAGGAGCGGGGAGAGGCGACAGCGGATCTAATGACCGCTTTGCCTCAGTCGCGGCGCCACTAGCTGTGGCTTGAACTTGGGGAGTGTTATTTTCTCCGCGACACTTGTGTCTTTAGGAAGCACGTGGAAGAAGCTTTGAGAAAGGGGTTCTGGCTCTTTCCGTAGAGCTGGCTGTTGCTATTGTTGTTGCAGGGAATTTTAATGCTTCCATCAAGGCAGAATTGTGTATTCCCAAGAGTTGGATTCACAAACACTGCTGGGCCGAAGTGCGTCCATCCATCTATCCATCCATTTTATAGCTGTCCATCTCGATCCAATTTGGTTTGCTTATGGGTGAGGGTGTTGTTGGCACCCAGTCCAATTTGAGACCTTGTGCTGTGACTGTAAGCTCTTTACAGGCTATATAGAGGGGAATTGGAGAAATTCAAAGGGGACCAAGTCAACATTAGAGATCTTGATGATTTAGAAAGAATAGATTTTGCTCTAGTTCTTGATTTTATTTTTGTGTTTGGCTGTATTTGGATGATATAATTATCTATGCTCGATTTTAACCTAATTTCTTTGTGTACATTTTAAGCCATTAACTACATGGGCTTGGTTTGTACAGCACAACCCAATGCATGTATGGTTAATTTGTGGCTTAGTGAGCAATGCAAATACACCTTAAAAATAAAAGATGGCCTGAAAATTACCACATGCACTAAATGACCCCAAACAATTACTAAACATGCTTATTAAGAATGTCACAACTATACAAACATGAGAAAATCTGTTCCTCTTTGTTTTGCTGAAAATTCAAAAAGTTGAAAAATATTTTTGTCATTAATAGAATAATGCTTTAGAGACCTATTCTTAAGTAAGAAATTTAGACTATAGTACTATAATACTACTGCAACGTATTTGGAAGTAAGCTTGTTAAACTGAGGAGAGGGTGGCTTTTAATCTGATATCAAGAACTGGATTGTTAAAAAGCAGAGTTTCCTTTGAGTCAAAATCACCTTATGCAAACTGTAAGGACATGTCCACGTGGTTTTTTTTTTATCAACTACAAAAATATCCTTGCTGCCTTGTGGGATATTTTCTGACTTCTCATTATAATTTTCAGCCCTGGGAATTTTTGGTGTACTCCAATTAAAGTACGGAGCTATTCCAAGCCTATTTTAAGGTCTACTTAAGTTAGCTAGGTGTGCCATCTGCTTTGATTGCCCAATAAGATTTCACTTAATGCACATTATACATTTTACAAAAAACAATATTTTATATGTTAAGGTGCCATTTTCAAATAAGGTTCTAGCATTCAACAGATATTTCAGATATAGTAGTTCCTTAATTATTTTGAACAAATAAATGTTTAATAAGCACGTTTGATTACTATACAACCTCACTTCCTTTTTTTCTTTCCATTTTTTCTAGTCTAAAGCCCGCTCTTCAGAGTCTTCAAAGGAATTAAAAAAGAAGGCAGTTTTGGGAAAGTTTGGACATTTTTTTACTACAGGGAGGAGAAAAAATCCCAAGAATACACAAGAAGCATCTTTAAAGCCAAGTATAAAAAATATAAGACCTGAGTCTCCTCATAAGAATTTAGCCCCATTGGCCTCCATAGAAATAGAGGACCTAAATGACCTATCTAAGAGTGAGGAATCTCTTACTGATTCAATTTACGAGCAGAACCAGTCAAAGTCCCAGAGTACTACTGACAATTCAGAAGTTTATCTCTACAATAAGGATCTGACACCTTTATATAATGACATTGTTTCAGAATGGGACGCTAAAGGAGTTTCTTCTGGCAGTGAATGGTCACTTGATTTGCATAGTAGTAATGAAACAATAAAAAATACATTATTTGATAGCAATCTTACACTTGGAACACTAGAAGGAGAGAACGAACTTGTCACCGATACAAACACAACTCCAGATTTCTTTAAAAGTTTATCTGCTCTATCTGATGAAAATCTAGAACAAATCATATTAAACCACAAGGAATTAGTGGAGCCTCTTACATCTGCAGAATCAGAATATGCAGAATCAAAAGATCAACCGTTTTTTGTGGAGCCTGAGCAAGATGAGCATCCCCAACCTTCTAGAATATTGACTCTGGATATTTTTCTTCGTAGAACTGAACTACGAAATTTGAATAAACCAGTAGCTGTTGCATTAGACGACAATTGTAGCAACACAGATATAATGGATAAAAAACCTGCAGTTAAGAAATCTGGAAGGAGGAGAAAATCCCAGAGCTCCAGTGATGTGCCAAATGGGGACAGAAATGCAAGTGAGAATACTGTGAAAGAGGAGCCTGGTTTTGATGGTACTCCTGATATGGTTTCAGAAAAAGTAAGCACTTCTGAAAGAAGAGTTAGGCCTTGTCAACAGATTATGTCTCCTGCAAATAATAATGACATAAGGTCTGGAAGTAATCATAAGGCTTTTACTAAATCAGAGCTTGAGAAGTGCAAGCAGCAGAGCCCAGCCTCATCCCCATATAAAAAGAAATCCTTAAAAAAGAATCAGTCTGATGCAGGTCCTCCTTCACCCATAGGCATAAAAAGTCCTGGAAAAAATGCTTCCACCAAAAGACAGAGTGATAGCATAATGGATGGTAATCCAACATCCAAATGTACTTCAGTAGAAGAATTGCCTTCTAATGAAAACATTGTAGTTTCTCCTGTAGGCATTGTAAACAATAGCAGCACTTTGTCACCTTCTGAAGAGAGGACAGAGTCTCAGGATTTGCACCCTGTCAAAAGCTCTGATGGCAAGGTTATATTGCAGACTGACAAGCATAAAAAGGATGAGGTGGAAGGCAATGGAAGGCAAATTTCTTCTGATTTGGATGAAGCAAAGCCAAGAAATATATGCCTTGATGTTTCCAGAACAGTCACAACAAAAGTTAGCCTGTAAGTAGTTTTAATGTTTTACATATGATGAAGTGAAATACTTATTATTTATTTATTAAATGCCATCCATGTCACCTATCTTTCAACAAGCTTGGATTTTAATGGCTAAATATCTGTTGTTATGCATGGACTCGTTTAAATGTAAGTGAATATAATATACTTCAATTGTCAGAAAGAAACTCTGGCACTATAATTACAAATACTTGCTAGAACGTATATAGATGATGTCAATTAGAATATTTTCATCTTGTTCACTTTCACTTGTTCACTGTTTCATTAATGAAATGCAATTCATAGTAGTGTTTTTCATTTTTTATTCTTGGACTTCTTTCTTAGGAGGAATTACAGCTAGCATGGAGCTAGAAGAGTATTTTGCTAAATACAGGTAGTTTGTATTTACAACCATTGGTTTAGTGACCGTTCAAAGTTACAGCAGCCCTGAAAAAGTGACTTATGACTGTTTTTTACACTTATGATCATTGCAGCATCCCATGCTCACGTGATCAGAATTCAGGTGCTTGGCAACTGATTTATGTTTATGACGATTGCAGTGTCCTGGGGTCATGTGATCACCCTAACCCCTTTGCAACCTGTTGACAAGCAAAGTCAATGGGGAAGGCAGATTCACTTAACATCCATGTTACTAACTTAACAACTGCATGGATTCACTTAACTGTGGCAAGAAAGGTCATAAAATGGGGGCAAAACTCAACAACTGTCTCACTTAGCAACAGAAACTTTGGGCTCAATTGTGGTTGTAAGTTGAGGACTACCTATATACTAAAGTATTATAGAAAATTCTGTAGAGATTCTCAAATCATCCAGGTCATGGTTGTCCAAAGATTTTTCAGGCGGCAACTGGGCTTTCTTGTTTTTTTCTTTTGAAGACGTTTTACCCTTCCAGTCCCCTATCCTATCAGAGCTGAAGAAGCTTCTTGGATGAGAAGCAAAACATCTTCAAAAGAAAAAAACAAGGAAGTCCAGTTGCCTCCTGAAAAAAAGCACCTTTTGGGATATTATAGAAAATCTTTTGGGAGTAGGAGAAATCTATTTATGCCTCTTGCAATGAATGGTTGTCCTAACCATTATTACTCTTGAATTTATTCCTGGAATCGATTTTGTTTCTTTTAATAAAAAGGTTAGTCATGAACAGAGTGGAGCTGATTGGAAGTAGTTAATGCTTCTTAAATGTTTCCCTGATGGTTTCCCTCTCTAAAATTTCCCCTTCCCTCCATCCACGGAAGAAACAATTACATGTAGAGCTCCTTTGCCTTTCTCCCCATTGCCATTATCCTCTCTGTCTCAGCTGCAAAGCCCTAGTGAAGTTCCTTTTTATAAAACCAGAACAATAATATTGGGGAACAGTGGTATCAGTTGGATCTTGTCATTAATTAAAGATAGCAGACTTTCTAAAATAGTTGGCAGAAAGCTAGTTTTGGACAGTTATAACCTTGTTTCCATTTATATTAAGCATATTATAATTTTAATACAGAGTGTGCCTGCATGGTTTCCAAGCCATCATTACAAGTTAGTACTTTTTCAGGCTCAAGAACGACTTGTCTCTAAGTCAGATGATTTGATAAAATTTTGTATTTAAAGTGGGATTCTAGTGCCAATTTATACACAAATGGTACAAGTTTATATGCAGATTTTACACATAATTAAATATATATGTGAACCAGTTGCCCAAGCCACTGCACAGATTCTAACTATTCAGTTCATAAATTACAAATGAAACTTTGCCACATGGAGTTATATCTTGAAAGATAAATTTTAAGTGAAATTTATGAATATGAAATGTTCTGAAGCAGAACAAAAAACAAAAATTGAGGTGGCTTCCCCGAATAATGTTTTAAAAATATAGCTTTTGTGGCCATATTAATGTACATGAAATTTCTTCAAGATAGGAAAGGAGAATCCATGACATTTTTTCAGGTACAGTTGTATGATTTGTAAGAGAATAATGCACCTATCTAACCTCCCAGGTTTAATTTGCATCTGAACATTCACTTAAGTTTGCTAACTAAACTTGATATTTAATTTGAATCCATACACACATTTTGAGAAGTAGAATATATTATGGTTTAAATTTGATTTAGGAGGAAGAGAGAAAGCATAGATGCTCTTAAAAAAAACTTATATATGATATCTATGCACACTGATATGGTGATCTGCAATAGTAGATTAGGTGTAATCATCACATTTAATTAATAAATTAATTATCTATGGGAGGCCTGTCTATAAACTTTGCTCACAAAACCTATAAGTATAATGTTATATAGAAATTAAAATTTGTATTTGCATGATACAAAGAAATAATGATCATATTATAAATTGACCCTACAATGTATATGCTTAATTTATTTTGGTTTTGTATATTCTCTGAACCTGGGAAGATAATTACAGTAATACTTTATATAAATTGATGTACAGTATCTTTAATCTCTGGTGTTATTAAGCATATAAAGAAAGAGAAATATAGCTATTCTTCTTAATAAGCATATCCAAAATAGTATTATATTAAAACTTCAATCCAAATTGGTTTCTTGGCATAGAAAGTATGAGAGAATGGAGAGGCAAGAGCTGTTTCTACTAATAACTACCAGTGTCCTGTAGCTAGCATACAATTCTAGATACCTTCTCAGTCTTCTGGAACAGGTTTTCATTCAATGGAAAGAAATCAGCAAAATGTACATCTGTTGGGGGGTTTTTTCCTTCTGTTATTGAATTTCTTCCAAATATTTGTCTGGAAAAGAAATAGCAACCTTGAATCCCATGCTAAATTCGATTTCTTTTACTTGAATTCAAATTGATATAGTTGGTATTCCAATTTGCTTAATACTTCTCTTTTGCCTAGTTCGAATTACAGTATGCTAGTTTATTATGTTAAAATTTTGTGGCTAATCCAAAAGTTTTATCCATATTTACATTTCAGAAATATATAAAATAAGCATCTTTAGACTTACTGCCACTTCTTAGCACTTAATTACAAAATTGCACCCTAAATTGGGGCTGTGTGAAATATTAAAAGAGACATTTCGCAAAGCATGCTGGTGTGAAGAAAACCTCCTTTTAGAGCATTGTGGTTGTCATGACCAATGAAAGGCTCACCTTCAAACTTTAAAAGTTTTCCAAGGTTATCTTCACATGTGTTTGCATGCACAACAGCCTTGTTTAGTCAGCAGTTCCAGGTGAAATATTGTCATGGCACGCACATACATGCAACCTGAAAAATGCCTTGGAGAAAGTATGGGAAGCTTTCCAAGAGCTGTGACTACTTCATCAATATAAGGAGGGATGTTTTATTTGTGCCGACACATGTTGTGAAGTTTTCCTTTGAATGCTTTATATAGCCATAATACAAATCTAAATCCATTTACATTTAATTTAAGTTCACTGAAATTGAACTAAATGTGTACAACACA
The DNA here is from genome assembly GCA_009733165.1 of Naja naja. Taxonomy (NCBI): domain Eukaryota; kingdom Metazoa; phylum Chordata; class Lepidosauria; order Squamata; family Elapidae; genus Naja; species Naja naja. Next base: position 114,068,411 of record CM019148.1, on the reverse strand, counting down.
CTTGGAACTGCAAATATATTTTCTTAGGACTAAAACTGGCAGCACTTCTGAGTAAGTATTATTAGGGTAGAAAAAATCCAAGCCCTTTGAAATAAATTGTGTTGAAATCAATGGAATGCACTTCTATGTAAATATGCTTAACAGGAAGATATTAGCGTCATTTTTCATGATCCTCAGGTGAGCAATCATCTGCAATCAGTTTGCATTGCTTTCCAGTTCTAACACATCCGTTGATATAATTTCCAGCAAAGAATATGAATTACTGCTGTAAGCACTGTGTGTTCTATTGCATTCTGAGAGCCTTAAACGGTTCAAGAATTGGCTTCCTTCACTTTGCTCCATTAGAATAGAACAAAAATTTAGCTTCAATATCTTTCAAGAGATATCCTGTTCTTTTATAATTTTCTTTAAACAATGTTCCTCAAATTTGGCCTCCCCTTCTAACTCTTTGAATTTATTAACATTAAAAAATCCAAGGTGTTCCCTTTAGGAATTTATAAAAATTGCAAGTATGAAGGAGTTAAGCATTTCCCATTTAACTGCTGACAAATTAATTTTTGAACAGGGTTATGCTTCCTTATTCTTATGCAAAGAATAAAAACATTGGTATAACTTTTATTTTTAAAAAAGAAAAAAATATTAATTAAAATATTAATTACTAATTACTGTAAATGCTGTACCAGAAAAAGTAATAGGTGATCATTTTCAGCTTTCTTTAAAAAAAATCTTTGGTTCTGAATTAGTAAATGTTCATTTACTAATTTACTATGTTCATTTACTAGTAGTTTGATTCAGTTTATATATTTCATCTACTTCAGGCCTATCTAGATTAGAAACTTTTCATCTCTTCTACTCAGTGTACACAATACAAGAATTTAACAATAGCAATATGCAAAAGCACCTGAATTCTCAATTCTCTGCTTCATTAACAAGCCTTAGTATGTAAAGGACAAAGTGAAATAAGTTAATGTAAAGCTTTGTTAGAGGACAAAATAAAAGTTAGAAAGATACTTTTGAATAAATGTCAAATGTATGTGTGTGTGTGTATAATTTGTGGTAGCTTTCTAAAAAACCATGTAGATTTCAAATACATCTCACACTCATTCTCCTCTCTTATAGTGTGTGTGTATACGTACGTACATATATACACGTGCACAAACATGCATGTCAGGAGCATTATCAAGAAATGAAATATAAGATCAGAAATTGATTTTAAAAAAATCCAAAGAGAGAGACAGAACTTTTCCAAGTGAAAATAGACTTAATGAGTTCACAGAAAGAAATAGTGGAAGCCTCCAATAGTAAATGTAATTTTTGATGCATATGACTTAACATATGCATCATATGACTTAAAGCATATAACTTTTCATTAAAAGGAAAGGAATAAGTTGCTAAGAAACTAATGTTCTTCATCTAGTTTATGTGGCTTAAAAAATTATGTTTCTTGTGTTTCTTTCTGATGCTATATTTAATTTTTTTTCACAGGCTCACTCACAATTAGTTTCATTTTACTATTCCTTTAAATTATTAGACTCATTTTGTACATTTTTCTACATATTAAATTCAATAACTCAGTGGGAAGTACTTTTTAGGGGACTTATTTAGGATTCTGCTTTTAGTAAACAAGATTATAATTATATTATTAATAGAAAGTATGTCAGTGCAATATGTAGTACAAGTTGTTATGTGTTTATGTGGAAATAATTCCTAAACAGACATAGACATAGATATTTCATAAATTAGATTTAGAATAAAAATTCTTTTCAAGTAAATGTTATTAAAATATTTGTATTATTTGTATTACTTTTTATTACTTTATTTTTTATAGGCCAGCTAAACCAAAGAATGTTGAGTTAAACCTTAAAGCTTCCAAAACCCTGGAAAATACGGAAAATGAGCAAGATTCTACAGACAAACTTAAAATTAATTTCAGCATTGCCAATAAAATATCCATGTTTGAAAGCAAACAAAATAATCAACATCAATCTGCTGATGCTCCTGCTCCAAAAAGAGGTTCAAATACATTTGTTGGCAGAGCAAAGTTGAAGTTTGGACGACAGCAAACTGAAAGTGAACAGACTAACAAAATAACAAATAAAGGAAACCATCGCCAGAAATTATTGCAAAATGGCACAAAAGTAAAAGAAATCTCTTCAGACACAAACATTAAGGCTCAGGGAAAGATTGAGGCACACGTTACATGTGAGGATGTTAGAGAAAGTGAAGAACTTGGAAAAGTTGTTAAATCTCAAGTTAATGAGAATGACAAAGTAGATGGCAATGAAGTGAATGATTTCACATTTACAAAAATTGATACAGAATTAGTCAAGGACAAAGACCTAGATAATGTTTCATCTGTAGAGCAGAATGAAGAAATAGAAACAAGTAATTGGAGTATGAACACCACATCCTTATCTCCTGAAAGTGAAGAGACATTTTCCTTGAGCTCAGATCATTATTTTCCCAATAATAATGATAAATCTTTGCTGCAGCCTGATCCGACATCCCAAAATTCAGAATTAAATCAGATTTCTCAGTTTGAAAATACAGATCAAAAGGTGATTAATACAGTTTTGGAAGACAACCAAGAATTTGAACAAAATAACAGCGGGCAAGAAAATGAAAGCAGTGGTTGTAATGTTTCTGAAGGCGGCGGCAGCACTGATGGCATTTGTGACTCTCCTTCAGATATGGCCAAGTTTACAGAAACACTTAAAAATCTAGACAGCTCTGTTTGTATACCTCAGAAAAAGAAAAAGCAGAAGCTTCCAAAGTCTCCTGCCCCTCATTTTGCAATGCCTCCAATTCATGAGGACAATTTAGAGAAAATATTCGACCCTAATATATTTACTATGGGACTGGGAATAAAGAGAGACAGATCACAAGACCTAACTCCATCTGTCCAATTAAAATTGCAAAGCTTAGAGACTGATGCTAGGATTAGACCTAAGCGGGCCTCTGCTGAAAATAGCCTTCTTCTCCAGTCCCTGAAGTTACCCAGTAGAGCAGATTCAGCTCTCATGCAGGAAATGAGTGGGCAAGAGAGCAAGGACAGCACAGACAGTGACATCAAGAGGTCTCGACTTGAAAACAGCTCCATCTTCTCCAGTCTGCTAGCTCCTGCAACTAAAGAAAAAATGTTTACGCCATCTGTAACCACTGTAAACACAATCACAACATCTTTTGCATCTCAGCAGAGTGCCACTTCTCCAGGAATTCCTCCTCTAATATTTGATGTAACTCAGAAATCTGAGGTAATCTTTTTATACCTGCATATGTTGTCTGAAATATATTTTATCTGAATATATTTTATATGTCATGTTATTGAACGTTATTTTATATATGTAAGTTATCTGAAATATAAGTTACCTGAAATATATTTCACCCGCAGCCAATCATTTGTTTTATTTTCTGTTTAGCCTCTTTCAGGTTTCAAAGCACCAAACTATATGGATAAATATTTACAAATTGATGATGCAAAAAAAGGAAGAATTTTACAAATGCCAAACTTTGGAAGCCTTGAAAACAGTTTTTCAAACTGGTTGAAACCTGGTCAGTGTGAATCAAATGAATTCTTAGCAATTGAGGTGGGTTGAATGCAATCTATCTAGAAATTTTGAAAATCTCTGCATAGTGAAGTGAATTTTTTTTCTTCTTCCACTTCAGTGAAGTACAGTCCTTTTAAAAACAGAACTGAAATTAGCAATGTGAGTTGCTATAAGAATATTGAAAATGACCATTTGGATTGATAAAAAAATGGTTTTTCCTTCATTAAACACTCACATAAAAATGTCACTGCCGTTTTCTTCGTGTCAAAAAAATCTGGTTTAGCAGTATGTTGTGATTATGCATATCACAATAAAATATCCCAATCTACTCACAGGATTGTTATTCTGGGGAGGAAGGTCTTGATAAAAGTAAAATAAAATCTTGCATAGGTACAATTTTAACTATTCTTGTGCAAGTACTTATAGATTAGTCAGATGCACAGAAAAGATCTTAAAATAATAGTTGATTATAAAGAGAAATATCTGATTGCAAAAAACAGATAATGCATTTTTCAGCTACATTTGGAAGTTATTTACACTGAAAGCAATGTTACATAGTCCTACTTTATTTTGGGTGGGACATTATATTGCAACAAGGATGTAGAGAAATCATAGGTTCAAAGTAAAGCAATCTTTGAGGAGAGATTTTGAGAACAGGGAATGGTTATCCTTGAGACAAGGAAATTATTGGACAGGAGAAAGAAACTATTTGATAGTACTATTCAAATATGTGAAGGTTATGAAACAGAAGGAGGTCAACTTTCTATTGCCTCAGAGTGCAGAACATGAATAATGGATTTAAGTTAGAAGATCCAGTCTGACTGAATGTTAGAAAAGATCACCATAAGGAGAGTTCAACTGAGATTTGTGTTCTGTTCTGTTTTATTTTAATGTTTTAATTTTGACAAAAGATTGAAGTGAATTGGAGTCAACACAGAAGCAAGAGTATGTTCTTCACCATTGAACATGTTCAAGTGGAGATTAGATAGACATTTTTCAGGCATGCTTTCGTTCATATTCCTGTACTGCACAAGGGATTGATCTAAATGGCCCCTTCCAAAGCTGCAGTTCTGTGACTGACTTACCCTATCTGCACAGTACTAGTTGTTCCACACAGTGTGGTCAATGGGATGAACTGCATTAATATAAAAACTACTTGCCCAGAATAACAGAAGAGATATAGCAGTTAATTAGCTAATAAAGATGTATACTTGGAGCACAGTCCTCTTTTAACCCTCTGATCATTCTTGGCAGAAAAATAGGCCTTTATGGGTAAATTGAAAGGATGTTCACTATACATATCTGCATTTGATCAATGTTTTGTAGGAGCAACTTGTCTGATTAGAATTAGAATTAGAATTCTTTTATTGGCCAAGTGTGATTGGACACACAAGGAATTTGTCTTGATACAAATGCTCTCAGTATACATAAAAGAAAAGATACATTCGTCAAGAGTCAAAGAATTATAAGGTACAACACTTGTAGGAACAGTTACACTTTCAAATATGTAAATTAGGGATAAATCCATATTAGGTCCAAAATATTTCTTTGCACTGCATGAGAAGATATGTTACATACCCATTTGCTCCTTCCCAAAGTAAAGCATAGAAAAAGACAAACATCCATATCATGAATGTCTCCACACCCAGTTCTGCAAAAGCAGTTTGGATTTAGTGCAGTGCTATGAAGCTGGAGCAGTGAGCTCAGTGTTAGGACTGTTGTGAAAGTAGAACATCCAATTTCATGTTTGATTTCTTCTTACCATTTATTCCCCTTTGCTTTCCATAGACATTTTCAGGAAAAAACCAGAATAAAATTAATCCTAGACCTGGAAAGGTAAGACAATTTTCCTTTATTAATGCTTGTTGTTTTATTGTAATTTTCTCTTTGGATTAGATGAGACTGAATTTCTTTTTTTAAAAACCCAGGTCGTGATTTGCAATAAATCAGATGCTTCCAAAAGTAGTTTTGAAGTTTTTCATGATGTGTTGGATTGCACCTCTTGGAAATTGTCACCCGTGATTTTAGTTAAAGTCATCCGGGGATGGTAAGAATAGAAGTCTCCACTCTCTTACATTTTTCCTTTAGTTGTGTATCCTGCCACCCTGCTGCTTATTCCCCTTTCTATGTAAAAGTGGATTTCTTTATTTCTTCAGCAAATTTTCAGGTTGGCCTCATGCCTGTTTTCTATATGAGCTTGCCTAAACATGTTTTCTCTGAACTGTTTTTAAAACATGTTTAAAAGTGTCATAACATGTACAATCTAATGTTTGTAGAACCTTTATTGTTAGCTTTGCTTATATATTCTTGTTTTCTTTTTTTTGATGTTTTAAAAGCTTTGCCTATAATTTTTAAGTAACTTCTTTTTTAAAAGCTGCACACTGTCTTAAGTCTGTCAAATTGAGTACTAGTTTCTGCCTTGGAAAAATAACCAGAAATCTAGCTTTAAATATTATTGAATGCTGGACTTTCTTAAATATCTTTCCTGGACCTCTTAACTGAAAGTTGGAGAGAGCTTGTTTTATCAAATAATGTTCTATTTCCTACTGCAGAATTGCTGTTACTAACAAGGCCTTAGTAAAGCCAAGGATAGAGATAGCGTAACTAATGTAGCTCAAGGATGTCACAGAAATAAGAATTTTTTACCTAAAGCAAAAGAGCTTGGTTTAAAGCAGGAAGATACTACTATTATGTTTGTATCTAGAATTAGATTTTAATTTAAAGTGATATAATTAAAATATTCAATTTTTTTTCATTTTCATTTTAAAATTAATTTCTAAAGTCTATCATCTTGCAAAGATGCTCTCAGGCTGATGAAAAGTATAAAAGGATGCATGCATAATAAAAATATAGAAATTCTTACATTAAGTATGGCTTTGTAGAAGATTTCAAAAAATTTCCATAGCAGCCTATGACTGAGCATTTAATTGTTTTTAATCATTTTGAACGATAGTTAGTATTTTTCCTTTGTTCTGTCATGATAGTATGCTACATCTCCTTTTTCAAACATCTTGTTTGGTAAATTCATTGTATGTTGAGCAGGTGTTCAGCTATGCTGTGCATAGAAAAGGAGTATAAAAGACCAATACATGTGTCAGATTCTAGTAACATCATATCCAATGAGCTAGTCTGGTTCATAGTTCCTGCACATTGATCACTGAAACTGATACGATTGGGAGAATTAAGGAAATGCTGGCATTGTGGGGGAACTGTAATATACCCTTTATGTAGTATAATAAGTAAGGTGGTAAGGCACCATGGCAAAAGAGCTGCTAATGAGCTCCAACATTATGAGATCACAAGATTGCAATGCTGATTCCAATTTACACAAGTGGACTCCTTTGCATAAACTCCTGTCCATAATTACTGCTAAATTGCTAAAGTAATTAGCAATTATGAGTAAACATGAGGACCTTACATAAAATCTGGTATATGAGATGCAGTGTTACCCTGTCACCTTCCTTTTCGCCTATTTATAGTACAGGACATCCTTTCATTCGATTCTTTTTTATATCTTGCTTTCCTGTTTGCTTTCCCGTTTTTAATTTACTAACTAACTAGGTGGCTTTTGACACAATTGAGGGGCTTATTTTCTTCACTTTTTTTAAAATTTTGCATTAAAATTTAAGCTCTGTACTTCTGGCACCTGATGTTTGGCTTGCTTTGACTTCTGCCCTTACTTGGAATTACTTCTGGATATCTATTTTCTATTTCCCAGCCTATCTTCTTGATCTTCATTCTGATCTCTTGAAAATGGCATCACTCTCCCTCAAGCACTAGCAAGATCTTCTCTTTTAATGATTGTTGCCTTATGTCAAGCAAGTTAATACTCGTATGCTGAAGAAAGTAGGATGTTTCTTTTAGTCACCTTTTCACTCAACTGCTTTGTGGTAATTTATATGGGTTGATTGTTACATTTACATGGCAGGGTTGTTTGAGGGGATTTTCTCTCAGTTTGTTTCAATACTTGATTATTTTACTAGGCTGGTACTAATCATTCTGTGTACATTTATTATTTTTTTAACTACATAAAAGAGATTAATTCAATGCTATTGCTGCTCTTGTAGATGAAAACTTGTAGATGAGTCATGTTCTATCCTTTGTCAGGAACACAAGCATCTTGGCAGATATAAGCATAGTACTGTGTCCATTTGGGGAAAAAGCACCCACAATCTTAGTTTTTTTAATTAGCTACGTATGTGGAGAAAGGATTGGGTGGAGGGAAAGAGTTTCATAATATAGAGGATACATAGAAAATTACTGTGATTTTTTGTTGGTTTTAAAAATGAAGCAGAAATATAGATGAAGGATTTGGGTTTTACTTGTGTACTGATAGAACAAGAGTTCTTCCTTAATTTCTGCCTCACCACCACCACCATGTACCTTTCATATCTACTGTATAATGGACACACACAGTTTAGGATTGAATTAGGAATGTATGAAGGAATTTGTTTGACCTAAGTTCACTAGTTGGACCTGTGGTGGTGCAGTGCTTAGAATGGTTACAATGCAGTATCACAGGATAATTCAGACAGGAGTTCAATCCTGACCGGCTCAAGGTTGATTCAGCCTTTCATCCTTTCGAGGTGGGTGAAGTGAGAACCCAGATTGTTGGGGGAATATGCTGATTCTGTAAACCGCTTAGAGTTTACTGGGCTGTAAAGCACTGAGAAGCGGTATATAAGTCAGTTTACTATTGCTAGTTCATGGCTGGATGAGCCACCCATTTAACTAGAAATATACACCAATCTTTAACCATGCATTTGTTACTTTTTATAGTAATTTTGCTCTGGTATTTTAAAAATCACATTAACTTCCCTTTTTCAAAATTGTAAAGCAGCAATCAATAGGAACTAATAGGTATTTTAAGCATGCCAATAGTTTAACTTTCCCTCTTGTATTATAGTTGGATTCTGTATGAGAAACCAGATTTTGAAGGAGTTTCTATTCCGATGGAAGAAGGAGAATTGGAATTTTCAAATCTTTGGGGAGAAGAAGCGCTTGATAATGAAGATACATGCAAAGCTCCCGAGCCTTTTGTGATTGGTTCAATTAGACATGTAGTAAAGGCAAGTAAGGAGTGAAATTACAACAACCACAATTTAATTTTATTTGTAGTTTTACCCCATGCTCAGATTTACTCTAGTAATGCAAAATTATACATGTGCATATGTAATAGTGTGATATTCTCCAGATAGAACCAAGAGCAATAAGTGAGATGAACCTATGTGATCAGCCCCCGTTTGGGGTGATGGGAGTTTAAACATAGCTGCATTAACCCATATCTAAATGCTTCCTCTTGCTCTGCTGTAAAGTTTAAATGGCATCACAATAGGCTTTTTTAAAAAAAGATAAAGATTTCCCTACCAGTCATATCAAATTCTAGAGGGCAGTGTAGATTCATAATCAGTTTTGTCCAAAGACGCTTCCATGGTCATATGGCCAGCATGACTATACACCAAAAAAGTATAAGGAACACTCTTACTTTCCCACTAAAGTGGTACCTATTTATCTACTTGCATTTGCATGCTTTTAAACTGCTATGTTGGCAGTTGCTGGGACAAGTAACATAAGCTTATTCTGTCATGCAGTGCGAACTGCCAAATTTATGGTCAATAAGCCCATCATCTTAACCAGTTAGCCACTGCACTTCTTTAGTCTTTATGGTTGAATAAATATAGGGAATTAAGAGGGAAATTGGAAAGACATAGTCTACATATATCAGCCATGATAAACAGCATAGTCTAATTATATTCTTTTCTTTTAATTTTCACATGGAAGATTCTATATCCTATCAAATAAGCATATAAGTCGAATTAATAAATAAATAATAAATAAATAAAATAGAATCTTATTATGAAAAAGTTAATTTTCTGAATCACTTTGAAGTGATTTCAATATGCCTAGCATATTGCACCAGCAATATGCACCAGCATTTAGTGAAACACATCCTAAAATACAGAGAAATGTGGTTGTATATCTTTATCATCATTGTAAGATCAGTATTTATGAAATATGCAGTTCACCAGTTTGATGGGATTGGATAACACTGTCTTGCAATCTAGTAGGGGATATATGGTGGTGAATATGTATTGACATTCACACATGATTTAATGCATATGATTCTGATTTTGATTCATTTCCATATATTTTCAGTGAAAGAATATTATTTATAATTAATAGTATGTACTCTGGGGCGGATTACAAATTGTCCCATTTTAAAAAAGGAACAACACAGAACCAGAAAACCAATACAAAAGAACAGAAATGACAGAGAAAACAAACCTAGAGGGGGACCAAAGAAAGAAAGGGTCAGTAATTATCCTCACCAAAGACTTAGGGAAGCCATCTTCAGGCCCCTACAAAATACAAATAGAGTGGGGGCCACTCATATCTTGGAAGGAACTTCATTTTGGAGGAAGGGTGCTGTTACAAAGAAGACTTGTTTCAGGGATGCCAATAGATTGTTGAATTGATGGAACCCAGAGCACATCAACACTGTCAGATCAAGCTAGCCAGGGAGACAGGTGGTCCCCCATATAAGCAGGCCGAGGGCTTTATAAATAGTAACCAGCATCTTGAATTGCACCCAGAATCAACCAGTGCAGTTTACAAAGCAGAGTGTCACATGGGCATGCAGAGGGATGCCCATCACTCTTTGCTCGCTGCATTCTGGATCAACTGAAGCTCCTGGATGGTCTTCAAGGACAACCCCATATAAAACACATTGCAGTAGTCAAGCTGTCGGGTGAACAGGGCATGATGTTTTTAGATGCTATTAGATATTTTTGTATCTAAGGTGATATTTTCTATCTAAAATAGAACTGAAAAGGTAAGATCAATCTGGCTATGCCTACTTAATTTGAATTTTATAAATTTTCAGGATTATAGAATTTGCCGAATTGACCTGTTTACAGAACCACAAGGATTAGGCTTAGTAAATGCATATTTTGATGATACTGAAGAAACACGACTTGGTTCCTCTCAGAAGACTTGTTCTATCCAAGTGTCTTGGGGCATGTAAGTATATGAATAGGTATATTAGCTGTAGTTATTGGATAACCCTGAGTCTTTTATATATCTTATACCTCGTTTTTTTTTAAAGAAGTGATAGTTATTTCAGAAGTGATTCATTGATAACAAAACAAAATATAACATATAGGTAGTTTATGATACAATATCTGATAAGCATTTTGGTGGTTATTTAATATATCTTTGGTCTTGTTAAGAGCATAAATGTTTCTAGAGTGAAATCTTGGTTGTAGCAATTATATGCCTAAGAATAATTTTGCATTAATGTTTATAAAATTATGCGGAAGTATTCACTTCGCTGAATAAAGAATTGCCTTAGATAAATAGCTCTAGCATCCTGTGTGGTTGCTGAATACATGTGATCAATTGAAACTTGCTTAGAATCATTGACTTTCCAAGAAAAAGGGTACAGGTATAGACATGAAAATTAAAATTGTATAGAGAAATGTGTGCAGACAAGAACCATTTAGAAGTACAATAGTAACTTGTACTTCTGTAACAAAGAAAGCAGGTCTTACACCAAATTGAAAGAAAGATAGAATATAAATTTAATAAATTAAAACATGAATTTAAAAAGCTGAAATGAGATTCTCTTATTGTACTGAATCTTAGGCTATATACATTTTCATTATGCAAGGAGTCCTTTATCAGGAATATTTTTCAAAATTGTCTGACAGTGATACAAAAAGGTTTATTCGCTGTTGAATTCTCAGATAGGATAAATGTATAATGTCTAATTATACAATTATTGATTCTAATTCTAGTGTCAGCTACTGGAGATAGCAGTATAAAAAAATAAAATTTAGGTTTCATCATTTTCCAAACTGCATTATGAATATGAATCATAGCATTACTGAGTATATTGGGAATGCTTCTGGTGGGTGTGGATATGAATGAAGCCACATATTAATCTTGGCAAAGTATTTATATGCATTTCATTATAACTATTCATTGAGACCAATCTGACACTTTAAAATCCTATAACTAAATATAACCTGTCCTTCAACATGAGCTTGACCACAGGAACAGTTTCTGTACTTTTCTTACCAACAACACATAAGTGATATGTTGTTTTTCTTTCACCTTTTTTTTTTAAACTTTGCAGTCTAGACCAGTGGTTCCCAAAGTGGGCGATACCGGTGGGATGCCTTACGGGGGGTGCTAAGAGGCAAGGAGGCTAGGAGGGGGGCGCTAAGAGGCGGCAGGGGAGAATTCGAGGTGCCGGCCCCGCAGGCTCACTGACTGCTGGCCACGCAGCCCACTGACTGTTTCATTGCTCCGTAGCCGGTGCCTCGAATGCGGAGCCCACACGTGGCGAGCCTTGCCAAGCCTGGGGGGGAGAGGTGGGAGGTGGTGGAAAGGGGGCGCCTTAGCTTGCAGGCTGCCCTCTCCGGTGGAAGTGGCGCAGGCGCACCAGAAGGCCCAAAAGCAAAACCCTCCCAAGGCGCACAGTGGAAGGGGTTGGTGGTCTGGCGTTAGGGCACCCTTCCCCACAGGAGAACAAGGGAGTGCGCAGTGTCTGCCCGGCCTCCGCCTCTCCAGCCAGCCGGGCTTGCGCACAGGATGCGGGTGGGTGCAGCTGCGGCTCTCCAAGGCGCGTGGCTCGGTTCGGCTCTACGTGGCTGGCCCGGACCTAGAACCTAGCCTCCCTCTGCAGCCCGGTTCTTCCGACCGAACCCTGCGCTTGCTTGCTTGCTTACTTTCCAAGCGATCGTTCCCTCCACCTCCACCGATCTGGGCTGCTTCTGCACACCTTCCTCCTCCCGGGCGGAGCATTGCAAAATTGGATGCCAAAGAAAGAACTGGGGCAGGGGGCTGGAGAAGGGGGAGAGGAGCAGCTGCATTAAGGAGCAGGAAGATCTTAGCCATGGTTTATTGATTAAGCCGGAATCAAACAGCATGCTAAACTCTAACCAGAATGGCTGGGTTGATATATTCAGCCTGTGTTTCTCAACCTTGGCAACTTGTGTGGGCTTCAATTCCCACTCTGTCTTTGCTCTGTTTTCCCAAAGTGCCACTGCTGTCACATTCTGTCTGTCTGGCCAGCCGCCTGGCCGCCCGGCCATCCATCCAAAAGGTCTGTCTGTCTGTCTGCCTGCCTTCCTGCCTGCCTACCTACCTGCCTGCCTGCCTGTCTTTCTACCTACCTACCTACTAATATAGATCTATCTATCTATTTATCTACCTACCTACCTACATACCTACTTACCTACTTATCTACCTTTCTATCAATCTATCTACCTACCTACCTACCTACCTATCAATCTATCTACCTACTTATCTACCAATCTACCTACCTACCTATCCATACATTCATCCAAAAGGTCTGCCTGCCTGCCTGTCTTTCTGTCTACCTACCTACCTACCAATATAGATCTACCTACCTACCTACCTATCTACCATTCTATCTATCTACCTACCTACCTATCCATACATTCATCCAAAAGGTCTGCCTGCCTACCTACCTACCTACCTATCTATCTACCTGTCTCTCTCTCTCTCTATCCATCCATCCATCCATCCATGTTCGAAGCGCCAGCCCCGCAGGCACATCGGGAAAGTAGAACAAAGCCAGTATGGGAAGGAGGGAGGGAGAGAGAGAGAGAGAGAGAGACCTGATGAATCAGATTGAAATGAGGCCTAGTTTAGACTGAGGCCCTTTTCCACATTGAAACGTCTGCCAGCACATTGAAACATCTTTGGCTTCTATTAAAGGTTTTGTGGACGAAACAAGTTCAAGACTATCAGGAAGCTCTCACATTTTGTTGAGGCTTTAAACAAGATCCATTGGACCAGATCTCCACCCTAAAAATTACTTTTCCCCAATGTATTACAGTGTCAATTCTGAAGAAGGCAAAACCAAAATGTACTGGTAAATTACGAGAACACACACACACACACACACTCCCTTCTAACCCTGTTGGAGCAGGTGGTTGGACTAGAATAGATATCTCATTATCTTTCCCCTCCCTCCCTCCCTCCCTCCTTTCTGTCCCTTCCATCCATCCCTCTTTCTTTGTCCCTTTTTCTTTCTTTCCCTTTTCTCTTTCCTTTCTTCCTTCTCTCTCTCTCTTGGCTCACCCCATTGACTTGACTTGCTTGGGCAGGTCCCTCCAGTGCAGCGGGCTCAATGGGGTGGACCTGCGGGGCCGGCACCTAGAACGTGGCAGTGGCAGCATGTTTGAAAAGTAGAGCAAAGCCAGAGGTCGGTAATTTTGGCTGCAAAGAATCGCAAAAGCTTCTGGGTTGTGCACAAGAAGGGACACACATGTCAATGCAATTCAGCAACAGAAAATAAAGAAATACAAATAAAAATCAACAAGAATTGGCAAAGCATCTCTCATTAGATTCTATTCACTACTAGAATCTAATCAGAGATGCTTTGTCGATTCTAGTCCAATGACCTGCTCCAGCAGGGTTAGAAGGGAGTGTGTGTGGATGTGTGTGGATGGCTGTCAAAACTCCAAAAACAGGTCAAGTATCTCTGGGGAGGCCAGTCATAAATTAGAACACTTGCTAAACAACCGGCCATTAAGTGAGGACCACTTGTTTGCCAGTCACCTGGCCACGCCCACCCAGTCACATGACCAAACCATGCCCACCCAGTCATGTGACCAGCAAGCTACACCCTCAAATTAGGCCATGCCCACAGAAATTTGAATCCCACCCCTGGGTGGGGGGCACCGAGGATGAGTTTGTAGCACCGGGGGGGGCGGTGGACTGAAAAAGTTTGGGAACCACTGGTCTAGACTATAGCCTTTGGATTTCCTGGTAGCCTCTCATCCAAGGGTTAACCAGTCTTACTGAGATTAGTCCAATTTGGTAGATGCTATCACTCATTTGGGCTGAAACATTTACTATTAAATAATTTTGTAAAATCATATAACAATCATTTAGTAGTGATAACCTAGCCTTTCCTCCTTACATTTCTGCCTCAGTGTCCAGACTGACCCTACTTTTTATCCTTTAAATGCTCCAGGTATTTAAATTGTATAATTTAAATTGAAGTTTATCTGATTTTATTTTATTATTATATAATATTATAAGATCTGCTGGCTAATATAGGGGCTATAAACCTTTTAATGAACAGTCTTTGTTTCAGTGGTAGGTAAACTTCTTTGAGTTTCTATCCATTTAATCTTCCATCTAGACAATAGCCAGATGAGACATTCTTAATATCATATATCCTCTGGGCTTTTTTGAACTTGAATTTTCCTATAATCACCATACTGTTTTTTATTTCTAGATGGCTACTTTATGAAGAACCCGGTTACCAGGGAATCCCTTTAATGTTGGAACCAGGAGAATATCCTGATCTGTCATGCTGGGAGAAAAAAGAGGCATATATTAGATCTTTGAAGCCCTTGAAAATGGTGAGATAATTAAAACAAGATATAAGATACACACGCACACATAAAAGACAGTAATGGTAAAAGAATAGTTTTAGCTCTGTTCATTCATCTGTCCTATTTTTCAAGTTCAAAATAAACATAATTTGTGAAATTTTAAATTTGTTAAAATAAAATTGGATGGGGAATATTTTTTTCATTGGAAGGTGGCAGCGCAGACATTTTATTGAACATTTATTTGAGGTCTTACTGTTAAATGTAGTTAAATTTACATGTGTATAATTAAAGTTTGATTACTGGATCATTATTATGAATAGATTTTCTATTTACATATTGGAAAATGTAAATTGAATTGAATTGTAATTGAAATGTTCTGCTAACTGAGTTACGTAACATTCCAGTAACATTTTCCCATCAATTTTTGTAGGGTGGACGCAAGGTTGAATATCCTAAAAGCCGAAAGGTAAAATAGTTATATACAAATGTTTTGATTATTGAATATGGCTCATTATATTTAAACTATAATTACGTTGTGATAATCACTTTTTCCAGAAGAGTTTATATTCATATACTAATCATTCATGCCGCTGATTATCTACATTATTTATTTTTATAGAGGCTCAGATGACTTCGTGATCTTTAAAGTTCAACCTTTTTTAATTATTTGTCTTTATCATCGTAAATGGGTAGCCGCTGCTTTTGTGAGTCGGCTGACAGGAATGCGAAGCCAGCTGGTGCGGTCTGACAGCTCGCTTTTATATGGTGTGCTGTCAGACGGCTCAGCCAATGGGAGCAAGGCTCGGTTCCCCGCCCAGCTCTGCCGAACACAACACTTACATCCTGACAAATTATGGTTTCTAAGATACTCTTAGATCAAAGTTTCTCAACCTCAGCAACTTTCAGATGTATGGACTTTAATTCCCCGGAATTCCCCATCCAGCATGGTTGCATAGGAGAAATTTTGGGAATTAAGTCCACATATCTGAAAGGTGCTGAGATTGAGAAATACTGCCTTAGAAGTGCCTCCAAATTTGTACCTTTAGGTACAATGTTAGCATCTTTCTTCACCTGATATTCTGGAAAAGATTTGAAGCTGTGGGTGTAAAAGAAAAAAGAAATCTGTTTCTCTGGTGGAAGTATTCCTTTAGCAGATTTCAGATGGCTCTGATTTTGTTGATATATCATATATTCAAGTTAGCTTTTGGTGACTGAAGAGAAGAGCTATGGCCAGGGGTGGGATTCAAAAATCCCAACAACCAGTTCTTTGCCCGGTTGCTAGGTGCCATGGTGGGTGTGGCCCACCAGAACTTGTGGGAGGGCCGTTTTTCACCTTTCCCAGAGTCCAGAGGCTTTCCTCAGGCCTCTGGGAGGACGCCAGACTCTGCACTTACCTGCATCCTAAACGGGCCATGTGGAGATTCCTAGGAGGGGCAGGGGACGGGGCCAGCTGGTTGGTTCAACTACCAGCTCGGCAAACTAGATATAAAATCAACATTTGGTTCACCCTAACTGGCTGAATCCCACCCCTGGCTATGGATGAGGTGTTGCAGATTTAAATGTTATACCAGTTACGAACGAACATAATGTCTTATATCGTGCTTTTTTGTTGTTGTTATCTGTTCTGAATCTGAAATGATAATGTTGGCTGCTGCTCACAAGATGTTTCAGAGCAATTCTGCCAAAATATATGTGAAAGCATTTTGAAATTTTATAAAAAGCAAATTTCTAATTAAACTATTTTGTTTAAGGTAATTGTTTATGAAAAACCATTCTTTGAAGGAAAACATATAGAACTGGATTCAGAATTAACAGTTCTTGCTAAGGAAGGAGAAAGAACTGAAGAATCTGAAGAGTTGGAAAATGAGCTGCTTACATCAATAGGATCCATAAAAGTGAAGGGAGGAATGTAGGTATAAGGAAAAAAATGATAACATCTCATTTTACATCCCCTGGAACGTAGAGGCTGAGAAATTGGCATTGAGAGTGAATGTGGTTAAATGTTGGAGTAGAACCTTCAGTTACAAAAATGTACTGATAATTATGGACCAATTATTCCCTAAAATATCCCATAAGATTGTTGGTAGAAAAAATGGAGGAATGACTGCTTTATAAGGTGGGATATAAATCTTACAGATATATGATTTAGGAAGATGATAGATGGACCATGTTCACAGCATGTACGTTTATGAAAGAATATAATTAGAATCTACAGCTTCAGTAAATAGTCCAAAAAAGGCTGATTCAGGAACAGTGGATACACACACACACACACACACACAGACTTGGATCCAGATTAAATAATATTTAAGTAGGCACACTGATTTAATGGGATTTATGCTGGTTGTATCACAAATAATACAGCTGATTGGATCCAGTCCATAAATCAGAGCCAGCATTAAAATATTATATCACATTGCAGGCATAAGTATTTATTTGGAAAAGATTTAGAAAATCTTTAAAACCCTCTAAGATTCCTAAAACACAGGAATGTTTAGGAAGTTGAAACTTTACCATCTCATGCCTTTCTGGAACTAGAAATTGATCCTAAAGTACAAATTAAAGAAACAGTACTTTAAAGTTCCTGTGATTTTACTCATAACTGTTGTGGAAACAGTAACATAGTACTGTATTAGTTATTAAACTGGAAGATTAGGAGATACCATAACATCTAAAAAAGTTAAAATAATGACCTGAACAACTCACTGAAGCATTTGTAATAGTAAAAACTACTGTATTTGTGTTTTCATTATTTACTTATTAACATTGTACAAACTTAGAGAGCAGATTTTTCTGAAAATTGTGTTAATATTATGGCAAATAGTGCAGGACTAGGTGTATTCAAAATATGTTCAAATGAAGTGAATGAATTATCACCATTATTAAGTAAATATAGATGCAATATAGTAGACAATGCTAGTATTAAAACATAGTGATAGATTTTTTGGAAGCTATATGAATCTATTATTATTTTTTCCGACCAATCTGATTTAAAATTTAGCTAAAACTGAGTAAAATTGGACAGTATAATGCCATTTGTTACAGATGGTGATCTAAACAGAGTTTTAAAAATTGCCTTGAAATGCTGTGTCTCCTTTGATTTAAAATGTTAGTTCAGTTTATTTTATGCTCCATTTTTGGTCTTTTAAAATGACATATTAACAATCATGCTTGTTTTTGAGTTTTCAATTTTTGTTCACTATTTGTAGCTGGGTTGCTTATGAGAAGCCAGGGTTTGAAGGGCATCAGTATTTACTGGAAGAAGGTGAATACCAGGAATGGATGGACTGGGGTGGTTATGATGAACAGTTGCAATCACTGCGGCCTGTTCTAGGGGTAAGTTTAAGAATATATAATCTTGGCATAACCTTAAAGAAATACAATGTATCCTTTTCATTGTTTGCAGAACAATTTTCCTTCCTTACTTTTCCTTTACATTGCCCTTATGACCAGTTCAGTAAAGATAAGATGGGAAAAAGTATGGGTGTGAAGAGAGTGAGTCATTTGCTGGATCATAAACTAGGTGGATGATTCATTCATCTGAAACTGTATGTCTAGTTGGGGATGAAAATATGTATTTGAAGCTGGAGTACAGTATAAACCTGAAAAGCAATGCTGTATGCTTTCCTGTTTTCTTCCTGTTCCATTGGGCTGCAGATTCCAACTCCGCCCCAATATCATTGCTAGAAGTCTTGGTTACCGGCACAATGTGTAGAGTAGTCCAATGTACTACTTACTATATATCTACCTGAGCCTCATCCCTGTGTTATTCTGGGTATCTGCAGGATTTGTTGCATTGCTTATCTGGGCTGTCCGTGATTCTGATGAAATGCCAGGCTATACAGACAGATGTGCAAAGAACAGATGTATATTTGTCTTGTACAGCAGAAGGGAAGTAAGAAAGGAGGATTGATAATGATAGCAGTTTAAGCTTTCTGTATTCTCTGGAAACATAGAAACAGGATTGCTAAAACGGCAGAGGTGAAAATCAAACAGAGCTTGAGGCTAATCTGAAGTAAGGAGAAAGTAGAAGGAACAGCCATTCAGAGCCCACTAGAATCAAACAAGCTTTTCTTTCCTTCTTACTAAATAGGGAAGTGGATCTTTCTACCCATTCTTTGTATTCATTTCCATTAATGGGCCTTGGTGGCTCAGGCTGTTAAATGCCTGCATTCAAGTTCCAGCTGCCTACAATTACTGTAGGCTCGAATCCCACCAGGCTCAAGGTTGACTCAGCCTTCCATCCTCTCGGGGTAGGTAAATTGAGGACCCAAGATTGTTGGGGGCAATAAGCTGACTTTGTAAAAATGCCGCTTATTAATAAGCAGGCATATACAATGGAATGAAGGCTATTGCTGAGCACACTGGGTTGTATCCCAAAAATTGTAAGCCGCCCTGAGTCTTCGGAGAAGGGCGGCATATAAATGTAATTTTTTTAAAAAATGGATCCATCAGCAAATTGCTGAGAGCCAGGACAACAACCCCAATGTAATTATGTAGTGTCACCAACTGGTACAGGAAAGGGGAGGGTTTTCCAGTACACCACTTCCTGCATTAAAAGGCTAAGGAGAGAAATGCCTGTAGCAAACTATCTGCGCTCAGGTGTGTGGTTTAGTCAGCGTCCAGATTACCTGCAGCACTGAAAACACTAAGGCAGCATTTGCATGTGTCACTGAAATTAGTTTTTCCTATAAGGTTGGTTCTTGTTGCTCTTTCACTGCAGTTCTTCCAACTGCAAGGCAACTTTGTCTTCACAGACTTCGGAGCATCAAGATGGATTCCAGAGGAAATGTGCCATTAACAATTGAGAGTGCTTGTTTCCAACCTGCTATGCTCCAGATACGTTGGCTATTGGACCTGCTAACTTTGTTTTAGTTTTGGGCACTGAAGTTCCAGTGTATCCAGAGGGCACTGAGATACCTGAAGGATGTTTAAGGGTTAATCTCCTCCTTTAGAGGATTTGTTGGTTGAACAATTAATCTGCTAAATACCCTCAAACCAGAGACCTGTAAAAAGCGAAGGCAGTTTCCATTAGAGTGCTAATTCATTCTTCCTTTCTTTTAATCCTCCAATTTTCTTCATGTTGGTTTCTTACTGTTGGTTTCCTCTTTACGCTGTCTCAGTCTCTGCTGCAATTCCTACCACATCAATAATATGCTCAAGAAATATTCCTATATGATAAACAGTTAATTTTTGTCTTCATTTCTTTGTTTATCTTTTGATTTTTCTTTCTTCAGGATCTGATGCACCCTCACATGATAATGTACACTGAAAAAGACTTTGGCAGTAAAGGTTCCAGTATAAATGTATTAGGGATTATTTCCAATTTGAAGGATACCGGCTATGGATTAAGGACACAATCTGTAAATGTGATTAGTGGAGTGTAAGTAAGATGTTCATTTTAAATTTAATGGGAAATGTTGGCATAGGGGAATAAATACAAGGACATCAGATGTTATATTCATCAATGGTTTGGGTAAAAACTCTCTTCATATTAAAATGCAAAAGAAAAAAAAAGATTTCCCTCATGAAACAGGGTATTTTTTTAATGTGTAGTTTCTTGGGTGAATTTTAAACGTTATTAGGAAGATGATCACAGATTAAACTACAATCATAGGCTCACAGAATTGAAAGAGAGCGTTAAGGCAACTGAGTCTACCCCGCTGATGAGTAAAGAAATCCAAAGTAGAGCCTCTCAGAATAGATGGCTCTCTAGCTTCCACTTGAATAAATCCAATGAAGGGAAGTCCACTATATCTCTGTCCAGTGTCCAGTTTGGACACTGGTGAATTTATTTATTTATTATTTATTTATTAATTCGACTTATATGCCGCCCCCTCTCCCAAGGGACTCAGGGCGGCTCACACTAAAATACAATACAACAATAAATTACTTAAAACTATATTAAACAGGTTATAAGCCGAATAAGCAATTTAAAACCCCCATATTAAAACAAAACCCCAAGAGTCAACATAGCCCAGATTGTAAAAACAGCCAGGTTTTTAACTCATGGCAGAAGGTGCGGAGATCGGGAGCCAACCGGAGCTCCAGCGGAAGAAGATTCCATAAAGCGGGGCCGCCGCAGAATAGGCCCTCCCCCGGGTTCCCGCCAAGCGACATTGGGTCGCAGATGGGATCCTGAGGAGACCCCGCCTGTGGGCCTGTACAGGGCAGTTGGTACTTGATGCTGGGAGGAGTCGTTCTCGTAAGTATCCTGGACCCATGCCATGCAGGACCTTGAATATTAAAACCAGCACCTTGAATCTCACCCGGAGGGCAACCGGAAGCCAATGCAGATCACGCAGGAGGGGTGTGACATGGGAGTATCGGGGGGCTCCCATCACTACCCGCGTGGCCGCATTCTGCACCAGCTGAATTGTTCTTAGTAGAGGTATTCCTCGACTTATAACCACAATTGAGCCCAAATTCAGTTGTTAAGTGAGATATTTTTAAAGTGAGTTTTGCCCTATTTTGCAACATTTCTTGCCACAGTTGTTATGTGACTCACTGCAGTTGATAAATTAGTAATCTGGTAGTTAAATTAATCTGGTTTCCCCATTGACTTTGCTTGTAAAAGGACGGAAAAGGTGATCAGATGACCCCGGGATACCGCAACAGTCATAAGTATGAACAAGTTGCCAAGCATCTGAGCTTTGATCACATGATCATGGTAATGCAGCAAAGATTGTAACCGTGAAAAACAGTCATAAGTCAGTTTTTTCAGTGCCATTGTAACTTCGAACAGTCATTAAACAAGTGTTGTAAGTCGAGGACTACCTGTATTAGGAACTTTTTTTTTCTAACATTCTGTTAGAATCTGTTTCCCTGTAACTTAAATCCATTATTCCTTGTTCTGGAGCAGAATTCCTATACTTTGGAGCAAGAGAAAACAAGTCTATATAACATTATTTCAACTATTTGAAGTACACTTAGTCCCTTCTCAGGTGTTTTTCCTCAAGGCTAAATATGCCCTGCACTTTTAATCTCTCTTTAGTGAACTTGTTTCTAATCCCATTATAATTTCCATTACCCTTCTTTGAATTTCTTTAATTTCTTTGAATCCTTCTTAAAATGTGGTGCCCAGAACTCAGCACATAAATGGAGGCAATGTCTCACCTATGAAGAATAGACTGGATTTATCCATTCCCATAATTTGAAAATTATACAACTGCTAATGCAGGCTAAAACTAGTTTGCCATTTTTACAGCCAGATCATATTGTTGGTGCATATTCAATTTGAAATCAGTTAAGGGTTCCAAGATTTTTTTTAAATGACTGTTTGATTAATATGTTGGTGATCCATGGCCCTAAGTAAAAACTTTCAGTGCTCTGAAATTCCTCATGTAAGGCACATTTTTGCAATTATATATGTGTAATAGGTTACAAACCTTATTGCTTTCTTCCTTTCAGAGTCAAAAAAATGTATTGCACTGTTCTGCCACTTTACATAAATATTTAATTCCCTGCAGGAATACATTTGCAATAGTTTGGCAACTATGTCAAAGCACTTTGAAGTTGAAGTGCTTGGCAACATAAACAAATGCCCTTGTCCTGATTCAAGAGTGGTGATTAACACAGAATCCTAACCCTACTCAGATTAGTCTTCTACACTGAGTTCCCATGAATGAAATCAAAGCAAGAGAGGAACTTGTAGTCATCACTGTCATCTATTATTGGGGCGTTCCTGTGGAATATATCCCAACTTGGAATTTTCTGGGGTTTCCCCAACTTTTCCTTTAAAGGTTTATGTTGTACACCATTTGATCATAGGTTGATGTTGAAATTATTACTGACTTCAAACTTCAAACTCATTTTGGGTAACTGACTATAATTTTTTTAAAAAAACTGTCTGCTCAAATCCCATCAAAATACTGTAATTTAAACAACAAATAGGTTATTTTAAGTGCAAAAATGCCTCTGTCCTTTTAGGTATGAACAGATCCTGAAAGCATAATGAAGGGACCAATGAAGTATAATTTAAAGGAAATTCTACTCTATTCTTCTTTCTCATAACTATATACAAACTATTAAAGTCACACAGTTAAATACAGAAAGAAAAACTCACTTGAATTTTATCAGGTGCTAAAGTGGATCATAATTAAAATTAGCATACAAGCAGTATTATTTTACTTAACAAACTATGCCCTGTCTGGCCAGATACTGATATTTGACTTTCTCTCTGCAATCACTCTCAGATCCTGAGTGTGTCTTTTCATCCCTCTATGAGGACCATATTTAAAACCATATATATTATTTAAATAGTTTAAGGGACACTCAAAATGTTTTTTCCTGCTTCAATAGCAGTTCAAAAAGCAGGGTACAGTACTGTACTTGTTCCTGTTGAGAAAGCACAGATTAAGGGAATAATATGCAATGGTAATAGGGAGAAAAATTCTAGTTGGCACAAGTCATGCAATACATTTTCATGATAGTCTTAACTGCAGAATGGAGAAACCATTATTCTTCATTTAGATTATTTTCTCAGCATAACACCATATTCATGTTTTCAATTATGCATTAATACAGTAGGAGTAGCATGTTGTTGGTAGAATGAAATGCCTGATATCACTGACAAGCAGATAGGCCTGAACTGTTTTCAAAACTTTGAGTTCAGGTTCAAGTGCAAACAGCCTGGTTGGACTTCATGGTTAACATATTGTTCATACCTTATCACTTTGGCCAAGCAATTTACAGCCATGTCTGGGTTTATATCTCAGAATAAACATTAACCAACTAATTACCAGCTAGTTAAACAACATTCATAAGGATAAACATAAAAATAAGAGACAGAAGCGGCAAAAGCACATAACAGTCACTTTTATGATTCATGATTTATTTATTTATTTTGTCAAGCGCTTACAATATAACAGAAACAAGAACAAACATAAGTTTAAATACAAGAAATAGGAACTAATAATTGGGGACAATAGGACAGGGACGGTAGGCATGATTGTATGCTTATGCACGCCCCTTACAGACCTCTTAGGAATGGGTTGAGGTCAATAGAGGTTAGTTTGAGGGTAAAGGAGTGGGGGTTTGAACAGGTGGCAACAGAATCAGGTAATGAGTTCCAGACACTGATCACTCTGTTGCAGAGATCGTACTTCCTGCAGTCAAGCTTGGAGTGGTTTACATTTAGTTTATATCTGTTCTGTGCTCTTGTGTTGTTGTTGTTAAAGCTGAAATATTCATTAACTGGTGAGACATTGTAACATATGATTTTATGTACTATGCTTAAGTCTAATCTTAGATAGCGTAGTTCAAGGTTATCTAAGCCTAGAATCTCAAGTCTGGTGCTGTAGGGTATTCTGTTGCAAACAGAGGAATGTAGTACTCTTCTGGTAAAATACTTCTGGACTCGCTCAATTGTATTTATGTCTGATATACAATGCGGATTCCAGACAGCAGCACTGAATTCAAGTATTGGTCTAGCAAAGGTTTTGAATGCCCTAGTTTGCAAATCAGTATTACCAGAGGAGAAGCTTCGTAAAATTAAATTTACAACTTTTAAAGCCTTTTTGGCAATACTGTTGCAATGAGCTTTGGCGCTTAGATCATTCGATATCAGAACACCAAGATCATTGACAAAGTGAGGGTCATCAACAAGGTCATGTCCGCCTAGCTTGTATTTGGTATATAGATTTTTTTTTACCAGTGTGTAGGACAGAGCATTTATTGGTAGAGATTTGGAGTTGCCAACTGTTAGATCATTCAAACATATAATCAAGGTCTTTTTGAAGGACGGTAGCATTGATGGTAGTGTTGAATAGATTTACATCATCAGCAAAGAGACGCAGTTGCTAATAAGGTGATCACAAAGGTCATTAATATATTATATAATATAAAGAGTGTGGGTCCTAGAATGCTCCCTGTGGGACGACGCTGATGACTGGTGCAGGGTTTGATAGGGCGTTTCCTATTTTTTACTATTTGTTGCCTATTTGACAGGGAGGCAGTAATCCACTTGTGAAGGGATCCAGAAATGCCATAAGAATTTAATTTTAATAGTAGTTTGTCATGTATCACTGAGTCAAATGCTTTGCAGAAGTCAATGTAAATTACATCTATTGATTTACCCTGGTCAAGAAGTGTAGTCCATATGTTTTTGTAGTGTAGAAGTTGCAAATGGCAGGACAATTTTTTTCTGAAACCAAATTGTTTATTGGACAGTAAGTTGTTTGACTCTAGGTGGAAGGTAATGCATTGATTAATAATTGATTCCATAACTTTGCACGTGACGCAACACAATGAGATTGGTCTGTAGTTTTCAACCAAGCAGGGGTCCCCTTTTTTGAAAATAGGGATGACCGTTGCTAAAATATCTCATGATATTTTGAGGTAACACTTGGAGAATTGGGGGGTTTACAAAAACTTTACTAAAGGAACCTATTTCACGTGTGTTTAGTGAAAAATAGCTTTAACTTCATTATTAACATGTCAGTCCTGAAACTGAATGGAGTTCAATAGGAGATACTCCTAGAGGAAGTGGGATTGTGTTTTCAAATTGCATAATAATAGGAAAAAGTATAAAAGTTTCCTAAAGTGGCAGAGTCTGAACAAAGCAGTTTTTTTACAAATCCTGCACGGAAATAGGCATTGAGTCTTTTAAAAGAAAATAATAATCTTGAGTTATTTGTTAAGTGGACTGAAAAAAATATACAAAGAGGCAAACCGTGTTCCCTAAAAAAAACTATACAACTATGCCATGCTGTTCCTTCATTGACTTTTTCTGCCTTTAATATATATAAATGTAACGTTCCAGTAAAATCCTAGTAAAATGTAATCGACTTTTTTTTCAGGTGGGTGGCTTATGAAAACCCTGACTTTACAGGAGAACAATATATTCTTGATAAAGGAATGTACCCCAGCTATGAAGCTTGGGGAGCAAAGAATAATAAGATATCTTCAATTCAACCCATACTTTTGGTAAGAAGATTCTTCTTTTAAAAAAAACCACATAGGTTTTTAAAACGTTTTTCTTCACTCATAAATTATTATATTTTTTTCTGGTGTCATTTTCTTATTTTTTGTTCTCTGTATTTTTTTTAGGATATCAATGATCATGTGGGAAAATTTAAGGTAAAAATAATCAAATATTTTGCATAGGCAATATGTATGGAAACCAAGTCAGATGTATAGTGACTTAACAAAAGTGTAGAATTGGGGTGTGGGGGAGAGTTACTGATAGAATAGTTTGCAGAGTATAAACATAATCCAGCAAAGGAACAGCAAAAAAAAAAAACGACTACATATCTGAATCTGCCTCATTTGTATCAAGAGAGAGAAGGTGGAGTGTGTATTGTTAATTTACATGATCTGTTACCTTTAAAGGTCCAGTTATTTTCAGAACCAGAGTTCCAAGGCAGCAGTCAAATACTTGAGAAAGATATTTCTCAAATTGTGGAATTTCCTGCTAAATCTTCAAAGGTATTATCTGGCAGGTGAGTGAAAAGTTACTTTGATATCTTCTACTCAACAAGCTATTATGGAAGCACATTATTGAAAGAGGCACAAAGGGAGATAATTTAGACTGGGCCCGATGGATACATATTTTTATGCTGATGCATGGAACCACTCCAAGTCACTGGGTGTTTATGGGCAACTACAACTACACTGGGTTTCCTGTATTTTTTGTTTTTAATAAGTTAAATTTAACCTAAGATGAATGACAGAGGAATGAGTCCAAAAGTACACTGAAGGATGTTTTCATCAACATTGTTCTCCATAAAAATAAATAAGCCTTACTAGTGCCTGTCATTTGAAGGGAGAAATGTGAGTCAGAGGACTTGTCAGTAACACTTAAACCATCTCCTTTTCTAAGGATTCTAAGACTGCAGCTCTTGTAAGGTGCTCCTGATTATAATTTTTCCCCTCAAATCCAAAGCATTTGCCCCGTTCTGAAGACGAATTGTCTGTTTGAATTATTTTTCTTACATTTTAGGAAGTGTGCCTGGATTCTCTTTCAATAAAGTACATAAAGGAAAATGGCTGACGGATTTTTTAAATTGCACCATTTCCTATTCTTAAAAATCTGGTTTCTGTCCCTGGTTTTCACCAAAGAAATAATGAATAGAAATACCAAATAGTTGCTGCATTTGGCCCAGCAGTCTTGTCAGCAATTTTTCATACGTTCTTACTTCCTTTTTTTTTCTTCTTCTTGTAGTTGGATTGCATATGATGAAGAAAATTTCTCTGGGAATCAGTATGTGTTAGAAGAAGGAGCCTATCCTGATCTGTCTGCAATGGGTTGCCTACCCCAAACATGCTTGAAATCTTTACAAGTTGTAAATATTGTAAGTTGTGAAAAGGAGTTTTATAGCCAAGTAGGTTAGAAAAGGGCGAGGTTTCAATATATATATATGAATGATGTCAACTCATAAAATATTCTTATGGTCTTTTTAGAGTTGCCAACAGAAAAGGAGGGGGAGCAATGGGCAGCTTGCATTCTATAAATGTTTTCAAAGATAGTTTCTAGGTGATTGAAGTTTCTGCCGCGCAAAATTCTAACTGGAGAGTATGATTGATGACTCTTGGCTATGGATGTGTCCCATTGGAGAATATGAATTATGATACACAGGGTGGGGGGAACCAAGTTCAAGGGTGACAGTGATTGATGTGTCTCAGAGTCAGCTACACCCAGGCAGTGCCGGCATGTTTACTCCTAATAAATCTTCTTTAAGCTTTGGAAGTTCAGCTCCAGACTCATGATTTAAATGGGGGTAACTGCCGGAGCCCTGACAAATGATTTATGTGAGGCATAGCAGTGACAGCATATGAATTATAATCCTAAGTAATAACATCTTTGATTCTGGATACTTTTTAAGTATTTACAAATCGTTAATTTGTTTAGAAAGTTGTTGTTGTATCACTCCATTAGTCAACAAAAATAATAATTAACTCTATGATAACCCAGTCTTCTTTTTCAGAGTTGACTGTTCTACTAAAACCTGATCTGTTTGTTAATATGTGTCTCCCAGAATCTTTTAGGATGACGTGCTTGTAAATAGTGTGAAAATAAAAACAAGTAAAAATGTAAAACAAAAACATATCTTATTGGTCTCAGTAGCTTGAAGTACAGATAGTCCTTGGGTTATGACCACAATTCAACCCAAAACTTATGTTGCTAAGTGAAACATTTGTTAAATGAGTTTTGCCCCATTTTACGAACTTTCTTGCCACAGTGGTTAAGTTAGTAACATGGTTGTTAAGTGAATCTGGCTTCCCTATTGACTTTGCTTGTCAGAAGGTCGCGAAAGCTGACTCCCAGGACATTGCAACCATCATAAATATGAACCAGTTGCCAAGCGCTTGAATTTTGATCACATGACCATAGGGATGTTGCAACTGTCGTAAGTGTGAAAAATGGTCATAAGTCACTTTTTTCAGTGCTATTGTAACTTTGGTCACTAAATGACCTGAGGACTGCCTGTATTTTTCACCCTAGATCAAGTCAGTTTCTAGTGATGGAGTTGAATTAAAAGCAAAACAGCTTCAAGTGAAAGTATGCAATGAGATCAGTAGAGAAGAGGAGGAGAAGGTTCTTTTCTGCTAAGTCCTCTTTGAGTACAAAAATAGAAACCAAACTTCCATCTTGGTGTGATCAACCTAGAGGCATCATATATCTATAGATACATCTATGCCTTATGTGTATGAGATAATAGAGCAAAAGATACCCCTGGATTGATGCACCATACTTGACTACTTCATTATGTAGCACAATATGAGAAGGCATCATTAAGTTGAAGTCCATAATGCCATAATGTTTTCTTGGTTACAGTATGTTACTAATTGGCTGGAATAATACCGGAAAGAAAAATAAAGAAGTTTTACAAAATTGGGACAGAAAGATAATTATGTGGGTATTAAGAGCGATGATAAACTTGGGCTGGAATTTCAACATGTTTACGCCCCTCAGTTTTTCTTAGATGAAAGCTTAAGTCAACACGGGTAGATAATCCTACTTGAAGAGTGCATTAATTTGTCCCTGGAGTATCCAAACAAATCTGTTTTGAGTTTGAAAAAAGGTTGTACCCATTTGAACAGAACAAATTCTACCCCAAAGCAAAGATTACTTTTAGCGTTGAACTTGTACTGAAAGGTGCTCTTTTTTCTAAACGATTTTATCTATTTCAATACAGTTGTTCAGGCACATAAAATGATTTTTCGCACAACAATGCATCCGGTATTTATTACAGAATTAAAAGGATGTGTGGATAAAGTAAGACTACGTATTGCACTTTTTATCCATGATTATTAAAACAGAAACTAGAATAAAACTGTTTATACAGTGATGTAAGTTAACAAAATGAAAAAAAAAATGGTCTATTTTACATGGTTTAAGACGGCAGATACTTGCTGCAGAAAGTCAGTTATATAATGCATAAAATTAGCTCCTTGCAAATGAAGTTTCAGTGATTCACTAAAGTTCATTAAGACTCACCAAGTCCAAGAAATCTGGAGAACACAGATTCTAACACCAAAGGCTTCATTTGGAAAATTGTATGATTTTATTAGTAATTCTTCCTCAGAAAACAAGTATTTTGAAATTCTAACATTGTGGCACTAGCAATAAAAAAACTATAAATATTCCAGATACCAACAATTTGCAAGGGAAGTCTGGAGACCCAACTACTGCTGACTCATGAAAATGTCAGCCAAGAATGAAAGGTGTGGTTGCAATTAATCACCTTGATTCTTCTCCTTGTTTTCCTCCCACACTTGGAATAACTTTTCAATGAGCAAAGTCCTTTATTCTAGACTTTGCCATCTGGGAAGTTTTGTATGATGGAATTATTTGAAAAGATAAATATTTACATTATTTAGGAGCACTTAAAGTTTTAAAGATGTCAACTTATTCCTGGGAACTGAACTTTCCCAGTAAACGAAGTTTTAAAAGATGTAACCATTTATTCTATTCAAAATAATTTTTTTCGGTTTGGAAAAAAAAACTCACGGCGTTTCATGTATTTCATTTTTTCTGTCTAGAATATTAGCACTTTAATTCCCTGCTGGCAAAACAATAACTTAAGACCTTCCTTTTTAAAAAAACACAGGAACTTTCTGAGCCAGTTATATCTCTTTTTGAAAAAGAAAACTTCAAAGGAAAGAAATTTGAATTCATTACAGAAATAGTAAATCTCCAGTTTCTTGGCTACAATCCTCATATTGCTTCAGTAGAAGTCCATGGTGGCATGTAAGTTATAGTTTGAACTTGAACATTTATTATTTGTAGAATTTAAGTAGGATTTATAATGCTTCCTTTAATGTATCATTCCAGTATCTATATGAAAGTATACCTGTCTTTTTGTCAAGCTAGGCACAATTATTGGTTTCAGATTTACCCAGGGAACTAAACCAAATAAATTTTTTTCTTAGATGTTTATATTACAGAAAACAGCAAAACTATGTTGGTGTTTTTAATATAATATAATTCCAGAAAAATAATACTTAATTTCACACAATTGATATGATTTTTTGTCACAGATTTGTTAAAGATAGATGTTATGTCCCACTCTCCACAATGCAGGTTAATACCATTAAAAAAAACTTAAACATAGTTATCTGTGTATTTGAATGTTTTTTAGAAGTATCTCCATCTTGCTGCCTTTCCATTAAAACTCTTTCAATTGATAGAATAGAAAAAGGTCAAACAGACTTCTTTAGATTCAAACACATGAAATGGCTTTGTTAAATTCAAACATGTGAAATGATTATGTAATACAAAATAGACATAAAACATTCTTTGGAAGAACTGTTGCAAATATACTGTCAAATACAATGATATAGTTGAAATTGATTCTAAAATATCCCCCTAATAGGTAACTATGAAGTTCTGATATTTTTAAAAAGGGATATTTTCATGAAAGCATTATTTTACAGATATAATAATAAGAGATTTTTTTCAGATGGATTATTTATGAACATCATAATTATAAAGGCCGCCAGATTTTACTAACACCTAAAAAAATATCAAAGTGGAAAGAGACAAGTGGCTATCACAAAATTGGTTCCCTACGACCTTTATTGCAGGTAAGAGAGGTATTATAGCCCATTTTGGTATATCAAAGCTTTTTATGAAGTTTTTATAATTCTATCGTCTTCATTCAACTTCTCATCCAGTATTGTTCTTTCCCTTAATATTCTACCTGAGTACCATTTAAATCACATGATACAAATCATGTGATTTTTATTTTCTATGATATGATGAGAACTATGGTCTTTTGGATTTTTAAATGGTGATTTTCATTCTACCAGCCAATTTTGTTCAAAATTATATTTCTGAATAAAAAAGTAAGCATATTGCCTTTCACATGTAAACACTAAACAAAATCACTAGTGAGTCTATTCAGTATTGCATGCAATGAATATTATTCCGCTTCTTATTTTGAGGTTTTAGAAATATCTTTTATTATTGATACTGAATGCTGAAATCACACATTTCTTGTCCTCAGTGGATTTTATTTTTAATTTAGAAAATAGGATTTAGTTAAGTTCTCCAATTTTGGGTAGTAAACTTTAAATATAATATCATGTTTTCTTCTCTTTTACAAAATTCATATGTATTTGCTCCAAAAAATGTAATAGGTATGATTATTTACTTAAAATGTCTAAACTATTTAATATATTTCATTTTACTTTCTTATGGAAAACCTAAATACTTAACATGAAAGTCTTCTTCATAAAAGTTATTTAGGCATCAATTTCCATATAAGAAAAATCATATTTTCAATGTGTATATTATCAGTGAAGTCAAAGCAATATATGTTAATCTGCATGATTTTTCTAATATGAAATAAAATAAAAATGTACAGTAAAATTAATATTCAAAATGTAGTTACAAATGTGTACATATGTTTTAATTACGTTTTCCTTTAACATTAGTTTAAAAGAAAGAGGGGGAAATGTTAAATCTTGAAGGTGTTTTATTATTGTTAAAGAAAACTAGTTACATTTCAGAGACAAGTGTACTTCAGACTCAGAAACAAAGAGACCGGAAAATTCATGGCAGCTGATGGAAATATGGATGACTTGAGTCTTCTGAGGATACAAGCTGTGGAAGACAATAAATCTGGAGAGCAGATCTGGGTTTATCAAGATGGATTCATCAAGTGTAGGGTAAGGTTCTGTATGAAACATGTCTTGTGGTATATTTGACAGACTTTCCATCAGACAAACAGAAAACAGGTATTGATTCCCCACAGAAACAAAAGTAATTGACAAGGAGTACATCCTGTTTCTCTTTTTGTTTATTTACTTAGTAAATATAGTCTGTGACCAACAAGCCTCTTTTTATTATTGTTCAGCTATTTCTATCATTAGTTTTCATTACAGTTAAGTTTCCTCCTATTAATTATTG
Organism: Naja naja; assembly: GCA_009733165.1. Lineage (NCBI taxonomy): Eukaryota > Metazoa > Chordata > Lepidosauria > Squamata > Elapidae > Naja > Naja naja. Next base: position 114,036,129 of record CM019148.1, on the reverse strand, counting down.
GCTATAACCAGTCCTTAGCAGGATTGGGAAGAACTAGGCCATTCTCACAGTGCCTCCAGCTGATGCCTCTCTTTTACCAAGCTAAAAGGCTCAGCCTGCATGCCATGTCCCAACCAGCCTTCTTTCTAGATATACTTAATCCAGCAGAACTGCATTTGGAGAAGCTATGTTGGCAGCAGCTGGGTTGGTTCCCCTCTAAAAGTGTTACCTACTGGGTAAGCAAAGAGGGAAGGAAATTAAAAGTGGCAAGAGATTTAGAGGCAATCCCCTGTAGGGCTCTGCAATGGCAAAGTAATTATCTCAGAAGACTTGATCATGGCTCAAGGGCCTTGGTGCCCTGTCTCAGTATGCTTAGGTGCTGCTAATGGCCAATCTACTTGTCTGTTGTTTTCTTCTAAAATAGGTTATACAGTAATTCTAATTATGTGGTTCCATAACAATTCCTGAAATTAAAAACAAAACAATGGACTATATGTATATATTTCCCCCCTCAGTAATATATTTGTTTATATTACTTAGCAGTAATCCTCTATTTCTCAAACATCTATATTCAAGCACTAGCAAGATGATTAAAAAATATGAGTTAAGGTCTGCTTTGCAACAGTGCACATATTTGCAGAAATTAGCTAGGAGTGAGGAAGAGGACACTATTCGATTCTTATTTATTTTGCCTTATCTTCAGCTACATTGATTAGGGTATTGGGCCTTTCAGACAGGCAAATTTGATATGTCTGCTATTGCTGACCCATAGCAATTAATGACAAAATTGTAAAATTGTAGAAACAGCTTTTGTAAGTAGAAATAATTGTTAGTTACTAATTTATTTATGTAGTTATTTATTGTCAGATGTCAAAACCAGTTTAACTTCTTGATTCCCAATTCTTGAGAATAGTTTGCACTTCTTGAATCCAATTACAAACTTCCATAGTGGCTTTCTATTTAATTGCCAGTCAGTTAAATCTGGCCAATTGATCTAGGAGCTGATTTGTAGCCTTCTTGAGTCTTCATGTTTAACAGCATACAGACTCTCCCAAAGCATCCTTCCAAAGGGAGAGATTTCTCAACTATATTGTCACCCTGTAAACCTGAGCGGAAAGGGTTCCTCCTTTTCAGGAGCATGTTTGAACATGGGAAGATGAAGAGCTGTAGCTTACAACAGACTGAAAAAGTGAAGGTGTTAATTTTAATGCCCCACCTAAAACAACATAAAAAGGTTTTCAGTATTTTCCTTTCCAATATTTGGCAACATTTGTCACATGGCTTTGACATTTCAGCATATTCTTCCTGGAATTCCTGCAACCTATTCTTGGCAGGATTGGGAAGAGTGTTAAAGCATAACCTCATAGAACCTCCTATTAAAAGAAGAGGAGGCCACTAGGCTGAGGAAAAAAACAGGTTTTTCCCGATAGAGTAGGCCTCATTATAGTAGCTCCAAAAGCATATGTTTAAAGAGAAGCTGAGGCCTATTGCTTACTTGCAATTCAATGATGCTAAGCAGCTTGAATTGGCGAGAAGATCCTTTATATTAACAGAATTATAAATGTGATATACCATATCTTGAATTTCAAGAAACTGAATATTATGTTTTTAAAACATTGAATGTTTGCAGCAATCTAGAAAGATATCCTATATTTAAGTAATGATGAAGCTGAAATCTTTAAACACCACATTGAGAATCATTTTGGCATGAATAAATTTCCAAGTAGTAAATAGAAATATCTGCTAATAAAAGAGAATATTTGTAGCTCGGGGTTGACATGAGGGGTACTTGGCACTGTCTGAGCTTGGTTGTTTTCTTGAAGATGTTTCATTACCCAAACTTAGGTAAATCATCAGTGCTAGTCAGGACTTTCAGGACTAGCACTGATGATGTTACCTAGTTTGGGTAATGAAACATCTGTAAAAAAACAGCCAAGCTGAGAGAGCACCAAGGACCCCTCAGAAATAACTGCTTTTTATCCAATTACTTGTGTGATAGTGTGATACTGGGCTCTAACTGATGCTGTTTCCTTGCATAGGGGGCGGAAGACATCTGCTTAACGATTGTAGGAAATTTGATCACTCCTGGTACAAAGCTGGGCCTGGCCCTTCAGCAAAATGATGAAAAGCAAAACTGGAGTTTTAATTCTGATGGCAAGATTTACAGCAAAATGAAACCATATTTAGCATTAGATATTAAAGGTAAGAATTTTTAGTGCTAAGTTATGAACTTTGATTAACATGAAAATTAATTTTCATATGGTAAATAGCAAAATTAAGTTCTTCATTACCTCATATTCTTCATTACCTCATGTAACAAGCATGATAAAGCTCCATTTATCATCCGGTGTTCAAATAATAACAGAAGAGTAGTAGAATAATTCAGTCACCTTGAATTATTTGTGAATAATGAATTAGTATGAATATGAATATGAATTCATATTAAACTACAAACTGGAGTAGTTTTTTTTTTAAATCAGCAGTTACAAAAACAAAACCATAATGGCCTCAAATGAAAAAACATGCCCAGTGTTTAACTAAGGGGAAGTGTTTAATTAGTATTTTTTGAAATCCAAGAGAATGTTCTAAAATAAGGGGCACTATTGCTTTTTGTTGACTTTTTGACTTAATTGTACACAATACTTTTTCTTTTAAAATTGTAGTGAAGAAGCAGGTTCTAAAAGGGCAGCTTTTGAACCCTTATAACTAATGCAAACTGATGTGTTCGTTTTCTATAGTATTAGAAGTAAATGAATATAAGGAACCAAATGATAATCCTGTAATCATAATTTACATGAGATCTCTCAGGAAAAAAAATACTCTTGAGAAACAATACCTATTGCTAGAGAACAAGTTTATCTTATAGTCTGATTCACCTAAACATTGGAATAGATGTGAAAGTATAAAAATCACTGTGATTTCAAGAATAAATGTAGGATTTGTTATTTGTATCAAAGCTCCTTTGTACGTTGCTGTTTTTGTTATTAATCTAAAAAAACATGGTATATAGTGACTCCTTAAAGTTTAAAGGACACACCTTAATCGGGACATAAATTTGTATCCTAGTGTACAATTTTGCAGCTCATAATGTAAGTGTGCCCTCTGGAGGATACAAGAGGTAACAATAATAGCATGATCCTGGGTATATCTATTCAGAACAAATCCATCAGTTTCATGGATTTTAGGCCCAGGTGATTACATATAGGAGTGCAAGAACTAGCTGTTTCATAGAACTAATCTGCATAACAGTACTTTAAGCTTTAAGGGAGATGGGCAGGTTAGAAATATGAAATATAAATAAGATAAATAAAAATATCATTAGTATTTCAGGAAACTAATAAATGGAACTATTCCAAGACACTTAATTTTATACCTCATACTTGTATCCACTTATACATTACCGAAATGGTTTCTTGCCAATTAAATTTTTACAGATAAATTTGTGGGGAATTTTTAATAAATAACATCGATAAGAATTTTTCTTCATATGCTTCCCCCATGAGATGCATCAAAATGCTTCTGAAGCTTCTATGTTTAATATGTAAGGAATGGGTTTATTTTCAACCATAAGGTGCTTTTACCATCTGTCCTGTAAGTATAAGCCAGATGGCACACATCTATATTTTCAGCTGCCGAAAAAAACCAGGCCCTACCCTTGTTCTTGGATGCAAAAGTATGCACTTGGCATGCAACAGAATTTACTCACTGATTCTAAAGCATTTGTAAGAAAAACATTTTCAGATCATAGATAATTAAAACTGGCAAATATTTGTGTCAGTTCAACCATGATTTGAGGTGTATAATCTAGAAAGGTTATAAAGTTAGTTTGATGAAGCTTGAAGACATTGGGGATCTGGCCAAGATTTCAGAAAATTTGGGTTCTATTGTCATAAATCGAAGACTACATATAAATCATATGTTGGGTTATAATATAATTACACAGTGTAATGTGTTTTTAAAATACCTTTGCAAAACAAGACAAATGCAGAAAACATTTATATGGCAGTGAATCAGAAGAATGTAATACAATGAAGGGTATGTCTTTGAAATATTTCTTTTAAAGCAAAATTATCATAATAGAAAAAGGGAGCAAATAATAGAAATAGAAGTGGAAGTTTTTAAGGTATCTGCAATGTTCAATCCAAAAATAAATCATCATAATCTGACTAAATTAAAACTCTTTTTTTTTCTTTTAGGGGGAAAACAATATGATCAAAACCACCTAATTCTAAGTACAGCCAGTGATAACGTACCAACACAGTGCTGGGAGCCATTGATTATTTAAAAGGCGGATTGAGGTGTAACCCCAATACTTGAGTGAATTAGACAAATGGAGGTTTTCCAACCAGCTTGTTCATTTGAAGAAACAAAAATTGTAATATGCTAACTCCATCACTGCATCCAAGAGTAGAGTACCCCTATATGGATGTCATGTCACCTGATTTCTATTATGTTTGTTAACTCTGCCTTGTTTCATTCTTTTGCTCAAGCCCACTGCCTCCATGCTCTGCAGAGGGGCAGACGGAACCAGACGTGAGGAAGTTACTAAATATGGAGCTATAACATGCCTAGAACGGACTCCCTGTTTCAGATTCTCTTTTCCAACTCTTTGGGTAGGACACAAGGAAGACGACAGGTTTAGCAAGCTCAGCCATACTTTCTTTGCCACAAATGAAATTGTGTATGAGTATATCGTATAAATATTCTGGGTTGAAAGGAAATAGTCTTAGACTTTTCTGTCCTTTTCTTATTACAAACATGCATCACAAGCAGCTATTTTATATCACTAAGGCTACTAACATTTTAATGTGCAATTCTAAATGTACATGTTTTGGTGCTCCAAGCTTAAGAGCTGAAACTGAATTTACTATTGCACTGGAATATTTTGTAGTGAAAACTCATTGCTAACTAGTTCAACATCATCAAAAAAATAAATTAGATATTTATGTAAATTCTAAATCATTTCAGATGATCTTAAAATAAAATGAAATTGTGATAGATGAATGAATGCTTTAGTGCTTAACAAACATTTGTTGCTGAGTTTTTCATCTGTTAAAAATGCCAATTATCTGCGTGGCTGCCTTATTTTACACAATTTGCACTTACTATTTCTGTTCATGGCAAGTATACTGTTTCTTTTCTAAAACAAGTTACTTTAAATTGTGTAGCAAGCTATATGTGACTTGCATAGCACAACCGTTCTTGCTTTTTAATGAACTGCATTAAGAAATGTTTCCCTATGTCTTTGCTTTAAACCTTCTCTGATGAAAACTCACTATGTGTATTTGTATGTAAGTTTTCTGATTCTGTATTCAGGTAATTTCAATATTCAGCATACAGTTTTTCCTGCTTTACACTTTACACCCCCTTATTTGCATTCACATTCATCTAGTGCTGTACTGATCGTTAACATGAAAAAAGTTTGAATTCAGAAAAATATAACCTGAATATCAGAATACCAAGTAGTTTCTTGAAAAACAGTTGATGTTAAAGCTGGCTTTACTTGTGCACGATTGTTTCTACAGTAAAACAAACCCTACTTTTAAGATAAAATTGGTTTATATGTAACAGCTAAATTTCAAAATGTTGAAATTTTGGCAGATAAAAAAATTCCACCAAAATATTCTCATCACTAATGATAAAGCTATCACACACTACTACTGAATAGAAAATGCTGCTAATAAATCCATGTTTTCTTCAGAATGTCTAATCCAGCTGCTGCATTTTACAAGAGAAATTAGAAATAAAATAACTCTTGCATCAATAGCCATCACTGTTTTTCCCAGGTCTGTAACTATTATTTCTGCTACCATGTACACAAACCAACTGAAAAACAACATTGCTAGCAACTATCTTGGAGCATCACCAGATGTTGCTTGAAGCCCATGCAGCAAGCTGAGTGTCCTTCCCCACTCCCCTCGTCCCTACACACACAATCAATAATACCACACAAAAACCTGCCACAGCAGCAGGAGATAGACCAGCCTGGTGCATTGGAAAGTGCCTGGCTATGCCACACTGAGAAATCAGTAGGGGCTCAATTAGCTTCCAACACAGATCTGAAGTCATAACTAGCAATGCCCTTAGGCTGCTCAGTCAAATGTCATAAAAACCTAAAAGGACACTGCTGCACTGATTTGTTTGGAAACCAGTATTGTGTTAATTTGCCATTGTTTATTGGGAAATTATAATAATCCAAATGTTAAAATGTTTACTTTGACCCCAATCTGCTGTGTAACTGTAACAATCATGTAGCTGCTATATATATTTTTCTGGTGACATTTTGAAACTGCTGTTTATATTCTTGATAAAGAAAATATTTTAGGTTGTGGTATTTGCAGAAAATGTCTTTGTGTCCAAACCCTTGTATAAACATATGTATTTTACAAATAAATATTACTCAGATGGAATCTCTTTTGTTGTACAAACAAGAATTCTGACAAAGTGGTCAGGAAATGTCAATGTAGCAATTGCTGCTATGCAGAATTTCAGCCATTCGCTCTAAAGGTAATATACATGGTAATCACAACATTGATTAGAAATAGACAATCCATGGTTCAGATGAACAAAGAGCATATTTTAATTACCATGGAGAATTATCACTGCATTTACACCCAAATAAACTATCTGAATGGAAATCCCATCAATGATTAGATCAAGAGAGTAGAGTAGACCAACCAAAACAAACACATATTTTTGCCTGTGTATGTGTACATAATTCCACTAATATTTATAGAACCAGGAGACTAATATACCGTATTTTTTGGACTTTAAGATGCACTGCCCCCATTCAAAAGTCGGTGGAAATGTCTGTCTTATAGACCAAATGTTGCCGAAGCCCCACCACCACCTGCCAGCCCCCCCCGCTTCGGCCTCTGCCTCCCAGCAATTTGCCTCCTTGCAGCAAACAGCCTGATCAGCTTCAGCACAGCCTGATATAGCATGAGCAGCTGATTGGTGGTTGGATTGGCCTCACGGAATACCACCCATCAGCACTGTTGCTGTCCATCTCCACCTCCGTGTATCCCATTTTTGGCCTCCCTGTGCCCCATTTTTGGCGCCGCCTGGAACGGGCCGAAAATGGGACGCAAGGAAGGCTGAAAATGGGGCACGCAGAGGCAGTGATAGGTGACAGCGGCGATGGGCGGCACCAGCAGCTATTGGCAGTGGCAATCCCCACAGCCTGGAACAGCTGATTGGTGGTATTCCGGGAGGCAGATCCAACCGCCAATGCTCATGCTAAATCAGGCTGTGCTGAAGCTGACCAGGCTGTTTGCTGCAAGGAAGCAAATTGTTTAGAGGCAAAGGCAGTTTTTTTTCCTTGTTACGTGTGTCTTTATAGTCCGGAGCATCTTATAGTCCGAAAAACACAGTACCTAAATTATCATATCTGTATCTAAAGCTACCATATTTTCAACCACATATAACTGATCCAATGCAGCCATTGTACGAATCCTAACTTCTACGTTCCCTACAACTTCATACTAATGAATGATAAGAATTCATTTTTTAAATTTCTCCACCCACTCCCCCCTATTATTAAATAACAGTAAGGAACTACACAAAAACATTCTAGGAGTTTCAGTTGGAAAATGTTGAAAGGCTAATATGAAAGAAATATACTTCTAAAGAGTATGTTCCTGGTTTGAAGTTGGAATTCTTCAAGTGGCTAACGGAATATTTGTAGCACAGGAATTTCTAAAGAAAGTAATAATTCTTACAAAGAAACAAACCAAGATTTCAGTATTTTTTATTAATTACATTGATCACTGTTTTGCCACGTGCATGACCTCTTTCCATCTTCTGAAAGGCCATGGGAACATCAGAAAATTCAAAGACTTGGTCAATAACTGGATGTATCTACATGGAAGAAAAATACTGTTATTTAAAACTGCCACCAATGTCAGTATATCTGTAATTGATCTGTAACACTTGCCTGTCTCACAGAGGTGTAACTGAAGCTTTCAAAAGCCTTTCAACAGAACTCTATAGCAATGAAACAAATTTTCAGGTGATTGATTGCTTATCTATTGTTGCACATGAAACTACGAAAGCAATGCTGTAGGTGATGTGACAAAGTATAAGCAACAAAAACTAAATATACTTTCAATAGGGTCCCTCCCACCAGTTTTAAGGAAGTTCTTTACTGGGAATATGTTATCCAAACAATGCACATTTTATGGAATAAATGCTGAGCAACTGTTGATGACAGAGGGGGCAAATACAAGATGCCATCTCTTGCCAGGATAAGGTTCATAGAAATCACCTCATCGTTCAATGTCTACTTACTAGGGGACAGCTACTTCAAGAGTGATTTCATTCAGAATAATGAAATACTTTTTCATCTCTTGTTTACAACAGAACAAGACATTAAAATACCCAAAATTATTACACAAAAAGAGTTAAATAAATTAAAGAAGAGCTAAAAGATTGAAGAGGCCACCAAAACTACAGTTTCTAATTTCTAAGCTCCTATCTTATTTTTACAAATAAAAATAGAAAGAACTAGTGAAATTCTTAAATGTTCAAGTTTTTGAATTCTATAAAATAACTCAGGATTTCACCCTGCATCGTTTTCTTTTGGAAGTTACACTATCATACTACTAATGTGTAATATTACATATAATGTGATTTTTAAAAATATGTAATTCTTAGGATTGCTCTCTAGAGGGCACAATTTTACTACTCAATGATGCCCACGCCACCATTTTTTTCAAAGAAGCAAGTTGCTTTCAGCTTAAACAGATTTTTGTTCAAGGCAAACTACTCCCCTGTGTTATATTATTGCAGACCACTATCTAAATGGGTTGCTAGCCTTCAACATTGACAGGAAGTGTCATGACGGCTGGGACTGATGAGCACAGCACTTTGGTACATTAAGCCCTTTATCTGGCTGGTTGATCCAGACTCATTGTTTCAATAAACCTGAAAAGGGCTGATCGTGTAACCTAGTATAATATGTCATTCACTGTTTACTCCAAACAGCCTGACTAAGACAAATATTTCTTTTCGGTACACACCACCATGCAAGTCAGCAGGTGGTGATGTGACAGTAAAAGGAGATTAGCAAGACAATGAAAACACTATCTTTGTGTTATATTTACACACCATTCAAAAGAGACCAAAAAAAACCCCTAAGAAAGAAACAAAAAGGTCAGAACACATCCTCTTCAACAGCCAACACCCAGATAAGCAGAAATTAACATCAGACAAATAATTAAACAGAAAACAATAGCCTAATCAAGGGACTACTCAGGAGACATACAAGCAGAAAATAGCCTAATCAAGAAACTACCAAGGAGAAAACCAACACTGGCCAAGGAAAAGTATTTTATATAATTAGAGAGCAAATACTAAATTCAATAGCATGATCATGTTACCTAATCAGATAATGAAATGTCTGCAAACAAATGACCAAACTCAGGAAGGACTAAGGCCTCTGCAGCAGAAAAGGGTTGTATACAATGTACAAAGAACTATTGCTGAATTCTGACCACATTTGTCCATTATTGGTTCATCGTTCATTAGCGTAATCATTCTATATATGAATAGCAAACTGAATTCTTGTGTTGGTCGTGCTCTGCTAGTCTAGACAAAATAGCCATGTCCTTATGTAATAAGATTATCAGGAGTCGCCAAGAAAACCTTCAGTTTTGTTCACCCACAAATATGGAGAAAATAAATCAAGGTTTTAAAAGAACAGGAGGGCAATCAAAATAGACTCTTTCTTGAAACAGAAGCCTTGTTTGGTTGGACTACTGAACAAGAGTAATGTATCCCGTAAATGTATTTGTGGCAGGGTACAACTGTACTTTTATACTCCGGGTTCTACTGACACATATTGATAAACTAAAGGAAAATGTCCTTCCACAGTCAAGATATTGTACCTTCCACTGATACTGTGGGGCTCAAGGAAAGCAGGAAGTTAGCTGTATTTCTATCAGAGAAAATGCTGTTAAAAGAGTTTTGTAGTACTTTTTTTTAAAATTCATATTTATCTCCCCGCCCTTCTCCGGAGACTCAGGGCGGCTTACAATTTTTGGGATACAACCCAATGCACTCAGCAATAGCCTTCCTTCCATTGTATATGCCTGCTTATTACTAAGCAGCATTTTTACCAAGTCAGCTTATTGCCCCCAACAATCTTGGGTCCTCAGTTTACCTACCCCGAGAGAATGGAAGGCTGAGTCAACCTTGAGCCTGGTGGGATTCGAGCCTGCAATAATTACAGGCAGCTGGAACTAAGTGCTAGGCTATTAACAGCCTGCACCACCAAGGCCCATTCCTTTGGAGATTTAGAGCACATCTTCCCACAAGTTCCAGCACTGTTCTCCAGACTCTAGATCCGCCTCTGTCCTCTCCAGGTACCATCTTCCCCAATTAATGAAGGATTTCCTTTGCTTATCCTTGGACACTGGCCATCTTGGATTTTTGTTTCCCTTGCCTTGTCTTGCCGTAGAATGAGGATATATGAAACTCCTGATAACTCTTATTTCTGACAAACACTGACAAACTCAAGGAAACAGGTTTTATGGCACCACAAAAACCAATGATTTCTTCACAGCTAAGACTGTTTTCAAACAGTCAAAATGATAATAATAATAATAATAATTAATAATAATTTATTAGACTTGTATGCCGCCCTCTCTCCCTAAGGACTCAGGGCGGCTCACAATATAAAATACAATACAATAAATTACCTAAAAAACCATTAAACGATACAAGCCCAATATTAAATATTAAAACAATTAAAATTATTTTAAAAAGAAGAGACACACACACCCCTTGGTTCCTGTCTACATGGACATCACCAGATGAAGTGCATAAAAATCAAATTGGCCCTGTTTTTGCATCAAAGACGTGGTGAGGTGCTGGTGATAGAACAGATCACAAACTGCTAAAAGTAAAAATTCTACTCCAAGCTAAAGAAGAAGAAAAAAGCCAATCAATTTCCACAATACAATTTTGATCATTAACCCACCATTTTCAGGGAGGATCAGGAATTACTTAGAAGTGCTGATCTCATTGGTAGGGAATCTTGAGAAACTTTGGATTGGACTTAAAGAAGTCTTTTAGAATGAATGCAAGGACAGGATACAAAGGCGAAGAAGCAGAAAACAAACTGGATATCAGAATAAGCCATGGAAACTGCCTAAAGAGAAGGCATCTAATTTTCCTACTTCAAGCACATTATGCAAAAACATAGCTTTCTGGAGAAGGGTCTAATGCTGGCCCAAAGATAAAAAGAAGAGAACCAGCAGCAAGATGAATTAACTCAGCTATACATTAGTAGCCCTGGGTTTATAGCATTGGAATACCTGAAAGACTAAGTTAGGAACAGATTGCTATGAAGAAAATCTATTTATGTGGTCTTAGTGGCACATAATAAATTTAAAAATGCACTGTGCGTTTGGATGGGAAAGTCAGTTGCCCAGACAATATGTATAAAAGCTTCCTTTAATGACTTATGATAGTAATAAAACTCAAATTACTGAGGAAATTACTGACTTCAAAAGCCACCTCCTTTTACCTCATGTTGCTATCTTGGTTGCCCTGGAAATCAACATTTGGTTAAGTTCTGCCTCAGAAGGAATCATAAAACTATTCTTTAAAATATAACAGTGTATAAATAACCCCATTCTAGTGGGAATTCTGGTTTCATCCTGGATCTTTAGCTTTCTTATTCCCTTCTCCCTCTTGAGGGAGCCGGTGTCACACTGCAGCTTCCCTAATGGAAAAAAACTGGAGGGTAGACTTTTAAGGTTGTCCCTCGGAGCAATGGCTGGTCTTTTGAGCAAATAACAGAGAAAGCACATAGAACACAACAAAGATGGCCACATAAAATTAAACTACACTTTCTCATGCAAAACATTGAGAATATGATGCACCGGATACTTAGGCACAAACATTAATCGATTTCAAAACCTTTATGTTTTTATAACAATAGTCTATCCATTTATTTGTCACATTTTTTCACAACACATATTTATGTTAAGATATATGCTCCTTTTCAGCCCTAACTATTCAACTTACTTTTGCTGTCTTTTAAACATTCAGGGATCTCACCACATTGGTGGGAAAATTTTGCAATCAGATGCTGCCACAAGAACGCCTTGTTACATGCTTCCTCCAAACAATTCCCAAGGACAATCAGTATGCATGTATGCTGCATCTCAAGGAAAAATTCTTAGGCTTCCCTATTTAATTTGCAGTTCCTCGAGTTCAACTTCATCAACATACCAAAACGGAAATAAGAATACATATTGCATAACTAAATTTTGAAAGTTGGCCATCAATTTATAGTATCGCTTTATTATACTATACTATATTAGTCGATTAATTATCTTAGCTGCTGCTTTTGTTCATTCTGGGGGATGTCTTTACTGTTTTATTATCGTTTATCTGTTTTAATTGTTTATAATTTTAGAATTGTAAGTATACCCAGACTTACATTTGGTTGAGCTGGGTGGCTGTAGAAATTGATTGAATTAACAACAATCAAATAGTTATTTACTTAGCTTATGGCAAAAATGTTAAAAAGCACATCACAATTAGGAGCAAACAAGCAAATATGATACTATTTACTCTACAATGATTAGATGGCCTAGACATTGGTATTTGAGCATAGGTCTTTTTTAACATTTGTATTTTATTGTGTTTTGCTAATCTAGGTGAAATCTTAACATATATTGCTAGACCATGTATGATATGCCATACACTAAATAAATAAATATTTACTCTATAAATATTATATAAATAAGTATAAATACTTATAAGTATATATACTTATAAGTATATATACTTATAAATAAGTATATATAAATAAACAAATAAAAGATCATTCTGCAGATAAGGAAGCATGACATTTGTATGACATTAAACGCTGTCCTTTGTGAAAACAACAAACAAAAGGTGAAGCAAACACTTTTATTCTTTGTTATTCTTATGACAAAAGCAAACTAGCCATCCACAAACATTCCAACCACACTTTTAATAGTGAAGAGCATTCACCTGCTCTGGTCTTGCGCAAATGGATGGCTTAAAGCCACACCTTTTCTCTCATTCATATACAAGAGCAATGACAAGATCTTCCCAACCACAAAAAAGAAATGTGACATGGCCATTTGACCAAATTCTATCTGTAATATTTCCTGGTTCTCTCCCAGACATGGACAGTTTGCTGGTTTTGATTGAGAAGTCCTACTTAGGTCCAGTGAAGTATGTCATTCTATAAATAATAAGAATCTATTGGGGTTCCTTTTTCAGTTTGTTACAGGAAAAGTTGTTAGATCTGCAAGTTTATACATTACAGGAAACAATCTTGAAGATGCATTATACAATTCACAGCAATAGCAAATGAATCGCTTATTGAGAATTTACCTGTACAATGATCACACTACCACACCTTTACTAAATGTTCAGCCTAATTTGCATTTGGGAAATAAGAGTAGGCACTAATTTTACAAGGTCATTCTAAGGACCTCAGCTAGGTACTATATGCAAAGTATTGTGAAATATAGTGTGTGCACTATAGTTCTATTCTTATCACACAAGCTGATTAACAGGAATTATCAAAACTAAAGAGTTAGCAGGGGGGACGTAAAGGGCATAGAGAATAGCATTGAAATACAAGAGTGTTATGACCAAAACCTAAAGCAATCAAATCACTTTGAACATACAATACAAATTTGTTAAGCATGCAAACAGCTGCAGTGTACACTAAGCTCCCAGCAAAGCATTGGCAGTTTGCTGAAGAAAAGCAGAATCTGAGTTTATATATCATTGGTCCACTAGTTTCAAAGACAAAAAAAGGAAAAGGAAAAGGCAGACACTGTGTAAATTACAGCATGGCATTGGAATGTGTTAGATAAACCCATCTGGGTGACTTTTTCATTATCAACTCTTACTAGGTCCATATGCTAATATCTTTAAAGTATGGGTTTATTAAGTCAGTTGTTTCCATCTGGTTTCCCCCCCCCCCCCAATCACCACTCAGTCAATGAAGCTTGTTGTAAATGGTTTCTTAACAGAGCACTTTAAGAAGTTCACACGTAAAGGGGGGCGCGGGGGAATCTTATAGCATTGGCAATTAAAGCAGCTCACATGTTATGGGGAGGTATCTTACACCACTACAAGAGAAAAAGCTACTACCAAGGCCACAGTCAGATATTTGGGCTTGAACCCAAGTCAAGAAAATAACTTGAGAACATATCTCAGAGTTTCTTTAGATAGGCAGATACATAAGACAGAAAGAGGGTAGTAGGTAGGTAGACAGATGAAGGGGAAGGGGGAGGGGGAGGGAGGGAGGGAGGGAGAAGGAGGTAAAAGAGCCTTGGTGGCTCAGGCTGTTAAATGCCTGCACTTAAGTTCCAGCTGCCTACAACAGCTGTAGGCTCGAATCCCACCAGGCTCAAGGTTGACTCAGCCTTCCATCCTCTCAGGGTAGGTAAATTGAGGACCCAAGATTGTTGGGGGCAATTAGCTGACCTTGTAAAAATGCCGCTTAGTAATAAGCAGGCATATACAATGGAATGAAGGCTATTGCTGAGCACATTGGGTTGTGCTCCATAGATTGTAAGCCGCCCTGAGTCTCCGGAGAAGGGCGGCATATAAATGTAATTAAAAAAAAAAAAAGCTGTTACAATAAAAACTGTCCTGACTTTTATGTGTTGGTTTCTTTACCTGAGCTACTGCCAGACCCAAAAACCAAGATGATTGTTTTTCTTCCAATAAATAGGGTTACTTCTGCCATAGTTTCATTTAATTCAATACTTTTTTTCCAAAGTATTCAATAATAAAGGAGAAGAGAAGAATATCTCCCCATCCCGCAAAAAATAACCCCTAACCTTGGATATAATTAAAAAACAAAGCCTACATAAATGAAGGCCTGATTTTCCCAATGTATTTTATTTTATCCAGTTTGCACGCATTAATGCTCTTGAACTCTTTCTGACCATCAAGGTGAAGGGGTCAAGCCCAAGGGAACTTAGAAGCTAGAGGACCACATTCTGCCAATTACATCTTTTTTTGGTAAGCTGTTGTAGTACAACATGGAAAATAAAGCAACCCTCCCACCACTAGGAATATTCAGCAGAAAGTGCACCTGGTGGCGAGTTGTTTTCCTGCTAAAAGTTAGCAGAAAGGCTTGAACCAAAATATCATGGGTTCATCCAATAGCAAAAAATGAAATGGCCAGGTTAGACATACCTTCCCTGTATTAACGAGAGTTGCAATCTCATCCAGATGAGGACCATTTGATGCAAAAAATGACCATCGGTAATGGATCCCATTATAAAGATGCTGCAAAGGAAAAGAAAGAAATCTAAGCACCCCAAAGTAAGCAAAATTGCATAACCTTCCACAAACATTTTAGTGAGCTTGTCACTTACATAAGCAAAGGTGAAAAAAACCCCTAACCGACCTTCAAAACTTTTGCACCAATAGTGATGCCAGTCCGTAGCATGCCATCAGCTACGCCAAGTCTGTCCATGTTGACTAAAAAGGGTGTGACCAAAGACACATATCTGGCCCCTGACCACTTTCTGAGAAGATTAGGAGCCCAGTTTTCAGTAGATCCACCAACGTTATCTAGGATGAAATCAAACCTAAAAAGAAAAACGCATGCACCAATTAATGTTCAAAAAGTGAGTGACTCAACGTGACACGTACTTTCACAAACCATCCTAGAAACAAATGTAATTCCTATAAGATATTTAAAAGAGGTCAGGAAATAATTGTTTTTGAGCAAGGATGGGAAACAATGGCGATTTTATGAACTGTGGACTTCAACGCTCAGAACTCTTGAGCCACCAGGGCTGGCTTAGGAATTCTGGGAGTTGAAATCCACAGGTTGTCCTCTCGTGTCTTAGATAGGGGCCATCTGAAAATAAATTTCTAGCTTGTGAAAAACAGCCATGTTGATTTGCAAGGTACCAAAAAGTAAATAGCCACCTCGCCATTTGGAAACCTTCTGCCAAATACACAATTTAATTAGTTTAGTACATACATGGGTAATTCTTTGAGCTGCTCTTCCATATTTCCCGATTTATAATCAATTACGTCATCTGCTCCAAGACGTTTCACCAATTCGCTGGCATCCTGAGAACAAACTGCAGTGACGTGACCACTCCAAGCTTTCATTAACTGAGAGTGAAGACAAAAAAGGAAATCTACAACCACATGCACAACAATTATTCCAGCTATGAATGCTACACAATTTCCCTGATTCTAACTCAAGTTTACACCGAAGGTTGTTTTGTTTTGGAAATGCTGTGGGGATATTTGGCAGTGTCACGTTTTCCACAGTTTTTCATCCTTAACATTTCACCCACCACACATCAGAATGGCAGATTAGGGAAGACCTGTTAGTTGTCGGTTCTGCATTTTTTTTTCCCCAGCTTGCAATCTCATTCTTTATATGGGGTGGCCCAAACAGATGAGCCTTACAATGCAACAGCACTGCTATGTCTTGAACTCTTTTTTTCCCCTGCTCCAATAGATGCTTTTGAGTACCTTCCAAAAGGTTAATTGTCAGCTATTCGTGTTTTATACCTGTGTACTTTACAGTACAGGTAATCTTTGACTATGACCGTAATTGAGCCCAAAATTACAGTAGTAAGTCAGGGCAGTCCTTAAGTGGGTCATAAGTGACTCGTAGCAGTCATAAAGTGAACACTGAAGTCATTAAGGGAACGGTAGTTGTTAAACTAATTCACTTCTGCAATGAGCTTTTTTTGGTCAGAAATTAAAAACTAAATGCCGGTTTCCAGCAAAAAAAGTCATAAATTGTGGTCATGTGACTACAGGGCAATGCAAATGGCCATCAATGCAGGGCAACTGCTGAGTACCCAAAATAATGTGATTTGTGGGTAGGGGGGGGACAGCCCTCAGAACTTTGAATCCTGGTCATAAGTAGCTCCAAGAAGTCTGTCAAATAGTTACTAAACAATGGTCATAAGTTGAAAGCTACCTACAAATGATGCTAAAAAGCCTTAACTCTCAAAGAGAATCTTATTGTGCATTGCTTTTAATTATGTTTCCTTTTACACTAATAATTGTCTCTTTCTACAGCATTTTCCCACAATGATTCAATAGCAGGGATTCCTAGAACACTAAACCTGAAGTAACACATCTCCAAGTTCACATAATGCACTGTCCAAGTTTTTCTTTGAACCTCTATAAGCTATAGTGCAATTGGTAATACTTGCTTACAGAGCATAAATACCCTAAGTGACAATATTCTTTATCGTAGTCACTATTCTAAATATGAAGATAAAGTAATGAATTATATTTATACAATTCCAAAAGACTCTATTCTAGGATTCTTTCAAGAAACAGAAGCAAAACAGAAGCAAAACTTCTGCCAAGATGATCAGATTTAATATACTTACCTGAATAGCAAAGGTACCCACTCCACCTGATGCACCTATGATCAATATTCTATGAAGTAAAAACAATTACAAATAATGAAAGTATTAACTTCTGTGTAGTTTTAAATCTAGTGATCAAAAGAAGTAAACTGATAAAAGTGCCTACTGTGCAAGCTGTATTTAAGGAATTCAATTTATGTAGTGCGGCGTTAAGAAACTATAAATGAAGAGAAACCTACATTTCAGGTAACCTTACATTTAAAATATTGCAAGTTTAAAGCACAGGACAGTAATATTTAAATGTACTGTATAATAAGGTATCAACATAAGATAGAAATAAGATAGAAAGACATTACAGAGGATGGTGAGCACAGCACAAAACATCGTGGGCTGTTCCCTAATACCACTAGATGACATTGCTAGGGTTCCCTGCCTTAGAAGAGTGAGGGACGACTCACATCCTGGTCAGCGCTTCTTCACTCTCCTACCATCGGGTAGGAGATATAGAAGCATAGCCAGCCGCACCAACAGGCTGAAGAACAGTTTCTACCCGTGGGCTGTCAGACTTCTAAACGGAAAATAACTTTATGTCAACATGGTATGATAGACTTGCGGGGCTGGTGCATTGTGCAACAAGGTCACATAGTGTAATAAGACTGGGACTGGGTTAGGGACTTCTGTCCTCACTGTGAGTTGTGTTGTGGCGGGGTGCATGAAGGGAGGCTCAGCCAATCTCATTGTATACATGTTGTACTCTGACAATAAAGGTAATAATAAAATAACAGTAAAATATTATGAGAATAAAATATGAAAATTGGTTACACTTGGTTAATATTGACATGAAGGATAAAATCGAGCAATGTTGAGAAAATTATACAGATGAAGAATGATTTTTTGAACTTATTATGTGACATATTCCTGTGCCTGATATAAGATATTTGAATTAGTTATGTTCAAAGAAGAATTATTTTACAAAAGCTGAAAGGCATGAAATCTATTACTCTTTAAGAGATGCTAAAATTGAATCAGGAAGGTAATATTCATACTCACAGACATCCAAAGGAAAGTTAGGGACTTACTTTGGAACAAGAAAGCCCATGACTAACTTCTTGCAGGTCATCTGGCTTTTTACCTTTTGTTGGGACAATTATCTGCATCAAGTCCCCCAGCATTGGACACGGCAAACCATGCGGTTAGACCAACATAAGGCAAGGACGCAGCTTCAGTGTGAGTGAGACACTTCGGTTTCCTTGATATCTGCATAAAAATAAATGCATGGAGACATTGTCCTGAACATTTTCCTTCAATGCAGATCTACCAAAAAAAAAAAGCAAGTGTCCATACACTTGTCAAATTCATACACATATCTCTTATGCATTCAGTTTGAAGCAGTTGGAAAATGTTGTATTTGGAAGGACACCTTGGGATAATCAATTTCACAAAATTAACAGCCACCCTTTAGATCACAGGTGTCCAACTTGCGACATGTTTCACGACGTTTCCCCATTCACGGAGCTGGGGTGGGTGTGGCCTGTGCATGACTCATCCTGCAGGCGGCCATTTTGACACCCCTGCTTTAGATAGTACAGGTAGTCCTTAACTTACAACCTCAATGGAGCTCAAAGTATCTGTTGCTAAGTGAGACATTTGTTAAGTGAATTTTGCCCCACTTTTCAACCTTTCTTGACACAGCTGTTAAGTGAATTATTGCAATTTTAATTTTGTTTTTCCAAATTTTGTTCTATTGTACTTTACTAATTTATTTGATCCTTTTTGTTAGTTTTTATTGTTTATATTTTTATTTTTATTTTTTTGTTTTAAATATGGTTTTACATTGTGTAAGCCGCCTTGAGTCGCCATGGGCGAATAGGCAGCAATGTAAAATAAATAAATAAATAAAATTTTAAGTTAATAACACAGTTGCTAAGTGAGTCCAGCTTTACCATTGACTTTGCTTGTCAGAAGGTCACCAAAGGTGATCGTATGACCCCGGGACATAAATACACACCAGTTGCCAAGCATCTGAATTTTGATCACGTGACCATGGGGATACTGCAACGTTTGTAAGTGTGAACAACAGCCATAAGTCACTTTTTTCAGTGCCAGTGTAATTTTGAACAGTCACTAAATGAACTGTTGTTAAGTCAAGGACTAACTGTACTGTAGCTCACCTATGGGCAGTGAGTGACAGGTCTTTTCCGTAACCTACTCTGTCTCCACACCAAATGAACTGCACTGCTAGAAAAACTTCTGATTCTATCATAAAGGCAGGCAAGAGAATGCAAATTTTCCTCCTGTCTTCTGCAGTTTTGTTTTGCCAGATGGCCAAATAAAGCACTGTGTTTTTGCAGCAGCCAGTCAGATTCCTCCTTTCCACTCTCTTTTCCAAAGCCAAATAGAAAAGAGGGAAATGCTTATAATACTATGTAGATCGGAGTGGAGATTCTGTTATTTTAATATTTTAACTTCAGAGGGTTTTTAGCCACCATTTGAAGATTAAATATAGAAATATCACATTTTAGGTGCAGTGGTTAGACTGAAGTATTGCAGGCAAACTCTGCCCACAGTCTGGAGTTCAATCCTGAAGGGGCTGGAGGTTGACTCAGCCTTCTATCCTTCCAAGGTCAGTAAAATGAGGACGCAGATTGTTGGGGGCAATATGCTGACCCTGTTAACCACTTAGAGAGGGCTGTAAAGCACTTTGAGGGGGTATATATTTGTTTGTTTGTTTGTTTGTTTGTTTGGATTTGTATGCCGCCCTATCTCCCGAAGGACTCAGGGCGGCTCACAACAATAAAAACACAGAATACAAAATTTAAAAATTATTTAAAAATATTAAATAGAGAACCCAAACAAATATCTAAAACTCCAACGAAACTACAGATAAAACCCATAAAAAACCCACCCCTTAATCCAGGCCGGCCTGTTGAAAAAACTACATCTTCAGGTCACGGCAGAAGGAACAAAGGTCAGGGGCCAACCAAAGTTCCAGAGGTAATTGATTCCACAGGGTGGGCGCTCCCATCGAGAAGGCCCTACCCCTGGGGGTCGCCAGCCGACACTGTCTAGCCGACGGCACCCCAAGGAGGCCCTGTCTGTGGGAGCGCACAGGGCGATGGGCAGATCTAAGATATAAGTCGAAGTGTGTTGCCATTTTTAAAAATTACAACTTTAAATTTTTTTTTGCATTTGTGCATATGTTTACTTCATTTGAAAATAAAACTTTGTTGACTTACCTCATTTCCACTTGCTAGAACAAATTCTGACAAGGTACCTTGTTTCCAAGGTGAAATTGCTGCCCATACCTGAAAAATAAACAATCTGAAATATTTTGTTTCTACAAAATAACCCAATTTTTTGACCTGCAGAAGGTGCTATATCTAAAGCAAACAGATAGTTAAAATTCATATTCCTGCATGGTAATGTATTACACACAGAATCTCCAACTCATTCCATTGTGGAAAACCTTTAAGCAAGTTTGTTATTCCCATAAAATAACAATAAAAGAGAAAAATACTCCCACTTACAATCTTAAATGAAACATCTCTGTTGAAGTCATTGGTTTCTATGCTAATGATTTATAAATCCATTCAAAATACTAAGGATTTTTTCTTGGTTTGGTTTCTAAAAGTGCTAATATACTGCCAGGTGAATTTAAAGAAGCAGCATGGTGCAGCAGCTAAAAACGTAAAGTGCAAACTTCAAATGCATTAACAGAATGATAGCAGCCAGACTCCTGTAAGGAAGTAATAGTCTCACTGTACTCTGTACTTGTTGAGACATGGAAAGCTATGTCCAATTCTGGGCCCCATGCTTTAACAAGGATTTTTAACAGGTTTTAACAACAGAACAAAGTTATCGGGATAAAAAAGGGCCTGGAAGCCAAACCTTAAAAGGACCAACTAAAAAAACTTAGCATTCTCAGTTTTCTAAAGAGAAAATATTACAGGTAGTCCTCAATCTATGACCACAACTGAGCCAAAATTTCTATTGCTAAGCAGGACAGTTGTTAAATGAATTTTGCCCCATTTTGCGACCTTTCTTGCCACAGTTGTTTAAGTGAATCACTGCAGTTGTTAACTTAGCAACACAGTTGTTAAGTGAATCTGGCTTCCCCGTTGATTTTGCTTGTTAGAAGCTTGTGAAAGGTGATCACATGAGCCCAGGACCCTGCAACCATCATAAATACATGCCAGTTGCCAAGCATTTGAATTCTGATCATGTGACCATGGGGATGCTGCAACGGTCGTGGAAAAACATATGCCACTTTTTTCAGGTTTTTTTTTTAAACTTTGAACGAATGGTGGTTAAGTCAAGAAGTACATGTACAGCAGTCTATGGCTATGGCTATTACATACAGGTGCCATCAGATCTGATTTTTGTTGAAATCATATGCAAAACAAGGAACAATGGGCTGAAATTAATGAGATTCTGGTTGAGTATTAAGAGGAACATCTTAATGAGATGTTAATGAGAGGAGTGAAGAAGTAAAACAATCTGCCTATTAGAGTGGTCGATTCCCTTCACTGGAGGTTTTCAAATGGGAGCTAAATAATCTGCCACGGTGGTTTGAAAATTCCTGTATAAAACAGGAAGATGGATTAGGTTCTTTTCCACTCATACAATCTATGGTTCTATGATTCCATTTCAATCTTCCATTACCTCATCTCCAGGTTTGAAGTAGGAAACACTAGGTCCACATTCCATAACAACCCCAGAAACATCTCGACCTAGAATTAGAGGAAATTCGTTGCCTTTTTCTGATATGTGCAACGGATCTCGTTTCACTCTTAGAGCAGAAGCTCCATAGCCATCTATTAAAAGAAATGGAAAAACAGGAATCAATTTGTTGTGCCTTTATTTAGATTTATATACTTTTCTTCACTATTGGCTTGCACTATTCCTTACTTTATTCATTCCAAACTGAGGATTCCCATTTTACAGACTGAAAACTGAGACTGAGGTGGGCATCAGCTTAGAGTCTCAGCCACAGTATAAATAGATATAATCCAGTATACAATTTGGCTATTTTAAACAAGAAAAAGTGTATTTATTTGTTTCTTTAAAACTGCAACCCCATCAGCATGTCCCAAAGGATTGCCAGAGCATCCCAGAGCAACATAAAAGTCAGATTTGTCTGAATTCAGTTTAGTATATACTGAAGTTTTAAACTGTGTACATATAAACAAGAGTCTGGTTAATATAAGATAATAATAAAATTATTATGTTCGCTGGTGCTTCATACTGCACATTTTCCACTTTTAAATTTACTCTTAAATATCATAAGCCAATGTGAAAACCGAAGGGGAATCTTCCCAGCAAGGCTCAGCATTTCCTAATAGGATGATCTGGCTGCAAGAGAAAATGAGGTCACACTTCCTTGTAAGTGGTAAAATGAAACAGGACAAAAAGGAATTAGTAAAGTCAAAGAGCAGATGTCAATGGAGATAATTCTATGCTCATTTAGACTGGATTAAGACAAAATTAAGTTAATGAAAATGTTTAAGCAGACCCAATTAAAGTTACAGTGCAAGAATCTAAGCCTATTCTATTAAATGTCACTTGCATTCCATGAAAATTAATAAGTTTCCAACAATATTCACTCTGTAAATATTATTAGGCCACCGGTGTCAACATATTTAAGAGACTTAACTCTAAAGAAGCTCAAGGCACAATCTATTTATGAAAGTCTCTAAGACACTATTGTATCTTGGCTGCAAAAATTTAGTAGCCAGTAGAAGGCTGCGAAGAAATACAGACATTTTGATTTGCTGCCACCCAGTACTTGTTTCAATTTTTTTACAATTCCAATCTGGTAGTTCTTGCTTAAGATGACAAGAGAATTCTGTGTTAATCAGCTTTTCTAGAACTTTTTGTCTACTAGACAAATTCATACGATAGTAAAATAGAAACACCCAGCAAAAAATTGGTTATTAGAGCAGTTACATGCGTACTGCAATGTTCCACATGCTGATCTTAAGAGTTTTTTTTTAAAGATAATTAACATCATACTCCATCAGTACTGAAATAAAAGTACCGGAATCATCCATAAGATTTATTTTTGTGAGCTCAGAGTACTTTTACAATTAGTTCACTGATGTTCATATCTATGTATCTATCTATCATCTATCTATCCATCCACCATCTATATCTATAATAAGCAATGCATAACATCTACTTACTTCGCATGTTAACATCTATGGGATTTAAACTTGCAGCGTGAACTTTAATAATAACTTCATTAGGGAGGCGAATTGCAGGAAATGTCATATTACTTGTGAATCGAAGTACATCGTTTTTCCCATAACGGTCAATCACCCAGGAAGGCATTGTTGAGCATCTTTGACAGGAAACGTGGAACTTTCTACTCAGCGGCCGTAGACTCAAACTCTGCCTCAATGCAGACAAGCTAAGACAGCCCAACAATTTAGAACATACTTTGCTTCTAAGTGTGTGTCCCCTTAGCAACATGATTGCAAAAGACAACAGAAATGTTAAGCCTTTTTTGATCTGCTTTGAAAAACGCTTCTAATAAATTAGAAAAATATTAATCCTTATCTTAAAATTACCATTTTGTTCCTTTACAATTTTTGAAAAATATGCCACCCCTATTGTTTCTTTTCTCACAAGACAAGAAAAAAACGTGGAGGAGAAAAGGCAGAAATAGCTCTCATTGATCCTCCAGGTTGATAAACAAAAGAATGCTAAAGTTCACAGCAAGTAATACTTTTCTTTTTCTCTTTCCAATTCCAGAATGCAACACCCATGCACCAAGTCCTCAAGGCAATTGAAACTAATCTCTTCCACCAGCAGAAAAACGGCCGCAGATATTACAATATTTCTCTCCAGCCTTCCACAATGTTCTTCCTATTATTTTTCAACTCGCGCAAAGATCTTAATCCCAAATCTCCTGCAGACCATCGCTCACCCAAATCCTATCCACTCAAACAGGCACCGATTGTCAGGCTCCGGCCCCTAGACCAATACAAACCAAGCATGCTTTGATGCTGTGAGCGCTGAGCCAATCAGCGATCTCAATGTTAGAAATGTTTACCAAGATGGATGCCCCCATAGGTGCCTTCCTGCAGTATCAATAACAGAAGTTCGTACAGCTAAGGAAGGTCTGCGGGTTTGTTGGAATCTTCCATCCCGGAATGTCGGGCAAGATTCTGCGCGGCTCGCTCCGAGAGGTGCGTCGGGCTTTGTTTTTCTCTGCTGTTCCGAGAGTTATTTCTATCTCTAGATCTGAGTTCTGCTTCTGCATTTGGAGGACACACTTGATGTTCCAAGTATACTTTGCATACAAAGGGTAGAAATCCAGATAATTCAGGACTTTCAGTATTGCATGGAGGGTACTGCATTTTTAGGTTGCTGTTGTAGTAAGGGTAAGATAACGGATGTGGGTGGTAGAAGAAATCCAGATGACCAGTAGATGACAGCAAAGGCATATGGAAAGTTCAGATAGTAGTTCGTCCGGACTTTTGCAGGGCAGGCTGCAATCTTGGCAGTGTAAAAAGAAACCATAAATGCCAGTAGTACAGAGAGAGAGAGAGAGAGATTAAAATATTTAGCTCAGCATGATACAAGTAGTTTCTCACTAAATCCGTACAAAATAAACCATCTATTTATATTTACATAAGAATATAACCCTTACAATATATACAAAACTAGCCCCCAGTGGTCCTTCACGCACAGGATTATGCTATCTGTAGATTATTTGTTTAGCATATGGCATATTATACATGGACTAACAGTATAAGTTAATGTTTAATTTGTAGTTATATTATGCTTTTTTCAACGTGATAATCATATAATATTTAGGCACCTATGTATGTACAAAACTGAGAGGCTGCAAGGGATTACATACAGTATTTGGCTACCTGATACTGCAATGCCATGATGATGATATAATTTTTATTGAGAAGATTTATTAGTATTTGTAGTTTAAAATGGAACATAGTCTAAGATAGCAGTGGGGGACTTGATTCACCAAAAACAGAAGAAACTACAAAATCTAATCTAGAAAAATCCAGGGAGCGTTTGAATATCTAACATAGCCTACCTGTAAAGAGAGCCTTCTTATATATAAAAAATTCATTCATTTTTACATAAATATACATAGGAATTCTACCATTACATTAATATTTTGGAATGCATTTATTTGTGGACTTCTTATTCCTATTGCCTGAGAATGATTTTGAGGGACTAAGGGCAGAGATGCTACCTAAAAATGATCAGACAAGAGGAGGAGTTCTTAGTTGCGTAAATGGTCAGAGAAAGAAACTTAGGAAAGCCTTGTCTTAATGGATCAGGCAATTAATAATGTTCGGTAAGAGATTTGTGCTTTCAAATTTGCAAGTTTTTGTTAATATGTAATATAATAAATTAAGTAGAATTAGTTTCTCTGGTTGTGTTTCTTGTCTGGTTTACCAGGACGAGACTGATACAAATTAATTCATCAGAAAATATTTTGTGTCTCTAGAACTCTGCAATGAATACTTAAAAAGGGTTCAACCTCATTTTTTGGCTAGCATTGTAAGAAATTTCAGAGTTTTTTAACTCATGTGATCTCATCTTGTCTTGGTTTCAGATATAGCACATGTTAATACAGCCTTAGAAAGAAATGTTGTGATTAAAGATGTAAATGGGATGTTAAACTTTATTCCTCAAATATATTTTATAAAGAGTTTTGGTTCTACTAACCTTGGGGCTCAGTGAAAAAAAAACCTTACATAAATAGAAAATTATCCTGCTGGTGCTATGGAATTGATTCATAATACAAATTTGTTACCTACAATTGAATTAATTCTCTATTAATACTAAATGGGTATTACATGGGTGTTTCTCTTTTTTCTTTAATTTTTCATTTCTTTCTCTTTTGCGTTATTTAATGTATTTTAATCATCACATTATATAGGATTTTTTCACTGTATAACTACTGCAGTACTTGTATTTTTTTTATTGTGATTTCAGATTTCTGCAGCACTAAAGAAAGGCCATGTCAGTTCAACTGAACTTTGTCAGAAATGTCTCTCATTAATAAAAACTACCAAATTTCTTAATGCTTACATAACAGTAACAGAAGACACAGCATTAAAACAAGCTCAGGCATCAGAGGAGAGATACAAACAAGGTAGGATACTACTACCAAACAGTTCCTCTCTCCTAAGATTGTCAGCCTCTGAGCCTAATGTTTTTCCTCAAGAGAAATAATTAATAATTATCATAAGAAATATATCACTAAGTTATTTTATTTATACAACAGAAAAATCTTACTTCTTTGTTTAAAGTAACTGTCTATGGAAGTTCTCTGTTTAAAGTGACATTATTTTTCTCTGGGCTTCTCAGAGCTTGTAAATGGCCCACATATATTTGCTGGCTTAGATGTTGTCATGCTCCACAGGAAGAATTTAATATATGAGAGCAGGTAGTTTTTAGATCAGTTGTTTTTTTCATAGTATTCCTTTATCTGAGAGAGAGAATTTATTGTTGAACCTATGTATGAATATGGAATTCCAAAATAATATACATTTCCCTTTACCTAGAGTTGAAGACTTAGTTCTCACAATATGCCATAACATGTCTTGTTTGTGTTTAGCATGACATACAGACCCAAGAATGTGGCTTATTGTATTGTATGAATCAAGCCATTATGGCTTAATTGTGCATATTGTGCATATAGGTAATCCCTGACTTACAACCGATCACTTAGTGACTATTCAAAGTTGCAGTGGATCTCTCCAAGGGTATTTACAACCCAGTTTCAAAGTTCCAACGGTAGCACACGCACACGCATGCACACATGTGCACACACACACACACACCTCATGCCATCATGTGATCATATGTTAGACAGTTGGCAACCAGCCCCCATTAACAGCTATTTCCAACATCCTGTAGTCACGTGATCAAATTTATTACTTTTTTTTGCTGTAAACCAGCATTAACTTACAGTTTCAAAAATCCATAGGGTGCAGTGGGCTTGCTTAACAACCAATGTGTTCTTTTAACAACCACTGCAAAAGATTTGTAAAGTCAGACACAATCATCGGATGATCTGCTTAATGGCTGCCATGCTTTCAACCATATTTCTGGACTTAGTTACAGTTGTTAGTTGAGGTCTACCTGTATTGTATTGTATTGAGTCATATTGTATTTTAAAAATCCTTATGTACTATTACTAGCAATATACTCTCAAGTAACTCTGACAAAACACTGGTTTAATTATCCTTGTATTCTTCATAATGAAGGTCAGCCATTGGGTGATTTAGATGGTATTCCTGTTGCTGTGAAAGACAACTTCAGCACTGCTGGCATTGAAACAACATGTGCATCCAAGATGTTAACAGGTAAAGTCGATTTAAAAAAAAACACAAGTCCACACTTTAGAGTTCTGATTCTTAGTGTCTTGATTGTCTCACATTAATCTAAAGGCTTTAATTGTGAAGCCTTTGATCATTTTGATAGCAGTGCCAGAGTTTTGTCATAGGTTCATCAAATTCAAAATAATATTTTCCTACAAAATGTTGAATGAAAAAGTAATGAAAAAAGGTAGGGAGAAAATCAGTTAATAAGAAAATGCAGTTGTTATTGGCCACAGAATTCAGCTCTTGTGGTTTTGAGACATTCCAGACTAATTTTTTAGTCTTCAGCTGATCTGTGTGGTCAGTAAATGAGCAGGAAATAGAGTTCTGTCATTAATAGCAGGAAACCAGGCAATTAGTTCCCAGTACCAGCTAATTCAAGGATGAAATTGCTGATTTCCTGATGCTATGGGGGAAGGCAACAGCAGGATTAAAAACAATTTTTTATGTAGAATCATAGGGACCATAGATAGCTGCCTACCATTGAAGCAGATCATGGATTCATGTAACCAAGTTTTTAGCATGTTCAGTGGCAGAATTTCTCTATGCTTCAGAGACAAATTTTTCTATCCCTGTCTCAAATAACAGATTGAAAGTGAAGTTTTGCAAATCACATGCTGTAAGACTGAGCCATGTTTCTTATTTGTGGAGTTTGCTTGGAATGATTGATTTCTGCATTATTGATTTAGTAAATTTGTTGCCCATCTCACTGCATGGTGACACTTTTTATATTATACTTTTTTTTGTTCCAGACAAATTTTTGATGTACATAGTTACATCGCTGTAACTACATAACTTGTAAATTTCAGTTGAAATCCAGTGTTATTTTTCTGCCTATGGAATAGCTCCACCAAAAGAACTGGATTCCCTTTTGAAGCCTCATCCCACCTGTATTTTGCAGGAAGATGAGAGAAAAGCTGCATTGTAAAAAGCAGAAATTTGCTCTTGTGATGTGGATGCAGTGCAGCACTGATTTTATAGTTTGAAGTTCCCTCGCGACAGTATATCATAATAGCATATTATATCAATATATAGTGGTTAGAATCAGTGGTGGTATTCAAATTTTTTTACTACTGGTTCTGTGGGCGTGGCTTGGTGGGTGTGGCTTGGTGGGCATGGCAGGGGAAGGTTACTGCAAAATCCCATTCCCTCCCCACCCCACTAACCTGCTTTCCAGCTCTGTTCTCCTGTGCAGGGCAACAAAAGAAGACCCAGCCTGAGACTCGGGAGGCAGAGAATAGATGGGGGTGGGGCCAGTCAGAGATGATATTTGCTGGTTCTCAGGACTACTCAAAATGTCTGCTACCGGTTCTCCAGAACTGGTCAGAACCTGCTGAATACCACCTCTGGTTAGAATGCAGTACTGCGTGGTAACTCTGACTCACATTGCTAGGAGTTTGATTCCGTCGATCCTGACAGGGCTCAAGGCTGATTCAGCCTTCCATCCTTCCGAAGTTGGTATAATGGAGACCCAGAGTGTTGGGGGGGGGGCGATATGCTGACTCTGTAAACTGCTTAGAGATGTCTATAAAAGCACCGTGAAGCAGTATATAAGCCTAAGTGCTATTCCTATTATGCACTGCCTTTTTTGACTGAAGACTCAAAAATCAATCAGATGAATAAAATATATTCGCAATGGTAAAACACTCTCAATTATTACAAGATAGAGTCCTTAGCCAATCCAATATTTACATTTTTTTTCAGGTTATATCCCACCATACAACGCAACAGTAGTTCAGAAATTGCTGGATCAAGGAGCTGTACTGCTTGGAAAAACAAATCTAGACGAATTTGCCATGGGGTAAGTTGAATTAAATTCTTGAAAAGCAAAAAAAAAAAGCCCTCTTAAGGGCCTTGGTGGTGCAGGCTGTTAAACACCTAGCACTTAGTTCCAGCTGCCTGCAATTACTGCAGGCTCGAATCCCACCAGGTTGACTCAGCCTTCCATCCTCTCGGGGTAGGTAAATTGAGGACCCAAGATTGTTGGGGGCAATAAGCTGACTTTGTAAAAATGCTGCTTAGTAATAAGCAGGCATATACAATGGGATGAAGGCTACTGCTGAGAACATTGGGTTGTGCTCCAAAAATTGTAAGCTGCCCTGAGTCTCCAGAGAAGGGCGGCATATAAATATGAATAAAATAATAATAATAATAATAATAATAATAATAATAATAATAATAATTCACAGTTCTTAAAATTTTCCTTTTCAACTTGCTCCTCCTAGTTCTGGAAGTACAGATGGGGCATTTGGGCCAGTGCGGAACCCCTGGAGTTATTCAAGGCAGTACAGAGAAAAATGTGCACCAACCTCCCCCACTCAACATGACGATACCGGCTGGCTGATAACTGGAGGGAGCTCTGGCGGCAGTGCTGCCGCGGTGTCATCTTTCACATGCTTTGCGTAAGAGGATCTCACAACCTTGAATTTCGAACATCATAATATACGTAGTCCTCGGCTTAAAACAGCTTGTTGAGTGACCGTTCAAAGTTACAACGGCACTGAAAAAAGCAACTTATGACCAGTTTCCAGACTTACGACCATTATAGCATCCCTATGATCATGTGATCAAAATTCAGATGCTTGGTAATTGACTCATACCAGCATTTATGACGCTTGCAGTATCCTGGAGTCACATGATCCCCTTTTGAGACCTTCTGACAAGCAAAGTCAATGGGGAAGCCAGATTTAGTGAGCAACAGTTTGATTAATTTAACAGCTACAGCGATTCACTTACTTTTAAGTGCACTTACTGTAACTGAGGCAAGAAAGGTCATAAAATGGGGCAAACTCACTTAACAGGTGTTTCGCTTAGCAACAGAAATATTGGGCTCAATGGGGGTCATAAGTCGAGGACTACTTGCAGCAGGGCTAAGTACCGTTTCAAGTTCTTTCCAAATTATAATGGAATTAAAGATACAATGGAATGCAAACGTGCCTCTCCTGAGAGCTGAAAGGTGAATGGTCCAGTGCAAAATTACAGGTTGGTCACACACATTTTAACTGTAGCTTGTCTGTTTCTGCCTTAGCAGATGACAATATCTGGTCAATCTTGTCAGATCAGACATACTTAATTCGTGGATAGAAGGCCATCAATAAATTTCAGAGCAGCAGGATAGGGTGAAAATAAAAAATAAAATAGCGGAAGAAGGTAATGGTTAGAGGGTTATCTCCAGAATGGTCTCCTACCCTGCGTCTCCCTGCGACCGGTAAGATCCCACAGAGTCGGTCTCCTCCGGGTTCCATCAGCTAAACAATGCTGGCTGGCGGGCCCGCGGGAGAGGGCCTTCTCTGTGGCTGCTCCAGCTCTCTGGAACCAGCTACCTCCTGAGGTCCGGACTGCCTTCACCTTACTGGCCTTCTGCAAAGCAGTCAAAACCTGGCTTTTCCTACAGGCATGGGGCTGTTGATCTCGTGACTGAGATCTAGCAAGATCCGGCCCTTATGTTGCTTGTTGTTTTTAAATTGTTTTTAAATTTTTTATAATGAAATTCTCTGTGTTTTGCTTGTTGTGAGCCGCCCAGAGTCCTTTGGGAGTTGGACGGCATATAAGTTAAAATAAATAAATAAATAAACTCCATGGAATCCTCAAGAGTTAACTGGAAGGAAATGTAATTATATGTGTATTCATTCATTCATTCATTCAAAAATGGCTTTCAGATAACAGATATAAAAGGAGAGTCTAATGGGATACAGTTTTGTATTTGTTTCTGATTTCCGTGGTGTTTTTTTTTAATTCAATTATAGGGCTCTGGGATCTGATACAGGAGGTTCCACAAGAAATCCAGCCTCCCTCTGTGGAGTTGTCGGCCTAAAGCCCAGCTATGGCCTCATTTCCCGCTATGGTCTCATCCCACTTGTGAACTCAATGGATGTCCCAGGCATTTTAACCAGATGTGTTGATGATGCAGCTGCTGTGTTAGGTACAACAATTATATGTTTCCTTAGGTGTTTGTCCCAAGTTAAGTCTAGTTTAGCAGTTCTCTTTTTCCTGTTATCTCATGTGCCATTCCATTTCTTTCAGGTGTTCTTGGCGGG
The DNA here is from genome assembly GCA_009733165.1 of Naja naja. Taxonomy (NCBI): domain Eukaryota; kingdom Metazoa; phylum Chordata; class Lepidosauria; order Squamata; family Elapidae; genus Naja; species Naja naja. Next base: position 114,004,380 of record CM019148.1, on the reverse strand, counting down.
CATGACCCAAAAGATTCAACCACAGTGCAAGATCCCTTTTGTCCATTTCAGCTACCTAACTTGATAGATATGAAGAATCTTTGCATTGGGGTTCCTAAGGTAAATTGGGTGTATGATTAGTGAGTATTAAGTTACATTAAATGTAATACTAAATTGCATTAAATTAAGAAATTAGTGAGCATTAAGTTAGTGAGCACTAAAGATTAATTTAAATTAAATTAAACACGTGAGCATACCCTTCGATCTTTGATTCATGTTTTCAACCTACAAATGTAATAAGGCCGGTATGGGAGACAGAAACCCTGGGCCTCTCCAAATCTTGCAGCTTCTGCCAATCTTAAAATGATGAATAGTCAGAGATAGTGGGAATTTAATAGGTGTTTCTATACACAGGTACCTTATTCCTAGTCTAACGAGTACAACACTAATTGTATTATTATTTGGCATTAAGTTTTGTGTTGATTGTACTGATTCAGCATCATTTACCCAAAATAAAGTGAAATGTAAGTTTTCCCCCCTTTTTATGGCAGATGTGACTCCAGATATTACTAAACTAATCTCGCAGGAGCCAATCTGAGTTGGTTACCGGGACCAGAGGTTGAGAAAGAAATTCCCTGAAGATGGGCTCCAGCACGAGTCTGAAAGCTCAGAAGACTAAAATCTCTGGTCCCACTGACTGGCCCGGATTGGATCCTGCAAGTGTCAGGATTCCTGTGATTGCCCTAATTAAATCATGAGCTTCGAGGCAAGCTTCAAAAGAAACCAAAAGATTTATTAGGAGCAACATGTCCGGCATTAACCTGAATGAAGCCAACTCTGGCATACATAATTTATAGTTACCTGTGACCCTGTTTCCCCTCCTCCCCCCTGGGTGTGTCATAAATCAGATTCTCCAATGAAACTGTTCACCGGGCTGGGTGTCATCAATCACGTTCTCCAATTAAGAATTTTTGTGGGCAGAAGATCTGGTAGCTTAGCTACAATCTGTGTAAGATAAGTGTTGGAATGTCTTCTGGTTTTAAACTGCCACACTGCTCCTTCAGATTTCCTTTCCTCCCACCCACCCCCCTTGTTTATGGCAACTCTAAAACAGGCATAGGAATGCTTTACGAGTTGACGGCAAGATTAGTTTAGTAAAATCTGGAGACACATCTGCCACACCTGGTAACTGACCCAGATTGGATCCTGCAACATGATCCTGGGACTCATATTTGCTTTCATTTGTAAACTAATCTTCCCGGCAGCATCAGGCACTACTGGCAATGGTGATAGATGCTAGAAGTTGTAGTTCATAATACATGAAACATACTATAACCATCTCATATTTCAAGGATGAAAACATGTATTGCATGTTTTAGAGAGGATTATGAAATCTTTGGTTGTATTGTGGTAACCCCAAATGTCTTTCTGTCTTCTAAAGAGAAAGATGCGAGTACCAGAATAAAAATATAAAGGGAATGTGTGGCATTTTTCTTTTAAAACTTTTTTTTTCTGTACAAAAATTTAAATTTCAAAACCAAAATCTTGTGTTCAAAACTCATGTTTATAGATAATGAAGTTCACATTCTGCACGTACGACCAAAACCTGTGATTTATATTTTTTCCTTCTTTACTTAAATGAATTGAGAATCATTTTTTTAAAAAAAAATTGTAAATACAAATTTCTCCAAGGGCACTCTCCAGACCTCGAGAATTTCACTACCATGATTCCCAGCCACATGACCATAAAAGAATAGAATAGAATGGAATGGAATAGAATAGAATTCTTTATTGGCCAAGTGTGGTTGGACATACAAGGAATTTGTCTTGATGCAAATACTCTCAGTATACATAAAAGAAAAGATACATTCGTCAAGAGTCAAGAATCATTCTTGAGATTTATGGGAACTGGAATCCATATATCTGGAGAGTGTCCAGATTGATGGAAGCTATTAAAAAGAATTCACTGTACTGTTACAGAAAGAAAAGCATGTGGAATTAATGAACATGGCATTGGAACATGTAAAAACATCCTTTATTTAATAAAGAACATGGCTGAAATGGCAGCTTATTCCGTGTAGCATCCATTTGCTATTGGCATTTCTGCACATTAATGTTCTTCAAAATTATTTGTTACAAAAAAAATAAGGATGGTGCTAGGTTTAACAATTATATAACAGAAGAACTTAATATTAAACCTTACTTTGTAAATTTCTACTGTTTCTAGTTAGCATATGTTTGTTTGTTTAATTAAATGCATACAAATGTGATTCTGGACTACATATAATACATATATAAACAACTAACAAACATAAAATATTAAGTAAAAGCAGAAAAAAATAATTCAGGATAACAGGAGAGACGACTATCATTGAACATGACACTCATCTCAAGGGGAATCAGTGGTAGGATTCAAATTTTTTTACTACTGGTTCTGTGGGCATGGCTTGGTGGGCGTGGTGGAGTTTGGTGGGCGTGGCAGGGGAATCCCCATTCCCTCCCCACTCCTGGGGGAAGGTTACTGCAAAATCCTATTCCTTCCCCACCCCACTAACCTGCTTTCCAGCTCCGTTCTCCTATGCAGGGCAAGAAAAGAAGACCCATCCGATCAGGTGGGACTCAGAAGGCAGAGAATAGATGGGGGTGGGGCCAGTCAGAGGTGGTATTTTTCTGGTTCTCCGAACTGCTCAAAATTTCCGCTACCGGTTCTCCAGAACTGGTCAAAACCAGCTGAATACTACCTCTGAGAGGAATGGCATTCTGTACTCTTCAGGGACAGCCCCATGTAGAGCTCATTATAGTAATGCATTCTAGTGGTGAGCAGGGCATGAGTAACTGAGTAAAGTCACTGTTTAAAAGATGTATGCTCTTCTAAAGCTTCTTAAGCCTATTTTAGGATTTATAAAGTGTCTTAGAGCAAGTTCTTAGCATTGTTATTCATTTCATACTTAATGACTGCTATTACTTTTACTTAATATCATTCTTGTTCCCTAAGCAAGAGCCCTTGTTATCCCAGGATTTTCCAAAAATAAGTTGACTCTGAGATGAGCTGCAGTTTAATATCAGATTCATGGCCGTCTTGGCTGCCCTGCATAGAGAAAGTCCCTAATACAGGTAATCCTCAACTTACAACAGTTCATTTAGTGACCGTTCAAAATTACCACAGCACTGAAAAAAGTGACATGTGACTTTTTCACACTTACGACTTTTGTAGCAGCCCCATGATCATGTGATCAAAATGGTTGGGCAGCTGGTTCATACTTCTGACTGTTGCTGTGTGTCCCGTGGTTGTGTGAATCCCTTTTGTGACCTTCTGACAAGCAAAGTCAATGGGGGAGCCAGTTTCACTTAACAATCATGTTACTAACTTATACACTGCAGTGATTCACTTAACAACTGGGGTAAGAAAGGTGGTAAAATAGGGCAAAACTCACTTAACAACAGACATTTTGGGCTCAATTGTGGTTGTAAGTTGAGGACTACCTGTACAGAATTAGAAATAAGGTATGATCCAGAGAGAAATGTCACTCTCAAACACAGGGCCTTTCGTTGTCATCCCACAATTCACTTGAGCATTTTTGACATTTTCAGATCAGATGAACCCTATGAAATGTGGCTGGTTGTTTATAACATTCTGCTTCCTCCCTCCCTCCCTCTCCCAGGAATACCATACTGCAGGATTATCTAGTGAGACTCTAGCCGTGTGGTCCAAGGCAGCTGACCTCTTTGAGAGGGCTGGAGCTAAAGTGATGGAAGTGAACCTGCCCCATACTTCCTATTCCATTGTCTGTTATCATGTGTTATGTGCAGCAGAGGTAGCTTCTAATATGGCTCGATTTGATGGTCTGGAGTATGGTAAGCCTTCTCACTGCTGAATATTAAGTCACCTCTTAAATATTCACATTTAGTGTATTTGCAACCAAACTCTATGTAGTAAAAATCTTAGTAACAAAAGATAATATATTATTAAGAATGTTGGTTCTTTAATTGACAATTCATAAGGGGCTCTATAAAATATGACTTCTAAGTAGCCTTCATTCTTATAATAACTTGTTCATCTGCCCAAACCTAAGGAAGCTTGCCAGGTACAGCAATGTGACAGGAGTTGCATTCACACAATGTGTAAAGCCTACACTGTTATTTGTAATATTAAAAAAAGCCAGTTATACACAACCAGGTAAAGCAAAGTCAAATCAGTTATATCATGGCTTAGTATGGGTATGTGAGAGAGAGCCAGTTTTGTCTTGTAATTAAAGGACTATGTGCAGAAATCCAAGTTCTAGTCTTCCTTTGGCCTACTAGTTGAGTGACGTTGGACCAGCCACTTTCCCTTTAACCCTACAAAGAAGGCAAGGGCAAACTGCCATGCAGGGTTGCTAGGAGTCAAGTTCACTGTTGGTTGAGTATTAGTCAGAGTCAATAAATAAAAATATATTGTTGGTTGATGATACAGGAAGTAAAACATTTTATCAAGAGGAATCTGATATCTGGCATATTTCCCTAATCTTATTCTAAAGTTTGAGTTAACAACAGGAACAATGGATTTAAAGTTTTATGAATATGAGTAATGTTCTGAGACATTTCAGGAAGTTGTACTGCAATCTTTTTGTTCTGAGAGACCCTGGTATAAAAATAATTCTAATTCTGATTGTGTATTTGTTGATAATTTGGTACCTAGCAGTGAAAAACATAATTGGAAATAATGGCCTCAGAAATTAGAGAAAACCAGTACCTGGATACAATAGGATTAGAGAAGAAATGTTCTACATTAACCTGTCTTAGAGTATCGCACTTAGATATAAACGTAGAAAATATTTAGACCTGGACGGATAATCTAGTTAGGCCCTGCTAACTTGAAAAGCTTCAGCTGTAGAAAACTGCAACAATAGAAGATTTTGAAGAAGTCTTCAAAAGAAAAAAACAAGGAAGTCCAGTTGCATCCTGAAAAAGCACTTTTGGAATAGAAGCACTTTTAGAATTGAAGATTTTGCGTTCAAAGTCAAAGCCAAATATTTTAAAATTCATCAACCTGTATGAAAAGAAATATTTGAGCTTTTTATGTACACCTGTCTGTGAATCATATCTCATAGAATGAGGATAATTAAATACATGAGGATCCACTAATATGTTCCATAGTAACAAACAACTTATTGAGTTGAATTGAGGCTTGATGAATGGTGGAAATAACTTCATTATGTTTTGGAAGAGTATTTTTATCTTGAAGGAAATATTGTCTCAGGTTTGTCCTTTGAGGAATGATCTGATTACAACCAAAATACAGTCTTAAACTCAACTGTGTCCTGTACTCAAGTCTAACTGAAAAATGAATACAGTGTTACTGAAACTATGCAATTCTGGATCATTCCTGTTTGATAACATTTTCCCTTGTGCTTATTAAGTTCTCTGAACACCGATACTGTCCATTCAACAACTTGACCACTAAATTTTTGTGCCCAGCATTTGATTGAAAAGAAGAACAACAAAGCTAGGACATATTGCTTGAATTCAAAATATTTATTTCAATGTATAAAACACTGCATAGCACAACTGATGTTACAGAGCCATTGTTTGCTTAATGCTTTATGCTAGGCTAATTTTGGAAATACTTCATTCTAAATTTATTTATGAGCCACAGTGGTTAGAATGAAATACTGCAGGTTACTTCTGCTGACTGCCGGCTGCCAATAGTTCAGCAGTTCAGTTCTCACCGCTTCAAGGTTGACTCAGCCTTCCATCCTTCTGAAGTGGGTAAAATGAGGACCCAAATTGTTGGGGGCCATATGCTGTCTCTGTAAACCACTTAGAGAGGGCTGTAAAGCACTATGAAGCAGTATATAAGTCTAAGTGCTATTGCTATTTATCTAAAACATTATAACCAACTCTGGGTGGCTTGCAATCACAAGTTAAAACCATATTGAACTATAAAACTAAACATATTATACCATTAAAAACAACAAAAATCTGATGCCAAGTCAACTTTCTAATGTGCAATTATCCAATCTAATCCTAGTGCTTGGGGGAAAAGTCAGGTCTTATGGAAGGCTGGGAGGATAGAGGTTGTGAACCTCAGGGCAGAGTGCTCCATTGGGCAGGGGCTGCCACAGAAAAGGCATGCTTCCTAGCTTCTCCAGTAGATGGCAGTATTGATGGGAAGGAACTAGGACCTTGCCCACTTAATGTTTACCAAATCCACAGTGATTGTAATATGATAAAATATGGAGCCCCAGTATATGTAGAGCTCTTTTCTATTCTGTTCAATGGTTCTGTATGGAATTATTTGAGAAGTTTTCATAATTTGCACTGTTGAATAGGGATATAGAAAATTTAATTGGATTATTACGTCTGGATTAAACTAAGGTACGATGAAGCCTATTTCTTGATCATTTATTTCACATATCTTTTTGTCTTTGTGGAAAAATAAAGTAGGAGCCAAAGTTCCAGGCAAGCCTTGATTTCAAATCTTGGTTTAATGTTGGCATGTAAATCTTGCCTTGTTTCAATATATTAACCCTAGTATTCTAGGTAAGGTATCAGTGGGAACTGCACTTAATTTTAGCTCTCTCTCTCTTTCTCATTTTCCTTCTTCAGCAAGAATCAGGAAAAAGAGACATAAAAAGGTCACATTTAGTCATCTTTGGGGAGGAATTCCATCTGTTTGTACCACCCTTTTTGTGCAAGAAATATTTGGGGAAGAAGGTTCAGCTCAGTCCTTCTAACTGCTAGATCAGGTGTCAGCTGTTAGAACCCATGTAAAATGTTTAGCTTTTGGGTTCGGGGTGGGCTGCTGGGGGTTTGCATGGGTTCGGGAGAGCCCCTAGCTAAGATTCTGCACAGTTCGGAGAACCCCCAAATCCCATTCCTGGCTGGCCCCACCCACCCCTCCACTCCCAGGAGTCTCCACGTGGCCTGTTTTGGATGCAGATAAGTGCAGGGCGTGTGCGGAGGCTCAGGGAGGCAAAAAACAGGCCTCCTGGAAGTTTGGGAAGGCTGGTAATGGGCTGTTTCCAGCTTCCAGAGAGCCTCCAGAGCCCAGGGAGTCCATTTCGCCCTCCCGAAGTTTTGTGGAAAGCCTCTGGAATCTGGGGAGGGCAAAAACATCCCCCCCCCACCGTGGTGCAGGAGGCCGACTAGATTACACCCACCATGGCCACACCCACCCAGCAACTGGGCAGAGAACCCATGGCTAAAATTTTTGAAGCCCACCCCGTTTGAGCTGATGTATAAATGAAATGTAACGGGTTTAGCAACAAGTCAGTTTGATAGCTTTTTTATGCTGAATGGGATTGTGTAGTTCATGGGTGTCAAACTCCCCACATCTCATTGATGTCATGTGACATATCGTGACATTTTTTCCCCTTTGCGGAGCTGGGGTGGGCATGGCCTGTGTGTGACGCATCCGGCCCACAGGCCACCAGTTTGACACCCCTGGTGTAATTTAATCAGCTTTGAATGTTTGGGGGATATATTTGTCAACTGCTGATTGCTTCTTCTCCTTTTAGGGCATCGTAGCGGTGCTGAACAGTCCACAGAAGCTTTGATTGCAGCCACACGCCGGGAAGGTTTTAATGATGTTGTAAGGGGAAGAATTCTATCAGGGAACTACTTCTTGCTAAAACAGTACGTTTCACACATTTTATAGCTCAATGTTACAAAACCGATGTTTTATTTGTTGTTCAATTCAAACTACGCATGGGTACAAGATTTTTTCATCTTGCCAAAATTTTGATTACGTAACCATGGCAATGCTGCAATGGTCATAAGTGTGAAAAACAACGATACATCACTTTTGTCACTGCCACTGTAACTTTGAATGGTCACTAAACAAAAGATTGTAAATCAAGGATTACCTGTATCTTAAAATTATGCATAATCCAGTAGGTCAAGAATTTATTTTATTTTATTTTTTATTTTTTTTAATTCACATTTATATCCACCCTTCTCCGGAGACTCAGGGCAGCTTACAATTCTTTTTGGAGCACAACCCAATGCACTCAGCAATAGCCTTCATTCTATTGTATATGCCTGCTTATTATTACTTGGTGCCCCCCAAGCGGCACTTTTACAAAGTCAACTTATTGCCCCCAACAATCTTGGGTCCTCAATTTACCTACCCCGAGAGGATGGAAGGCTGAGTCAACCTTGAGCCTGGTGGGATTTGAGCCTGCACTAATTGCAGGCATATGGAACTAAGTGCTATGTGTTTAACAGTCTGCACCACCAAGGCCCTTATTTGTTAAGGGAACTCCCAATATGTGCAAAGGGAGACTTGCTTACTAGCCTCCCTTTCCAGCCCCATTAAGATGATTGAATAAAAGGAAACTTACGGTTGTGTTGAAGTTTATATTCAAAAAGTTATTTTATATCTTTAAATCAGGGGCACATATAGCTCCTAATCCCCAAAGTTCACCTTTTAATAAAGAACTTTAATAAAGAACTTTAAGCACCCCAGTTGTTAATAAACTGAAACTCTGAGAGAGATGGGTGGTTAAAGATAGGAAGTATAAAAATAAATAAACTTTCAGCATCATTAGTAAGCAGAGGCAATGGTGATCATTGCTGGAGCTGAAGTTCATGTTCATTCATGGATGAGGCTCAGTGGCATAGATGGGTGATGCCAGGTGTTTAGAGATGGCCTGATAATAAGTTTAAGAATCAAAGATCTGGGGGTATCCCAATAATTAGAATAGTTAGTTTGGGGAACTGCAATATGAAAGTATCTGGGGTCCACCAGTATGAGAGGGTTCAAGAAGAAAAAGACTAAGATATCTGACAGAAGTTACAGAATATGTGGCAGCATCGCTGAAAGACACATGTTAAAGTTCAGAACTATATATCAAGTAGTAGTAAAATGTTACCTCTGCAGTTGACGCATTGTTGAATTGTGAGTGCTTGTTACAACATTTTACGTCTATCTTTAGCAATAAACTTCACTTTTCAGACTGTGTGTTAAAACAGATTCTGCCCTATTGACAGGTTGAGGCCAGTATCACAAAGTGTCGGCCCATGATTTTGTTTTAGTAATAGCTTTAGAAATGCCAGTGCCCTGCTTCAAAGTATAGCCGTCCACCAATTGCCTAGACAGCTGCAAAACTAGAACAATGGTTCACTGTACATTTTTGTTTCTTACGGGACTTCCTCCCTTCCCCTTTAGGAATTATGAGAATTATTTCATCAAAGCTCAGAAGGTAAGAAGACTCATAGCCACTGATTTTGCAAAACTCTTCCGTTCTGGTGTGGATATACTGCTCACCCCAACTACCTTGAATCAGGCTATGTTGTATCAAGAATTCATCAAGGAAGACAACAGGACTCGCAGCACACAGGATGATCTCTTCACTCAGGCTGCCAACATGGCCGGTAAAAAAAGCGGAAGTTTTTATTGTAGACACTCTTTGTTTTGTGAATTAAAACCAGGCAGCAATTGTTTCATTCAATAGGTAAAAGCTTTCAACCTTCAGGAAAATCTAGTCCCTTACAAAACATATTCACTGTAGAGTTTCCCATCATAACACTAAGTGACAATACAATATTTATTTTTATTTATTTACTTAAAATATCTATGTGGTCACCCATTTTCTAGCCAATTCTGGGCATTTCCCAATGAAAAGTTAAAAAACCAAAAAAAAAAAACCATATTAAGACTGAAAAAACTAAACACATTAAAATGTTAAATACAACAAAAACCAGGCACCAAGTCAGACTTCTAATGGACAATCAGATGAAATTAATCTTGGCTTACTTGATACTGCAATCTTCTACTTGTACCTATTCAAAGTATTGCTAATCCACACACTGTCCAAATTTGAGTAAATCTCTATAGTAGGTCAACTGAAAATTTGCAAAATTACATTTGATTTTTTTCAGATAATCTTGATCAGAAAAAAAAAAACGAGGAGGAAATATGTAGTGATGTTTATGTCATGAGAGGTTTTGAAGGTATATGTAATTGTAACAAGAACAACTCCTGAAGTTTGGTTACAGCAGTACTCTGCCAAAGCTTGATCAATTGTGTCTTTGAGTATGATTGTATGTAATTAACAAGTATGAGCAAATGAATATGTGGTTGCTGAATTTACTCATTTAGCAAAGGGATAATTCGTTGGGATGAAAAAACCCAAAACATTTTCAAGTGATTTTTCATATTAGTTTATCAAAGCAGCAGTTAGTGCATAATGAGTGAGAAATTAAATTCAGTATATTTGGAACTTTAATCTAAAGCTATAATGATGAGTAGTTAGGAAAAATATTTGAACCTCAGAATGATGAAACCTTGCTCGTGTCCTAATAAAGGACAATTTGCATCAATCATCCATATTTATTCCAAGACACTAGAGATATTCAATATTAGTTTAGATATTATCTAATAATAAGCAGTTATCAATGCTTATAAAAGAAATGTTTTAAGAAGAAATGAAGGTTGGGTTTTTTTTAATCTTAATTAAATACAGCTTGAAAAGCTACAAAACTAAATTAAACGCCTTTAAGAGTGCGGATTTGTTCCGCATCCAGCGGGTCGCTCACTCGGGTCAGAACGCATCAAGAAGACAACACACACAGAAGTCTACTTGGGTGAGGCAGCCCCTAGTGAGGTTTGGGTGCCTCTTTTATTGGTTTAATGCGGAAGCGTTTACAGTGTTATTCCCATTGGATTAGGCGAGTAATATCTCCATATATGGTCAAATTAATTTTAGCCAATCCTAGCAGAATTGAACCTAGCAGAATTGAACCTTTTGGTATCTAGGGTCTGCGCCTGTCTGTTAGCTGTTGTGTCCTTGGCCTAGTTCACTGCTGACGCAGCCACCTGGACACAGCGCTCCTACACACAGCGCTCCTACAAAGAGAGAGAGATGCTTGTGCTTTAGTTTTTCTGTTGTACTGTATGTTCCTTATCAGACAATGCAAAGAAAGAAATGTTTGTTTGTCTTTCAGGGTTGCCAGCTATAAGTGTTCCTTCAGCCCTCTCACGAAAGGGCTTGCCAATTGGATTGCAATTTATTGGCCGTGCTTTTCATGAGCTGCAGCTCCTCACCGTAGCCAGATGGTTTGAAACACAAGTGCAATTCCCTGCCTTAGACCTAGAAGGAATTATGGATCCTCTTGATACCATGTTTCACCAGGAGAAGTCAGCATTTTTTTCATGAGCAATGATGGGACACTTTATTATTTATACAATAAAAAAAGATTTAGAAAAGTACAAATCTCTGTGTATCAAAGCTTTCAGTGTACTATTTTTTATAAACGAAACACTTCTCATTAAAGACTTATTAAAATACAGTTAAATTATCCAGATTATTTATTGAGCAATCACACAGATTTCAAGTTTAGAATTGATCGTTTCTAAAGCACTGTTAAATAAAAGGCTAGTTGATTTTTACAAAGCAGTAGTTAAATTTCACAGATGATTGCTAATGTGAGTGAAAAGGGTTGACATTCTGTTTATTATTCCAAAGTGCTAGGCATGTGGGCATCATATATGGGCAAAGCATGGATACTTTATTCAAAAGCTAATAGTGCAAGCAAGATTTAAAAGAAGAATATGAGTATGAACATCAGGTCAGCCTTAGTATTCCCTGACTTTTTAACTTTTTGACTGATTTTCAAGTAAACCGTCTTGCAGATTTTTTGATGAAGGGAAGAAATTTGTCTCAATGCTCTTCAGTTCATTTAGTTATAAGGATGTTCCACTTTATTTTGTAGCCTGAGTACTAGCAAACTACATAAATGTAAAGACAGCAATTTAGTCAAATTGGTTGCAGGTTTAAAGTAACTTTTTTGGTATTTCTTTCTTAATTTTAAATGAAGACTCCACACACACACACACCAAATTAATTGCTTCCTAAATCAATTTTGCCCTTCCAATAAGTATTCTGTTTTGTAATCTGATTTGTCTTTTAAAATCCTATTTGTCAGCCTTGGCCTAATATCATAATTATCGTTATCCTAGGGACTTGCAAAATATATTTCTTCTTCAAAGTAGTAGCTGATCTAGATATTTAATTCTGTACATGGTCAGGACAACTAATTAGAATATACTGAAGCTTTTTGAAAATGAAATGTTTTTAGCACTAATCCCAATGTAGAAAGGACAAATAACATTTATATAAAACACAAATAAGGAAAGCTTTATATTTTCAGAATTTGAATAGAGACCACTCGACCATTGCACTGTGCCCATATTCCCAGGATGCCATTCCTTGGATTGTGGGGAGGGGTCTTAAGTATCAGTCCTCAATTAATCTCCAACTCAGTTGCTGCTTCAGCAAAAAATTGCAAGGGCAGCAATGCAGTTTTGCAAGTAGTTGTGGGCCTGGTGATCCCCACTGGTGGTGTTTCAACCCAGGAGGAAGATAATTTCAAACCTTTCTGGCTGACATCTGTTCCCAAGGCATATAAGTCCCATTAATAAATAAATAAATAAATATTCAGCAAAATAATAATAATAATTACTATAGCAGCCATCGGACCAGTTGAACTTCCTGACCTTTTTCTTGGCCCTTCCATAGGCTTCTGCCTTTAGATGAGCCTTAGGAAAATCAAAAAGAAGGTGCTGAAACCCAGGAAATAACTTGCATCCGGAGAACAGTGTAATAAATTCCCTTTTTGAAACAATGGAAGTCAAATAAATATTCAAAAGAGTTTATTGGGAAAAGAGAACTACAGGGAAAGCAAGGGAATGAAGCAATCACAAACTAACTAAGGAGTTAACTAATTACCTCCTTGAATAAAGCACATATTCATTGCCAAGAGGAGGGTGGGAAAGAGAATTTCGAGACTTTGGTTGGTTGCTGGTAGGAAGGACCTTCTTTATCTCTCTGCCACCCTCTTTAAACTCTTCTTCCCAGCCTAATTGAATGAGGGGATTTTTAAAAAGCCAGACTCTTTAGAGAGACTGATTGTGACTTTGTCCAGTCAAGGACAGTAGTTCTTTTCTAATGCATTGTGACTAGCATACAAATCAGGAATGGCCCAGGGATTAAACTCACCTTCCTAATGAACCTGGATGGAATGATGAAAGTATGGGAGAATGAGAGTCCGTTCTCTCTCTTATAAAAATTATATGGGAGATGCTTTTCTGGGAAAGAAAAACAAATCCATATTTTCAGGCCTGTTAGCATAGGATCAATTTACCAGCTTCTTTTAGAGGCACTGTTAGACTAGGCCGAACCTGAGAATTATCAACCAAATATTGATAGGGTAAAATAGCAAGAAGATGACAAAGGGCCCATCCATGGACTTCCAAACAGGAGAATCCCAAATGATCGCTCTCAAATCATCCTTTCTTCGGTGAAACCTAAGATCTTATTCAAGAGGGGGGGGAGTAACCAATCTAAGTGATTTTTTGGGGGAATTCTGACTTCTCTTGTTTTTCTTATAGCACTCTATTCACAACCAAATAATTTTTGTAATTAAAAGTTGGCTTTGTTAGTTTTATTTAGCTCATTTCACTCTTTCCCTTTGTTCCAGATGCAGGACTGCGTAATTAGTTAAAGAACAAGAAGGTGAAATAACAGACCTCTCTATCTGGGCAGGCTAGAGAAGTCAAGATGAACAGCCAGACTGAGAATACCTTTTACTGAGGATCCTTGAGAAATAAAGAGAGTTTAAATTGTTTATAGTACACTATTTCTATTGAATTGTGCCAAGCATGCTAGAGTTACAAGTCTTATTAGACTAGCTGATGGCTTTATTTTTTAAAAGCATATTATCCTGCTCTTTATCTTAAGAAAAAACTTTTCCAAAATAACTTCTATCAAAGCAGTAATAATAAAGCAATTATTTCACATGAGGCAAAGACTGGGGTCCAGGAAGGAACAGAAGAATAAATCAACAAAACTAAGGCACTATCAATTAGCTACCATATATTAATTAGAAGAACCTACATAGTAAAATGGGTCCTGGAAATGGAGCTCATCACTCAAAAGACAGCAGTGGATCTTGCTTCTCAGCCACCTCCTTCTGCTGCAGACAGACAGACAGATAATCAATAAACCCATCTAGCTCTGTTTTGTTCTACGGGCTTCACCCAAGTTCAAAATAAACTTTTTTTCACCTGTAAAATTACACTTTGTAGGCCGGTTTTGCTGTATTCCATCTTGGAAAAAGGGATTTAAAATATTGATAAAGAAAATAGCCCATAAATTTGGCTAAGGGATGCATATCTTCTGTAGTGTATAGAATTTCCAGATAGGCCGAACAGATAGACCAAAATCATTCAGCAGGGAAAGTGAATGGTTTCTAAAATGCCAAACACATCACCCACTTCGACAGTTCTGTTTTCAAAGTTACATCCTTTGGGTGCTTCCTTTTAGCTGGATTCACAAATTTAAGCCTAGTTGTAAAGGCAGAATACATGTAACACATCAAGCCCAAATAAAACTGTGTCTTTCAGAAAGCTATTAGTTTGAAATGTACAAAGGAAGTATACATTACTGCAGTTATTTTTAAAAAATGTGTGGTCAGCTGGCTGAGTTTGCAGTTTCCTCTTTTTTAACATTGCACATTTATTTATTTATTTATTAATGAGACTTGTATGCCGCCCCATCTCCGAAGACTCGGGGCGGCTCACAAATAAAACAAGGAAACAATAAATAATTAAAAAAGAATTAAACTAACAAGCCCCATTAAGATGCAATTACACAAATACACAATAAAACTATAATAAAAGCCATCCCCCCCAAAGGGTCACAGCCCGGCTTGGTTAAATAACCAGGTCTTCAATTCACGGCGGAAGGCGAGGTCAGGGGCCAGGCGGAGCCCGGGAAGCTGATTCCAGAGGTCAGGGGCAATAGAATAGGCTCGTCGTCGGGGACCGCCAACCGGCATTGGCCAGCCGCGGACCCCAAGGAGTCCTTGCCTATGTGATCGCAGGCGGTTAGTACTTGATGTCGGCAGGAGTGCTCCCTTAAATATTGCGGACCCATGTCATGGAGGACTTTGTATGTTAATGTTAACACCTTGAATCTCACCGAACACAACCGGCAGCCAATGCAGACAGCGCGGAGAGGGGGTAACATGGGAGAACCGGAAACTCCCATCACCACCAGCGCGCCGCCGCATTTTGCACCAGCTGCAATCTCCGGATGGTATGCAAGGGTAGTCCTAAATAGAGCGTTGCAGTAGTCGAGTCTGGAGATAACAAGGGCATGAGTAACCGTCGCAGGGCATCGCGGTCCAGAAAAGGGCGTAGTTGGCGAACCAAATGGAGCTGGGCAAAAGCCCCTGGCGGCGGCCCCCACCTGCTCCTCCAATCGAAGCCGTGCATCCAGGAGGACCCCAGATTCCGCCCTATCCACAGGGGCAACACCACTCCCCTATGGTTAACGATGGATAATCCTGACTGGGCGCGATGCGTGCGCACAGCCACTCAGTCATGGCGGGTTGAGGCGAAGCATGTTTCCGTTCATCCAGATCCGTACTGCATCCAAGCACTGGGTCATCAGGAGAGGGCATCACCGATCTGGTTGGGGTGAAATATACAGCTGAGTATCATCTGCATATTGATGAAAACTCACCCGAAACCACGGATGATCTCACCCAGCGGCTTCATATAGATGTTAAATAGCAGGGGGAGAGGACCGACCCCTGAGGGACCCCACAAGAGAGCACCCTCGAGGTGGACCTCTGTCCCCCGCCAGTACCGACTGTGACCGCCCCAAGAGGTAGGAGGTGAACCACTGAAGTACAGTGCCCCTATACCCAACCCCTGAGGCGTGCAGAAGGATACCATGGTCGATGGTATCAAAAGCCACTGAGAGGTCTAATAGGACCAGGGCGGAGGAAAAACCCCTGTCCGGGCCCTCCAGAATCATCCATCAGTGCGACCAATGCCGTCTCCGTGCTGTAACCAGGGCGGAAGCCCATTGTCTGGATCCAGGTAGTCCGCTTCATCCAGGAAAAGTGGAAACTGCCGAGCCACCACACTCTCAACAACCTTCGCTAAAAGCGAAGGTTGGAGACTGGACGAAAGTTGTCTAACACGGCGGGTCAGGGCAGGCTTCTTCAGGAGGGTCTCACCACCGCCTCCTTCAAGGCGGTGGGAAAGACACCTCCCTTAGCGGCGTTGACAACTGCCGGAGCCAGCCGCAGGTGACCTCCCTGGCGGCATAAGCTAACCAGGAGGGACACGGGTCCAACAAACATGTGGTGGAACTCAGCGCCGCATAATCCCGTCCACTTCATCCTCAGAAACAGGATCGAACTCATCCCAAATCACACTGGCCAGACTACTTGCATCCCGATCCTCAGACCACTGCAAATCAGAGGACAACCGCCCGAATTCAAACGATGTTATCCGACAGATATTGGCCAAACTCCTCAGCTCTTCCCATAGCGGGTCCGCTCCGTCCCTGAACGAAGGAGAGCGGGTAACCCAAACAGGCGGCGGGCGGTTATCTGCGGGCTATGAGAGTGGAGAGATAAGCCCTTCTCGCCACTCTCATAGCAACCAGGTAAGTCCTAACATGGGCTCTTAGCTGGGCTCGATCGGCCTGGGAGCGGGTGGACCTCCACCTGCTCTCTAAGCCCCTCCGACGGCGTTTCATCTCCCGGAGCTCCTCCGTACCAAGGAGCCAACCGGGATCCACAACGTGTGAGGGGTGCATGGGGACAACCCTGTCGAGGGCATCCGGCAGCCTGTTGCCAAGCAACCACCAGATCCTCGACAGAGCTGTGGGCAAGGGAAGGGGAAAAACCCCAGTTCTGCCTGGAACCTCCGGGTCCATAAGGCGTCTGGGGCGGAACCACCTAAGTGGCTCCTCTCCCCAGCAGTGGGGGGCGGCCTGTTGGAAGACCAGCCGTAGGAGATAGTGATCAGACCATGGAACGGGCAGAGCTGTAGAAATAGCTTGCCCTCTGTCACTCCGCACATGAAGGTAGCAATCACTTTGTGGAAAGGACTGTAGGAAGTTAGCACCAACACCTCTCCTAGAAAATTGAAATAGTCTAGGAAATATTAAAAAGGCAGAATATTTCCTCTAAAAAGAGTAGAAACTCAGAAGTAGAAGCTAACCCCCACCTTTGTTAATCTCACCCCCACCTTTGTTAATAGGTGGGCCATTAAGGCCTGGGCCAGAATACTTTACATAAGAAAGATCTCCAGGTAAAGCTATAGCAATTGCCAAAAGCCCTTTTAAGGGCATAAATCATGCAGCAAAGCTCAACCAAGCCTGGAACTCAGGACAACCTACAGAGTTGCCCCTCATGGGAGTCTGACAACCAATTAAAATACAAGCTCCAATTCAAATCCCAACAGAGGGTATAAAACTCAGGCACTCTCAGCACCTCAGCCCTTTTTCTTGATCTCTTCTCACCTTGAAGCATGTGAACATCCTTCCCTTTCACTCTGGAGCTCCAGGCCATGTGGTCCTGTACACCATTAAACCTTCCAAACAGCCTCCATGTTTCCAGTGTCTTTTTCCCCACTTGGAACTGAACCTAGAAGGATATTTCTTCCAACATGACCTATTGTTATTTAATTAGGAGAGTCCCTGACATTCTGGAAAGAATGTTTACCTGAATAGGCTGGTACCTCCTGCCACAATACTTCTTATCATCAGCAAATCATAAAAAGTTTTTTTAAAAAAAACAAATACTGACAGCTGAATGTTGAAGTTGGGATTTAATGGTGGGAAGGCATCTTCATTTTTTTTAAGGGGGTACTCAAGAAAGATTGTATCAGCCATTATCAGGATATTTAGGTTTTAAAATTGATTTGTAGGGATTGGTGCATGACCCAAAGTTGCTTTTTCAAGAGGCAACTGCACTTTCTGGTTTTTCTTTGAAGATGTTTCGCTTCTCATCCAAGAAGTTTCTTCAGCTCTGACCAAAACATCCAGTCAGCTGAAGAAGCTTCTTGGATGAGAAGCAAAGAAAAACAAAAATCCAGTTGCCTCTTGAAAAAACACCTTTGGGACAACCATGACCTGAATGACTGAGAATCTCCATAGACATTTAGGGATTCATGGAATTTCTTCCAGCTCTGTGAATAGAGATCCCGAAAAAATAGGGTTAGGAATCTGGGCAGCCCTCATCTCGAAAGACAAGCCTTTCAAGTGTTGGAAGAATTATCCTTCTGGGTTCAGTTCCAAGTGGGGAAAAAGACACTGGAAACATGGAGGCTGTTTGGAAAGATGGTTTAATGGTGGACAGGACCACATGGCTTGGAGCTCCAAAGTGAAAAGGATGATCACATGCTTCAAGATGTTGGGTGAGGAAAAGAAGGGCGGGCCAAGATACTGAGAGACCCTTATATACCCTCTGTTGGGCCCCACCTTAGTGTTTCCTGTTCCTGTGCAAGAAATGTATCCCATTGGCTGTCAGGCTCCCAGGGGCGGGGGTCTTAGCTAACTTTGTAGGCTTTGTCTGGACCACATGGCTTCATCTGAGTGCTGGCTGATGCAATCTTCCCAGGGCAGGAGGTGAGATGGGTAGAGGCCTTTATTATGTAGAATACTCTGGCCTAGGCCTTAATGGCCCATTAGCAAAGGTGTGGAGGGTGAGTTTCTGCCTCTCTGAGGTGAGTTTCTGCTTCTGAGTTTCTACTCTTTTTAGGGGAAATATTCTGCCTTTTTAATATTTCCCAAGATATTTCATTTTTCTAAGAGAGGGGTGGGTGCTAACTTCCTACACAAGCAAACTTCCCATCTTTAATCTATCTGATTCTCAACAACACCCCTCCCAAAATTGTATTTTTGGATGTCCTGCATAAGGAGGATAAGTGTAATCTATTTGCATTTGGCCAATACAGGATTTCAATGAAAGGAAACAGAATAATACTGGATATCCCCTCCTCCCATTTTATCTCTTTTTCTCAAACAAGGGGTGTTCTTAATCGCCTCTCTGGCCCCAGGCTTAATTCATTCAAGGCCATGAATGCGGAAGGCTCTTTTAAAATGGCTGCTGCTGCTGCTGCTGTAAATGTATTTCTGTTTGGGAATCAAGATTTAAGAGTTAGTAACCATAGCAATCAACAAGCTTATCTCACTGAGGTGTACAGCCATTCCTTTCTCTGGCAAGCTATTCATTAAACCATCACCTGTGGGTTCTTCCATGCAAGCTCATTATGCAAATGCCACATTTCCATGCTGGCCCACATTTACACTATAAAGGTGCTGATGAATTATCATGACGTTGCAGCCATTTCAGGACATAAAATGTTAAGGAAGAGAAAATGGGTGGAATTAGATCTTCGAGCATTTTTCTCTCTTAGCAGAACACATCCTCTTTATTAGTAGTAGTATTGCGATTTTTAAATAAAAGAATGGTTTAAATGTTGTCATAGTGGCTCTTATCTTTCATCTGAGGGGGGTATAGGTAGTCATTTTGTAAAATCTCCCTGCTACACAGTTGTCAGATGCCAAGAAAGAAAGGAGAATGAAAAAAGCATGGACTATTCTGCATTATTAGAATCCTTGGCATAGATAAGGCTTCTCATATTGAATATGTATGTTTGTTATCATGTAGAAAAGTACTCAAAGTGCCTTAGGCAAAATCAGCTATTCCTCTATTTATGTCCTCTCTGTAAATAGGATGTTCATGGTTCAAAAGCCCAGGGGATCAGGTCAGCACTGGAGCAGAACAGGCTATTGTAGACAATATATGGTAACTTTAGCGAGACTACTTATCAGCACAAAGTTGGAAAATTACAGAAGTACTCGTCACAATGGAGGAGTAGGTTATGAAGATGACAGAACTTGCAGAGATAGCAAAATTAACTTGTTTGATTAGAGAAAAAACAATAACTACTTTCATGAAAAATTGGAAACATTTTATGGACTTTCTGCTGAAAGTGGATAAAAGGGAACTGGTGATTGGGGGGGGGGGTGTTGATTTAAAAAGTTGAATATGGAAAGAAGGGAACTATATTATATAGTCCTAAGGGGAGAGACAAGATAAAAGTTGAAACTGTCAGGAAGTTTCTCCTTAGCTCTACGTTGGTTTTCTCCTTAATTAGTTTCCATCCATTGCTTCTTGTTCTGCCTCCACGTGCTTTGGAGAGTAAGTTGACCCCCTCTTCTTTGTCAGTAGCTCCTTAGTTATTTGAATACTGCTATCATGTCACCCCTAGTCCTTCTTTTCCTTAGACTAGATATACCCATTTGTGGCATCCCTTCTTCATAGGTTTTAGCTCCCAGTCCCCTGATCATCTTCGTTGCTCTTCTAGGCACTCTTTCTAGCATCTGGACATCTTTTTTGTATCGTTGCAACCAAACTTTTTTGTATTGACTTCAGCAACAGAGTGGTCAATGTCTGGAATACTCTACCATAGTAGAGTATTCTAATTATTGTATTGTGTTTTATATTGTGAGCCGCCCTGAGTCCTTAGGGAGAGAGGGCAGCATACAAGTCTAATAAATTATTATTATTATTATTACCTGACTCTGTGGTTTCTTCCCCAAACCCCAAAAACTTTAACCTTAGACTGTCTACTATTGACCTCACCCCTTTCCTAAGAGGTCTGTAAGGGGTGTGCATAAGCGCACCAATCGTGCCTACTGTCCCTGTCCTATTGTTTCTTTTTTTATTTTTCTTATACGTATCCATTTCATGTATTCATAACTATGTTTATACTTATATCTGTTATCTTGTAAGTGATTGACAAATCAAATAAATAAATAAATAAATAAATAAAAACTGGATGCAATATTCCAAATATGGTCTTACCAAAGCATTATAAAGTGGTACTAATGTTTCGTTCCCTCTGTTAATAAAACTTAGGACTGTGTTGACTTCTTTGGTGATTCCAGCACAGTGCTGGCTCATATTTAAGTGATCGTCCGCTAGGACTCCAGGATCCTTCCCACAATCATTACCATTGAGCCAGGTTTAGGGTTAGGCTAACCCTAACCACCTATTCTATACCTGCCCAAAAGAAGGTATCACACAAATATCACAAAGAGGATTTCACACAGATGTCACGCTCAGTGTGTGTCACACTCAGTACCCAATGTGTTCAAAATATGTTTATGAATGTGGTATA
The DNA here is from genome assembly GCA_009733165.1 of Naja naja. Lineage (NCBI taxonomy): Eukaryota > Metazoa > Chordata > Lepidosauria > Squamata > Elapidae > Naja > Naja naja. The sequence goes on along the minus strand of CM019148.1, from coordinate 113,983,424 downwards.
AGTGCTGTCAGAAAGCAACTGGTACAGGAAGATTATCATTTATTGGCCAAAGTCATAAAGGAAACAGCTAGAACACATAGTCCTTAGCAAATCTGTTTGACTAAAGCAATAATATTTAACCATAAACAAAGCCTGAGATGTCAGATTACAACAGTCATCTTTTAACCTTGACCTGAAAAGGAACTGAATGGTTCACACCATGGCCCTAAGAACCTATGACTTATTGACTGAGACCAAATGTCCTAATTATCCAGGGCCTGTCTCTCATGATGGCCTATCTAGCATGGCCTGATTAAGCAATGCAAGGAAATTACTTTTTCTCCCCAAATGCAAGCTTTCACATTTATCCCCATTAAATCTCATTCTGTTTGAGGAGGGAGATTAAGCACAATGCTACACTGATTCTGAGATTGGAACAATGATGCATTGGAATGTTTTCTGTCCAGGATTGCAAAGTTTACCCTTTTTTTTTCAAAAGCATTCTTGTCTGCTGCCTCTTTCTCCACCCCTTTTGAGTTACTTTTGATAAAATTGGAGCCAACTGGTGCCAACAAAACAACCTGCTTTGATCCAGGATACCGTTTGGCTCAATGGTCCCTGGTTTTATGCAAAGGAAATCACAATCCCCTAAGGGTGCAAAACAGGTTCTTCAAGATGAAGGGTCCCAGTTTCTTTTCAGAATGATAAGGATCACCTCTTTTCATCATAAAATAATAAAAGAATGCTCCAGAATTATAAAAATAGGATGCTGCAGTTAATTTCATCAGAGCCTTCACTGGTCTGTGATATGACCAAATAAATTATCTTTGTACTTAAAAATTGTTCTTCCTTCCTTCCTTCTGTAGGAAGTTAGCACCTACCCCTCTCCTAGAAAAATGAAATATCCTGGGAAATATTAAAAAGGCAGAATATTTCCCCTAAAAAGAGTAGAAACTCAGAAGCAGAAATTCACCTCAGAGAGGCAGAAACTCACCCTCCACACCTTTGCTAATGGGCCATTAAGGCCTAGTCCAGAGTATTCTACATAATAAAGGCCTCTACCCATCTCACCACCTGCCCTGGGAAGGTTGTATCAGCCAACACTCAGATGAAGCCATGTGGTCCAGACAAGGCCTACAAAGTTAGTTAAGACCCCCGCCCCTGGGAGTCTGACAGCCAATGGGATACATTTCTTGCACAGGAACAGGAAACACTAAGGTGGGGCCCAACAGAGGGTATATAAGGGTCTCTGAGTATCTTGGCCTGCCCTTCTTTTCCTCACCCAACATCTTGAAGCATATGATCATCCTTTTCACTTTGGAGCTCCAAGCCATGTGGTCCTGTACACCATTAAACCATCTTTCCAAACAGCCTCCATGTTTCCAGTGTCTTTTTCCCCACTTGGAACTGAACCCAGAAGGATAATTCTTCCAACACGTACTTACTTACTTATTTGCTTACTTACTTCTTTTATCTCTTTCTCTCCCACTCTTCTCCCCTCTGAAGAAATAAAAAGAAATTTAAGAAATGGATCTGAAGCTCATTGTCAAATAACTCAAGAACAAAGACACAATTTTGTTGTATTGATGGTCAGCCAAATCATCCATTCTGTTCACATCCAGTGACTTAGTTTTATTTTTAAAAATATATTTATTAGCTTTAAAAAACCTAAAATCCATTTTCCATAAAAAGTTATTTTTTAATTTAGATTATTTATATCACACCTTTATTATTTTTACAAATAACTCAAGGTGGAGAACATACCCAAAACACTTCTCTTATTTTCCCCACAACAACAACAACCCTCTGAGGTGATCTGCGATGAGAGAGTGACTGGCTCAAACTATAATAATAGCTTTCCCCTTCCTCCTTGGAACCAAAGAATTCTACAATTCTATTCTCTCTCTCCAAACATTTCTGGTTTCAAATATTCAAATATTTTGGGGTGGGAGGCGTTTTATTGTTTCTGCATGCAATTGCCTTTTTTCTTCATAACCAAATGAGGGACAGAAAAGGAAGGATGAAAAATGTAAAGAGTACTGATATTTTGTTTACTCCCATTGTCCAGTTGGATGGAGTATTAGCCAATCCTTGTAATTCATCAGAAGTCAAAAATGAAATTTGGGAGCTTTATAGTTCACTTGGGAAAGTTAAGGGGGACAGGAATGGAGATGGTATGGAAGTTCCCTCTGTACTGATTTTTTTTTAATACACAAGAGTCAGCACCATAAAAGTGGCCATGTGTGGCTGCATTGTCTCATGAGGTAAGAACAACTTTCATTGTTGAAAGACCTCTTACAGGCATACTGATCAGTTATTGTTTGAACTGTGTTTTTTTTTCAATTTGCAACTTAACTTTGTAGCCACTGCCACACAATCACATTTTTACTCTGTTCACTAAGTAGTGATTTGTCAGAAATTCCACTCATTCACTCTTAGTCCCAGTTGATGCACCTTTGGAAGGGAAGGAAGATTGGAGGGATTTCGTTTGTTTTCAAATTCATGGGCAACTCAATCACAGTTCAAAGTTCAATCAGGAATTCTAAAGGAAGACAACTCAAAATGAGAGGCAAGTAGTTTAAGCATCTCAACTGGAAAATTCCTCAACCTACATAAAAGTAGTGGAGAATCAAAACCTGTCTCTGTTATCTGGCTGACTTTGCATCATACAGCTGACTCAAATAGCTGCTCCCTCCTTTAGTTACAACAGCGGTGTCACACATCACACGCTGGCCACACCCATGCCTGGTTTAGCGAAGGGGGAAAAGTGATATATGACACTGCCGTGAAGATGCGAGTTTGATACCCCTGGGTTACAAGATCATGTCATGTGCCAGCAGCTGCAAATGATTTCTAATGACCCAACTCATTGACACATGAACATTTTCTAAGTCTTACATTTTCTAAGCCACCATAAGGAATGCTTCCTTATTTTTGTGCTTTTATTTCTTTTGCAGAGGAGAGATTTGGTAGACACATAGATGATAGATAGACAATAAATACATAATAGATTATCTATTTAACTATGGCTTGGTGTGTTTGAAGCTAAACTAATCCTTTGGGTTAGTTATATGGGACAATGGTCCAGTTTATGGTGTTCCTATGACAAGTTTATGTATTTGTTGGATATCTATCCTGTTTTTCAGTTCAGGAGCTCAAGGCAGCATATGTAGCCTTCCTGCCTCTGGGTAACTCCACAGCTACAACTCTTACTGGGCTAAGACAGAATGACTGATTCTTAATTTCAGCCTCTGTTTTTATTATGTCTATAACGTAAGCAAAAACACTTGAATCTAGATTACATTATGTGTAATTGAGATATTTAGAAGAGACAAGCACATTTTTCCACTCAAAATTATTCTTCCACAGGTGTCTCCAGATATCTCCTATGATAGTGGTTATTTTCCTAACAAAAGATGGGTAGCTCTGATTTTTAAGGAACTGTCTAGCATCCTAGCTCTATTATTTTTGATCTGTTTATATCCCACCTTTATTATTATTATAAATAGCTCAAGGTAGCAAACATATACAATAATCCTACCTCTTATTTTCCTCACAATAACCCTATGAGGTGAGTTGGCCTGAGAGGAAGTGACTGGCCCACAGTCACCCAGCCAGCTTTCATGCCTAAAGTGAGATTAGGACTTGCAACCTCTTCATTTCTGGGCCAACACCTTAACCACTAGACCAAACTGGCTCTCTTTTCCTGCCTAGCTTTTGCCTTAATTGCAGTGTGATATAGATTAGTGCTTAGGATAGATAGTTAGGAGTCTTCCTTGAAACTCGTGTTATTGTTACACTTATTATCCCAAAGATCACAAACAGTTCAATCCAGAGTTGACACAGTTCTTATATTTTAAAAAATGGGTTGGGTTAAGATATGCTACTTCTTCAGTTTTTCTAAAGAAGCATGTGATGGAAGTTATTTTCATAATATATTTCCTAACTTTCCATGACATTTTAGTCGGGTTGAGAAAACAGTTCTGCAATTGAACCCAACTTCTTTCCTTTCTTCAATGGCTGTTTTCACATTGGTTAACTGATACCGCTACTACCCAAGTCTCATGAAAGAATGAGCTGGGATGATCTTCTTTCAATTTTGGGTTGCTCACACCAGGAAACAGATAGCATTTCCTCTGAGAACATCCATGAAACTAAAACTAACACTAAAAGAAATTGCCTGATAAAAATAACATTTTGTCATCTGCAAAGCCATTTTATAACAGATGGAGTAAAGACTCCCTTCAATGTCTTCAGTGTCCCAGAAGTATTGTCCCAATAATGGGATGAATGTGCTGCCACTGATTTGGAGCTTTAGATTGGTGATAAAACCAATCTTATAGAAGGCTCAAGAATCTCCATGTAGAGTTGAAAAAATTCTAGCTTGAAGTTCAGAGAACCACTGCCCATCACAGGAGACATAATTGGGATTGACAGATTAATTTCATTGTGTATGCACAACACTGAATTGGAATAAGTACCCATCCTTTTCTATATAAAGCCCTTTTTAACTCTGCTAAACCAATTGGATACAGCCAGATCTGTGTCTTATTAATAAGTCATAAAACTCATTGTGCTACATTGCACTGAGTCACATTGTTGGCCATAAACAACCCAAGATCTTTAGAAACCTTTCCCCCAGCATTCATCTTCTTCTCAGTGTGGAAAACTATTTATTTATTTATTTATTTATTTATTTATTTATTTATTTATTTATTTATTGGACTTATATGCCCCATCTCCAAGACTCAAGTGCTCACAATTAAAACACACAATACAATAATTATTTAAAAAAGAATTAAACAATTTAAGCCCAATAAAACCAAATTAAAATACTTAAAATTATCCCATGGTCCAGGTGAGGTAATCACAGCCCGATTTGGTCAAACAACCAGGTCTTTAAGTCAGGAAGGTGCGGAGGTCAGGGGCCAGACGGAGGTCCAGAGGCAGTTCATTCCATAATGAACTATATTGATTAGGGATTAAGGGAATTGCAGGCAAAAACATCTGGAGAAACAAATTTACTTCTTGTGGAAGATTGCTGCAGAGCATGGCTGTCAAACTCGCGGCACACAGTCCGGATGCATCACGCGCTGGCCACACATACTCCTGGTTTAGTGAAGGAGAAAAAAGTGCCAATACGTCATGTGACGCTGCCATGACAACATGAATTTGACACCCCTGCTGTGGAGCCTTCAGTGAGGACAGGGCAAACTCTGGTATGTAGAAGCAATGCTTACTGGAATCATGGGGATTCCATAGCGGTTTCCATAGTGAGTAAAGTAATGGTGAGCTAATTGAGGCTATGAAAAGTGAGTGGGATTGGAATGTTCTTTTTTTATTGTTGGGATTTTTTAAAATTTCACTAAAAGTTCCACGTTTCTTACTCAGAATTAAAAGGAAATCCTGAGCCTTGGTGGCTCAGGCTGTTAAATGCCTGCTCTTAAGATCCAGCTGTCTACAATTACTGTAGGCTCGAATCCCACCAGGCTCAAGGTTGACTCAGCCTTCCATCCTCTCGGGGTAGGTAAATTGAGGACCCAAGATTGTTGGGGGCAATTAGCTGACCTTGTAAAAATGCCGCTTAGTAATAATAAGCAGGCATATACAATGGAAGGAAGGCTATTGCTGAGCACACTGGGTTGTATCCCAAAAAATTGTAAGCCGCCCTGAGTCTTCGGAGAAGGGCGGCATATAAATGTAATTTAAAAAAAAAATCCAAGAAGCACATAAAAAGATTGGAGGTTTCATATGGACTGGAGGCTAGGATTTGCAATGGGAAATCTTATCATGCTATATTGAAATATTCTACCAATAAGATCTCCCCCAATAGGAATCTTTATCTCCTCCATTAAATGTGCAGTCAGCTTCAGGCCTTCCCAGCACTGCATGTCACCTGCAATTCATATAGCAAATGATCAAGTATGATGATAGGATCTACCATCTTCTGAAATTCTAACAATGCATAATTGCATTTTCTTTAAGAAAACACACAATCCCACCAAATAAATTAGCATATATGAAAGTCCCATGCCAAAATTAGTATTTGAATTATTTATGTATTTATAATTTCAATTTATAAGTCCACACAATCCATTAGGAATCTGGGCAGTATGCAAATTAAAAACATTGCCCCAAAATTAAAAAAAAACCTAGGAGAAAATGACAAACCCCAAATGCATCCTACCAAACTAGAGTTTGCGGGGAAAGCCAAGTTTTCAAGGCATATTAAAGGATAATAGAGTTGGGCTGTTTGGATTTCCAGGCCATTCCTATTCCAGAGGGCAGGGAAGGCCCTTCAGTTGGCGTTGCTTATCAAATGGGATGTGAAGAATGCCACTCTATCAGATCTTACAGAATAAGCAGAGACATTGGGAGAAAGTCCATATTGGTTTGGTTCCCAGCTTAGAAAATATACACAAAATATCCTCTGTAGGAAAATGCACAGAAATGTGTACATTATAGATGATTACGAACAAACACACTTCTATAATGACACATTAGTAAGATAAACATGTACAAGAAAAAGTACATAGTAAGCTGGGAAATAGCTATGAATATATATGCCTAGTTTGATCTTATATTTCACAATCTTTGGAAATGACAAAATGGAACAATGCCACATTTGATGAATGAAGAATACACTTTTAAAACCCAAATATACAAGTCATTGTTTCTCTAGGCCAGCTTTATCTCTTTCCCTCTCTCTTTTTGAATTAAAATACAGTGACCAACCAATTAAATGTCAATTATATTCATATTGCATTAGCAGAACAGCAATCAATTACCTTTCACATCTGTAATAACCTTGTTTGTCATTATTCATCACTATATGGAGGTGGGGTTATTGCTACAGCTACGGCAGAGATTAAAAAGAAGTAAATAATTCTTTGTCCTTTAACGGCAGAGAAATTTTTCAACTCAAATGTAAAAGGTCTTGGTTCGACCCTCGACCTTCAAGACCTGGTTCTTTATAGAACACAATTCAGCTAATGGGGCTGAATGTGGCCCTACTACTTCTAAATATGCTGTGTTCTTATTTTTGTTAATAAAACCATAGTGCATTGATTTTAATTCAACACTCAGTTGTGTAATAAAGTGTTATTTTACAGCTGACAGTTCAAAAATCTATATGACAATAAAGCATCCACTTAAAAAATCAGGGAACAAAAGTTCAATTTCTTCTATGGATAACAGAAAGAGAAAGAAGCTGAAGAAATATTGAACTGTGTTTGAAATATTACAGCAATAAAATTGACCCAGGTGGTTTTTTTGCAAGGAAAAAGAAAATGAATTTAATATTATGGTTGTCTTACAAATGGACTGACTTCAGACAAAAGTTTTTTGTTTGCCTTTAAAGACAAGTCACAACAATGCAAGGATTTCAATATATTTAAGTGAGCGTGTAGAACAGGGGTGTCAAACTCGCATCGTCATGGTGGCATATCGGACTTTTTTCCCCTTCGCTAAACCAGCATGGGCGTGGCCAGCATGTGATGCATCCGTTCTCTTTCTGTATTGTTCCAATTTTAGTACATGTGTTGCCGAAGCGAGCACGTGATGCATCCGTTCTGCAGGCTGCAAGTTTGACAGTGCTGGTGTAGAAGGTCATACCTAGTATGAGTAAACTAGGCCAGTCAATCTCTCTCAACCCAACTCACCTTACAGGGTTGCTATTATGGGGAAAATTAGAGAGGAAGGAGTATTGGGTATATTCACACCTTGAGTTGTTTATAAAAACCATAAAGGCATGTTAAAAAAATATTTTAAAAAAGTATGTGTGAACAAATTATGCTTCAACAATTACAAAATTTCAGAGTAAACATTCTGAACACTATAGTCATGCCAAAATGATGAAACAAGTGTTATGATACTGCTCCCCTTAACTTCTACAGAAAAACCAGCATCAGCATCAGCATCAGCATCAGCATCAGCATCAGCATCAGCCAGTTTGATCTAATGTTTAAGGCCCCAGGCTAGAAACCAGAAGACTGTGAATACTAGCCCCACCTTAGCCATTAATTCAGAAAACTCTTTCTGATCATGGCTTGTTTATGTTTCAGCCAAGGTTGTGAGATGTCTTAGGTGATCCACATGAGGAATAAGAAAAAGAAATATGCATATTTATACCTCCATAAATATAAATAGTTAAAATAACCTTAGTCTCCAAACTCTTATTTATGGGAACCTGCCTCAGTAACCACAGTAAACCATGGTTTCTTAAACTAAGCATAGTTGAAAAGCTCTGCATAATATTACTGTCAAAAATTATTTTGGGGGTGACTTCATGGACATATCCATGTCATTTCCTTGGCAATGTATGGAAATGATTTAAATCAACTTCCAGCATGTATTTTCAGCTTCCTCACCTAGTCTATACTTTGATATTTTCTAGTGGGCTCCCAATAAAACATTAACCTTGTCCAGCCTTGTTTAGCTTTTTGAGAGGTCCAAGGTCCTCTAGAGATGCTGCCAGTTATCAGAGCATGCTCAACCATCAGTCATGGTTTATAGGAAACAGTGGCTTACATAGCAATACCACTTCGACTATTGTGCTTTACAGCCCACTCTAAGCAGTTTACAGAGTCAGCATATTTTCCCCAACTATCTGGGTCCTCAATTTAGCGACCTCAGAAGGATGGAAGCTGAGTCAACCTTGAGCCTGGTGAGGAGAATTAGGCTGCAATACTGCATTCTAACTACTACACCACCACTGCACAACAAATTAAATGAATTATATATTAAGCTAAAGTCAAAAGGTTTGAATTATGGAGATTTAACATGCTATATGAATCCAGACCAAGAGTAACCACCACTACTTACTGAAGTTAGTGGACCTTGTTAAGATGACAATGCTTCTAGTGATATCAAAAATCCTATTTTTCTTTGTAAAATCAATACTGAAAATTGCCATAGTGGATAATATATGTAGTTCGGGATTGAGTTGTTGAGTTCCACCTGTTTTCTGAGCTTGCTTATCTTCCTGCAGACATTTCATTAGCAAGCTAGGTGATATCATCAGTACCCCTGTGAGTAAATTTTGTTCTCTGTTTAAATAAACTTGGTCTGTGTATGCCCAAGATGCGGTCCGCTCAGAGTAGGCTCTTCGGGAGGATTGGAGAACATTCGGTGGTTACGGAGGGGAATTCCCCCCCCCTTGCTGCTAGACCCCCCGGGTTCTTCTCTGGAGGGTTGGAAGTGTAGTGCTGAGCCGTTTCGGCTCTATTTAGCCGGCGTCGTGATGCGGCCAGAGAGGTTTTTCTCTGGCAGCTTGGAAGCGACTGCGGGCGGCAGGGAGATGGCATGGCATCGGTGTCGGATGCGGTGCAGACGATGTCGAGGCCGGCTGTTGTGGTGGCGGCCGGCCTCGGGAAGGGCGGCTGCAGTGCCAACAATCTGTGGGAGACATGGGGGCTTGCCTGGGGATCTCCGAGTGGCTGGTCGACCTCCCGGATGGTTGTGGTGGCAGTTCTTTCTGGCGGCCCGGCCTGGGGGCAGGGTTCGAAGGCCTCGGCGGCCCCAGTGGCCTCGGCAGCTCCGGTGGGAGCCCGGATTGCATCAGTGGGGCCTGCGGCATCGTTGGGGTATTTCCCCCCCAGGATCATCTTTAAAGTTGCTACCCCCCCTCCTGAAGGTGAGAGCTTCGGAGGTGAGAGCTCCGGGGAAGAAGGGCTCTGTGGAGATAGCTGCTATGTTGGTCATCAACTGGGACGAACAAGCCGGCACCGGCCTAGCGGGAGGGGTTGTTGGAATTTGCTGTGTCATTGGAGGAGTGACCCCCCCTCGTGGAAAGCTGATGCTTTTGGGGACTTTTGGATCCTGGACTCTGGACTTTTATCACGAGGTCCTGGCATTAACAATCATGCCATATTTGAATCCTTCTTTTGGGCTCTTGCTTGCCCCTATGCCATCATTGTCCCTATGTCATCTCCGGATCTGTGTTATTCTTGACTCTTTTCTGCCCTACCCCCCTATTATGTCTGTGACTTGCTCCATTTGCCCGGACTATTTCATTGTGTCCTGGATACTTAACAGCGGTCCTGGAATTGTTCAGGACTTTTCCCCCATCAGGGTCTGGCCCCGGCCCCATTGTCATGATGTCAATGGACCCGACTCCACTTCTGTGAGAGGGCAGTGGGGTTGATTTTCTGTTCAGTGTCAAGACCCCGACCCACTGCGGTGGGAGTGCAGTGGGCTGGCCAATTCGGTTCTGGTCCCCAACAGCTGTGAGAGAGCTGGGGGTGCGGGATTTTGTGGACATTTTGCCTGGACCTCTCCTTTATGCACTTTACATCTATGCACTTTACATCTATTTTACCATCTTTCACCGAATGTTCCTCCTTTTTTTCCCATCGATTTCCACCTTTGTAACATGCTCACTTACTTGCTGCTGGAACTACTGGGCCTTCCAGACTGTTCCCTTGTCTTTGGGATGGCCCAAGGGGTTACCAAAAGCCTACCTTAAGGATGGATCCTGGGATCCCGAGAGGTGGCATGGCGCGACCAAAGGGCCAAATTTTAAATCTGGTTTTAAGGGATGTCTTTTAAATTTTTAATTCGATGTTTTAATGGGATAGGGAGGGGTTTCAAGGGGTTAGGGAGGGGGGAGGAGGGGTCTTCTTGCAGCCCGGTGTGTGGGGGGGGCGGGGGTTGGGGGCCGGCGGGGCCCTGGGGTGCGAGGTGGGGACCGCGATTCCCAGGGTGGTTGGGATTGGCAGGAGACGTTGAGGCATAGGGCCATATCATGTCTTGGGAGCGTGTACCCACCATCTTTGTGTGGTGGCACGCTCCGACCCTATGGCCTCCTCCCTAGGGGGCATGGGAACTGGGACCCCTGGGCTTAGGTTGGTGTATTTCAATGCCAGGTCCATGGCTAATAAGTCCTCCCTCCTCTGTGAGATCATTGAGGAGGAGGCTGCGGACCTGGCCTGTATCACCGAAACCTGGTTGGGCCCAGAGGGAGGTGTCCCTCTGGTTGATCTGTGCCCTCCAGGTTTCCGGGTTCTGCACCAGCCACGGGCCCAAGGAAGGGGTGGTGGGTTGGCCATGGTTATTTGGGAGACCCTGTTTCCAAGGGAGGTCGCAGTTCCAGAGATAGGTGGGAGTGAGACCCTCCTCTTGAGGTGGGGGCCTAACGGTCAGGTGGTCTTGCTGCTTGCATACCTTTCCCCCAGCTGTGTGACAGCGGCCCTGCCTGGGCTTCTCGATCTCCTCTCGGGGGTGGGGGTGGAGTTCCTGGGCCTTATAGTCCTGGGGACTTCAATCTGCCCTCCCTGGGGGTCGGGTTTGGCCCAGGAATTCATGGCTTCTATGGAAGCCATGGGCCTGACAATTGATTCAAGGCCCGACTCACGAGGGAAACACCCTTGACCTAGTTTTTGTCTCTGAACAGTGGCGTAGTGACAGAGGGCAAGCCACTTTTGGCGTTGCCCGTTCCATGGTCTGATCACTATCTCCTATGGCTGGTCTTCCAACAGGCCACCCCCCACTGCTGGGATGAGGAGCCACTTAGATGGTTCCGCCCCAGGCCTGATGGACCCTGAGAGGTTCCAGGCGGAACTGGGGTCTTTTCCCTCTTCCCTTGCCCACAGCTCTGCTGAGGATCTGGCGGCCGCTTGGCAACAGGCTGCGTCGGATGCCCTCGACAGGGTTGTCCCCATGCGTCCCCTCGCCGTGGATCCCGGATGGCTCCTTGGTATACCGAGGAGCTCCGGGAGATGAAGCGTCATCGGAGGGGTTTAGAGAGCAGGTGGAGGTCCACCCGCTCCCAATCGATCGAGCCCAGCTAAGAGCCCATATTAGGACTTACCTGGTAGCTATGAGAGTGGTGAGAAGGTCTTACCTCATAGCGTCTGCAGATAACCGCCCAGCCGCCCTGTTTCAGGCTACCCGCTCTCTCCTTCATGCAGGGGAGGGGCGGACCCATTCTGAGGAAGGGCTGAGGAGTTTGGTCAATATCTGTCGGATAAGATGCTCGGATTGAGCGGGTTGTCCTCTGATTTGCGGTGGTCTGAGGAATGGGATACAAGCAGTCCGGCCAGTGTGATCTGGGATGAGTTCGATCCTGTTTCCAAGGATGAAGTGGACAGGACTATGCGGCTGAGTTCCACCACATGTTTGTTGGACCCGTGTCCCTCCTGGTTGGCTTATGCCACCAGGGAGGCCACCTGTGGTTGGCTCTGGGCAGTTGTCAATGCTTCATTAAGAGAGGGTGTTTTTCCCTCCGCCTTGAAGGAGGCGGTGGTGAGACCCCTCCTGAAGAAGCCTGCCCTGGACCCGACCGTGTTAGACAACTTTCGTCCAGTCTCCAACCTTCGCTTTTTGGCGAAGGTTGTTGAGAGTGTGGTGGCTCAGCAGTTTCCACTTTTCCTGGATGAAGCGGACTACCTGGATCCATATCAATCGGGCTTCCGACCCGGTTACAGCACGGAGACGGCATTGGTCGCACTGATGGATGATCTCTGGAGGGCTCGGGACAGGGGTTTTTCCTCTGTCCTGGTCCTATTAGACCTCTCAGCGGCTTTCGATACCATCGACCATGGTATCCTTTTGCGACGCCTCGAGGGGTTGGGAGTGGGGGGCACTGTTCTTCAGTGGTTCACCTCCTACCTCTCGAGGCGATCGCAATCAGTGTTGGCGGGGGGGTCGAGGTCGACCCTGAGGGTGCTCCCTTGTGGGGTCCCTCAGGGGTCAGTCCTCTCCCCTCTTCTATTTAACATCTACATGAAGCCGCTGGGTGAGATCATCCGTGGTTTTGGGGTGAGATTCCATCAGTATGCAGATGACACCCAGCTGTACATCTCCACCACAAACCAGATCAGTGATGCCCTGTCCCTGATGACCCAGTGTTTGGATGCGATGCATTTGGATGAGCGGGAACATGCTTCGACTCAACCCGGCCAAGACTGAGTGGCTGTGCATACTGGCATCTCGGCCCAGTCAGGAATATCCATCTTTGGCCATAGGGGGAGAGGTGTTGCCCCCTGTGGATAGGGCACGGAATCTGGGGGTCCTCCTGGATGTACGGCTCCGGTTGGAGGAGCAGGTGGGGGCCGTTGCCAGGGGGGCCTTTGCCCTTGTTCATCAGCTTCACCCATTTCTGGACCGAGATGCCCTGTGCACAGTCACTCACGCCCTTGTTACCTCTAGACTCGACTACTGCAACGCTCTCTATTTAGGACTGCCCTTGCATACCATCCAGAGATTGCAGCTGGTGCAAAATGCGGCGGCGTGGGTGGTGATGGGAGTTTCCTGATTCTCCCATGTTACCCCCCTCCTGCGCTGCCTGCATTGGTTGCCGGTTGCACTCCGGGTGAGATTCAAGGTTCTGGTTTTAACATACAAAGTCCTTCACGACATGGGTCCTCAATATTTAAGGGAGCGTCTTCTGCTGATATCGAGTGCCAGCCGCCCTGTGCGAGCACATAGGCAAGGACTCCTCGGGGTCCCGTCGGCAAGCCAATGTCGGCTGGCGGTCCCCGGTGACGAGCCTATTCTGTCACGGCCCCTGACCTCTGGAACCAACTGCCCCTGGGGCTCCGCCTGGCCCCTGACCTCCGCACCTTCCGCCATGATTTGAAGACCTGGTTGTTCGACCAATCTGTGACCCCTCCTTGGGGGGGGATGCGTTTCTTAATTATTTCAACCACTGTAAATTTTAGTTTTTGTATTTTGGGGCTTGTGAAATTAGTTTAATTTCTTTTTAAGTATTTATTGTTGCTGTTTTAGTTGTCGAGTCTTGAGATGGGGCAGCATACAAGTCCAAAAAATAGAAATAGAAATAGAAATAGAAATAGAAATAGAAATAGAAATATAATAGCATGTCCTATCAGCTTTAATGGGATAATGTTCCTTCCTTGATTGTTCCTTTGAATGGATGATTGTTTCTCCTTTTATTGTTCTTATTTAGCTGGTGCTAGTTCCTGCTAATCTCATTTTGGTTAACAGGAACATGATGAAAAAGGATGTGTTTAAGTCTGTTTGCTTCTTTTCTTGACTTTGGTGGTTCCCTTTTTGAAAGAATTGTAGATGGAGCTTATCTATTTTTAAAATTAACTTTATTAAGTTCCACAAACAGATAAAATACAAATAACAAAAAAGGAAAAATTGTGTGAAGAGGGGGTCCAAAAGGGGAGAAAGTTAAAAAGTGATAAGTAAAAAAAGATTAATTTCCAATCTTCTTCAATGCAGATAGATACAAATAGATATAGTAGAATAACCTCACAATCTGAATTAAAACAAAAGCACGAATCCATCATATAAAACCACAGATTAGACAATAAAATATAATTAGACTTACGTAACCAAGTAACCTCTTACTCTAGGTTTATACTTAGAAATTTAAAAATATACAATATATATGTTTAATAATACAAATGAAATACATTTATTTCTATAATCATAATAAAACTAATAGTCAAATCCTAAAATCAAAACTTCATTTTTATCTTTTTCAAGCAAGATATCCAAAATAGTTTCCAAATAATAACAAGGCTAGATTTTGTCTTTCATCAAAGTGGTCAGTTTTGCCAATTCCATTAATTTCATAGTCCTCTTTTCAATTGTGGGAATTTGTACATCTTTCCACCTCTGTACATTTAAAAGTCTTGCTACCGTTATCATATATAAACACAATCCTCTGTTTTCTTTCAATATATTTATCCACGATACCTAAAAGAAAAGCTTCTAGTTTCAATTGTACATTCATTTTTAAGTTTTTCCTGAATCAAACAACATATCTGGTCCCAATAGTTCTTGGCAGTCCAGCATGTCCATCAAACATGATGTGAAAGGTGACTTCATACTGATTACATTTCCAACATTTGTTTGATATTTCCTTATATATCTTTGACAATTTTTCAGGCATTAAATACCAATGATATATCATTCTATTAAAAAATCTTTCAAATTATAGTTCAGTGAGAATTTCACTCCATTAATCCACATATTTCACTCCATTAATCCACATATTTTCCCACTGATCAAACATAATGTTATAAGATTAAATGGGGGGAAATTGGATACAATTCCCTCTCCCCCATTTAATCTTATACCATTTGACATATTAATCCTATTCATTTTCAACAGTAATTTATATACTTTGGCAATGAAATACTCATCATTAGTACATAAATCCCTTTCAAAGTCTGTTTTTTCATCTGCTAAAATAAAATTCTTTTCATCCAGTTTAACGCTTTCTGCTGATTGTATATAAGGAAACCATTGATAAATATAACTCTCTTTTTCTAGGTTCTTTTCAATAAACATAAATAGATCAGGATAAATCAACCAATTTTGTGTAACTATCATTTCCCTTCTTGAAAAAAAGATGTTTTAGGAGATAATTGTGCTTTATATCTTTTCAAAACTCTCAGCAGTAGATGGAGCTGATTTCCATGTGTCTGTTACATGTAATGCTAAGCTTCTAGGAATTCATCTCCCATTTTTGATCTGGTTTGGTCTAAGATGCCTACAGGTTTTTCAATTGAAACAAATGGTTTAAATCTTTTTCACATTTAAATCTGACTCACTCCAATCTGCAGTACCTCCCAACAGTTATTGTAAATAAAAATAAAAATGAGGGAAGATGTTGAATTGATGCTGCCCCTAAACTCCCAAAGAAAGTCAGGACATACGTGATGTGAAGTGACTAAAGTAAAAGGTTGTTGGAAGACATATGCATTTGGGTTCAGTTCCAATGGGAAGAAAGACACTGGAAACATGGAGATTGCTTGGAGGGATGGCTTAATGGTGAACAGGACCAGACCCACGTGGGTTTGAAGTCCTGGGTAGCTGACCACATGGAAGAGAGAGAGGCGGGGGAGAGGCGGGGGAGAGAGAGGGAGAGAGATACCCTCTCTTGGACTTTGAATTTGAGCTTTCAAGGGCATGTATCCTATTGGTTGCAGTCAGATACCCATGGGCTATGCTGTCATAGCTGAGGTTGTCTGTGCCCCAGGCTTGGTTGGATCTTGCTGGGTGATGCCTAGAAAGGTAATTTGCTATTGTGGCTGAATGGTTTTGCCCTGAAGGATAATCCCATCATCCTGGAGCTGAGGTCTTTTGCCTTGTAGATAAGCTGGCACCAAAATATCTGCTGGGGGCAGGGAGCTGGGGTCTTTTGTTTCTGTTTCCTTTAAATTTTTTATTTCTGTTTTAGGGAAAATATTCTGCCTTTTTAATATTTCCTAGAATATTTCATTCTTCTAGGAGAGGGGTGGGTGCTAACTTTCTACAAGGTAATCTGCCACCAAAAGAACAATTCTGTGAAAAAGGCCACCTTGGCTGGAATGCAGAATTTATTTAAAAAGAATCATTTGCTATTTTCAGTACTCCATTATTGTAGATAGTATTCGCCCTGCAATAGTCAGCATGTTTTCTCTTAAGCCACAGTTATATTTCTCCTTTTACAGTAGTCAGGAGCTCAAGGCTTGCAAAAACAACTTTCTGTCCTCCAACTTTACAACAGGTCTGTAACTGAGACAAAGTCAGCAGGAAATTTCCACCGCTGAGAGTAGAGTAGAATCTATTTTAACAACCACTAACACTGCAACAACCTGTAACACTGTAACAACCACTAACACTGGAAACTGTAGGGGAACAGGGATTTCCTCTGAACGTTCTCTAATCGGATGGCTAAAATGTAGACCAATTAATTTTATATGTTTAAGTGGATGGATTCTTCTTGCAGGCAACCGTGACCTTGTCATGTCCAGAACAAACTTGAGAATATTCTTTTAAAAGACATTAAGCTAATGCTTTTGTGCATGATTAATTATTCACATGCTGGTCAATAATTAAAATGGCCCAAATGTGTATAAAACATAACAGCTTTAAATCTGGAAAGAGATGCTGTTGGCATATTAGCAGCTCGACATAGTTAATACAAGAAACCAGAGTAATTTAACTGATCTCTCTCGATCTCTCTCCCTCCCTCCCTCCCGCTCCCTCTCCCTCCCTCTCTCTGTGTGTATAGAGGGGAATACCTTGAAATTCAGGCTTGTTATATCTCACTAAAAAATGAGTTCTGAAAAGCAGATGCAATGCAGCTCCCACTGAACTCAAAGGTCAAATCACTTCTTGATGTCAGCAGCAAGAAATCATATATCCAAATGATCCAGTCTAGCTTATTTTGATCAAGTCAATTATTGCCCTACTAGTCAGTGGGACTCAGTAATGATATTATAAAACAATAAATATCCTGTGATCTGATTTTTCCATTTCATAACATCTGAAAAACTGGCATTTGAAAACACAATGATGCTGTATTACATTTGACATTTCACAGTATGTGCATTTGCTCACTGGGTATCAAAACAATAGTATGAGGTACAATACATTCATTCATCACTAAAGAAATATCCCCTGGGATAAGCTGTGAAACTACTGTAAGTCTGTAACCTTGGATACACCTGAAGAAGCCAACTACCTACTAGTTGGAGGAAGTATGTGGAATGATTTATTTTACACTAGAAATTGCTTCTGTACTTTTTCCTCAATGTGTTCATTCAGTTTGGAAGAAAATCAATGTGTTTGGCAAAAAAAAGTATTGGTAGATAGCTTTTATGTGAGATACAGAGCCCTTGCACTCCAGATTTTGCTCAATATTATTTTCAAAAGCCATGGTAGCGCAATAGTTAGAATGCAGTATTGCAGGCTAATTCTGCTGACTGCCAGCAGTTCGATTCTCACCAGCTCAAGGTTGACTCAGCTTTCCATCCTTCTGAGGTGGGTAAAATGAGGACCCAGATTGCTGGGGGAAATATGCTGCCTCTGTAAACCACTTAGAGAGGGCTGTTAAAGCACTATATAAGTCTAAGTGCTATTGCTATTGCTTTAATGGAATAAAGATCAAGTATATCTTGAGCTGAGCTAAAATCAAAGGACAGGACATATCCATGAGGTTGTCCTAGCAGCAGAACGGACTGAGTCTTCTTCAACTAGGAGTTTTTATTGACTTTCCAGTCTAGCTTTCAGCTCTGAGATTTCCTGGTTGTTCTTTTTCTAAGAATTCTGCTAAGCTCTCTCACATCAGTCAAAATTGGCTATGTGCTGGCTCCCAACTGGGTTTCAATTTTAAAACATAGGCGAGAAAACGAGAAGGAAAAATCCTAACAAAGGTTACTCAGAGGTAAGCCTGACTGAGTTCAATGATATTTACCCTATGCTAAACCCAAATGGGGAAGTGGTGGTCACCAAGAGAGACACTAATACTTTTTTTTTCTTGGATGGAAGGGGCTATTATGCAAATATAGGGAGGTTGTGTGGAGAGGTCAGGGGCTGAAAAAGATGAGGTTTCTCTTCCTCCCTGCCCCTCAATATAGCTGATAGCAATTTAGCATGATTATTGTTTAGCAGTTGGTTCTCTGGTGCGCTTCAAAGAGCAAAAGAATCAACAGATGAAAATTAACTATATGTTGATTGAACACTTTGGTGTGCTGATGCTACACCATACAGAAAAATTCCAGTTGGAAGTGTGGCTTGGCATAAAGGGAACCTGGGAGAGCCTGGCATGATGTTGGGCACTTTGGACCAAGCACTGAAAAAAATCTAGCCCCAGTTGCAAACACATATTTCATCCCAGGCTCAATCCCACTTACTCAACACCCTTAGACTAGTCATTGCCTGAGAATCTTCAAGAGGGCACCGAAACTGGAGTTATGCAGTGTATCACACTGGGAGCTCCTGTGTCATTTCCTCTAGCACATCAAGGTTTCCATTTTAATCATATGTTTTAATCTGGGATTAAATATTATTAAATTTACATCTGAGTAGACATCTATTTGAATCATACTCTAAAGTAGAGGTAGGGAGCTATGGTCCTTTTATGACTTGTGGGCTTTAACTCCCAGAATTCCTGAGCCTTCCCCTTGTTCCAATGCATGTGAAATGCTTAATAAAGAAATGATATGGGTCCTAGTGATTATTATGGATGAAAAGCAGTGCTGAGATAACAACAAAAAGATATATAAGAATGCCTGTCTCTTGCTCTCTACCATATTTTATCCTTCTTGTAGCAAAGAAATACATCAATGCACTAAAAATATGGCATTTATCGACGAGAAAGCCTTGGGCAAGCTGGAGTGAACGTGTTTTGACCATTAATTTGATCTTGCCCTCTGTCCAAAACAGTTGTCAAGCTATAGTTAAAGGTGCTTGATTATGTATTTAATGAAAAAACATTTTTCACATACCTCAAAATGGATTGTTGCTACGCTGGTCTACAAGGAGAAAGCCTCGGAAATGAAAGTAGCTTAATTTTATCAGAATTGGGTCACTAATAAAGGAAAATTAAGTCCTGAGTATTAATTGGCTCCAGCATCAAAATAATTCAAAATTATGAGGGGGGATGTTGATTATGCTCCATAACTTTTCTGCAATAGTGATATAGCGATGAGAATGGTGCCACACTAATCGTTATAAATTTATCTTTTTATTGATACCAATAATATAACTTTCTATTCATTTATTGGTTTTTCATGTAACATTTTCATGCTTTTGGCATGAAAAACTGACAAGCTCTATCGTCAGATTAAACAACAAGGTTCCATCTTTATTCGGTATCTAAACTGCGCTTTTTGGCTTTTCTCTTGTGGAGCAGGCTCATCTTTTGCAGTAATTGGCAAGAATGGATGGACTCTTTCCCCAGTCTCATCACTCACTGCCCCACAGTTCAAAGTCTAAATGCAAGTGTAAGAAGTGAATTTTCAGTGACATGTTTCCACCAAGTGCTTTATAGAACCTAAGCATATTTTCAACGTCTTTTTCATTAGTCATCTGCCTTGCTGTTCTCAAAGTGAAGATAAATTTATACACTTCCATGTGGTTGACCCCCTCTTCTTTGTTAGCAGCTCCTTAATTATTTGAATACTGCTATCATGTCACCCCTAGTCCTTCTTTTCGTTAAACTAGACATACCTACTTCCGGCAACTCTTCTTGATATGTTTTATCTCCCAGTTCCCTAATCATCTTTGTTGCTCTTCTAGGCATTCTTTCTAGCATCTTGACATCTTTTTTGAATCGTGGCAACCAAAACTGGATGCAATATTCCAAATATGGTCCTACCAAAGCATTATAATGGTACTAATGTTTTGTTTCCTCTGTTAATATAGCTTAGGACTATGTTGACTTCTTTGGTGATTCCAGCACACTGCTGGCTTATATTTAAGTGATCGTCCGCTAGGACTCCAGGATCCTTCTCACAGTCATTACCATTGAGCCAGGTTTAGGGTTAGGCTAACCCTAACCACCTATTCTATACCTGCCCAAAGGAAGGTATCACACAAATATCACAAAGAGGATTTCACACAGATGTCACGCTCAGTATGTGTCACACTCAGTACCCAATGTGTTCAAAATATGTTTATGAATGTGGTATGAGTGCTGTCAGAAAGCAACTGGTACAGGAAGATTATGATTTATTGGCCAAAGTCATAAAGGAAACAGCTAGAACACATAGTCCTTAGCAAATCTGTTTGATTAAAGCAATAATATTTAATCATAAACAAAGCCTGAGATGTCAGATTACAAAGGTCATCTTTTAACCTTGACCTGAAAAGGAACTGAATGGTTCACACCATGGCCCTAAGAACCTATGACTTATTGACTGAGACCAAATGTCCTAATTATCCAGGGCCTTTCTCTCATGATGGCCTATCTAGCATGGCCTGATTAAGCAATGCAAGGAAATTACTTTTTCTCCCCAAATGCAAGCTTTCACATTTATCCCCATTAAATCTCATTCTGTTTGAGTAGGGAGATTAAGCACAACGCTACACTGATTCTGAGATTGGAACAATGATGCATTGGAATGTTTTCTGTCCAGGATTGCAAAGTTTATCCTTTTTTTTCAAAAAAATTCTCATCTTCTGCCTCTTTCTCCATCCCTTCTGATTTACTTTTGATAAAATCAGAGCCAACTGGTGCCAACAAAACAACCTGCTTTGATCCAGGATACCGTTTGGCTCAATGGCCCCTGGTTTTATGCAAAGGAAATCACAATCCCCTAGGGTGCAAAACAGGTTCTTCAAGATGAAGGGTCCCAGTTTCTTTTCAGAATGATAAGGATTGCCTCTTTTCATCATAAAATAATAAAAGAATGCTCCAGAATTATAAAAATAGGATGCTGCAGTTAATTCAAATCAGGCTGGTCTATCATGCAAATTATTCTTCCTTCCTCTCTTTCTCTTTTTCTCTCTCACTCTCCCTTCTGAAGAAATAAAAAGAAATTTAAGAAATAGATCTGAAGCTCATTGTCAAATATCCCAAGAACAAAGACACAATTTCGTTGTGTTGATGGTCAGCCAAATCATCCGTTCTGTTCACATCCAGTGACTTAGTTTTATTTATTTTTTAAATAGACAATTCAAACAAGAAACAAAAAGCATTTTCTCCTTCTATGTTCATTCTTTTTTTTCAAGAGTCCTCCTGTATCAATACCATTCTCCAACATTGTTAATTTCTACAGTAGTTGATGTCTTGCATTAATGAAATATCAAAGAAACAGTGGTAGAATCGGTAAAATAACAAGTTCCTTGGTATACAAACATCATACCACTTTTAAGGGCAATTGTGTAACTTATGCATTTTAGGCTAAAACATCTCAACAGTTGAAGAATGTGTAACTTTAACATTTCCCTTTCCATGTTATTTTTGTAATTAGAATCTAATTAAAATGCATTTCTGTAAAAAGCCATCTCACTGTGCCAAAATCCAGGAAAAAGAAACCATTTGTTTGTTTGTGTTTTTGCGTTTATGGTACTATGACAATCATTGTCTTGAGGGTCAGTCAAAGAAGGAAATGCAAGCCAACCAAGTTTCACAGAAACTCATTGTAGCAAATTTGATGTTATCTTTATTTGTTCAAAACAAACTACCTGGAAACTTTCCTGTTCAGTTTAACAGATTTCAGCTTGGTATTCCCAGTATAGCTAGAATAGGAAAGGAAAGGAGGGTAAAATTTGAGTTAAACGCAATTATATATTTAGAAGGTTAGTGAAATTTGGCAAGTGCCCTCATGATACTCAGAATAAACATAACCTTTAATGCTTCCAGGGATAATTCTGAAAAACTAGTTCTGCAAGACTCCAATCTATATGCATGAAAAGATGTTTATAGAAGGTACACTCATGAAGCATATGAACCCACTTCTCCAAACTATTGAAGCAGTTCTGTAAACAATTTTATCTTTATTTAAAAAAAAAAATAAGAACAGCT
Source organism: Naja naja (assembly GCA_009733165.1). Classification (NCBI taxonomy): domain Eukaryota; kingdom Metazoa; phylum Chordata; class Lepidosauria; order Squamata; family Elapidae; genus Naja; species Naja naja. The sequence goes on along the minus strand of CM019148.1, from coordinate 113,961,229 downwards.
TATAAAGTGAATAACTATGGGTAAACCCAGCCAGGAACTTGTTTGAATTTATACAAATCATGCAAATTCTCAAGCTGTGCTCACAAAGTCAAGTGAAGGATCTACTACAATTGTTTTCAGCAGTTTTGTGACAGTCTAACTACAGAAAGTTGCAGGAATTCCTCTACTTACAACCACAATTGAGTGGTCATCGAGTGAAGTGGTCATTAAGAGAGATTTCACACGCTTTGCTGGCTCAATCCTGGCTCTCTGAATTGTGGCTGGCTATTAAGTAACTGCACACATTGATAAGGGAAACACTGGGGGGAGAGAGGGACCAGGCCTCTCATCATACCCAGGAGAGCCAAAACTTATCCCTTCCCTACTAGGGAGAATGATTGTGAGAATGACGGGGATTTGCTGTTGTTTCTGCCAGATATAGTTTAGTTTAGTTTTGTTTATTGTCATTGCACCTTGTACAACGAAATTAAATATCATCTTCAGTGTACATTATGACTATGAAAATAACACACATCTTTCACATTCTATACACTGAATTGAAAACCCCTGATATTGCATTAATATTGCACCATACAGTAGAATTCAATAGAGCTACTGCCCTGGGATAGAAGCTATTTTTCAACCTATTTGTCCTTGTTTTTATTATCCTGTGCCATCTGTCAGATGGTAATAGTTCAAAAAAAGGGTGCCCAGGATGACATGGACCTTTGAGAATGTTTTGAACTTCCTTAAGGCAGCGGGAGCTATAAAGCTCTTCCAAAGAGGGGAGAGGGCAACCAATGATCTTCTGGGCAATGACGTTAACCCTCTGGAGTGCTGTCCTATCTGCCACTGTGCAATTGGCAATCCATACACAGGTGCAGTAAGTTAAGATATTCTCTATGGTGCTGCGGTAGAAGGTCATCAGCAGTTTTTCATATGCGGTCCATTCTGCCAGCGACAAATTTCTCAGCATGCTGGAGGAAGGGACCCCAAATCTGGATAAACAATTGGCGAATTCCACCATTCTGGAAGGCTAAAAATGCTAGTGTTTGGTTCATTAGTGTTTTCCACAGTGGTGGGGCGGATATGATGGCATTTGTTAATGGATGTCTTTGTTCTGAAAGGCTCAGGATGCTGGTGTTTGATAACATTTTTGCCAGAATTGCAGTCCCTTCCTCCAGTATGTGAGAGGAAAACATCTCTTTGCACATTGGAGAAATGGCCCTTAAAGCCAATGTCTCTTCTGTTTGCAACCATCCATGCTGCCTTCCCTGTTGACTTTCTAGGAAAGTTAGCAGAGAAGATTGCAAATGGCTATCATATGATCGCAGGGCACTTGGTAACCTGTTACAAATGCGAGCAGGTTAACAAACATCCAAAATCATGAACCTGAGGTTGGGGCGACTTGAATGCAATGTTTTATAAAGGCTGGTATTGCTTTGTAGAATAGACTATAAAGCATTGGTGCTGAGGTCATTGTGACTGTGAATGGTTATTAAATGACTGGTGATAAATCAGGGGCTGATTGTATTTGCTCTTCCTGAAAGTAGTAATATTTGTAGCCATATTTGCATTCCATCTCAATGATATCTATAATTGGCATTTAAAAAAAAGATAATCTAATTAAAAAATCTAAAGAGGAAGTTAATCCTTTTCTTGAGAGAGAGAGAGAGAGAGACTTACTACTTTCATGCAAATTAGGATCTCAGACATTTTATCAGATTAGAAGGAGAAAAGAGGAAGAGTTTACTTCTATAGTAAGGCATCCATTGTGAGGCTGTTGTGACTATGAATGGTCATTAAATAATTTGGCATCAGTCAAGGACTATCCATATTTGTTTTAATCTAAAAGCTAGTAATGTTCGTAAATCTAATTTTTAAAAAATCTGAAGAGAAAGTTCTTTTTCTTTACAAAAAGAGACCTACCTTCATGAAGATTAAGATCTCAAACATTTTATGAGATTAGAAGGGAGAGGAGGAAGAGTTTACTTCTGCAGTTAAGCACCCATTGTGACTGTGAATGTCACAAGTCAAGGACAACCTGTATTTGTTTTTCCTAAAGGCTAGTGATGTTTGCAGCCATGACTTCTATTCAATTTCAATGGAGTCTGTAACTGGCATTTTAAATAAAAGATAATCTAATACAAAATCTAAAAAGGAAATTAATATTATTTTCTTTTTTTAAAAAAAGAGACCTACCTTCATGCGGATTAAAATCTCAAACATTTTATCAAGTTAGGAGGAACAGTTTATTTCTGCAGGTTGCCAAAAACCATAGGCATGTACATCTCCACCCCAAACCAGATCAGTGATGCCGTCTCCCTGATGACCCAGTGTTTGGATGCGGCACAGATTTGGATGAGCGGGAACATGCTTCAACTCAACCCGGCCAAGACTGAGTGGCTGTGCATACCGGCATCTCGGCCCAGTCAGGAATATCCATCTTTGGCCATAGGGGCAGAGGTGTTGCCCCCTGTGGATAGGGTGTGGAATCTGGGGGTCCTCCTGGATGTACGGCTCCGGTTGGAGGAGCAGGTGGGGGCCGTTGCCAGGGGGGCCTTTGCCCAGCTCCGCCTTGTTCATCAGCTTCGTTCATTTCTGGACCGAGATGCCCTGCGCACAGTCACTCACGCCCTTGTTACCTCTAGACTCGACTACTGCAACGCTCTCTATTTAGGACTGCCCTTGCATACCATCCGGAGATTGCAACTGGTGCAAAATGCGGCGGCGTGGGTGGTGATGGGAGTTTCCCGATTCTCCCATGTTACCCCCCTCCTGTGCTGCCTGCATTGGTTGTGGTTGCACTCCGGGTGAGATTCAAGGTTCTGGTTTTAACATACAAAGTCCTTCACGACATGGGTCCTCAATATTTAAGGGAGCGTCTTCTGCCGATATCGAGTGCCAACCACCCTGTGCGAGCACATAGGCAAGGACACCTCGGGGTCCCGTCAGCAAGCCAATGTCGGCTGGTGGTCCCCCGGTGACAAGCCTATTCTGTCACGGCCCCTGACCTCTGGAACCAACTGCCCCTGGGGCTCCGCCTGGCCCCTGACCTCCACACCTTCTGCCATGATTTGAAGACCTGGTTGTTTGACCAATCCGGGCTGTGACCCCTCCTTGGGGTGGGGGATGGGTTTCTTAATTATTTTAATCACTGTAAATTTTAGTTTTTGTATTTTTGGGCTTGTGAAATTAGTTTAATTTCTTTTTAAGTATTTATTGTTGTTGTTTTTAGTTGTGCGCCGCCCCGAGTCTTTGGAGATGGGGCGGCATACAAGTCCAAAAATAATAATAATAATAATAAATTCAAATATTTGATGGAAAAAAACATTGTCACAAGTTATGCATTTCCGAGAACAGTTTCTGTCCTGATAAATTCAGCTTCTTTTATTGATGACGTTATCCATTATGTAATTCTGTCTCTTGGTACAGAACATAAAAACAAAAAAGTGTAGAAGAACTAGAGGAAATTGCCCAGTTGGCAAATCATTAGAGGAGTGAGTGACTAAAGGAATGTTGAACCAAATTTAAGTGTTTTCTTTTTAAAGAAAATGAGTCATCATACAAATTGGTCTAAGCAAAATGCCAGTAAACGAGAAATGTGCTTCAAAAGATTTGAAGAGACAACCAAAATTCACTTACACAGAGTCAGGAGATGAGAGAATGTTAGTGGATCTTGGTTAATTGTTCTTTCCAATAGCAGTTATAGCAATAGCACTTAGCCTTATATACCGTTTCACAGTGCTTTTACAGCCCATTCTAAGCAGTTTACAGAGTCAGCATATTGCCTCCAACAATCTGGGTCCTCATTTTACCCACCTTGGAAGGATGGAAGGTTGAGTCAACCTTGAGCTGGAGGGACTTGAACTGCCAAACTGCTGGCAATCGGCAGTCAGCAGAAGTAGCCTGCAGTACTGTACTCTAACCACTCTAACCACTGGGCCACCATGGCTCCTGAATGAACTATCTGTCAAATTCTCATGATACAGCTGCCTCAGTCTCCTTCAGAGAATCTGGGTTTTCATTAGAAGACATCCCATCTGTTTTTTTTTTGGCTCATTCAGCCAAGATCCTTAGAGATCTGCTTTGTTTACTATAGTTACTGCGGTCACAATTGTGACTTGCAACCTTCCCAGGCAACTTCCGACAAGCCAAGTCAATCTGGTAATTTACTTCACGACCACATTACTTGTTTAACAACCACACTGATTTATTTAACTACTGGTAAAAAAAATAGTTTTGGCTCACTTAATAATTATATCATTTAGAGACTGACATTCTTATGACCCAATTGTGATCATAAGTTGACAACTACCTATATTCCTAGTTTCAGCCAAAGATAAATAGCCAATCTTGATTTCTTCCACACTGCTTTTTTCTATCCCTCTTCCACATTTCTGAGTTTTCCCTTTAGACACTGAGCCTTTTGTAGCTAATAAGCATGACCTGCTGTCATTAAATAGTCCAGAGATTTGCTGATCGAGGTTTGTGTTTAGTCCACCTCTTGCCAGCCTCAGTTTGCAGTTTAGGGCTTGAATTTGTTATTAAAATGACTCAGTGGCATCAAGTAGCTAATTTTCCTTATTTGCTCAGTTTAATTCACCCTAGAACCACAGAGTCTGGGTAGATACTTACTCACATGACCAGTTTTTCATGTCACATCCAAGATCCAATCTAGTAGTTAAGGCACAAGGCAGGAAACCAAGAGACTGTGAAGTCTAGTCCCACATTAGGTATGAAAGCCATCTGGGTTTCTTTGGGCCACTCACTTTCTCTCAAGCCCAATCCACTTCACAGGATTGTTGCTGTGGGGAAAATATGAGGTGGAGGAGGTAGTATTAGGTTTGTTCACTGCCTTGTGTTACTTATAAAGTAATAAAGGCAGAATAAAAATGTAAAAAAAAGAAGTAAAATCAAATCAAATCTGTAGATTTAATACCTTTTTTTCCAGTAACATAAATTACACAGATGTCAGCTACAGCAGAAGCCCCAGTGTGCTATGCATTGATTTTGGCATATGCAAGATGTGTAGCCATGTATAACTTTGAAAACTGCATCAAATTTTAAGTAATCTATGTGCAACGTTTAAGATATGCTCATGAAATCAGTAAGTCTGATCATATAATTAGAGGCACAAGTGGGATGTCCAAAAATCATGACTGAAGCTGCAACCATGTGATCAAAACCAATCACAATGCCATGTAAAAAAAGAGGCGGGCTCTGATTATGGAGTGATGATTGCTATCTTGACTGTTTTGAAATCCCCCATCAAATGTGCATGTAACAGTGATGCTGGGATGTTCTGTTTAAATGTTTCTTCCACATTGAATTAAGTGAATTTGAATGTCCATTGGACATTTTTACCTCAGCTAAAGCAACAGTCATTATTTCCCAATGAGGTCAATTGACAGGCAGGTGTTCCTGGTTTTATATTGCATTCTTTTGATTCCATTGTGGGTCCAAATCAACAATACTACACACAAAAAAATAGCTTCTAAAACATATGCCCAGGTTTTTATTCATCACACCACATTTGAAAGTCCTGGGCAAGGAGGGAAAAAGCTTCCTGAAGAAACAGGATCATTTTATTACCCACACAATTTTACGATGGTTGAAACTGAATAAGGGTTGCATAAAAGAGTGGCGTAAAATAAAGCCACCATCCTTTATGAGGAAGCTCAGACAAAAACTATAAATAAAGGAGATATTGTTGATAAACCTCCAGGAAAACAGAATATTTAATTGACAGCATTTCCTTGTATATTTAAACCCAGGAGGGTCCACAACAGAGTGCTGAGTTCCTCCTATGCAATTTAATCTTCCCTCTCACATATAGCCCTCCGACAGGTATTTAAGGTGTGGCTAAAAAGGTTCCCACAGTTTCACCTGTGTAAATAAAATGGCATATTCTGCATTCCTCAACTCCCTTGGAGATTTTTCAGGTAAGTACCTAACCATACGCACCTAGCTTAATTATGAACTTCTTAGGGGGGAAATCGTGTCAATTATACTGGGAGATTTGAAAGCTTCTACAGCACAAAAGCTTCAGTTTTTCTTTTACCCCTAGGCAAATGTTCACTTTTTCAGTTTTATTCTATCAGCCCACCTACAGGGTTCTAGAAAAAAGTCTATGTCCTCTTTCCCCGCAATGAATCATTTATATTGTTACTGCTGTGGATATTTAGTATTCTTATTGCAGCCCATATGAGACACTAGTCTTCCCTTTTCTGAAGAGAATTGATAGTAATCAATGTCAGCCTCCCAAGTAGACCAGACAAGGCACATGACAAGATTAGTTAATTCTACTTTATTGCAAGGATGCATTAAGAGAATTTTGCAAGCCTGAAAGTGCAAATTTCCCATAATCTCTTTTTACCCATTTATTAGTTATGGAAGATCCTTTCTAAGTTTTTCCCCCTCTGCCTGTTACCAATTTGTAGGCTACTCCTTCTTTTATCTAATATTATCTTGGGGACATACCTCTCTCCCCCCCCCCCAAACACATGCATGCACATTTTCCAAGATTGCTCTCACATTCCATTACAGTGAGGAAGCAAAACCAGAAGTCATATCAATGGCTTGCTCAAGTAGACGGTATCTGTGCAAATGGTTAATGCCATTTCCTTTCGGATTGCATCAAGCAGTTCCTGCCACAAATCCTGCCATATCCTTACCCACCTACCCCAAATCTGATACCTCCAGATGGATGGAGGAGGACAGGTTCTGTTTGGGGCTTCACTCATAGAGGAAGATGCAAATTGGTTGGGATGCTTAAGTCAATTAAAAATTTACCACCTTTCTTTGTTGCTCTACTTGCCCTTTGGAACAAGCTTCCCACCACCCACCCCTTCCCCAGCAGGTTCAGGTAGCCCTTTGTAGAGGTAGCCTTTCATAGAGTTGTGAATACTTGGGCCAGAAGGATAATTGAGCCTGTTCCGCTGAGAGAGTGAGCACCTATTATGCTCAGGATTGGTTATGCAGGTATGGTTGTATTTGTTATCTTGGTGTATGTGGAAAGAGAGAGAAAGAGAGAGAGAGAGAACTGGGTGGCCTTGCAAATCTCATGCATACATACATGCATACAAATCCATTAAAATCACCCCAAAGGAAACAAACCACAAGACTTCCTGTTTAAAATCTGCTTATATGTGTTTTTCCAGACACCAAGCCTGGAAAAACACGTATAAACAGAATTCACTTTAAATGTGCTTTTTATTTATAGCATTATACACAAGAGATAACTGAAGTCACTGCTTTACATTTTCTAGCCATTGTTTAGCAGTGCTGGACATCCTACAGTTCTTTGACATTTATATCCTAAGAGCTTATCACCTTGTATGGATAGAGTTGCATTACATTTCCTAATTAGAATTCTTTTCACACTTCCTTCTGTTTTGGGTTTCACATAATTACTTTTTAATGGGTTTCTATTTTCACTCCGATAATTCCTGCTCACAAATCTTCATGAATCTTCAACCTTTTAGAGCTATACTGGATTTGACGGACTCCGAATCTTTTCCTTCTGTAGATCATGTCTTGGAATTTTCTTTTCCAAGAAAATTTCTTTTCTTTTCTTTTCTTTTCTTGAGGCAAGCAGGCTCACTTCAGAAAGCAGCTCCCCGAAGTCCTTGGGGGTGGGACAGTGAAGATCTAAGCTATACTTAAGGGAACTTTGGCTCCTTGCATCTTAATTTGCAGCAGTCTCTAAATTAGAGCTTCTTTTTATACACAACTTCTTTCTGTGTCAGGAAGGGGACTCTAGAGCCTTCCAGATGTTGCAACAGAAGCTTCATCAACACGGTTTATTCTGAAGTCATAATCACTTTGTTTGTTAACATCTGGTTATCCAATTCTCACCTTTGATGTAATTGTAGCACACTTTTGTTTTAGATTGCTTGCTATCCTATTTTTGTTCAGACCTTAACAAAACCTTTCCCGCAATGGTGTACCCACTTTCAATGGTCCACAATAAGAAGATAAACCATGTGGAGCCAACCAGCCAGACATCTGTTTACAAGCTTGGCTTGGTGAACTAATGTGATAAAGGAGACATGGTGACTCCACTTCTATTCTTCTCATGCAAACCCCTTCAGGAACAGTCTTTTAATTATTTCTTCCCTGCTGAGTTTGAGATGGCAATTAGACTGGGAAGGAGCAGAGAGATAGCCTGAAGGAGAGAACTGATTGTGAAAGAAATATGAAAATTTCCATCCCATCCCAAAACCTTTCCTGTTGTTTGTTCCTGGCCCTGCCTCTCCACATGTTATTTCAGCAAATAGGGACCATGCTGCTGGGTAGACACGTCCTAGTTCAGCTACTAATGGCTAGATGACATGCTACATTCCAACTATTATGTCTAACAAAGCCACTGAGGTCCATTCTTCCCAGGGCAGACAGAGGAAGGGCTGCCTTCAAAGTGGTTCAGAAGAAAATGAATGCTTGTGTTGCTAGTTTATTACACCTCAGAGTTCTTATTTCTACCCTAGGCACTTTTCTTCCTGTGTAGATATAAGTGCATCTGCCCGATCAGGAACACTGAGAAAAATAAAGGCTGGGAAAGGAAGAGACATTCAGTTTGCCTTCTTCTCAAGGGCTTGGCAGATAGAGATGCTTCCAGACTTTCATCACACCATTATGTTCTTTCAAACACAACTTTTAATGAGGGATCCAAATTACACACTGTTTTATTTGCCACCCATTGCTTCTTATATCATTTTCTTTTCTACAGAAAAATCATTGGAGGAGGGGATGATAAAACAGCTTCATAATACCTTCAGATTTCCCCTGCTAGGATCTGGCCATCTGCAGCAACTTTAGAAGTCTTAACAATGCAGGGCAACCAGTTAGCGGGGCTTTTTTCAACACACTGTAGCAAGAGAAATACTTTTTTATAGTCACCTGTATGACTACAAGCCAGTTACCTCCTCTATTTTATTCGGGGATATTTCCCCCCACAATTAATACATTAAATGTTAGTATAGATATGACTCAAAGAATGTTCACCAGCAAACAAGAATTAATAGCCAATTTGTTTGGCTAAAGCTTGCAGGTAAAACACCTACATGGTTAATTATCTGGCAGCAACTTTTTAAATGAAACCCAAAGCTTAGATTAGATGGAGTTCATTACAAGCACCTTTGCATTCACTCAGTTGCAATTTTGCACAGAGGCCTGACTGGGGTTATGAAAAAAAGGCATGATTGGAAAGGCCTAAATTCTACTCTTAAATTGACTCCTCCGGTGCAAGTCCAGCCTGAACAAGCTGCCTGCGTGGCTCGGAAAAATCTTTCCACAGCTTAAATGAAGGGACAGACCAAATATATATATATATATACAGGATTTTACTTTGTTGTGGCTGTTCTGTTACTAGTTCCCCACTCGTCTAAAATGACACTCTTGTGGAGGGTTTGGCCAGCTATTCCCTCTCAGTCCAATCTACATCACTAGACTGTCATTATGTGGCTAGAATTAGGAGAACCATTTAGAAGTCTCAAGAGAAAATATGAGATGTACATTGGGTATTAAATAAATACTCTGTAACGCGGATGTGAACTTTGGGGGGGGAGGTGGAGACATTAAAAAAGAGAGGATCCTTTTTTTTAAAATTACATTTATATGCCACCCTTCTCCGAAGACTCAGGGCAGCTTACAATTTTTTGGGATGCAACCCAATGTGCTCAGCAATAGCCTTCATTCCATTGTATATGCCTGCTTATTACTAAGTGGCATTTTTACAAAGTCAGCTTATTGCCCCCAACAATCTTGGGTCCTCAATTTACCTACCCCAAGAGGATGGAAGGCTGAGTCAACCTTGAGCCTGGTGGGATTCGAGCCTGCAATAATTGCAAGCAGCTGGAACTTAAGTGCTAGGCATTTAGCAGCCTGCACCACCAAGGCTCTTGAGGATCCTTGAGGTGCATGGAGCTTTTCCATGTGGTCATAGCCTTATTGTCAACTAATTGTTGGAAGTTAAAACCCACCCCTCTCCTAGGAAAATGAAATATTTTAGGATATACTAAAAAGGCAGAATATTTCCTCTAAAAAGAGAAGTAGAAACTCAGAAGCAGAAACTCATCTCAGAAGCAGAAGCTCGCCCCTTTGTTAATGGGCAGGCCATTACGGCCTGGGCCAGAGTATTCTACATAACAAAGCCCTCTACCCATCTCACCACATGGCCTTGGAAGATTGCAGCAGCCAGCACTCAGGTGAAGCTATGTGGTCCAGACAAAGTCTGCAAAGTGAGCCAAGACCCCTGCCCCGTGAGTCTGACACCCAATGAGATACATTTCTTACACAGGAACAGGAAACATGAAGGTGGCGCCCAACAGAGGGAAAAAAAACTAAGGGTCTCTCAGCATCTTGGCCCTTCTTTTCCTTCACCCAACGTTTTGAAGCATGTGATCATCCTTTTCACTTTGGAGCTCCAAGCCATGTGGTCCTGTCCACCATTGCACCATCTTTCCAAACAGCTTCCATGTTTCCAGTGTCTTTTCCCCCACTTGGAACTGAACCCAAAAAGATATTTCTTCCAACATAGTGAAGCCTTAAAGTAAAAATACTTTAGCTATTTGGGAGGTTTCAGCTCACAGACATTTGAGACTTACAAGTATCACCATCTTTTCATTAAATGAAAAGTGCTACAACTAATAAAGTGAAAAAATTTTGAGGGAGATAATTATTTAATAAATAGTAATTATAAATTACCATTTATGTTTCCTATCAACAATAGGAAATACTGTATAAAGAAACATGCAACTAAATTTATAGTCTGACTGTATCAATTATGTAGCTTTGTAACTTCCTTAACAGAATTCATACTGACACAAGATACTAATTTAAAAAAAAATAGTTACCTATAATAGGAAAGACAAATGCAAAGTCTGGGATTAATTTCATGTCACATTTAAATGTTTTAACTAAAATTCTTAAGTAGACTGCCTTATAATCATACTTAAGACATCAGAATAAATTATCCTGAGCTAATTTTATTTTGTATGTACCCACTTCATCAAGATCATTCCTATAAAGAACAAACATTATGTTTCATCAGCCTTTAATTCTTTGACTGTTATGATTTATTTCACATGCTAGAAATTAATACGAGATGGGACTCCACTTGCTCAACATTTATGGCAGTTAGATCTATTCTAGAATTGACAATCTGGATTCAACTAACACTTATGCATGGTAGATTTTTGTTATGATTTGTGTCATTTCTGAAACTGAGTTGGTCTGAGCCACTGGGGAGCTTGATATGTTACAAGATTTGTGAAATGCAGCTTCAAGTGAATGGCCCAAGAATTGTACCTGGCAGCCTTTGTGACATCAATTGAATGATGTTCCTGGGCTACTGCTAAAAATAGAGCCTACTTCTTTGTTATCTTTTAGATAATTTCTCATCTTTAGATTCTCTGGACCACAGAGTTTTTGTCCAGCATATATCACATTCCTCAAATGGGAAACATCTTTCTAAATAGCCATTTGGGATACAGCTTGATAAAATGATAAATTCTTCTATAGCTATTTTTATGGATAATATATTTTTTCACTTTATGAAAATTACAAGCAATTGTTGCCATTTATAAGCAGTCAGTTAATTTTTATAATTGCTTTCTTTCTCCATATCTGTGACCGATTGAAAATATACTCTCATGCCATAAGATATGGATTTGAAAACTCAATTTAGCAGACAATATTAAACACCCACCATTCTGAGGGTTTCTTAATATCCAGCTTAAGTTTTATTGTACTATTGGGAAAGGAAAAGAGAAGAAATTCTCAAGGGCCTTGGTGGCTCAGGCTGTTAATTGCCTGCACTTAAGTTCCAGCTGCCTACAACTGCTGTAGGCTCGAATCCCACCAGGCTCAAGGTTGACTCAGCCTTCCATCCTCTCGGGGTAGGTAAATTGAGGACCCAAGATTGTTGGGGGCAATTAGCTGACCTTGTAAAAATGCCGCTTAGTAATAAGCAGGCATATACAATGGAATGAAGGCTATTGCTGAGCACACTGGGTTGTATCCCAAAAATTGTAAGCTGCCCTGAGTCTCCGGAGAAGGGCGGCATATAAATGTAATTTAAAAAAAAAGAAATTTGATTTAAATGTAGCAAGCATACAACTGCAGAATTTTTCAATCCACCAGAGTCATTGGTGGCTTCAGATGAGGAGATAGTCTGAGATGATAAAATAGAAAGAAATTATACAGTAAAAAGGACTTGAGACTTATCTGGTACAGATAATTGGTAGTGTCTAGTGATCAGAATCCTGTTAAATTGAAGTGCCATATAAATCCAATAAATAAAATAAATAAACAAATCACATCTTTACAATGGAGTATCCTTGAATGCATTAGATATGGCACTGAAAGAAGTCCCTGTGCTGTTTATCAGTGGGGCTGGAAAAATTCTCCTTGTTGTGATGTGGTGCCAAGAGACAAATTATTGCATGTATTGTGCAAGACATGCATTCTTTGTTTCTTTAGAAATATGCATGAAGCAACACCGTAGGCAATTGCCTAGATAGCTGAATTGAACATCCAGGCATGAGTCCACTGCTGTACCCCCGTAGATGTTAGTACATAATTATATGGGATGTGTGTTCATGTTTACTTCTCTTTGTCAGGCAGTTGCCAGGCTAAGAAAGTCTGACTTATAGACAGCTTGTATTTACAAATGGGCTGCCTATTATTAAAAATGGTGGACGACATTCTTCTTCCTGAAGCCAACGAACCGCTGAAGCCATGCGATGTTTTCATAAATCACTGAAATTAACCTTTTTAATACACAGCCATTTTCAGTTTTCAAATGAGCCACTTTGGTGTAGTGATTAAGGCATCAGGCTAGAAACCAGAAACTCTAATCCCACCTTAGCTACAAAGCCAGCTGGGTTACTTTGGGCCAGTCACTTTCCCACATCTGTAGGAAAGAAGCATTGGCAATCGACTTCTGAAAACCTTACCAAGAAAACTGCAGGGACCAGCCCAGGCAATCTTCAAAAATTGCACACAATTGAATGGAAGGAAAAAAAAAATACTTAGAATGATCATAGATAAAGAAGGAAGGGGAATCAGAAACATGGCATATAAAGAAATTAAAATGTCACATTCAGTGGAACAATCCTAATGAAGTGTTCTCCTGTTACTCTTCCCCCACCATTCAAAAAAGCCTGCTATTTCTTCTCCTTGAGGAAAGCTGCGATAGCAACTTCAGGGAGCACTCTGGAGCACACTAGAAGAGAAATGGTTAAACCTTCTCTCTCCAGGTATTGAGTAGATTTAGGCACCGTTTTGATAAAATTAAGCCCTCTGGTGTTTCACCATTTCTCCCCCGATTATTGTATCCTAATCTGAGGCACCTGTGACACAGTTTCCTTTTCACCTTTGTCTTGACATCTGTTTGTATGACTTTTCTGTTTCAAGTCAGCTGAGGTCTCTTTCAGAAATGTTCTCAATATAGGAAGCTAAATCTTGAGAAACTGCAAATAATCTTTGCCTGTAAGCTATACCTGGCAGCTTATATGTGGGTGGGAACCCAGAAGGAACCTGAAAATCTATTCGTCTATTCTTTCTTTAAACCTTTCTCATTTATTCTACCAAGAGTTTGCAAACTACTACACAGCTTCATTTGTGTGTGTGTGGTCTGCTACAAGCATATCCCACATTATTTATTCACTTCCTTTATCAGAACTCTCTTTTTATCTCTATCTGTCTTCCGTGGTTTTGGGGTGAGGTATCATTAGTATGCTGATGATACCCAGCTTTTTATCTCCACCCCAAACCAACTCAGTGATGCCTTCGCCGTGATGTCTCATTGCCTGGAAGTGGTGCGGATCTGGATGGGGAGGAACAGGCTCCGGCTCAACCTGGCCAAGACCGAGTGGCTGTGTGTACCGGCATCTCGGATGATCCAGGATGTTCCATCGTTAGCCATGGGGGGAGAGGTGTTGCCCCCCGTGGATAGGGTGTGCAACTTGGGTGTTGTTATGTATGTAGGTTTGAATGTTATTGGTTTATTTGAACTGTTCTTGTAAAATGTCAAATGGTATTGGTTTAAATAGTGCGGGAAGAAACCCTGCACTCCCATTGGCTGGCAGCTACGGCTGCAGGCTATAAGAGCAGCGTAGCCAAGCCAGGACGGTCCATTTCGAGCTGTAGTCACTAATAAACTCTTTGCTGGAACTCCTCGCGTCTGACTCTTCATGCAAACTTAACACTGGCGACGAAGGTGGGATTGCCCTGAAGAAAACGACGCGAACAAGCAACTGAGCGAGATGGCTGCGCTGAACACCCCCAGCACCGTTCGATCTGGCGATGGAAGACTGGGAATCGTATGCAGATCGTTTCCACATGTATCTGGAAGGGATCTCGCCGCATCCCCGAGAGACGGAAGAGGCGGTCTTTCTCACGCACTGTGGTCCGCAGTCTTCAAAATTGCGAAGGCGTTGGCGGGAGCAGCAGAGCTGAAGGTAATGGAATGGCCCGATTTAGAGAAACTTTTAAGAGCCCATTCGCCACAAGTATCGTGCCTCATTAAGAGACACGAATTTTACCGTCGGGATCAAGGGATAGCGAGAATGTTAATGACTTCGTGGCAAGTTTAAGGGACATTGGGGTGCTTGTGACTTTACCAACTTAGAAGAGGCCATGCGTGTCGGTTTGTTTTAGGCCTAAAAGATAAGGTCTTACAAAGCAAACTTTTAATGAAACCTAAGATCACGTTTAAAGAGGCCATTGAAGAAGCTGTTTCAGCGAAGCCACCAAGTCCTCAGCTGCGCCATGAAAAGATTAACAAGGCCTCAAGCCAGGGCCTCAAGCCATTCTGATGGGGAAAATCCACAACAGCTCATTGCGAACAAATAGACTCTGATTCTGATGGCAGTGAGGCAGAGGAGGGATTTTTAAACTCAGAATGGAAAAGAAAAGAAAAGACTCTGGGAAAAACAGGCAAGGGTTCTATTGCAGAGGCTGTGGGGGGCCACCCCGCACTGAATGCAAGTTCTTTGACTCCATTTGCCTACGTTGTGAGAAACGGGTCACATAGCCAGAGTCTGCAAATCATCCAGAACTCCACCAGTTAGGAAGAAATTTCCTGATAAAGACTTTAAGCCCAACAATTTCCTTGAAAAATGGGGCTAAATTTAGAAACAAATGGCAAGAATGAAACTCACCAAACAATCACTATTGGTCATTCTTCACCCTTAAAAAGCAGAAAAGTACATGTGAAGGTGTTTATTGAAGGAAGGCCTTGCCAAATGGAAGTGGACTCAGGCTCTTATTTATCTATGGTGTCATGGGAAACTATCCACAGACTCTTTCCCAAAATTCAGAAAAGCATTTCAGAAGCAAGCACTGACTCTCAAAGACTACCAAGGGAACAAGATTCCAGTAGTTGGAGCAAGAGATTTCAACATGCAGTTTAAAGGCCACACCAAAAGTTTGCCCCTGACCATCGTGGACAAGGATCGCCCAAGTTTGCTGGGACTTGAGTGGTTCAAGCCACTTGGCATCGAGGTGACTGGCATCCATCACGGAGCAGTTCTGACTGGGAAGAGTCCTTGAAGTCTGAGTTTCCAGAGGTCTTCAGCGAAGGATTGGGCAAGTATATGGGGACCCCTATTGCTTTCAGCTTAGACCCCAAGGTGCCCCCCTTCGTTTAAAGCCCAGGAGGGTCCCATTTGCTTTAAAGGAAAAAATTGATGCACAATTAGATAAGCTCATTGCTCAAGGGGTTTTAGAGCCTACTGACCACTCCAGATGGGAAACACTCATAGTCACACCAGTCAAGGCTGATGGGTCAGTGAGAATCTGTGGTGACTACAGGGGACACTTAACCATGCGCTGCAGCAGAGCGCATATCCTGTACCAGTTGTGCATCATCTGCTCCATTCCTTGGCAGGGGTACAGTATTTGCTAAACTGGACTTAGCTCAGGCATATCAACAATTAACAGTTGATGATGCCACTGCAGAGGCACAAACAATTGTGACTCATAGAGGTGCCTTCAAATGTAAAAGACTACAATTTGGAGTAAGCGTGGCACCTGGCATTTTTCAAAGCCTTATGGAAAGAATGTTGCAAGGACTGCCAGGGTAGTGCCTTATTTTGATGATGTATTAATCTCTGCTGAAATGACACTCAGCTTCAAGAAAGACTCAGAGAAGTCCTTACCAGATTCAGAAAAGCGGGTTTAAAAGTCAAGGAAGACAAATGTACACTCAAAACAGACAGAGTTGAGTTCCTGGGTATATGATTGACAAGCATGGCATCCATCCTACTGATGCCAAGGTTAAAGCAATCAAGGAAGCCCTAAACCTCGATGCAAGGCAGATTTGCAAGCCTTCCTTGGACTTATTAACTTTTACCACATGTTTCTACCTCACAAAGCATCTATTGCTGAGCCCTTACATCGCCTGCTTGATAAGAAAGCTGTTTGGATCTGGGGGCGGAAGGAACAGTCAGCATTTAACAGTATTAAGAGACTAATCACGTCTGATGCTGTGTTGATACAATTCTCTGAGAATTTGCCTGTTGTTCTGACTTGTGATGCATCCCCTTTTGGAGTGTGGGGGGTTTTGAGTCACAGGCTTCCCAATGGAAGGGAAGCCCCAATTGCATTTTACTCTCGCACTTTGTCCAAAGCAGAGAGGAATTATAGCCAATTGGACAAGGAAGCTTTAGCAGTTGTTGCAGCTGTTAAGAAATTTCATGAATATCTGTATGGCAGGTCATTCACCGTTGTTACAGATCACAAACCTTTATTAGGCATTGTGGCAGGAGACAAACCTACACCTAATATCCTGTCACCAAGAATGCTGAGGTGGACTGAATTTCTTGCTGCTTATTCATACAAACTGATTCACAGGCCTGGCAAGGACATTGGACATGCTGATGCACTGAGTCGTTGCCCACTACCTTGCCACAAGGAGGACTTTGAACTTGAAACTCACACCTTTTTCCTGGAGACCGTGGCTAAGCTTCCAGTCCATGCTGCTGAGATTGCCAGAGAAACTACCAAAGATGCTGTATTAGCACCTGTTATGGGCTGGATTAAGAAAGGTTGGCCTCTTCAAGATCTACCTCACCTTGCCCAACCTTTTAAGTCCAGGCAAACTGAATTATCTGTATTAAGAGGATGTATTTTGTGGGGTAACAGGGTGGTTATTCCTACAAAACTGCAAAAAGAGGTTTTTGAAATGTTACATGAGGGTCATCCAGGTATTGTCAGAATGAAGGGATTGGCCAGGAGTTATGTATGGTGGCCAGGTATTGACAAAATGGTTGAAAACTGGGTAGCATCTTGTCCCAATTGCCAGGTAGTCAGGCCATCCCCACCTCACGCCCCCACACAGGAATGGGAATGTCCTAGGGGCCCATGGTCTAGAATCCACATTGATTTTGCAGGCCCTACAAGAGGGCACACTTTTCTAGTGCTAGTAGATGCATACTCTAAATGGCTAGAGGTAATTCCCATGACATCCACTACAACTGAGGCTGTCATCAAGCAGCTCAGAAAATTGTTTGTCACCCATGGGTTACCAGATGTCCTTGTTTCTGACAATGGCCCTCAATTCACATCTAACATTTTTGAATCCTTTCTAGCTCAACAGGGCATCAGACATGCCCTCACTGCCCCTGGCCACCCTTCCGCCAATGGCGGGCTGAACGCATGGTCGCTTCACCAAAGAGAAGCTTCAGCAGCTGGGTCCTGGGGACATCACTGAGAAGCTTGAAAAACTTCTTAGTGTTCAACACATCACTCTAGCCCATCAAATAACTTGTCCCCAGCAGAGTTGTTGATGGGCAGGAAACTTAGTCTTCCCTTGACCGCCTTCATCCCACTTACGCACCCAATGCACCACTGGATTCCACTTCCAAAGTTCGTTCTTTTAGTGTGGGAGATTCTGTCTATGCTAGGAACCTTATAGGTGAACCTTTGTGGATTCCTGCTGAAATAACTCACATCACGGGCCCTCGTTCTTACAGGGTACAAACAGAGGATGGCCTCCTCTGGAGCAGGCACATTGACCAACTTAGATCCAGGTTCCCTCAGGAACATCCCCTGTCTCTCTCTAGGTCCCTCACCTGATGTCTCTTCTAGGGGAAGGAGGGAACAGGAGGAAAATCAGCAAACAGGAATCAACCCCATGTGTAGAGCCATTGCGACAGGAACCATCCCAAACCCTGTCACAAAGCCAAGATCCATCCTTAGAAGTGGAAGATTGCACATCACTACCTGACTTGGGTGCTGACATTGGAATGGAGATGGGTTGGGAGGAGAGACCAGATTCTAACAGTCTAACAGGGTCTTCTTCCTCAGGAAGTCCCAACAGGGAAATGTCAGTAGACACATTTCCCCTCTCACTGGGTGAGAACGTTAAAACTTCTGAACCACGAAGGTCTCAACGTACACTAAGAGCCCCACCTATTTAAAGGAATACATTAGATAGGTTGGGGTTTGGTATGGACTGAACCTAGTGGGGAGGGGTGTTATGTATGTAGGTTTGAATGTTATTGGTTTATTTGAACTGTTCTTGTAAAATGTCAAATGGTATTGGTTTAAATAGTGCGGGAAGAAACCCTGCACTCCCATTGGCTGGCAGCTACGGCTGCAGGCTATAAGAAGCAGCCGTAGCCAAGCCAGGACGGGTCCATTTCGAGCTGTAGTCACTAATAAACTCTTTGCTGGAACTCCTCGCGTCTGACTCTTCATGCAAACTTAACAGGTGTCCTCCTGGATACATGGCTTAGTTTGGAGGAGCAGGTGGGAGCTGTGACCAGGGGGGCATTTGCCCAGGTTCACCTGGTGCGTCAGTTGCGCCCCTACCTGGACCGAGATGCCTTGCGCACGTTACTCATGCACTCGTTATGTTCTGAGTCGACTACTGCAATGCTCTCTATATGGAGCTGCCCTTGCGGACCACGCGGAGGCTTCAACTGGTGCAGAATGCAGCCGCGCGGGTTGTGATGGGGGTATCCCAATACTCCCATATTACTCCTCTCCTGTGCAAGTTGCATTGGTTGCCAGTTGCCCTCCGAGTGAGATTCAAGGTGCTGGTACTTACCTATAAAGCCCTTTATGGCTTGGGGCCGGGGTACTTGCAGGAACGTCTCTTGCCAGCATCAAATGCCCATCGCCAGGTGTGCACCCACAGACAGGGCCTCCTTGGGGTGCTGTCGGCCAGACAATGTCGGCTGGCGGCCCTCAGGGGTAGGGCCTTCTCTGTGGGAGCACCCACTCCATGGAACCAGCTGCCCCTGGAGCTACAATTGGCCCCCGACCTCCACTCCTTCTGCTGCGGCCTAAAGACATGGTTATTCGAACAAGCCGGCCTGGACTGGGGGGGTTTAGCTTTTTAAATGTTAATGTTTTTGGGTTTTAGATAAATTTGTTTGGCTTGAATTGGGTTTAATAATTTTTTAAATAATTTTAATCTTTTGTATTGTGTGTTTTTTATGATGTGTGCCGCCCTGAGTCCTGCAGCAGATAGGGCGGCATACAAGTCCAAATGAATGAATAAATAAATAAATAAATAAATAAATAAATAAATAAATAAATATCATCTAGTATCTATTTATTCATCTATCATCATCTATCACCTATCATCTAACATCTATCTATCTCCTCTATATCTATTTATATCTGTCTGCCTGTCTATCTTGTATCTATCTATCTGCCCTCCTGCCTGCCTGCCCCTGCCTGCCTACCTACCTACCTATCATCTATCTTTGTCTATCTCTCTACCTGTTTATCTACCTATTATCTATTTTCCATTTGAAATGATAATAGAGAGATGGACAAACAGATGAATAGGTGAACAAAGAGCGGGATAGAAACATAGAGTGATATTTTTCAACATCTTCATGTCCATTCAATGACACAAAATGACTTGAGTGTAACAGAAGAGGAAGTGAAGGGCCTGTCACCTGAGAAACAGCACAACTAAATTATACAGTTGTTTTTTTCCATCAAACACCCATATTACAAAGCACCCAATATTTGCTTATTGTTAACATCACATTAAAACACTAGATTAATTTTGACTATCAAAATTATGTCATTCCATATTGACCTTTCCCCTTTTTCCAATATTTGTGGGCAGAAGAAGCAACAAGGGTTTTACCATACTTTCTGCCACTTGAGCTAGAAGAGAAGCTTTACAGAATTTTTGGAAAGTTCACTCAGTTAAAAGAAAAACAAACAAACAAAAAGGGCCAGTTTCATTACTGAAGCTGTTAAAAGAAAATGAAGTAATGACATCTCACCCTTCCACTACTGAAGTAAACAAATTAAACAAATTAAAGGCCCCACCTTTCATGGAAGGCAATGCAGGATGAAATGGCCATTGAAGGCAGAGACTGGGAATGAGGAGCAGGTTCTCCAGAGCATATATCAGCTAATTGGAATGGAGACTCTCTCAAGCAAACACAGTGCACCAAATTAGTTAGACTGGCCTGTGTGTGCCATCAGAGAAGAAAAATACAACTTTTGATCGGGAGCTAGAAACCTCAGAAAGCTTGCAAGCAGGCTAGGTAGGCTAAGAATATGGTCAGATTTTGCCCTTCTGAAATTGTAGTCAGACTGCCTTTGGGCAGAAGCAAGCAGGTGCAACAATTTCTTGAAATCAGAATTGCCTCAAGTCATTAGCATCTTTCCATGTACCCACTGACTGTGAAAGGTGTAGAACAGCTTCACTGGACAGATTAGGTAACAGCTCATAAGGAATGAGAAGTCAAACCACAGTTACCTTCAGAAGTTATTTGCGTCCCCAAATAACGTGTGTAAAAGGTTAATATAAGAAGTCAAAATTCTTCCTGGTTGAAGTAACCTTTTATTTCATGTGTTGCTTCCTGCCAAAACAGGCAGAGCAGCTATGAGAACAGAAGATGGCAAAATAATATTAAGTTCCATGAGGAATAATGGATATTACAACATATAGCAACATCAGATCGTCAATAGAGTACATCTACAAAATTTATAAAAATAAATCCGAGGTAATAGAAAAGAAAAGGCTGTGGCAAAAAAAATGGCACTTCTAGTTTGAGGCTGTAAGTGCTAAAGTCGAAAGGAAACAAAGTTAAAGGAATTATGCATGTATTCACGTATACTGGAACTCGGTGGAATATCAGCTAGATGTTGGCAATGTGCAGGCCTTCAGATATTACTGGAAGCCCCACCCAGCCTGGTCATGTAGATAATACCATTTCTATGAATAAATATGGAAAACAAGATATTTATGGCCTCTCCATCTCATGTTCTTTGGGTCTGGGATCTAGGTAGACTGTCAAAATGGTTGCCTAAATAGATGAAATGATCTATTTCAATCTGATTTTAGATCAAATTTAGGAATGAAACTTAATCAATCATGTTGGGCTTTTTGTTTTGTGGGAAGAAATTGTGGCAGTATTTATTGTTGATTCCTCTAGATTTCTCAGGAACTATGTGTTAAGTTTGCATGAAGAGACAGATGTGGAGTGCTTCAAGCTCTTTGTTTATTAGTGACTACAGCTCAGAATGAACCCACTTGGCTGGGCTGGGCTGCTACTTATAGCCAGCAGCCGCAGTTGCCAGCCAATCAGAGTGCAGGGTTTTCCCGCACTTTTTAAACCAATCATTTCTTACATTTTACAAGAACAGTTCAAACTAAACCAATGACTTTAAACCTGCATACATACACCCTCCCCACTAGGTTCAGTCCATACTCAAACCCCAGCCTATCTAATGTATTCTTTTAAATAGGTGGGGCTCTTACGTGTACGTTGAGACCTACATGGTTCAGATGTTTTAAGGTTCTCACCTTGTGAGGGAGGAAATGTGTCTGCTGACATTTCCGTACTAGGACTTGTAGCAATGGTAGAATATGTCTGGTTACCACAACCTGGTCTCTCCTCCCAATCCATCTCCAACCCAATGTCAGCACCTAAATCAGGTAATGATGTGCAATCTTCCATTTGTGAAAATGGTTGTTGGTATTGTGACAGGTTTTGGGATGGTTCTTGTTGTGTTAGCTCGTTACACATGGGGTTCATTCTTGCTTGTTCATTACACTCATGATCCTCCCCTTCCCCCCTAGAAGAGGTATTAGGTATGGGAACTAGAGACGAACAATTGCGATGTTCCTGAGGTAATCTGGATCTAAGATGATCAATGTGCCTGCTCCACAGGACACCATCCTCTGTTTGTACCCTGTAAGATCGAGGGCCTGTGATTTCGGTTATCTCAGCAGGAATCCATAAAGGTTCACCCATAAGGTTCTTAGCATAAACAGAATCACCCACAGTGAACGTGAAACTTTGCTAGTGGAATCTAGTGGTGCGTTGGGTGCGTAGTGGGATGAGGCGTCAAGGGAGACCTGAGTTTCCTACCCATCAACAATTCAGCTGGGGACAAATTAGTTGAGGGTTGGGAGTGATATGCTGAACACTGAGAAGTTTTCAACTCTCTCAGTGATATCCCCTGGACCCAATTGCTGAAGTTTTTCCTTGGTAAATCGTAACATACGTTCAGCCCGGCCGTTAGCCGAAGGATGCCCAGGGGCTGTCAGGGCATGTCTGATACCCTGTTGTGCTAGATATGATTCAAAAAGGTTGGATGTAAATTGAGGGCCATTGTCAGAAACAAGCACATCAGGTAACCCGTGAATTACAAAAAGCTTTTTAAGCTGTTTGATGACAGCTTCAGTTGTGGTGGATGCCATAGGATAACCTCCAGCCATTTGGAATATGCATCAACTATAATAAGGAAAGTGTGCCCTCTGGTAAGGCCAGCAAAATCAATGTGAATCCTGGACCATGGGCCCCTAGGACATTCCCATTCCTGTGTGGGGCGAGAGGTGGGGCAGGCCTGACTACCTGACAGTTGGGACAAGATGCAACCCAGTTTTCAACCATTTTGTCAATACCTGGCCACCATACATAACTCCTGGCCAATCCCTTCATTCTGACAATACCTGGATGACCCTCATGTAACATTTCAAAAACCTCTTTTTGCAGTTTTGTAGGAATAACCACCCTGTTACCCCACAAAATACATCCTCTTAATACAGATAATTCAGTTTGCCTGGATTTTAAAAGGTTGGGCAAGGTGAGTAGATCTTGAAGAGGCCAACCTTTCTTAATCCAGCCTATAACAGGAGCCAATACACTGTCTTTGGCAGTCTCTCTGGCAATTTCAGCAGCGTGTACTGGAAGCTTGGCAACAATTTCTAGGAAAAAGGTGTAAGTCTCAGGAGCAAAGTCCTCAGTGTGAGAAGGAAATGGGCAGTGACTCAAAGCATCTGCATGCCCAATGTCTTTGCCAGGCCTGTGAATGAGTTTGTATGAATAAGCAGCAAGAAATTCAGTCCACCTCAGCATTCTTGGTGACAGGATAGTGGGCATAGGTTTGTCTCCTGCCACAATGCCTAACAGAGGTTTGTGATCTGTGACAATGGTAAATGTTCTCTCATATAAATACTCATGGAATTTCTTGACAGCTGCAACAATTGCCAAGGCTTCCTTGTCCAGTTGGCTGTAGTTCCTCTCTGCTTTGGTCAAGGTGTGAGAGTAAAATGCAATAGGAGCTTCCCTCCCGCTGGGAAGCCTGTGGCTCAAACCCCCACCTCCAAAAGGGGATGCATCACAAGTCAGTACAACAGGCAAATTCTCAGAGAACTGTATCAGTACAGCATCAGACGTGATTAGTCTTTTAATATTGTTAAATGCAGATTGTTCTTTTCTGCCCCAGACCCACGCAGACTTTTTGTCTAATAATCTGTGCAGTGGTTCTGCAATGGTTGCCTTCTGAGATAGGAACATGTGATAAAAGTTAATGAGTCCAAGGAAGGCTTGCAAATCTGTTTTACATTTTGGTCTAGGGGCTTCTTTGATTGCCTGAACCTTGGCATCTGTGGGGTGGATACCATGCTTGTCAATCATATAGCCCAAGAATTCAACCTTGTCAGTTCTAAGAGTGCATTTTTCTTCCTTGACTTTTAACCCTGCTTTTTTAATCTGGTAAGGACTTCTCTGAGTCTCTCTTGTAACTGAGTGACATTTTCAGCAGAGATTAACACATCATCAAAGTAAGGTACTACCCCTGGCAGTCCTTGGAGCATCCTTTCCATAAGGCTTTGGAAGATGCCTGGTGCCACGCTTACTCCAAACTGTAACCTTTTACATTTGAAGGCACCTCTATGAGTCACAATGGTTTGGGCCTCTGCAGTGGCATCATCAACTGTTAATTGTTGATATGCCTGGGCCAGATCCAATTTGGCAAAGACTGTACCCCTGCCAAGTGAATGTAGTAAATGATGCACCACTGGAACTGGATATGTGCTCTGTTGAAGCGCATGGTTCATGTCCCCTTATAGCCTCCACAGATTCTTACTGACCCATCAGTCTTGACTGGTGTGACTATGGGTGTCTCCTATCTGGAGTGGTCAGTGGGGTCTAAAACTCCTTGAGCTATTAGTTTATCTAATTGTGCATCAATTTTTCCTTTAATGCAAATGGGACCCTTCTGGGCTTTTAAGCGAATTGGGGGCACCTTGTGATCTAGATTGAAAGTGATAGGGGTCCCCATATACTTGCCCAAACCGTCGCTGAAGACCTCTGGAAACTCAGACTTCAGGGCCCCTCCCCGTTCAGTGTTGCTCACGTGATTGATGCCAGTCACCTCAATGCCTAGTGGCTTGAACCATTCAAGTCCCAGCAAGCTTGGGTGATCCTTGTCCATGATGGTCAGGGGAAGCGTTTGGTGTAGCCTTTGAACTTCACATTGAATTCTCTTGTTCCAACTACTGGAATCTTGTTCCCTTGGTAGTCTTTAAGAGTCAGTGCTTGCTTCTTGAAATGCTTCTTCTGAATGTTTGGGAGTAGCCTGTGAATAGTGTCCATAGATAAATATGAGCCTGAGTCCACTTCCATTTGGCAAGGCCTTCCGTCAATTAGTACCTTGACATGCACTTTTCTGTTATTGATAGAAGAAGAATGACCAATAGTTACTGTCTGATGAGTTTCATTCTTCCCTTTGCTTCTGTGCTGCGCCCATTTTCTCACTGAGGTTGTTGGGCTTGAATTCTTTGTCAGGAAACTTCCTTCTGTTGGGTGGAGTTCTGGATGATTTGCAGACTCTTGCTAGGTGTCCTCTTTTTTCACAACAGAGGCAGATGGTATCTAGGAACTTGCATTCAGTGCGGGGGTGGCTTCCCCCAACCTCTGCAGTAGAAATCTTGCCTCTTTCTTCCCAGGTCTTTCTTTTTCCGCTCCATTCTGAGTCTATAAATTCCTTCCTCCACCTCACTACAGTTTGACTCAGAATCTATTTGCTCACAATGAGTTGTTGTGGACTTTTCCACATCAGGATGGCTTGTGGCCTTGTTCATTTTCTTCATGGCTGCTGCTGAGGACTTGGTAGCTTCTGCTGAAGAGGCCTCTTCTGTTGCTTCCTTCAGCATGATCTTAGGTCTTAGTAATAACTTGCTCTGAAGCACCTTATCTTTAAGGCCCAGAACAAATCGATCGTGCATGGCCTCTTCTAAATTGTTAAATTCACACGCACCCCAATGTCTCTTAAACTTGCCACGAAGTCGTTTACGTTTTCGGCTTTCCCTTGATCCAGACAGTAAAACTCGTGTGCTCTTAATGAGGCATGATACTTGGGGGCGTAATGGGCTCTTAACAACTTTTCTAAGTCAGGCCATTCCATTACCTTCACGTCTGCAGCTCCCCCATGCCTTTTCCATCTTGAAAACTGCCGGACCACAGTGCGTGAGAAAGACCGCCCTCTTCCGCTTCTCGGAAATGTCGGCAAGATCGTTTCCTTCCAGATACATTTGGAACGATCTGCATACGTCTCCCAGTCTTCTGCCGTCGGATAGAACGGGCTGGGGGTGTTCAGCGCAGCCATTTCACTCTCCTTCTGTTCCGCGTTGCCTTCTTCTTCAGGAGATCCCACCTTCGTGCCAGTGTTAGTTTGCATGAAGAGACAGACGCGGAGTGCTTCAGCTCTTTGTTTATTAGTGACTACAGCTCAGAACGAACCCACTTTGGCTGGGCTGCAGCTGCTACTTAAGCCAGCAGCTGCGGTTGCCAGCCAATCAGGTGCAGGGTTTTTCCGCACTTTTTAAACCAATCATTTCTTACATTTTACAAGAACAGTTCAAACTAAACCAATGACTTTAAACCTGCATACATAACACTATGGGTACTCCTAAGAAGGGGATTTTTCTAAATTATCCTCAAGCTTGAAGC